>CM021766.1:2457839-2624992 GCA_011076525.1 Nettapus auritus
CCGGAGCCCCAGACACCCAGAGGCTGAAGGGGCAGCACGGGGGTCCCTCGGAGACCACAACTGGAGCAGTGCAGCTTCTTTTCTCCTGGCCAGATCACGCTCTGCAAGGACAGCTTGCTCCCAAACTAGACCATTTAGCAAATAGATCACACTTCTTCATTTTATTTTAATTTTATTTTGTCCTTTTTTTTTTTTTTTTTTTTGGACTTCAGGGAGGGAGACAGGGCCAGAATTTTTTTAGTTGGATAGCACAAGCAACAAACATCTCATCCCAAACCGCTCTGTTTAAAGCCTCCTAAATGTCTGCTCGTAGCTGCTTCACTGCTTGGAGCAGCAAATCTGTAATTTACCATACCAAAATTGTACCCCCCCCCTCCCCCCCCCCGTGAATAATAGTTTCTAATTAAAATGTAAACTCCCCCTAATGCACACAGAGCTATAGATACCTACTCGGCTTTCAGCTTCGAGACAATCTGAGCAAAAGCAGGGACTAAGAAACGATACTTTCCTGTAGGGCTTGGTTAATTATTCTCCCAGAGGAAAGAAATTAGGGGAAACACCAAGTGTGTATTTGTCAGGGGGAGCAAGTGGGCATGTATCTGTTACTGTAATTGCCTCCACACAGAGCGCCTGGCTTGGCTGTGCTCTTTAAGTTGCTGTTCCCACCATGGCATAGGGGCACCTGTTTAAAATTGAGCTGTGCAGTGCTGGGTGGGCTCCCAGATACATGGTATGTAAAAAAAAAAAAAAAAAAAAAAGGATAAGGGTAAAGAAAACATGGGGAAAAAAAAAGGGAAAGATCCCCCGGAGCTCTTGTGCTCTGTTTGCATCCTTTCAGGCAGCAACAGGGGGAAAAGTTATGGGAGCATCTTGGATACAAATATCTCCCGATAACCAATTTACAGAAAGGGATGAAATAGGCTTTGAAAATAATTATTTAAAGTAATAAAAGAAGAGGGTGCCGGTTCCTATTGGGACCTATGTGGCAAGTCTGCAGGGACGTGCCGGTGTGATTTATTGTGGCACAGTAACCCCATGGGACTTTCCCCAGCACAGCACAGCATTGCACCCTGCGACCTAAAGCAGGCACTGGTAGCAGCAGCAGGCTTTTCTGCATCCAGTGGGCCAAATTAGCAGAATATATATATATATATATGTCTGTTTTGTTTTTCCAAAAACTGTTCATTTGTGGGTTTTGTTTGTTTGTTTGTTTAAATAAAAGAGAGACCAGACTAGGTGAAGAAAGGAAATTTAGGAAAATCAGAAGCAGAATTAATGAGCGGAGGGGATTAGATGTCTCCTTTCCTGTTGGGGTATAGGGCACAAGGAATGTCACGCTGGCAGCATGAACAGAATTACAACTTTTCCCAGCTAACTTGCACCGCCTTGGCTGGCTGGCCAAAAAAAAAAAAAAAAAAAAAAAACATTTTATTTAATTTTTTAATCAGTGGCATGATGCCAGACTTGGTCTGAGGACAATCAGAGAGTGCAGAAATGGTTCAGGTTTGATTTAGGAAGAAAAACCAGCACTAAAAGATGAGCTGCGGTGCTGGGGATCTGTCCCCCTGCAGCCTGGGAGGTGGTGCCCACGGGAGGAGATGGCTTAGCGGAATCAGAAGTATGGGCAGACCTCCTCACCAGGGCAAGAACCTGCCAGCTGGCATCTCATATCTTGTTCTTCCTGGGGTGCAAGGCACCTTAGTGCATGCTGAGTGGTTACAGCACATGCCTGGGGAAGGGCTGGAGGGGGACACCTTGGCGGAGGAAAAGGTCACCAGCCGGGGCTTTTTGTGGCAGCACCCTTTTGGTCAGCGATGTGTGTCCCTTCCTCTGTTCCACTGGTCCCCACGGAGCCTGGTGTGATGTTCTCCAGCTGGTTGTAGCCAAGAAAAGTGCAGCAGCACATGAGATCCAGTCCTGAGAGCATTTTCAAGGTCTTGATCTTGGGCTGACACCTGGCTACTCCGCACTGGAGCAAGGCTGCACAGAAGCAGGTGAAATCCCTTCCCTTGCCCCTAAGGGACCCAGCTGGGCATGAGGGGACACCCTCACCCCTCCTGGCTTGTCTGCTTCACCCCAATGGGCTGTGCAATGTGGAGAAGGACAGGATGTGGTGGAAACAGGGAGAAGACATAGCTGCTCTTGTGTGACTTGACGTCGAAGTAGTCTCTGTGGTTTATGCTGCTCTTGCACCCATACCTGAAGGTTTGGTAGGACACAGATGATGCGGTGTGGTCTGGTCAAGGTGCACTGCAGGTGCTCCATGTCAGAAGTGGCACCAGGAAAGGAAAAAGGATCATGTGGGCCTGATAAGTGAGAGCTGGTGGAGCTCCTGTCCAATCTGTTGCTCTCTGTGAGACCTGTGTCACATCCTAAGTGGAGAGGGATGAGATTGGCCCCATTACAAGCTGGGTAAGGAGATGAGTAATAACCGCTGGCAGCAGAGTAAAAGCAATGCCACTGAAGATGCCAGGCCAGCATCAAGAAGTGGCTGTGAAGAGTATGTGTTAGAAATATTTTGCTGTCTATGACCTCGTTTTGCACTAATTTTAGGTTCTTATTTCTTGTTCTCCAAGACCAGTAACAGAAGCACTATTGGTTGAATCATCCATGTAGGATGAGGTTGGCCAAAGCTGTTGATGTTCTGCAGTAGTTACTTTACAGGCCACTAAGGCTGGAAAAAGTGATCTAACAGATCTTTCCATCCCCTTTTCTTGTGATTCAGGAAATGGAAGTGCATGGGAGCAGGGTGGAATGGAAACCTTGCCAATAGAAAGAAAAGTGACCCAGTGGCATTACTCCAACAACATGCAGGTTCACCAGCTGAATGTGTCCCTGTTGGAGTTTGATGGCATTGCTGCAATAAAAGCCATGTACAGATGAAGTCCTGGCTTGTGCCATGTTTCAGGTGTGCCCTGCCATCTTCCCACCTTGGGGTGGGGTAACAGCCCCAGATTTGCAATGGGGTGGATGAAAGACAAGCGGGGTTCTGGATTCCATAAGAAACCCAATTCTCTTTTTGTTGCAAATCCTAGAGAACCAAGCTGAGTCTTGGCAGGCTCTGCACTTGAGAAACCGAAGCTTAGGTTTTGCAGAGAGTGTGTAGGTTAAGTGAGAGGTGATCCTTCCTTGTTAGCCAGGAGGGAGGCAGAGACATGGAAGGTCACCCAAGGGACAGCGCGAGCCATGCATATTGACATCAGAGCTCCTAAAGCAATCTCTAGAGCTCAAAAACATGAATTACATGTACATGTTTCTCCCCTGCTTGATTAACCTGAGCTGGGGATTTTGACATTTCTGAGGCAATAGCATTCATCTTAATTTCCTCTGCTACTGTTTGCAGTATGATGTTAAGCACCTGTCATGCTCCTCTGAAGAGGTGGCTGCACTTCAGCTGTATACGGTGCAATCCCTGTACATGCAGCCCTCTCCCACCCTTGCCCCAAGGCTTGGGAATTACCTTTATATATATAATATCTATGTTACAACACTATCTTACATGGCCCTGTTTTGCCAGGCAGTGTGTAATCACAGGAAGATCCTTTAACCTATTCTCAAATACAAGCTCTCCGACCACCTTGGATTTTCCTCAGCACAGCATGGGCGATTGCATCCAAGCAGCAATGGGGATAGAGGGTTGCTGGGTGAGGGGACCATGCTGCATCAGCATAAGCAGTAGGACCTCTTGTGGGGTCTACATTTGGCATGTATTGTGCAAAGTGTAAAGCAAATATCTTACCATCTCAATTTTTTCATAGTGGTAGTAGAGAAGCAGACTCTAATGTTGTCTCTACCATAGTTCAGGGATGGAGGAGGTGTGCCATGAGACTGAGTGACTGGACCAAGGTCATACAAGTCTCTAACATGGCAAGAACTGTAAATTTTGCAAGGTCCCAACAAGAGTGTTACCCCTGTTTCAAATATGGGGATGGCTGGGATACTCCCAGAGAGCACAGAGTGTGCTAAACAAGAGCCCTCATCTACTCAAATTTTAGTCTAATTTTAGTAAACAGTGTTGTCCTGATACAGTCATTGATATTTGTTTAATTATTTAATTATTTATTTTCATTTTAAGAGGATTTTATTAGCTGGCAACCTAAAAACCCGGCAACTTGATATTCAAAGAACTGAACCAAAGCACTGGCTCAAACAAACAAGCCTTTTCTAACAAAGAATAAAGAAAAGTGAATTATTTTGCTACCCAGCTCTTTTCAGATAGCTCCAGAGGCAAAACATACCTTTGCATACCTTTGAACACCTCTAAGACATCTCATCTGAAAACCATGGAGCACTTACTAACATGGCTTAAGCACTGTTAAGTGCCCAGGAAGGATGATGATGATTTTTACTACCATTTTATAGAAGGATAAGAAGGGGGAGAAGACTTTAAAGGCCCTGTCCTGGGCCATATGATGAGCCCTGTGGCAGGGCTGGTTATAGCACCAAGACACTTGGTTTTCTGGTTCACCGAGAGAAGGCAGGTCTTTTCTTCTTCTTTCTAAAGACCTTTCTACACAGGTTCCATGTCCATGGGTGCTATTGCAGTGCACATTAGGCAGGATAAAGAGGTGATTGCTTCAGGGAGCAGACATTAATGAAATAGGTGGGTCTTATTCTCCTCTCTGAGCTCCTGTGCTGCTTTGATGGAACTTTTCACTTGCGCACATGGCATTTTTTTTCCATACTCAGCTGTAAAGCTAGGCCTAGGGAATGGCCATTGCCCCTGCTTTGTTCACACACACACACACACACACACACACACACACAAAAATAAATAAAATAAATGTCTTTTTAACTGATCCCTCTAAAGGGTCATGCTGGAGGAACCTTGGCTTTTGCTTTGAATATGTTGTGTCTCTTAGGAAAGGAAAGCCAAAGATTTATGCTCTTGCCCTGGAAGTACCAGGAGAAACAGGGCTGGTGTCTCCATCCCAAACCCATGGGATGCCCTTCCTGCTCACACCCCTCTTCCTACAGCTGGGATGAGCCAGGGGCTCAGTCTGTGCACCTCTTACTGCACTTACTGGTGCTTTGCTGCTTCTCAAAGCAGCAGAGGAAGGATGCTGTTCTGTGCTAGACCTCACCAGGAACAGATGTTCTCACTTTGCATTTGCAGGAGGGTGACAAATGCCCAACAAGACAACCGTGTGTCGAAGCACATGCTTCCCCCTTGCTCAGCACTGGCCTTCCTTGGGGAAAGGAGCCCGTACTTGTGTTCCTCGAGAGCATGATTCAAATAACCCAGCCACATTTCAAAGGGCTTTATTGGGCATAATGACAGCACTTAACAAGCATTGCACAAGTGTGTCACAGGGGGAATCCTCCGGGCTCTTAGTCACAAGTGCTCCATTTGGACAGCTGAGCTTTATGCAGTGACTGTGTTGAGCACACGGTCCCCTCCCCAGGGCCTTCTGCGAGCAGGGGTGGACCAGTCCTGCTTCCACCAAAATCCATGCCAAAATTTCCTTGCTGGAGCAGGACTGGGCTCATGTGCTTGCTCTTGTTCCCAAAAGAAACCCTACAGGGCCTGGAAGATGAGAGAAGCATGCAGGAGGTCTGGAGACCTTCACTGCAAAGACAGAGATGAGGTTTCTAGGCCCAAAATAGGCACCCGATGTCTTCGGGTGACGTGGAGCTTGGTGCTTTCTGCCCAGTCAGGTGGGGCTGATGCCAAGGTGACAGTGCCAGGGGAAAAAAAAAACTGAAACAGTGGATAGGAAGGAGAAATAAGAGAGAGAGGATTATGGGCCTGAGCATGCATGTCTCAAGGTAAGGCCTGATGGGGCACAGCCCCCAAGACCACAGAAAGAGCTATTCCCATCCCATCTCACTGAACCCAGCTCTGCTCTGCTGACACCAGCAAATGGAGGCCCAGAGGCCATCAGACTCAGTGGGGATTCATCCTGAAGGGAGCTGAGCACCCAGGGAAGTCTGTAAGGACCCCCCCATTGCATACCAGGGCTTTGCTGGTTTAGACTCAGGGCGAGTCTTGCAGAAAAGCCACTCCTGATGCTGTCTGTGCTAAATGTTTCTGTTTAGCCTTTGTCACTTATTACGATTTTCTTCCATTCTGTCCCTTTAAAAGTGGCAAGGTTTGCTCTGAATCCTATTATAATCTTAGCACAGTGTGTAAAAATTCAGCAGATCACCAGCTCACTCCAAATTCTACCAGTGCTTGCAAAAAGCAAGGGGAGGGGAAAGAGAACCGATACATGAACTCCCTTGTTCTGAACTCTTAACATAAGGCACTGCTTTTAAAAAGAGCCTGTAAACCAGGGGAGCGCGTTACGCATCACAAAGATGTTGTTTGTCTCTTCCTTGCTTGTCACCTGCATATTCGCAGTCCCCTTCCCACTTGGGTGCTGCTGATACCCAGAGAGCACTTTGCATTTGTAGAGCCTGGGCCGTCAAAGGAGTAAAGGTGCCTTTGGTCTCCCCATCACTTTCTGTTCTAGTATCAATATGAGTCAGTTATGCTTTTTATGGTATAGTGATAATTCTTAGCAGGGATGCTGTTACTTTTCCAACATGCTTTTACCGTTTCCTACACCATACTGGTGTAAAATGCTTTTCTCTTTCTGCATCTTTCCACACCCCTAGGCATGGCATCATAGAATCACAGAATTATAGCATCACCAGCAAGATCATGTCACAATGTGGGGCTGGGTCCTCTCTCACATCACAGGCCTCACAACACAGGCCCAGCTATCAGGGGTGGCCATTTCTTCTCTTCAAGAGGGAAGTCAGGTTTACCTAGGTGGCTCATAGAGTGAGCTTGCGTCATGGGAGACCCCCACATTTCTAGCCTGACCTCAAATCTATCACAAGTTTTGGAAGCTCACTTTTTCCTCATGCATCAATCCTGGTGTTCAGTTTAACCGCATCTTGCAGGAAAGGTAACTAATTTCAAAATGAAGATACCTGGATTTCTGTCATATGAGTACACATAGGTAGACATCTACTGCCAGTTAAGATGTCTGATGGCATCTTGGTTGTCCTCACTGGCCTGGTGGTGATCATATAAGGTCCATGGATGACATGCTTCTTTTTGAGCATCAGAAACTGATCAAGAAAACCCTAGACAATCTCAGTGCCTCTTGATGCCCATCTGCAAACAACTGTGTGAGGCCTGGGGTGGAATTTATTTTACCTATTATATTTCTGTAGTTTAGATGTCTCCATCCATGACAGGTGCTCTTGGGTCCATTTGGTGATGGGGAGAAATGGGCACTTTCTGATGGTTAAACCCTCTGTGACTATGGAGGAACTGAAACAGTCAGCTCAGAGAAATCCCCACTGCTGACATCCAGGTTTTGTCAGATTATTCTCAAGACAGGAATTGCATTTTGAGAGCTTGTTCATTTGCCTATTTCCTAGCTGTCACAACATGCCATACAGGCTGGTGCTAAAATCCTCTAGAACACCCCTCTCCTCAGCAAATTCACACTGTCTTATATTTTTTTCATGTCTCAGCATCATTGCTGAAAGCCTAAGCAGCTTGAGAGTTTTGCAGCTTTCTCTGTAACACATTTAACCTTTCCTCTAATCCAGCACACTCCGGAGCACAAATATATCTTCTTCATCCTCCTTATCCTCAGCTGCCAAACACATCCAGAGTCTCCCACAGTCCTCCAACAACATCCACAAGTCATTGATACAAGCTTGTAATAGAAAACCATCTAAAACCTTATAAAATAATACTCAAAATAGCTTTCTTGCTTCCCCATCATGACGGGTGTCTCAGCAGAGGATACCGTCACTCCTAAAGATTCAAGAATTATATCTTCATTTCAAAGAGTTTATCTGACTTTGTTTTATTTTCAGTTCCCTGAAATAAAATCCTTTCTCTTTTCCCAGTCTGTACTTCTGAATTCTGATTTCCAGTTCCATATTCCCTTTACATCCCTTTTGGAAGATGCAGTTTTTTATGGAAGAGGTTGGGCACACTGAGAATTCCAATGAATTTGCTGTTATTCGGCAGAATTCCCACTGTGGGACAGAGCAGTGAGAAAAGGCAGAAGCTAACTCTGCTGCAGCCAAGCCCGTGAGACGAGGCCAAGCAGCACTGAGCAGAGCAGGGGTTTCTTCTGCTACCAGAAGAGTGCACCTTGTCTAATAGAGATATCTGCTAAGGGGTGGGAAGGCAGGAATGAAACTCCTTGAACAGTTGCCAAGCCCACCATTCAGTTTGTCCCTCTGCCCCCAGAAGAACAACAATAGAGCCTAGACGGTGTTGTGTGGCTTGACAGAAAGCAACTCGAAATCCTCACAGGCTTAAGGGAGCATTTCCATTTTTTTACAATACTATAGTAACTGGGAAGAAGTGGGGCAGTTTAAGCCCTTGCTGGACAGGCAAGGTCTTCTCCAAGGCCTAGTGAAGAGTAGGGAAATACCACTGGGTGTCAGATTTGGAGAATTTACTGGGAGACCCATGGCTCCTTTAGAGACATCAAATCTGGTTAATGCTGGTTTCTGGGGGATCCAGATCTGATTCCTTTCCCTTCCGGAGGGAGAACCATCTTTCCACATCAGCAGACTCTAGCCAAGTTTTCTTTAGAGTTATTGGCTAGAAATAGGATGCAACTCATCTGAGGTATGTTAGACATTTTCTTTCAGATGGGATGAATCACTCCCCAGCTGTGCCAGTTTTCTCACCATTGCCTGCAATAGGATCCTGGATGACAAGGTCAGACAAACATATCTCATTTTGAATAGATGAGTTCAGATCCTTTTATTTTTTTCCTTTCAATAGACTCCTAAAAGCTAGGAGCATCTAGGCAATTAATGATCCACCTTGCCCTGTAGATTATTAAGAGGATGCTTTATTAGAAGAGCCTTTTGAAAATCCCAGTAGGCATTTCTTTACATCTTTAGAGACTGAAATATCCTTAAAAATCTGTCACCCGAAGTCCTGGTGCTGCATTCCACATATGTACAAAAGAGCTGAGAAAAATTCCCATATGTCGGAAGGGTATCTGAAATAATTTCTTATGAAGAAATGAAAGAATTTCTTATTTTTCCAGCATGTTATTCAGTGGGAAAACATGACCTGATGTATTTTTAGTGGATAACTTTGCCTTAGCAATCCAGACCAGGAGAGCTTCGCTTGACCCTGCATACCATAGGGGTGCTGCCTGTCCTTGTAGGTTGGCTTTGTAGTGGTGGTCAAGAGACATTCTGGAGGCTCTGGAAACATTGCTTTCTGATGTGCAGATGCTAGGAATATGGTCTAAAGGTGTTTTGATGTGTGTGCTGTGTGTTGATATAGTCTTTTTTTTTCTTTTTTTTTTTTTTCTTCTTTTTCTTTTTTTATTTTTTTTTCTTTTCTCCTTTGGTAGTAAGGGATCCTGTCTTCTGACGGACTAGGAAGGCTAGTCCAGCCTAGCCCATTTACCATCTGGCTAGAACAAAGTGTATTGATATTTTTCAAGGCCTTGATATACTCTCATTTAAAAACAGTGTAAATCTCAAGAGAGAGAAAGTGGCTGCCTGATTGCCAGGTTCTGAATGCTGTTTTGTTGAAGATGAGCATCACATGCCATAGAGAGAACAGAGGGTGAGCAACAGAGATTTAGCTAATTATTAGGCACCTTAGGTTAGTTGAGATGCATCCTACCATGGGTTTGCAATAATAGACACAACTTGTACCATCATTAACTCATTCAAACAAGAAATCATCTCATCCATTCTCATGTGCCACAGGCTGGATTAAATGTACCTAAATCACAGTTGTAAAGAAGCAGTGGATATAAGAGGTAGTTAGCATTGAGTCATTACTAACAATTATATCAACTGGATGAGGAAGGAGCTTGCTGGATCACAGTGTTTTTCTAACAAGAGAGGTCATGGATATTAGCAGTTTGATTGCAAAACTTAGAAGTCACTAACGACAGGAGACCAAGGGTGCAGTGGGAATGAGTTTTTGCCTGAAAGAGTAATATGGTCCAGACAGATGGGGCAAACAACTGACTTGAAAGGGAATAGATAAGACACATTAGCAGAAGATTGGGAATCAGACAGGGAAATGCTAATTCAGTGGCCGCTGAAACCCTTGGTGCAACTTGCCCACAGGCATATGGGAAGTCTGTGATAGAAACGAGCAGTGAGTCCATCTGTCCTGCTGATGCAATGTGTAGTCTCAGTCTCCTAGTGAAGGAAATGTTCAAGCTCGGTCATAATATAAGGCAGTGTTTTGTCAGCACAGTTTTCTAACAGCTCCACTGAAATTACAACTGCAATGTCTACCAGAAAACCCTCCAAATTGTTGTATGGAAACTAATTCAAGGGTTATATAGTCTGGCATATATTTACAGCCACAAACACATCTCAGCTAACCTAGCTGTTGTGTCTGCCACCAACACTGCTGCTAGTGGTAGTTCCTATTGCCTCTGACGTTGGTACTCATCCGGAATAAATTGAGAAATTCTGGCCTGCCCTCAATTTCCAGGAACAGACTGAGTGCAAGCTAGCACAGGCTCTTCTTTCAGTTCTTGCATGGAAGAGGCCAGTTTTGCCATCTTTAGTACAAGAAGGTTAAGAAAATATGGAAGACCTTGAATATCTACTGAGTTGTAAGCTGTGATAAACCAGGGGAAAAATATGATCCTGGGGATAAAGCACTTCCTTAGGATATGAGATCTCTGGTCATATTCCTTTTCTACACTACACAAGCTTAAACAAATAGTTTGGTGACCTGGATGGATGAGAATCAGCTGGGGGAGGAAAAAATAATAATAATAAATAAATAATAAAAACATTTCCTATAGTCTCTAGCAGAGGCAGGCTGCACATATCCCATTTCAATGTAGAGAATGGGGTCATTGAGCAGAGCCTAAGGTATGGGAAGAAGAGCTGTGCTGGACTTGCCTTTGACTCACTGTTTCCAAAAACACTGGAGTGAGGATAACAGCCAGGGCAGCTGGACACTCATGAGTCAGTACGACAGAGACCATGAGCGAAGAGCTTTGTTTGTTCACAGTACTGTAGTGATGTACACAACACTTACGCACTGCCGCCGTGCTGAGCAGGATTCGTCATATTCCACCTCAGAGCTGGACATCTCATCTGAAGTAGTCATCTAGGTTCCCTCTCTAGTCAATGAATGAAAACTGACACTTCCTCACTGTGACTCATCAGACTTATCTGTGATGCCAGTCTTAGGATGCAATGACTCTCTGTAGCAGCCAGTCTCTATGTTGGTGATCAAGAGAACCAAGATGAATACCCAAGCTACTTTAAATGAATATGGTTAGGCCAAATGCCCAAGATCCATCATTCTCAATTCCTATGGACCACTGCTGTGGGGCCCCATGGACAAGGAGTTTGTGTTTCTGTTAAATTCTGTCCTTTTGGGGTTTCGGTGGTGTTACCCTATGAGGCAAGAGCTGATTCAAAAAAGCTCTCTTGCAGAAGTATCATCGGTCAAAGACATAGGTCAGAGACGTAGTCATTTGGACTGACGTTTGGAACTGGTAATGAATTGCCACGTGGAGGTACCGTGACAGATACCATCCTCAAGGCTAATCCCAATTCTGAAATCACTACAAGTAATCAACTAATGTTGCTTTCTTCTGAGCCTGTGGATACCTGGTGATTAGGAACTGGCTTTGATTTTTTTAACATATTTTCCTTTTAAATGCATTACAGAGTGTCATATTTGTAAGAGTTTAAACACATGAACCCTCTGTCTTGAGAACATGGAAAACAACTAAATTTTTATTAGGAAAAAAAAAAAAAAAAAAAGAGAGAGAGAGAGAAAGAGAGGTATATGCACTTTTTAAGTGAGTTTGAGATTTCTATGGTTCTGCTGACCTTGCTAAAGAGATCTGTACATATTTCTTCACACACTTGTGCGGTCTAGACCTCAAATTCCCAGACTGTTTCTGTTACTGTGAATGCGGAAGAGTTTGGCTTATCTTAAATTTCCTTTATCTTAAAGATGTCAGAAAAGATACCTGGGATTTTCTTTGATCCCAAAAGGATATGGTGGCATCAATATAATGGAATAGTGACAGAAGTGTTGTGAACATCCCTTTAAACTGCCTTCACTTCAGGTCTGTGTATAGGTTTTGCTATTAAAACTGTCTGGTTTTTAAGTTAAGCATGATCTTAGCCTTGGGCACTACTATGCTAAGTTATACTTTATTATTAATATTAGAAGAGACTAGATATAGACACCTCAGGTGCAATTTATGTGCTTTCCAGCCAATGTTGGCCCCTTATTCTATGAAATTCAGGCCCTTCTAAAGTTTGTTTAAATAATCATAAGAGGAGAGCTTGTGCAAGGGGACTGACATCCTTCAGGGCATGAGCTTTTTGGCACTGGAAGGGCTGGCAGGCTGGGAGCAGGGAGGGACTCATGGAAGGCTCTCAGACACCTTGTTCCTCTGCTCCATCTCTTATAGTTGGTTTCTACAGGAGCCAAGGGTTAAGCACTCCTCCTGCCTGTCTGCTTGTCCCTCTAATGTCACTTGAACCCATCAGCCAAGCGAGCTTTTCTTGGAAGAGGTTCTAGGAGATATTAAATAAGCACAAGTCACAGAGAAATGAGCAGTTAACAGGAGAAGAGACGTGACTTGCAGAGGGAGAGGCTGCAGCGTGTGTGCATGCTCATGTCTGTGAGTATGTATGCATACATGTGTGCATGCAATTTTACCTGGACATCCAGACAAGCAGACAGAAATGTCAGTGCTCACATGTTTAACTGCCTGCAGAATAATACTTTGTTCTGTATTTTTTTTTTTTTTTTTCATCCATTCATCTTCTCCTTTCCTTCTCATTTTGACCATGTGATTTTGGGAAGGAGGGAAAAAATGGAGTGGGCTATACCATCAGTCTCTTGAGAGATTTATTACACCATATGACTGAGGAAGAGATTAAGTGAATGAACTTTCTCATAAGGTTCAAGGAGAGTGGAGGGTTCCATTCCAACTTTTGAAGTCCCATGCTTCCCAGCCACCTCTTTTCCACCTCAGCAGGACAGCACGTACCACTTGTCTCCCTCCAGGGAGGAACCTGACCACACAGGGTCACAGGATACAGTAGTGAGATTTTAAGTGTTTGTGTGAAGTTAACAGCCAGATCATGTGTTGCGAGCACAGGAGCAGGACAGCCACAGAGATGCATCTACTGGTGCATCTCTGGTGGGCAGATATTATCAGTGACATCTCCCAGAAAAGTCCAGTTAACAACTACTTGGGTTTTTTTTTTTTTTGGACAGAACAGTTATACACAGGTATAATACTTATTACATATATATATATATATAAATATATGCATATATCCCTCTCCCTAGTCTTAGCTTCCAATCCAAACACATTTTGAACTCAAGGGAAATCATGTCTTCTCTTTAACAGACTTTGGATCAATCTTTTTGTCTTGTGTCTTAGACTCAACTCATTTAAGTATTAATCCTGCAGATTTCTTCATACTTGATTCTGGGCCAGGGAGGTGCTGCTTAGCGTTGTATTTATCCTAAATATCTGAGCATTTATGTTCATTTTCTATGTGCAGGCACCAAGCTGGGTCACACAGGCTGAGATCAAGCCCGAGAGCAGGGAGAGTCTTTGCTGTGTTGGGCTGATGCATAGCACATTATTATACATGCTATCAGGGACATACATTAATAATGCATGTAAATTATAGGCATATCTCTCAGTCCCATCT
This sequence comes from Nettapus auritus, assembly GCA_011076525.1. Lineage (NCBI taxonomy): Eukaryota > Metazoa > Chordata > Aves > Anseriformes > Anatidae > Nettapus > Nettapus auritus. The sequence continues at coordinate 2,471,505 of CM021766.1, forward strand.
CCTATCCCATTGCATGAGAGAGAAGGATCCCAGTTAAGGCTTGTATATATCTGACAACGTGTAGCAAAACTTGGCTAGGAGCTGGATGGGGTTTTGGGGCATGCAAAGGCAACATTGCAAAAACTTGTGTGTAGATCCTAATGGGCTTCAACATTTGCAGAATCCTTCTATATAGTACCTATCCTGGTCTGCACCCAGGTCTCATATACTCTGGGTGTTAAGCTGAGAGTTCATGCTCTGAGCTCCACAGGTTTCTGGCTGAGTCTCCATTGTTGGCCAAGACTCAATCAATGTGAATAATTGATTCGGTAGCTCTTAGGAACAGAATAATCTGTTGGCTAGAGCATGCTACTGAGATTTAAGAAACTTGGGTTCAAAATCCTTCTTCAAATCAAGCAGAGGAAACTTATGAAGCTCATTTTCCCATACTGTGGATGAGTGCCCTAACCACTAAGCTGCTGACTATGAGTATAAAGGGGACATTGAGTCCTCTAACTTCTTTGGGAATGGCACCTTAGGGGATGGGCACATGAACAAATTACCACGAGGTAAGTTAGGGTGTGATCTAATGAGATGCCAGTATTTCTGTGGTAACTGCCCGTGTGAATGCTCTTACCTGCAATAAGTGCTAGATGGTTCATATACTGGGGGGAAATCTTCACATAGATGTTCACATGGCTCACACCCTGCTTTGATTCCCGGTAACTTGGTTCTGCACCTCCAATCTCAGTACCCTTGAGAATTCATCCTGGAAAATAAATAAATAAATAAATGAATAAATAAAATAAAAATAAAAATAAAAATATAAAAATAAAAATAAAAATAAAATTCTTCTGTTTTATGAAGTCCCCAAATCTGCCATTTCGACATTTCCAATTGTAATTATTTTAATGCATTTTTGGTTTGCCAGAAATGATTTGCCGAGTTTGACTCCATTGCACTCTTTTGGCAAAGAGCAGCTCCACCTGAGAGCCCCGCAGCCAGCTTTAACCAACACGGGCAGATAGTCTACTGACGCCTCACAAACTCTGCCTGCCTCGTAGTCAGAGACCTTCTGGGCACTGACATAATGTTAATATCCCTGTTTCTCACAGCCAGCCCCTGAGCCCTGAAGAGGTTTAAACTTGTGGAGATACAAAGCTAGGCTTATAAAACACTATTTAGCCCTGTGAAGAAAAGATGGTGTGGTTGGGAGATGAGCAGTGCTTGCAGGTTGCCTTGAGGTCAGTGGGTGCTCAGCACTTTTCCATGCACTTCCCATAGGTCTGGGAAATGGCCACAAAGGATAGCAGCAGCTCCAAAGAGAAGACCTTGATTTCAGTTGCTGGCATACAGTTCTGGGAGCCTTACAGGGTTACAGAGATAGACAGCAGTACCTGGGAGCAGGCTGAGTATAACTGTGCTTGGGCCCAACTGAAAGAACAAGAGAAAATGCACCTAAAATGTTCCAGGAACCGGTCCCAACATTCCAGTCAAAAAACGCTTGCTTATAGGGTGGGACCTTGTTTCATGATGACCCCAGAGGCAGGCTGACTCGAGCTGTCTTGAGGCATATCCTTTCAAGTTAAATTAGGAAGATTCTTTCTACCTCTTCATCTTTGAGGTAGCATTCCACCAGCATGGGACACCCTTGTTTGAAAACAGGGCTTGCTGAGAAAGTATGAGGACACCTTCTGCTTCCAAGCACACAAGGAGTTGTATCCCTACTCTCCATTGGGTGAACAGCACACTCCCCTAACAGACCTCTGTGGATGGAATTCACTTACTTAATTTTAGCTATGTAATACTTAAATATCTGAGCAAATCATCTTACCTCCCTCTAGAAAGATGGGCATCTTTTGAGGGAGATTCATCCTTCCTGAGATAGGTATCTTTGGTGGATGTGATGAATCACTGTCTGGAGTTGCCTCTCTTTCTCCATCCACTCTAGAAACAGCCTAAACTCACAGCTTTTAGACAGCTAAAGTTGTGAGGTAAGACTGAGTGCCTGAACGCCTGACAGATGTCATTGATGTGATGCCAGTTGGTGTCCTGAAGGTTTTTATGCCTGTTTTAAGAGTGGCTGATGAGAAGTCTTAAGTGCTTGTGAGGTTCTTGAACATCCTTGGTGATATTGACCAATATAAGAGGTAAAAGACCAAAATCCTCTCTGGTGCAAAGAGCAGAATTCTTCCAATTTAGGTGCATACAGAAACTTAACTAGGTACTGCTTTGTGAAGTCACTTTCAGAAAAGAGAAAGCCTGACATTAAAAAAATGAAAACCAAATGGGAAGGCAGGTCTATTCTTGGAAAGAACTGAAAATGACCTACTTTCCCAGGGAAAGTGAGTTTTATCATCTGTCTGAGATAGAAACAGAATCAGCCAGGTTTTAGCTTTGTGGTAAACAAGAGGATGTTAATCAGTCCAAAAACTTAACAAGATTCAAGAGGACTTTTCAAGAGATTTTTTTTCAGGAGAATATTTACAGAGATATTGCTGATATTCAGGACTGATAACAATTTATTTTTATTTATTTATTTATAGAGAACTAAAACCTTTTATTTCTGGGCTTAAGGTGACTTCAGGCTATGGACATTAGCCATTAACATTCCACCAATGTCCTGTGCAGGGTACTTACATTTTCTTCTGGGGCAGCTGGATCTGGCCACTCTCAGAAAGGTTACTGGCCTCAAGAATGGTATTTCCCATATTTCTGTAGACCTGAAGCATTGTTACCAGCCTGGTGTGCAAAGTGCTAATTTATTTAGGGCTGTAGTGGGGATGGTGTTATCTTTGTAGTGGAAATAGAAACATTTAGAGAACAAAGGTGTAGAATTAATTTCAAAAAAACTTCTGCCATTTCAGATTTAAACAACTGGTTTGTATCTTTCATGTAAGTTTACTTTGTAGGGACTAAATCCTCCAGAAGGCAGTTCAGCCCACCTGTCCAAGACACCTATCTTAGGACAGAGCAATTTGCCCTTCTGAGGCACTGATCTCTCTGTAATGATGACAGAGGGGTCTTAGATGATGTCATCAACTGGATTCCTAACTTTTAGATATCTAAAGAGGGGTGAAATAAAATCTGTTCGAGGTAACCAGCATGAGCATTGGTTTCTGTCATGAGAATGTGTGAGCATTCAGCCCTGGTGAATGGAGACATTTTGGCAAATCTATTGAAGTCCTGCAGCCTTGAGAACCTGTTTAAAGCTGAAATGGCATGACCTGGCACAACTGAATAGCCTAGAGGATGGGGACCACAGCTGACAAACATCACACCAAAGCAATTACAACGCAGAGATGAAATATGAGGTCATTGTGGCTAAGGAAGCTACGGAAGCTGCTTGCACAGTGTTACGGCTTGAGAAGTTTACTAGTACATACACGTCTTTTCAAAATCTAATTGTGCCAACACTACAGCAACCCTGACTCCAGGGAAGTTTTTAACCAAGCTATGAATCTCTGGAAGCTTCCTTCTTGCTTTGCTTCAAACCTCTACAGTGAGAAAGTCTCTGTCTCTCAAGTGATTTCATAAGCATAAACCTTGGCTTTTCGTTAGTTTTTTGTGGATGTGCATTTGGTCAAGGCCACGTGGAAACTGTGAGGTTTCCTCAGAACATCCTGAGAAAATGAGACATGTCATCGCAACTAACATGGCTTTGCAGCGTATGGGCTTGATCTACACTGACCTTCACAGTCCTATGGCAATTTTTTTAATGATTCTCCTATTCTTAGTGTTATGGCAGAAGAGTTAAGGTTTAATTTCTAAGTAGATGCAAAGCCTCAGCTTTGCAATATTTAAACAAGATTGACCTAATTTTTCTCACCTTGAAACATTCACCCACTTTCCTGCAATTCCATGATTTCTGAACACCTTTCCCTTTACTTATTTCCTGCTCCTTGCATTGTATTTCACCTACCTTTTAAGAAACTTTCAGTTGTTTGTATAGTGCAATCCACATGTATGTGTCGCTTAGGAAGTCAGAGGGAAAGGTGGGAGCAGCCAGCTCAGCTCTTTACCACAACACAGGTCCAACATTTCCAGGGTTTTATTGCAACTACTGAGAGCTTGGCCCCAGAGGTGTCTGGGGACCCCTGCAGTCCTGGATAAATAAGGTACAATTGCAAAAAAACCCTCTGTGTGAAATGCATTCAGCAAGCCAGAATTAGGCCTCTTGGACATATCATTTTTGTATGCAGACATCATCTGTGATCTGAGTCCCATCCTGAGAAACTTAAGCATTAGGTGACTGATTTTCAACCCATTTGAGGATGGGTTTGGAATGCAAGGATCTGTGGGCTCTTCTCTTAAGGTGATGATGAGGACTTCTTCATATTTTTCCCTACTCTTCCCAACAAGTTGTATGGAAAGGCATTTATAGGAAGAGCTTTCAGTTGTGATCTGTAGTTGTCAAGAAGGAGGGAGAATCCACTCTTTCCCTTGATGGATGTTATCAGTAGGGAATTAGTCACCATCACCATGCTTCGGGTTTACTTCTCAGGTAAAAAAAAAAAAAAAAAAAAAAAAAAACACCTTATATAACCTACATGTCTGATTCGGAATTTGTCCCTTGTTGAGTAAATTCCCCTATGGACCTCCAGAGGTCTGGGAAACAAATGGTTGCTGGATTTTATTCCAGGCCCCATAATCTGTCCTCAGCTTAGTGAGCTGAGATCGCTCCTTATGTTGAGATTGGCAATGAACATGTCTATCTTGTACCTGGAAAGCAGACAACAGAGATGAGATGGGGTAAAATGGTCACTGTCTCTCTTGAAAGATGCTGTTTTTAACAGCATACAGCAAAGAAGTAACATTTCTGATTTGCAGTTAGCAGAACTGTCATTGCAGCAATGACTAAGGACATTGGTGACCTTTAGTTCCTGTTCGCCTGTCTCAGAAGCAAGAGTATGATTAAGTTATTTATAACTTAATTTATTTGTAAGAAATTAATGCATTTTATTGTTTTCAGTTAGTTACAGATAGATGTTTTACAGTGGGTGCTGGCTGCCTCTAGTGAATGAGAGATTTCTAGCTACGTGACACAATTATCTCTTAATGTTTTAATCTGGACAGGCATTCAGGAGTTTAGATTTTTCAACTTTGGCCGTTGTTAGATACTTCCATTTGAGCAAAATGAAAGATTTTGGAGGAACATTTTCTCATGCCCATTGTGTCGCAGTACTTCCCAGCTGAGAGGGGTATCGGTGTGACTGCTCCCTCTCCTTAATACAACTTTTAGTCAATTTTGTACTGCCCGAGGCTCTGGCAGAAATTAGAATCCAGGTCTAAAGGTTTGCCTGTGTGTGGAAGTTATAGCAAATTAAACTCATGATCAAGTTTCTGCGGTGTAACAAGTTACCACACATCAGCTGACCCTTGGTAACTGTCTGTGTGCTCACTGCTAGCCTGCAGCAAGTGAGGTAATTAGACTTTGCTTACCCACAATAAAAAAGGGTTAATTTAAATCACATTCGCTAGCATTTGCTGTAGGCTAGGAATCCACATATGTAGGATTGCTGTGGGTCAACTAGCATGTTGTAATTTGAGCTTGACTAGCTTGACCATGAGATTGATCCCTAAGCAGAGATCTGGATTTATCATGCAGCGATGTCTGTGCACTGACTCCTTCAGGAGGCACTCTAGGACATCCTTGTTCAGACATCTGCAACAGACATCTCCTTCTGACTCCTTTATTGTCAATAGGAGAAATGGATGGTACCTAGGATTTTTCTCATCATAAAGATATTTTTAAAAGCCTATTGAACTATTCTCTAAAAGGGTGTATTTCTCTTCATTGCTGAAAAGGAAATCTGGATGACTTGAGGTAGACTTCTACATTGCTGAGGTCATCGGCTGGAGAAGTGAAGCCCACCTCCCACTGTAATTTTGTTAAAGGCATTTAAGGGTCCAGTGCCATCCAAAGGGCCTTCCCCTGCCCCTCCAAAAGGGCTCAGGTCTCCCAAAGGTCTCCTCATAGCTTCCAGTCCCACAAGCATGTTTCAGAAACTGTGCTTATATGAATTGAACTCTAAATGTGATTTACACCTTGTCAAAGGAGAATAAGTTACTTTTGAAACAATTTAATGTAGATTATTCAAATGTATGTCCTTTTGACCATCTATATTTCAGGTTTAGTGAGAAATGGGTAGTATTTAACATACTTAAAATCCAGGTTGCTATGCAATGACTTCTCATGTAGGTAAATCATTAGTGATTTCAATACCTGTTCTATAGACGTAGATGATGACTCAGAGAACAGGAGATTTCCTGTAGAATGCAATTCCTGTCTTCACTTGAGCCAAAATAATAGGAGAATTGGTCAAATTCCAAGGTAGCTGGGTAGCTGAGCCCTCAAGATATGAACCGAGAAGCTGAATGTCGTAGACATAATGAACCAACCAAACATATTTTTAAATCAGTATCTTTCAATAGCTTGCATAACGCTGAAGGTTTCCTTCTCTTAACACAGCCCTTTTTGTAATCTCAGTTGAGTGATTCCTAATTCCTGGTACAGGAAAAAAAAAAAAAAAAAATAATAATAATAATAATAATTTAGTCCTATGTTGCATGTAGTGAATTTTCTAACTGAACTGTAATAATCTTCACCAAGATTTTGATACCTGTCTGAAAGCAGGTGTCTAAAGCCATTTGAGCTTTCCCTGAAGTCCACCTGCTGCTCCAGAAAGGTGTAGGCCTACAGTAGTTCCCATGTCATATGGGAACTTAATCCTCGTATAGGTTTCTCATGTAGAGTCTATACTGTGGAATTATTTAGGCAATTGAATTCATTCCTGAGCTTCAGATCCAGGTATTTTAACTTGGGTTTCTACAATATAGACATTAGTGCCTAATCTCATTATCTGACTCCCACTACAGTCAGTGGAGATTGAATGTTCAATATAACTATGTACACAGAAGTCTGTAGTGCTATTTGGTATGCTCTGTGTCATCTGAGGTATCCACATGCTTCAGAAAGGCAGGCTGGAGCCACGTGGATATGTAAAGTACCTGAAAAGGTACTCAACACACCTATGCTTAAGCAATAGAATTCCTCCCTGAGAATTCAAGCAAGCACATACAATTTCTCCCCCCCAAAAAAAACAGAATGTCTGTTTCCCAACTGAAGGCAATATTATGTAAAACAATGTTATCTAAGTTATGTACAGCAATGAACATTTATCCTGTTAATGGTAGTGATAGTTGAACTGTCTGCTAGCCTGGACATGGAGCCTTTGGCTATAGCAGGACATTCTGGAAATTTGCTGATCATGGAATGAGTGGGAAGAAATACAAGAGGGAAGAATTAACCATCTTCCTGTATTTTGGTTCAGTTCCTTTGGATCAGGTTCAGGCAAGTGGAAGTTCATTCTGCCATTGTGTGCAGATGTGTGGTGACGAAGAAAGACTGCAGTTACCAGAAAACAGTAATCTAGCACTAGTCACCAATTTTAAATTCACTCTAAGTTCTTTTAACTGTGAAGAGTCACCCAGTATTACTGGTTTAGACCTGTGTTTGATTACTGTTGAAAAAATTAAAATCAGTTAGTTTTATCTAGAAGGATAAACTATCGTGTTGTATAGAATAATCTTGAATTTACTGCCACAACAGCTACACTAAAATTAAAGATAGGTGGGTTATCAGAGCATTTAACATCATTTAGTATTAAGAAAAAAAAAAAAAAAATTATCTTCAGGTGACAATGAAGTACAGTTTCTGTGGTTCAACAAGTTACCAGCCATCAGCAGCTCTGCAGCACCTCCTGGTACACGTGAGGTCAACTTATTCTAATTTCAAGGTGAAAGGAAGAGACTTAAGCTTTTAAGTCCCCCCTCCAGGTTGGTGTAGGCTAAGAGCACTTGCATGGACAGTTGCAGCAGCTCTGCTGGCAGGCAGGAACTTGTCAATTACTTGATCTCATTCACTGTGTGCCAATACCGTGCTTCTCGTCACCTTGGTGAGTAAACAGAGGGAGGTATAGCCCCTGCCTCTACATTTATGAAAAGTGTTGCCATGTCAACATGCACAACTTCACACAGACACAAGTGAATAGATCAGCTATGTACAGACATGCATCCTTCATCCTAAATGTGAAATGAAAGGTGACGGGAAAGAAGAACCCACATGATCCAGTGCACTGAGCCCTTGAATTGAGTTGATATGATGATATGGCTCCAGAGTGCGTGCACCTGGACTGCTGTATTTCATCCCCTGCTCATGCCAGGAAGATCTTGACAGACTGGAGGGTGTTCAAAGAGCCAGAGGGCTGGAAGGACTGATGCTGATGAGCAAAGATTAGCAAGCACTACTCCAGGCCAAATAATGATATGATAATAGCTCTCAAACATTTGTCAGGTGTATATAGTAAAGGAAAGAGAGGAGTCATTCCACAGGGTACCAGTGGATATAACTACATATAGGAAAGAAAGGGGAATATCAATTAAATGTCAGGGAAAGCAACTTATCTCCTAGAATGTCAGTGTGTAGAGGAGAATTTTTTTAAATGGTGGAAGTATCAAAATATAACTTCACCAGCATTGACCACGGCAAGACAATGGAGAGGTTGCACAGGAGATCTCCATTTTATGAAGAGGCTGGGTAGTTCCAAGGTAAATAAGAAATATTTTTTTGCAATTCAGTGAGGGCTTATATTAAGTTGGTGTAAAGCAACATAGCTCCACTAGTTAGTGGTGCTTTTCCAAATATACTAAGACATAGAAGAAGCTGATAAAGAGCTGGAATTTAGGATATGGCTGTGTAGACTCCCCAAATGTTAATCTGTGTACTCAACCTGAGGACTTGGACATTCACTTATTTAGGTATAAAATGAGACAATTGCCAATCCATTGTTTTGTGTACCAAACACAAGATATGTAAACTCATATTTTCCCACTGATTCCAGTAATGTGCTGTGAGCAGATTAGTATACCTTCTCAGTGTTATTCATGCACCTGATAAGTAACTGTGTTCCACAAATAGGATTTTTCTGATTTATATTATAATAATGCAGATATGGTAGGTTGAATTGCCTCCAGGAAGTTCCTTTCTTCCATCAAATCGAGCAAGAACTGGCTGATTAGTTGAGACTAGACATCTACTCTTTGGATGGCAAACATTATGTTAGGCAGAATGAACCTGAACTGCAGATGGGTATTTGGGAAGTGAGAGTACATGAGAATATACTTTGTCAGAGATACTGAGGTCAGTGGTTTACTTAATATTTTTGTAAGTGAAGACAAAGTGAAGGAGGGATCTCCTGCTCCTTGTTAAAGTAGGACCTAAATATACCCCTCTTTTGGGTTTCACCCACAGTATGAGATGGCCATTTTCTTCCCCATCTTACGGTGTGTACAGGGGCTGCATCTACAGCAGATGTAAATAGAACCTCAGTATCAACACTTTAAGCACTGTGTTGCTTCTTTCTTTAGCACCCTGATGAAAAGTTGGGCAACCAGCATGCTCATGCAATCAGAGAGTTAGCTCTAAAGAAGAGGCTTCTCACAACTCACATAAAATGGCCAAAGGAATGCATATATATGAGCAAAGAGTCAAGGTTCAAATACTGACAATGAGGTAGACAGATTAAGGGAATATGTAACTTGCAGACTCATCTTTAAGTTTCCCAAGGCTGTGCTGAAATTCCAGTATCCTGGAAGTTGTGGCATTGCCATCAGTGCTTAGACCATTGTGTAAATGCACAGGTATGCAGCTAGTAGGAGGAGGAAGGGTTTTCTCAGCACAGTTGCAATGGTGTAAGTATCTTAAGAGACAGACTGGGTGCTAAATGTCTTTAAGGACCTGAGTCCTCATTTTCTGAGAGTCCAGGAGTGCTGCTCCTGTTTGACACCACCTGAGGATCTGTCTTCCCTCAGTGCTGATAGAGATCACTGGATTTCAGAAGCGTTGTCATGTTACATTATGTACTGCTCCAAAATGCCTTGGGATGAGATTTATACAGAAAGTTGCAGAGGACAGAGTCTGGATGAATTATGTCTGCAGTGAGTTCCTTCCAGCTGAGACAAGCTCGGGAGCAGAATTTCGCACTTCCCATCCCGCTGGCAGCCAAGTACAAGAACAGATCCTCCCCACCCCTTCTCCCAGCATTGGCTGGACTTCATGGCTCATGTGCACATTGCATGGAGACCCTCGTGGTCTTTAGGCAGTAACTCTATTAGGTGAGTCAAAGATGGGGCCTCCACCCCGTTGGCCAAGCTGTGCTGAACTTGTCTCAGCTGGAAGGGACTGCATATTTTACCAGAGCTACTGAAATATGATTGATTCCAGGCTGAGGCATGACATGCAGGTTCCTAGCTCATGTAAGCAGATTTGCCTAGTGAATTTGGATTGCCTCCCAAATGCTGAATTATCCAACACATATACCTTTCTTCCGCACCTTTGCAATGTTGTATTCCAGGATCTGGGATGCACCAAGAGACAAGACCTCAGACACCCAACATTTGGGTCTGAAGTAATCCTTTTGCTCAGTACTGACTTATCAATCCAATCTAACTAACTTAATGCCTCCTCTCACAGCCCAAGGTAGAGATTGTGTTAGGCGTATGGAAGGAATTCTGCCATGCACCCACATTCCCCAGATTCTTGGGCCATTAAACATCTCTGAGAAGCTCCAAGGTTATTATCAATTATTCCAGCATCTAGATTAGTCCCTGCTCTGTCACCTTATCAGTAACAGAGCCATAAAGTGAGTCTTTGTGATTCTTATCTCCTCTTATCTCTTATCTAGAATCCCTAAATCTTGATAGAGCACCAGGTTGATCTTGTCTGCACTGTGTAGGTACCCAAGAGCAGAACCCATGCAATGAGACTCGGTATGCAAAAAAATAACCAGATCCTGCTTTATTTTGTCCAAAACCCTGGCAAAGCTCTGAAGCCATCTCTAGCCATGAAATACTGCTTTCACTAAAAGCAGATTGAAGTGATGCTCATAAAATGAACGGAACGTGTACAATAACTTTGAATTTCAATTCTTTGGGAGCTGAGCTCCTGGCTTCCTTGGGTAAGATTAACACAGCCTGTTCTTAGAGAAGAAACAGCAGAAAAGACAACCTCATGACTGGCATTCCCCAGAATTAAAGTGTTTGACTTGACTGTCCCAGTGGGTTCCTTATATGTGTCTGCTTTAAAATAAATCAAGTTATAGTTTAGACACTACTCATAAGTTATCTTTGGACTACATGGATCAGGGTATGGATTAAACCTTCTATTAAATCTAATAGAAGTACATGATGTGCCTGCTTTAGTCTAGGACTGCTAAAGCAACCTCAAATATGTTTGCCAGTTTAGTAACTGATAGGAAGAAACAATACCCTTAGTAAACAAATTCTGAATTAAATCTGTGAAGTGAATAATTACTGTTAATAAAGCAGAGCTGAACATAGATTTACTGTAAATTTCACTTCAGCCATTTTTTTCACTTTTTTTTTTAATTTTGGAGATTTCTCATGTTTTTAAATTATGAAAGTCTTGATTTCAAACAATAGCAAATTCTTCTGGGTAGTGTCCAATGTTACAGCACCTAACAGGAAAACCTGGATCATGCATGGGGTTACTCACTTTTGTTTCACTAAGTCTAATCCTCATGAAAACCTTTGTTCAGCCAAACACTTCACCACATGTTTAAGCACCTGAGACATCCTGTCTTTACGTACTTGCCTATGTTTCATTGATCCATAGCCTGGCTGGGTTGTCGGGTAAATCAGGAATAAATTTAATTTATTCAGAAGTCAAAGAAGGAAATTTCCAGTTTCCCACCATTTGGCCTCTCTAGTTAGGTGGGTTGAATGCTTGCAAGTAAAAAATACACCAGTGGTCAGAGACGGCTTTAGAGGAGTAGCAGAAAACTATTTGGTGTTGCTCTGAAGACTGCAAGGAGAAAACTTTTTGTAGAAGGTAGGGGGATTCCTATGCAGAAACAGAAATGAAGCCTCCCACACCCAACATCATATTCATAGATACTACAGTGAGTTCACCTGAGTGGGAAGTCAGGTTTGCATACTGTGTCATCCATACTGTTAAAGAGCTGGTTATAGGTGGAGGCATGATAGGCATCTTCCCAGCCCTTCCAGAAGACAATAAATTCAGTGATGTTGCTATGTTCCTGTGGTTGACAAGAGACTTTGTGAGCCTCAGTTTACCACTGCAATGTGCTTCATTCATTAATAACCCATCATCTAAGTGTTAACGGCCTTTGTCTTTAATTCTTTTAATACCTGGCTATTTTCATGAATGTGTATGGTAATATTATTCCCACTTTACAGATGGGAAATTGAGGGAAACCAAAATGCCTGATTTACCTCAAGTCCCACAAAGAATCTTTTGTGCACTGAGGTATTGAACCCACAGTACTCGAGTCCTCAATCCATGCCATCTTCCCTCCTAATTAAAGTTAGTTAGTGATATAATTGATCCATGTGCACTCTGGAAAGATTACTATCTCTAATCTAATGTCAGCTGTATTACGGACAAGTTCATAAATCACTTAATCTTTTGGTGTTGAAGGTTCTCCATCCAAAACAAGAGGGTTGCAAGGCTTCATTAGGCGGTGCTTGTGAAGTTCCTATCTGTGCTTAATCCAGAGGTGGGAGCCTGAAATTATCACTCTTAAGGTAAAACAAAAAACGGGGGAAAATCTGCTGCAGTTCTGATTGGCAGTGTTTGATGAGTAAAAACATGATTCATTCAAAAACAACCCACGCCTTTTAGTCTGTTCCCAGAGCCCTGGCGCCAACCAAATTCTGGGTACCGAAGAGACAATTCTGTCCTGTCACAGCAAGCAGCATATAAATTGCAGCAGGACGATTCTTCTTCTTATGCTAGCACAGGATGTCTTTCACGACGGTGACCAAAGTAGAGTATCACCTGCAGGGAAAGTCTAGGGTGCAAAAGGAGTTCTCAAGCAGGATGCCACAGGACAATGGAAACAAGGGGCCACAGCTGAGATGTTTCCAAATAGTGTTTTTAGTTTAGGGCCTTGGCTGATAAGTGATTCGGTGCTCTAAACAAAAAGGTGGTGCTAAAAGGATCAGCAAGGAAAGTTAGTGTTGAGTGGAAGCAATTTGCTGGTGAGAATCAACATCCTTATTCCTGTAAGTCTGAAGAAGGCTAGTAATTCCAAGGCATAAAAATCCCTTTAAGGCTTGCCACATCCTGGTTTCAACCAATGCTGGGATGGGTTGAAAGCAGGAGGACCAGCATTGTAAAGCCATGATCTTATCCACCTCTCATCCATCCAACTATTTATATGGTTGCAGATATATTACATCCCATTGTCTAAAGCAGATCTTGGTGCTCAGCCCTTTGAGGGCTTGTGGTGAATGTTCCTCTGATCAGAGAATTTTATAGCACTTGGTGATAGGAGACTTTATGGCCCAAAGCCATGGACCATCTTGGGTCTGATCGCGTCAACTTCTTTACCTAAAACAATAAGGAGGTTGAGTCACTACTTGGGTGGGAAGCCTTCAAGGAACGTAAGTATGATGCTGTCTCTTCAGGACCATTATGACCATGATATGTGAGTTACACCTGGTCACTCTTTCATCAGGTCTAGTAACTTGCTCTTGAGCTACAGCATTTAGGAATATGTTCTGGGTGGCATTTTCTAAAATTTCTGTAGTCTGCATTCAGACCACTGTTCTCAGACCTCAGGAGAACTTATAGGTGCATACCCATAAGCAACTGAGAACAAGAAAGCAATGAATAACTCAAGTCAAAATGCTAGTTATATCCAAGTTACCAGAAAGAAGCTCTGGTAAAACATCTCCCGTATGTGACTAGCTTCAATCTTGTGTCCGCTTTCTTCATTGTCTGTAAACACCATTTCTCTCTCAAATTTAGATGTCATAGTAACAAAATTTTGTCCATGCAGGACACTGCAGTAATTTCTCTAAGTCACCTGTGTGACTTGGGCATACATCCCACTTTTCTTTCCCTCCTTTATGTTTGTTTAGGGGTTTTGGTCTTCCTCCTTGAGAAAGGGGTTAAAGCCATGAAGAGTCCACTACACCCATTAATAATCAGCCCTCATAATGTACAAATCCTGCTGGCACAAACTTGTTCAAGTATCTCCAGTGTGGGTTGCCAAATTCTTACTCCTGGTAGATGAATCTCATTACTGCTTTGTCTGATACATTAAAGAGACCTCTGCCATCAGAAATTCTCCTTTTTAGGTTTTTCAGACTTCAGGAAAGACTTTAATCAGATCAGTAAGTTCTTGCTCCCTCAAAATGGGAAAAAAAATGAGGTGGTCCCTGGGATTTCTCCAGTTTTTCAGTACCTGTGGGCATAGCATTTTGGTAGTCCTCACCAGTGCTGTGTGCAGAGGTTTTATTCTCCTCCTCCTCACTCTCTTAGCCAGCCTGTCATGCTCAGTGTTCACATCATGGGTGAAATCCCTGCATGGGTGAAACCCCTGCATCCTCTTGGGGCCTCAGCACAGTTTATACCACTCCTGCAAGCCTGACTTGGCATTTGGGGCACAACAATGGCTTCATGTGGGCACATCCTAATCCGTCATTTTGTTCTGCCCTCTCCATATAAATAATCCCACTCTTACTCCCCCAGGGCTTTAGCATCCTACAGATTTTTTCAGTGATGATGTTATGGAGGTTTTTTTGACCATTGTTAAGAGAGTTAAATAGCACTGAGATGATCTCAGAGAGTTTCTGTTAGAAACAGCCCCACCTGATGATAATTGCCTACCAGAATGATACTAGAGAGCTGTCAGCTGTGCATATATTTATTATGCACTATATTCAACCTACACATTACCATTTTGAGTTCTTTATTCACTCATATCTTTTATATTCTGACAAAAGTATTACATCAACAGTTACATTTATCACTTGTGTGTAAAAATCACATCTCAAACTTCTATGAAATTAATTTTCTATATAACTGTGCTTCCTACCATTATTTTTATTACAATTCTTTCATTCCTTGTGGATTCAATCTTTTATCATCCATTCATTTTTGGGCCAGATAACAGATTTACAGTTACCATTTTCTGTTTAACAATACTGTAAATTCCTAACTTGTTTGGCATTCTCTTATATTCCATCATCACTTTGAGATTTATTACAAATGTTAGCAGTAGTTGTCCAGAAATATCCATTCTTTATCTCCTTGTTTATCTGTATATGGTTAATACTTTATTAGGGACTGTAAGTGTATGTTTATGTATGAGTGTGCATGTGTGAATATCTTTGTATATTCCCTAATAACACATTAAACAATTACTTACTGGTCTTTCTCATGTTCTTAACACTGCTAGTCATGGATTATTCACTGATGACTTGAGATTCCCTTATCACTTATCTGCTTTACTTAGTCTTCATTTATATTTGCCATAGTCCCAATTTCCCACTCTTCTCACGTTGTTCCTAAGTACGTGTAAAAAGGAAGCCAGTCTGAGATCCATGGGCCCTAATCTATGAGCTGATGGATGGTTTTTAAAACTTTCCATGAGATTTCACCTCTACTGTCATATTTTGGTAAGAGCATAGGTGTTTACTTTGGGGAATTACCTCTGCTTTACCTAAACTTTCTATGCCACTCTACCTGGACAGACTTGTCTTTTACCTTTCCTGTCCTAAGCCATAGTTCAGTGCTCCTGTCTCACAGTCAAAGTAGATGGATTAATTCCTTTTTCCTATATGCAGTCAGGATATGTGTGCATTTTTTACAATTTTCCCCAAAAAAAAGCTTTAAAAAAATTTCAGACCCCCCTCCCAGTCCCTTTCAGCCCATCTTTGTCATTTCACATCTCACCTTTCAAGATCTTTGCAATTATTTATTAATTGCAATACATTAGCAGTTGCCAGTTCCAAGGAAGTCGAAAGGCTCATTGTCCTAAGCACCTTATGCGCATACAGCGAGAGACAGTCCCTGCCCTGCAGCACTTCAAATCTAATCTAAAGAGACAGGAAAAAAGGTGGGTGAAGCGAAGAATTATTAGTATGCCACGATGTTAGCAACTCCTTACCCCAGATCCCTGGCAGCCTTCCAGCCCCCAAAAGGGACATGACTGCAGGTATCTCTTCCCAAGGTCACCAACGAGGCAAGAGCAATCTGGGCTTTGTGGTGGAATGCTCTCCGCCCTGATTTTGCCACCAAGGAGGGATTTTGGGGGGGGAAATTTGATGTACTTGGAGCAGAGCTCTGTCGGTGCAGGGAAGAGGCAGCTCCACGCAGCAATGGTAGCATCAGACCTGCCTGCAGATGCTGAAGTTTTTCCCACTGCCACATCAAAATATCCACATTTCTGCAGCCAGGAAATTCAAGGGAGCTTTCCCCTTCTCCCAGCCGAGATTTGACATGTGTGGACACAGACAAAGAACAGGGTTTGCTTAGGCAAGGCACCAGTGCTGACTCCTGCTATTCTGCTAACTGCTAACTTCATTTTCTACTTACTGCTGCCTCTTATCCTACCTCATTCCTGGCCTCTTTTCTCTGTTTCGTTCACCCCTTCATGTCCTGCCTGAATGCAGACAATAAGCATTCTGCGGCTGGAATCAGCTCCTTGACATTTCTCCACAAAGCTCTTAGCACAATGGGAGCCCTAATCTTAGACTCAAGTTCAAGGCATAATAGTCATAATTATCATTATAATAACAATGATGGAAAGATTGAGAGAAAGCAAAAAATAAAAAAATAAAAAAAAAAAATCTGTTGCTAACAGCAAGGAGAGATTAGCCTGATGATCCTGGAAAGAGGTGTGTATCAGCAACTTTATTCACCAGATGGTCTTCCTCCTCCCATGTGGGATGTCACGGGAGGCTGGGAGCTCCAGTCCTGCTCTGTGCCTCTGTGATGGAGCACGTGCTAGGGGCTGTACAAACAACTAGGTGCAGTCACAAAGAGGTGCAAGAAGCCACTTTACCTAAATGCAGGTGCATGAAAGCAGGGGATCGGACTGCAGACATCCGTCCAGGTTCATCAGCAGAGGGTGGCCTAGACCTCATGCAAAGAGAGGTCAGTGTTTGGCCACTTGCAGGGTATGTAGCAGAGGGCTAACAGCCAACATGGGCATGTAAGGCTTTCTCCCTCTCCCTTGTTTCTTCTGAGCGCACCAGATAAATAGCTCGAGGTGAAGGCCTGCACATTCTTTATGAAGCGAAACGTGCTGTCGGTGTAAGGAGGCGAATCTGTGGCCCGGGGCACCATGTGCAATGTAATGTGTCTCGAGTCCCTTGCACAGGCTTGTTTGAAATATGTGTCAATAACACCAGCAGCAGCAGCAGCTTGCTGCTCAGAGAGCAAAAGGAGGTTGGCGTTGCAGGGAGCTGAGGGGAAAGCAGCATTGGGGTGGGGGGAGGTAGGTCCCCCATCCTGCCCCGCCAGCCACCTTAAACCCTGCAATCTTTCCCTCCCTCCTCACCACCAAATCCTGCTCTAGCTGGTGAGATCACCCTCACCACCCAGCAGAAGCACTTCCAGGAGAGATACAGCTTGCTTGCTTGCAAACTCATTTTCAGCAGAAGGAATAACTAGAGTGGGTGAAGCCTCTAATTGCTATTTTTAAGGAAGCAGACCAAACCCATATTAAAAATTACAGGAGGTGGAGAGACAGAGTGCTTTCCCTTTCTTGCCTCCTATTCTAGGCAAGATGCAGGTTTGACCCATTTCAGAGGAGTCACATTAGCACCTGCGGAACCCACGTCTAGAAAGACATATTCCTCTTCCACAAGCATCTACACCACAGTCCATAATTGCCACCCCTTCCACAAGCTACTGGCTTCAGCAGCACCAGAAGCTCTTACCAGGGCAGGCGGTTAGCCACTGGAGCACATCCCCGGGGGAGGTGGTAGATTCTCCGTCTCTGGATATCTTTGAGTCGCATACCCTTCTGGAGGAGGTGACTCAGCCAAACAAAGTGTCCTGGGTTTGCTGGGGGTGAATCTGGTGCATGAAATGCAATGGTCAGTGGTATAGAAGAGAAGAGCAAATGTGTGGTCTAGCCAGGAAAGTAGATAAATTGGTGAGTCAATAAGATGATTGTGCTGTTGAAGAGAAATTTGTGAGAAAGAGCCTGTCTGGGGGGGGGTTGGTTTTTTGTTTGATTGTTTGCTTTGTTATTTTTTTTTCTTTAAGAATTTTTGAAGGGTTTCTAGACTTTTGGGATTGTCTCTCACAAGTTTCCCTCTACTGGTTCAGGAAGACTGTCTTGCACGGTGACCAGTGAAGGGAATGATTCTGAATCTTCAGAATTCTGTGTCTCAGTGAGGGTCTTGTCTTGGGCTGCAGTGGGAATTGCTGGGTGCCTGTTCATGTATTTATTACACTTCCCATGGAGGGGTCTCCTACCTCACTGGAAACCCCCTTCTCCTCTCAGCAAGTCTCTGCATCGCCTCCAGAACCAGGTCTTTGCTCGGCCCAAGGGTTTGGTGGGGGTGAATACAAACCCCCTGTTTATGACTTGACCACATTACCCTGAATTCAAGGTGGGATTCACCTCATTAAATACCCACAGTGTCAGTAATTCACATCTAAGCTCCAACTCTTACAGCCAGCGGAGTTCAGCACATGACTTCAGCTTGAAACAAACAACCAAAGTAGGACAGATGACTCGTGTCCTAATTATGCCCTTTTCTCTATGTGTGGGAAACTTAGGTTGGTAGTTCAGGCCTCTGCTGTAGACTTCTCCATGGCACTGAGGTGAACCCCACGCAGCTCAGTGATCCACATCAAGGCACTCAGGTTTGCCATAGGCTTCTGGCAGTGCCCAAGGTAGCTACCATCCATGTTCTACAGAAGAACACCCCTGCTCTTTGGTGGCACCAGGCTGTGGTACCTGGGAGGCAGGTAGGATCCCCATGGGTAGCTGGAAGGGCATGAGATGTCCATGTGCAGTCATCCAAACTGACCATCCCACATCTTGAAGTGCGTCCCCTGGTTTCAGACATGTGATCCACCTTGTTCTGAGCTTCTGATTTCCAAATATTAGTAATATTAGAAGGAAAATATATATATGTGTGTGTGTGTGTAAGAAAGATCTCCTTGGGGACAGTCAATGTTTCTGGCAATGCTTGGGTGCACTAGAAGAGAGATTTAAAATCATGCCTTCATGGACAAGGATGTGTCAACAGGTGTGTCTCTGCGTGGGTGCAGAAAAGGAAGGGAACAGAAGACAGAAACATCTGATGGTGGCATCAAGGATGTTTGCGTGCTTATGTTCATGATTTTGCTCCCCTTGCCTTGTTCATCCCTGCAGTCAAACAGTGAAGGAATAGGCTGTTCCTTCCAAAAAAAATCTTTCTCTTTGCCCTCCAAATTAGTTACTAATGGGCTAAGGTCCTGTAGCTGAAGTGCTTAGAAACCTTTAAAACATCTTTGTGCTGTCAAAACTCCAGGAAATCCTGTATAATGTAGAATAGCTGCTTCCTTCTTATTCTTGCTAAGCTCTGGCCCTCAGTGATAATGAGTTCCATTAATTAATTGAGCACTGAACACAATACATCATTGCAAATAGTAAAACCCTGAGTTGTGCAGGGCCTTTTAAGGTAATAGTTGTAACATCTGTGTATCACTTAATACGTTGCTCCTGTAAAAATCTTTGAAAAGGAACTTTTTGTTTTCCAAGCAACATGAACAGTTGGAGATTCCTTTATTTCTTAACCAAAATGAATTACTATAATTCTGAGTGATTTGTTCAACTATATAAGGCCAGTCAAAACACCTCCTTTAGATTTGTACTTTTCAGTGTTCTAATGCATGCAGGATGGTGGTAAATAATCATAATGCTAGAAGCTGAAAATGCACTGTAGAAAATGCAAAGAATAATCTACTTGTACTACAACCAAACATTTAATTTTTTAAAAGTTAAACATAAAATCTTAAAGAACTAGATATTTTAACTTAACCTCTCTAGGGAGAAAAAACAAAAACAAAACAAAAAAAACAACAACAACAACAAAAAAAACATGGTGCAGGTTTAGTGTTCTGTGCATCACAGAAGAAAATTACAAATGCATACAGAAAGCTTTGGGGGATTTCGACTTTTGAGGATTTGGGCACAATCTCATACAGAGCTTCAACTTTCAATTCAGTGCTAACAGAAAAGAAATGGAAGGAAATATTCCTGCACGCTTTCTGTCTCTGTCCCGTCTACAGACGGGATTTTTACACCTGATTTTTAGGCTCTGATCCATGAGCGTGGGACCGCCAGAACCTGGAGAAATGAGCAGTCTTGTTCACAGCTCATGAAGCTCTTTGGCAAGACAGAACTGCTTCTGTTGCACAGAGGAGAGCAACAAGCTCCTGCTTTATGGTCCCTGAGGCTCCTCAGACCTGGTCAATGTCCACAGGTTCAACACAAGATCCATGGGTTGATTTGATTTTCCCCAGCGCAGCTTCCTTCCCACAGCCTCCCATTGTCACTGTTCAGATCTCCTGTGAAACCTAATTAATAGCATTGCATAATCCCCCAGCAACATCACTGCTTCGGTTCTGCAGGTAACAAGGAGAAATCCAAGCTGGAAGGAATCCATCTGCTAAGTTGAGTGACCCTGCAGCTTTATTATTATTATTATGAAGAGGAGGGCTCATCTCTGGTTTCTAAAGTAAACATAGGAGGTATCTTGGCAGAGGAACGTGCAGCAGAGAGCTGAGATTGCCTTCCCAAATTCTTGGCCGCTTCCCTCACTGCATGTCAAAGCTGGTATCTTTGCCTAATAGTGATCGCCCCTCCACGAGCTGATCACTATCTGGCAGCCTGTCTGCATTGCCCCAGCCACTTTTTGAAAGAAATCATTATGGCAGTGGTGCAGTGCAGAGGTCTGCAAGTGTGCTCCTGGCTGCTGCCTCCCTGTAAGAGGCCTTCTGAAGGAGGTTCCTGACCCCAAGCACTGAGGGGGAATTTTCCCTTTACCAGCTAGGGAAAACTAGCCCACTGCTATAGTCATTGCTTGTCACCCAGCATTTGATTTCACCCTTCCAGTCAGAGATTTTGGGTTAGTTTCTCCCCTGCCCACTTTCTCACCTCCAAATCTTGCCCATCCTACACGCTTCCTCTCTCACCTGAGTTTCTTGCCCATCCATTCATCAGACTGACTGCTGCCAGCCTTCTTTCAGCTGGGCACTGAGTCACGAGTCCTGCTGGGAATTGACTAGGATGGAGAACAGTTATGTTTTTCTGAGTAATATCATGGCACCATGTCTGCCGAGTCACTTGGAGAAGCTCTTTGAACTGTGGCTCCTGGTGTGTGAACACCAAACACCAGCAAGTTTGGGAAGAAAGCTCAGACCTCTGTGCACAGATGCATTACAGAGAACCAGGCCAGGTCGGTTGCTTAGTCACCCAACAGATTGGAAGAGCTTTTCACTCAGATCACCCTTTTTTGACCAATAGATTTGGAGGCCCTTGGAGAGAGAGGCCTCGTTCTTAAGAGCCCTAGGAAGATGGCTAAGAAAAGCAAGCTATTTATGACTAGATTCACATTGCATATACACAGGGCTTTCCATCTCAGAAAAGATTATAAAACTTTGATTTAATGTTGGCCTGTTGGCATCAACATAGAAAGTTTGGGTGCTTTGTTTAGCAGACCAAGAAAATTAAGATGCCTTATGACTGAAATGTCCCTGCCTGTTCCATTCACATTCTGTTCATTCATTCACATCTGAATAAATTTGGGAAAATGAAAGTGATCCAATACACTCATTTCAGCAGACAAGTTTTATCCACAGGCAGTGGTAGAAGTCAGTTCTGCAAAGTGAACAAAATCCTTCTCTTCTTTCTCTGCATGAAGTTTTATTACTCTTGCTATTCTTTCTGTTGTTAGAGAAGATCTTTAAGAGAGAATTTTCCCTCTTAAATTACATACAAATGCCAGGACATACACTGGCATTTTTCCTGTACCTTTGAGCGACTCATCAGTCTGTGCCTCCTTAATTTTACTGAGATCTAGCTGAAACATGTCAAAGAGCCATGAGGATTTTTTCCAATGCAAAATAGTTTCTTTGCAAAATAAATAAATAAATAAATAATAAGAGGCTATGTCTCATGGCTGGAAATTCTGTAGTCTTGCAGGAGTTGAGTAGAGCTCTAAATCAGGGTTGACCTTCCCTTAGGTTGAGGGGTTCCTCGTGGCCTTCATGGTGTAGATTCTCTGTTATCTAACAATGGATTGTCTTTTGCTGCAGCCTTTCGAATACAGAGTTAAGGAAAAGTCCAGGTCTTTGCTTTATGGTGCTTTCCATTTTGTCCTTAAAAGACAAATACAGACCTGGAAAGCTGCAGTGTGTTTTTTGAGGACAGAACTGTTCAGCTCTCATAGCCCTTTCCCATGTATGTTTGGACCAAGATCCAGATCAGTATTCTCCTTAGTCCTAATTCTATCCTGTGTACAGAAATGGCCCTCAAACAGAGTGTAAGGTACAAGGTCACACCTATGTTGTGACCTTGGAACCGCTGATTTCAGTCTTGATCAGTCGTTGAGCTTGTAATTATTATAGGGATTGAATGAAATGAGTCTTGTGACATTTGAGACCAAAGGAGGAACAGATTCTGTGATGAGTCCATCATGAACAGATGATATGAAAGAAAGCATAACCAAAATTTTTTGTGAAGTAGTTGTATGGAATTTTGATGGTTAGTACAACAAGACTAGCATCTAGATCTTTTCCAACAGAAATCAAAATATTTCATTAAGTTTTAAGTTTTTGAGTATTTTGAAAGAAATTCATAAGAGCTTTTTACACAAAGTACAATCGCATGCAAACAAAACCCTATAAAAATGGTTTTAGAAAAAATCAGGAAAATGTAACTTCCTGAGCGCTTAGCAAATGTGTCAAACTACGTAGAAGTGCAAAATGCTCAAGGTTGTATTTTAAGCACATATATACTTGTTGGGAAATGGAGTCATTAAAAAAATAAATAAATAAATAAATGTACCCAGTTCTAACTAGCAGTTTCAGCAGAACTGTAAACTAGTCTAGGAGAGCCAGTCTTCTGCTCTTCCACAGAACTTGGACACAGTGACTAGAAGGGACTATAAGAAGTGTCGAAATTCCTGATGCAACTAGAGCTGTTCTGCGGGTCTAAAAAGGAAGCAGTCCCTGAAATTGCTCAATCAAAAGCTCTAATTTAGTATTGATAATTTAAAAAAAAAAAACAAAAAAAAAAAAAAACAAAAAAACTCAAGTGTAACAGAAAGTCCCTTACTGTCCGCAATAAAAGTCCTTAAACACATGCTCAGTTTAAATATATGCTGAAGTCCCATTGATTACAGTGTTAACTTGAAGCACAGACTAAAGCACTTTTCTGAATCAAGGCTTCCTGCATTTTCCTTAGTAGTATTTTATGACCAGAACAAAAAGTAGCTGTAGTAGGAAAAAGTAGCTGTAGTAGGGAAAAAAAAAGAGAGAGAGAGAAAGAGCAAAAGGAAGGAAAAAAAAAGAGGAGGAAACTTTATGGCTCCATAAACAGCTGTAAGCAATGTCTCTGGTCGGGTCAGACCGGTCTGAGTTGACAAGGCAGTGTCTCCAATTATATAGCATGCTGTAGCCTGTAAAAATGAAATCAATTTGTTATTTTTCTGGGAGAACATTATAGCGTGAGTTCACACATTTGGTGAGCCTGATGACTCAGTTAAACCTGAAGAAGGAACTCGCAGACGTGTGCGTGTGTGCGCGCGCACAACTGGGCGAGGGTATGTGCGTGTGTGTTCAGCGTGGCCAAATGCATATTCAAAAGGCATCCTCGGAGGAAGGGGTGAGAAATAAAAGTAACTTGGTGTAATAGAAAAGCGGATAGGACAGCAAAAATCATGTTGTTCATACAGGGTTACCTAAACACCAGAATGACAGAGCTTTCCATCCACGGTTCTCATTTCAAAATTGGCTTCATCACTAAGGAGTTTCAGGATAAAATTCCCCCAAGCACTTAAGCACTTAAGCAATTTAGAAGTCCAAATCCAATCTTCGCAAGCATCTGAGGTCTTTGAGCCCAGTCCTCCAAGGTATTTAACACTGACATAGCCCAGAACAGACCTCAATTCAGGGGGATGAGCGTTAATGAGAGGTTTGAAACCACAACATATAATTTATATTGCTGATCATTTAAAAAAGGTTCAAGTTGGGATGCTTTGGGGGTGGGGGGGAACTCGGAGGGATAAGACTAGCCACACTCCTAATTACTATTGAAATTCATAGTAGGAGTCTAAATATCCTTAAATACTGTAGACATTTTTCAGGTATTTGCCTAATGTGTTGCCTTCTCTCTTCCCTCCATTACTCTAATTTAGCACACCTGACCCAGAAAATCTGGTCTTTTTTTCATGTAAAACTTTATCCCAATGCCCAGGATATATCAGTGTTATGCTGGGTAGAAAGAGGCAGGTTCTCTCTCAGGCCAGCCAGTCGTTGCATCGCAAACACACACATGCATACATACTTTCCATTTGTCATGAAACCCTGATAGGGGTTAGGCTGGGAGAAGTCTAGAAGTAAGGCAGCAAAGGTGTTTACATGAAACTTTAAATTACTCTTCTTTCATTTGCAAGTAACTGTTGTTCCTCATCCCAGGTAAATTTATCCATCAGCAATATCATTAGATGAGTTCATTGTAACCACGAGATTTACAGCTCTCATAAACTGCAGTGTAGGTGGCAGATTAAAATGTTAAGGCTTATACATCTCTAATACCCTGCACTGCAATCCTGGCAAATCTTTTGAGATAAATGGAGCTGGAAGGAGGTAGATCTCAACAGGGAGACCTCCGGAAAGGAGCCCCAAATGTGGGATGTGTTGTAGAACTGGTATCAGGGTCCCTGTGTCCTGGAGCCAGGCTTGAAAACGTGGTTTGAGGGGCCATTATTCTTCAGGATGGGTTGTTTTTCAGATGACATGTACAACAGAGGAGTTAATTGCCTACGGTAATTAAAGAGTTCCTGAGACTTTTTGCAAGGAACTGGGTTGGTAATACTCTTATTCTCTCCTGTTCTCTTCTATTCTCTAGATCCTAAGGGAAGACAAAGTCAAAGAAACATCTCTTGCACTCAGAGTGGAAGGTGCTGAGTGTTGTGGTGTGCCTTAGTTCCTGTGGGAATTTACTGTCCTGGCCAAACCTCAACTCAGATAATTATACATAGCTTTCTTAGTATCCACTTGAAGTTGCCATTGAGTCTGCTGTTTTCCAATTCCAGACCCAAACTGTTGCTGCACGTTATAAATAAGTTGCTGTGCTCTACATTAGAGATAGCTGCCATCTATCACTCACCAAAGGCTAGGTGTCCTCTTAACAGCCCTCCAGGCATTTCTGAGGTTCAACAAAAATTGGTGAGATTCCTGGTCTCTAGCTTGCTAAAAACAAGGTGTCTAGTTTATGCTCATCACCCAGGCTTTTCCACAGCCAGTCCTGCCTCCTAGGCATCTCCAGTGATTCAGTCCACCTATCTGAGGCACCTATCTTAGGATGGGCTGAATTGCCCTCTGGAGGTGCTGATCTTGCTCTACGGACTCTAGTAGACAGCTAAGTTGGCCGAGATGCCTAACTTTTAAATGGTCAAAGTCGGGTGAGATGAGTCCCACGCTTCGAGATCCTCTGATGAAAGGTGCTAGAGAAATACAATGCTGCATCATCATCACCATCATTATTATTAATGCAGGGTAAGGGTGAGGGAATTATTCATGGGAGAAAAGTTACCTCCATGCCTGCGTGTTTGCAGGATCAGACCCAGCTGTACAATTATGTACATACTTTCAGGGCTAGAACTGGGATAAATAAATAAATAAATAAATAAATAAATAAATATAGCTCTTGTGCTCTAATTTAGGATGAAAGAAGAGATATAGTAACAACAGAAGTGAAAAGAACAGTTAATCCAGTAGTTTTCAGTCTTTTTCTTTCCTGACTGGAAAAAAAAGTAAAATCTGGAAGGATAGACACCTGCACAGTGAATTTTAACTGACAACTGGCTTAGGTTTGTTAGCTCTTTCTGTGGACCTCTTAGGAATACTTCGTCAATATAAGGGTGCTCAGATTCTATAAGGTGAATACACCACTGAAATCAATTTTACAGACATTCATAAATTTCTTTATTCAACTATGTCAGGTTGGTTTTCAAATCTGAAAATTTTAACCATATATTTTAATATAAAGAAAATTAAAATTGTCATTATAATTCACATTTTTAAGTGCTTGGGTCCAGAACTGTTTTCATGCCTAGAAGAAAGTCCATCCAGGAGGGAAATCCATCCAGGATGGAAATTAGTTAGCAGAATTATTTATTTTTCCATTTAAAAAGATGGGTCTTTGCATGCTCTCCTCCTAGCTTTCCTATAAAATTTCTCCAGGCTTCATTTTAATTTTCTTAGAAAACCAGAATATTGATGGTTCAGTGTCAAAATAAATGCAGATCTCTTAATTTTTTTTTTTTCTGTTTGTACACCCATCTGACCTTTAAGCTGATGACTCAAGTCTTCAGAAGTGTTTCGTGGGAAGTGGTGTATGTGTTAGGAGTGAAAAAAATAAAAATAAAAAAGACATATTAGGCTCAGCTACACCTCCTACACATGGTCCCTGTCTCTGGTTGAGATGCTCTGGCATATCCAACCCATCTTCCAGCTGTGTATGTTGGAGGGCATTAGAGTTCTTCTGTCATGTGTGCCAGCCTTGTGTGGCATCCTGGGTTTGTAGGATCTGAATCAAGGTTGACTTACAGATCCCACCCCATGACTCTCTTGATCATTCGGGTCCCATTGGCCTTCAATTGGCAACATTTTTTGGAAACTTCACAGCCTCCTAGTATTTCAGTCCTCCTCAAAAATGCTTGAAGGCATCTTCAGATGCATGATCATCTTTCTCAGCCTTAGAAGCATGTGGGGAATTAAGCTTAGGGCACCACTGAGGGTCTAATTCTGATGCTGCAGGACGGAGTAAGGGCTGTGCCCACTCACCACCTGCAAGCAGCTTTTCTTTAAGCCTTTCTTGTTTAGTACCAGATGAGTACAAGTACCAGTGAGACAACACAAACTGCATTTTCCTTAACAAGACCTACGAATTCCTCTCTCACCACCTTCTTCATTTCAATCTTTTAGTCTCATGATGCTGAGTGCATTGCAAGTGTTCATCATCTCGAATGGACAGCTCTGTACAACCTGTCCTCTTCTTCACAGTGTGGCTGAGATTCACCTCCAAATCATTAGATGTGGTGTCACAGGGAGTTAGCAAAAATGAGGGAGAAAGGAAAAGTGACTGAGGTGAATCTCTGGAAATCTGAATGGATTATGAGAAAGGATTTGGAGGAGGTATGACGTCCTGTTAAGAGAGCCCGTGCCAAAGGAGCAGGGTGGAAGAAAACCTAGGGCATCTGCAAGTGAACATAAATCCCTGCTAGTATAAGGAGATGGCCATTTTTAAGATAATTTCTGCACCATGTCTGGCTGCCACCTGGGATCTGTGTAAGACAAAAGGAGCAGTGTCACTGCTGGTGCTCAGTTCTCAGTATTCAGGGGAGTTAAGTGCTCTCTGGATCTTACGTTGGGTCACTGCACAGACGTTACCCTCTTGCTGTACAGAATTAATAAGCACAGTTATTTTACCTGTGACGGGAACCCCAGAAGGACCTCCACTAAGGAAGCTCTCAGCAGCACTTGGAGCCAGCAAAAGGCCTCTCCAAGGTGAATAGCAAAACAGAGCTCCTATAGAATTCAAGAATAACAGAATACAGGAAGAAGCAAGTAAACGTACGCGCCTCTACATGCTGCAACTGATGTTTCAAGGACTTTTGACAGCCAATACTAAGAAGGTAGTGACCTTGAAAACTCAGTAAAGTGGTGCTGTACAGCAAGGTCATCCAGAACTGAAGCCTTCTCCTTTTTCCTGAAGAACCTATGAGAATATATTTCCTGCATATTTCTTCCTCATAAACTGACTGGGGTGTCCATTCCAAGAGGGAGGGTACATGTAATTTATTAAGAAGGTGCCTGGGTACTTATCTACAACCGCTCTGCTGAAGGAGCAGATAGACTGAGATAAGGGAAATGAAGAGCTCTCTAGGTGTGTTGGCAAAGAAAAATGCTCACTGAAGGTTGAATTAAACACTTCAGGGCATGCAAGGCTTAAAGATAAGCAAAGAACTTTGGCTGTGGACATACAGAATAGTGTTTTCATGGCTCCTCCTGAGCTAATGGCAAGAGAAAGCAAATTGGTTTAAAAAAAAAAAAAAAAAAAAAAAAATATCATTAATGTTTTTTTTTGTCTCAACATTAGGTGGATCCATTTTTGGGGATGAGCTTTTTTGTAAACCTGGTGCTTCATGAATTCTTCAGTTATAAAAAAAAAAAAACAAAAAAAAAAAACAGGTCAGTGTCAATGCATCCACAAAGTGTTGGTGCTTAAGAAATTTGAAGATGATGACTGGTTAGACCACAATATTCACCACTTGGCCCATTTCTTGACACAACATTTTCAAAATCACCACCACGTAGAAAACAGTTCAGAAACAAATTACAGGGGAGTGGAAAATACAAAAGACAGATTTGATCATTGGAAACAATGAGGATAATCAACAATGGGAGCTACCAGAAAGTTGAGTAACACTGAAATCAGATTCTGATCTTCATAGGCTTTCCCAGTCTTTTCTAAAGGTTTTGGTTGTTGTTTTTTGTTGTTGGTGGTGGTGGTAGTGGTTTTTTTGTTTGTTTGTTTTGTTTTTTGATGGTGGTGGTGGATTTTTTGTTTGTTTCTTTGTTTGAGGTGGGTGCAGTGGAAAGTTCATAATGTTCATATCTCATGATCAATAAAAATGACAGGAAGCTGAAAGAATGTAGTTCTCCTAACAAAGAATTGACCATAGAGAGGGAGAAAGTGTTTACATGTGGATGCTGGTAGCAAAGTAGAGACCAAAAGAGGGTGCTCAAATTGATGTTATCATACTCCAGAGTCTCCAAGTGAGCTAGGAAGAGGACTGTGCTTAGCTGTGGTTAAGAGCAGAGACACTTTACATGGAGGGATGTTGAGATTTCACCCCATAACTTCAGCTGGAAATGAAGTGACTACACACTCCTCCATGAAATGCCAAATTTACTTTTCACTGTCTCAGTGCCTGATGACGCCTTGAGAACAAGACTCTTGCTGGAGATTGTCTTTTGCAGATTAAACTTTCCAGACTGTAACACAGATCAAAGCAAGGTGTGACTGTTTCCCTATTGTATTGAGAAGGGAGCAGTGTGAAAAGCAATTAAAAGTATTTCTACATGTTTTTATTTTTATTTTTTTATCTTAGATGATCTTCCCAGCAACGGAAATGAATAGTTGAGGGCACCAACCTATAAACTTCTCTTCCTATATCTAATATTTTCACTGTACCACTGCAGTAACTTCCAAAAAACATAGAGAGAGGCACGAGTTTGGATGTTCACATAAATTTAAGTTTAATTGGAAACCTACAGTTTCATCCAGGTCCTGTTGAAATAGCTGAAGAATGTCCTCCTGGCTTCACAAGATGATGTATGGAGCCAACAACAGGTTGATTCTATCTCAGTGGATATTTTGTCTTTGTTAGGAACTGAATGAGGCACTTATGAAAGCTTTGGGAAGGGTATTGGTGACTTTGGTTGATGTGGGAACAAGCTCTATAGATATTTTAACCAAAGTTAACCTTAGGCACTGGAAGCAGCCATCCTAGACTCTCTCCATAGTCAGTGGAGGAAGTAGTCTCTGAAGGATGAATCAGAGCAACTAAGTTTGTGCTCTTTGGACACTGGAAGCTTCAGTGAAAACATCTGTTCCTCCCCAGTGTTTATAGAGATAAGGAGCCTGTGGCTTTTGAGTCTAAAGTGTCTAAATTTAGCTTCTGGAAAAACCTCTTATCTCACAGGTGTTTGGGGACTGACTGGGCTTTGATTTGGAGATGTAGTACCCTAAGACTCCATATGCTCAACAAGGCTACAGAGGGAACACACCAAGCAAATCCTCTGAAGCTAGAAACAATGTTTTAGAAGGTGTCTTTAGTCCAGGAACTGTGATCCAGTGTTTCATATGTAGTTTAACAATTAAATGAAAATGTACACAGCGAAGTCAAAGTGAAAACACCTGACATGGGCTCCGCTTCATCAATGATTTTTGGCCACTAGTTGTTCCCTGAATTAATCAAAAGCTCAAGAAAACCCTCATCAAGCCACAAAGATATGGAAAACAAGTTAGCTGGGTCCTTTCCTTGGTCTGCTCTTGAGCAGTCCTGCAGGAACTTGTCTCCATCCTACAGCTTAGCTCTTTACATGGACTTCAACACAGCACTTAGCTTTCCTGGGTTAGACTTTTTCAAGGAACTTAGCCATCCCATATGTTAGCTATCATGACTCATCTGGAGACTCTTACAGTGCAGACATATCCCAATCAGCCAATCACCCAGGGTGTCTTGATAGTCTAGTCAACACAGTCAATGGAGGCAAGGCCATGATTCACCTCATCCTAAGCAGACATCTAAAATGGGGCAGATGAATCGTGCCCTAGAAGCACCAGTTTCCCTCCACTAACTACTAAAGAAGCCTGGGGTGTGTAGATCGGCTGGAGATGTCCATGCTGAGATATAAGACAGTAGGTGAGATGAACACAATTCCTAGTCCACATAAGCTGCTTGCCTCACTCTTAATTTGCTGAAAAGAGACAGAGACTTCTGGAGGGCAGTTCATACTTGTCTCATACACCCTTTCTGGGGCAGGAAGAATTGTCTTTCAATGTTAGGTGAGAATAATCTTCTCCTAATAATGCATCTGAGGTGGAAAAAAGGCACCTAAATTTAGGAAATCCGTTGAAAACCATTTACTTTCTCAGGCAACTTCTACCTTGTCTATCTAAATTTAATTTACTGGGCAACGTCTTGGAGGCCACCATCTTGACCGAGCTGATTATCTTAGTGCCAGAGACCTGCCTAGGGAAATCTGGGATTGAAAAATTAATGTCATGACATAGGGATGTCTCACCTGACTCTAAAGGACAAATTTCTAAAGCATAATCTATTCACACTTGGCAAAGCTGCTGAGTTGAGCCTAAAATGCCTTGACACCTGACAATCTAAATGTCCACCTCCTTTTCACCTCCGTCTTCTCTTCACTGGATACCGACCAGGCAGGTACCTTACTGACTGCAGGTACTCATCTCCCATAAAAAGGACAGACAACGTCAAACAGTTTTTATCCTAGTCTGGAAAAGCAATAATGTCAGGCTAATTTTCTTGTGAACCCCCAGAATTAAATATTTTTGTAATATTTTATTTTATTTTATTTTATTTAGAGCAACAGAGAGTGAAGACATATTCCATGACTGCCTGTTGATAATATAAACACACCAGGCTGTTCCCAAATGAAAACCACATAGCAAAAATGAATGTAAACAGAAATACACACTGCCCAGGCAGGTTTCTGTTTGTCATTAATTCCAAGCAGAAAAGTCAATCAAGAGATTTAATTAGAAGAAAAGGAAATTATACTCTAAAAATCCCTTCACTTTTAGTAATCAAGGTTATTATTAGAAGCACCAGTAAAAACATTTTAAAAATCTATCTAATTAGCTACATATCTGCTGATCTCTCTGCATAGCTGACTTGTTTGTCTCGAAGGCTTCAACCAACAAAATGGTTCATGGACACTCCTTTCAGCAGGCTTCCATTTGGCTCAGCACAGAAGTTGCACGCAAGTTGTTGTGGTTGTTGTTTTTAATTTTCATTTTAATCTCCCCATTTTAACCAAAGCAATTCACAGACTGATGGTCAAAATAGGATCTCCATATCCTTGTGTCAGTACAGCAAAGCTGGCATTGTTTTGTGAACATATAACCCTGCTTTTGAAATTTCCCAGATTAAAACTGGTGTGAGAGTAAAGTGAAAACATGCTAAACTAATATCCAGAAGGACACTGGCAGTCATTTCAATAATTTATTTTTTAAACACTTAAAACTGACTAGAAAGCCCCCTTGTGTAGCTCTGAAAGTGTTTTTGACTCTCTAATCCATAATCTGCAGCTGGCCAAGCTTCCTGTAAAACCCACCTGCTGTTGTACAGGTATGTGCGGCTCTCAAAGAAAGAAACATGGTTTGATCTGCTGGTTGCAAAGGAAAATAACTGTACAAGGTAAGCATCTTTGGGAAGAAGCTTAATGATAGCTTTGAGAGGAGGAAGGAAAAAGAAGGAGGATATTAAAGGTAGAGTTTCTGGCCATGTTGGACCTGTAGAGTACCTCAGCAGAGAGATTATGTTGGTCCGGAGAGATGATAGTGGAAAGGATGTCTTCTGGAGAGGGGAATGCACAGAGGAATTGAACATGTTGTTTTTCTCTTCTCATTCTTGGAATCGGGTAAAAAGGTGAAAGCCAGACTGACAGCATCTTTTTTTCCATGTCTTTTTCCAGGTCCTTGGCAATTGGTCACCAGTATTCCTCCCTGGGGACTCAGCCCATCCTCTGCGGGAGCATCCCAGGACTGGTCCCCAAGCAGCTACGCTTCTGTCGGAACTATGTGGAGATCATGCCCAGTGTAGCAGAAGGGGTGAAGATTGGGATCCAGGAGTGCCAGCACCAATTTCGAGGGAGGAGGTGGAATTGCACAACTGTCAATGACAGCCTAGCCATCTTCGGGCCTGTGCTAGATAAAGGTGAGCCCAGTGATATGGTGACAGCTGTGACCATGGTGGAGTAGCAGCAAAGATTTTAAGAAACCTGCTGCGAACTTGTTTGTGTGTGATAAACTGTGTAAAACACATGCCAGAATGCCTGTCCTTTTCTGACCCTGTAGCACTTCATGCCACATTCTCATCTCCCCCAGTGATTGCAGAGGGGAAATGATGGGCTGCATGGCAGCATCTGAATGCAGTCCCCTTGGGGATGTTTCCTAGGGGTTGGACTTATCAAACACCTTCAGTGTTGGTGCTGTAGTTAGATAAAATGAAGTTCAAAGGCCTGCAGAAATGTTACTGCTAATGGTTTTGCTTTTATTAGTTTTGAACATGGCAAATTAAGACAGTGTGGTAATTCAGGCAGCTAAATCTGACCCAGCTCCCCCTGATATAAGCTCCAGCTGATGTAAGTTGTAACTATTAGAAATATTTTGTCCTAACTTGCTGAATTGCTGGGTCAGGCTCTGCCTTTCCCTTGAGCACAAAGGGGCTTGTCCATGAAGCAGACTCGTTTTGCATTTCGGTCCTGCTGAGATGGTAAATCCCGTTGCCCTGTGCAGAGCTGCTGTGCAGAAGAGGAATGGAAAACCTTCATTTAATTTTTTTTTTTTTTCCTCTCTTCTTTTGGTTTAGCAAAAGGGAAACAGTTATATATTCCTGATAGTCTGGCAGTTGAAATTACTTTCTCTGGAATAACAGGCAGCACTATTTGATCTTGTATAAGGAGAGAAGGGAGCATCTGGGATACGTTTCAGGGAACCCTTCTGATCCTGTGTATGCAGCTCTCCATCTCAGGGCATGTCCTTCCAAGGCCTGCTGTCAGGAAAGAGGGGATTTTACAGGCTTTCGTTTGTTTTTCCCCTGCTGTGTGACTCAGAAGAGGCCTGGGCATTTCTTCCTGCGTGGATATTTAAGAATATGCCAGAGAGCACGGCGGCAGCCAGCAGAGAACAAAGCCTTGATTTGTATCATGGTGAGGCCTCCACCAGCCAGAACAGGCATCTCACACGCACCAAGCAGGGGTGATTTCAGCCCTGGGTGGGTACCGTTACCCCGCTAGGAGCTGAGGCTCTGTGCTTACACTGGTGTCACCATCCAGGTTTATCAGGGAGAGATCATCCCAAAACAATTACACCTGTAAGAGCCACAGTGTGCTGCACTTATGGCCATATCAAGGTGTCATATCACAATGTTTGGCATGTAGTTAAAGCGCCTATTCTGGGTGCATCACTCCTGGGTGACTATAGCGTTTGAATTATGACAGCACAGCAAAACATTTTTCCCATTGGCAACTTGCCCAAGGTAACTTGCCCAAGAGTATCCACTGGGCACAGGGAGTAGGTAAACCAGATGAATCAATGCGTTTGCTTTGTCACAAGGCTGGATCTCATCAAAGACACGTGGATCTCCTTGTACTCCCAGAAGCTCTTGGATTAGATACTTGGTGTCTCCTGTAGCAATGCGAGCAGGAGGAAAGCAATCTTCACCTCCCGGCTGACCAAAAGTGCCCCAATCCCACAAGCCTTATCTCACAACCATGTCAACATGAAGGGTCGGTCCCTGCTTGAGACTGCAGGTTTCAGTAGCCAGGCTCAAAGAGGGAGAGAAGGCTGGGACGATTTCATAACTGAAGAATGTTGTTCCTTGAGGGAGAATCAAACCACCCTTCAGTTTTGCTTCACCTACAGCAGGAGGGGGGAGAAAAAACAGCTCAGTCACATTCTTGTGCGGCAGATCCCCCAGGGTAGGAACATATTTGAGCTCCTACCCAGAAAGAGAGAAGGAGAGAAAGAGAGGAGAGAAAGAGAGGAGAGAAAGAGAGGAGAGAAGGAGAGGAGAGAAGGAGAGGAGAGAAAGAGAGGAGAGAAAGAAAGAAAGAAAGAAAGAAAGAAAGAAAGAAAGAAAGAAAGAAAAAGAAACTCTGTATTGTGTCCTGAATTTTAAGTCACCCAAGATCCAACTTCAGCTTCTCATCTCTGTCAATAGGGTCCCTGTCTTCTCTCAGCACACACCAGTGTAGTCACTAAAGCAATTCCCTTTTGCCTTGCACGACTATCTGGGCTTCTTTGATTGAAAGGGATTGAATTTAATGCCTTCAGGAAATACTTCCTAGGCCCGAATCTCTCTGAGGCTGCCTCACTGTCTGGACTGCCCGTGCTGCTCTGGCATCTCATTGCTAATTCAGGGCTAGGCTCGGGCCGTGATTCAGCAGTGCCAAGCTGTCACCAAACCAGGCCCCTTAAAAGCCATATTCTGATATCTTATCTGGAATCGGACTCTTTTTTCCCCACAGGCCTGTCTGTGGAAAGAAAACCCACCTGTTTTAGCTACAGCTATGTATACATATATATAATATAGGTAGTATATGTATATATAAAGTAGTATATATAGTATATACATATCTGGGTCTTCCTTGTAAAATGGAATATGGAATGGAAAATGGAGTGAAATGGAAAATGGAATACTATATAACTTATAGTATATATGTATAGTGTATATATATATAGTATATACTATATATATATACTACATATAGTAGATATATATAGTAGTATATATGGTATATGTATATATGGGTCTTCCTTGTAAAATTCTATGAAATGTGTCTCTCAGGTACCCTAAGTTGTTGTGAATTCAAAGACCAACACATCCTTATAGGAAGAGAAGTGAGCCTGATCTCCTTCCTCCTACCCAAGATGATCTATCTATCAATCATATATAAGGGGCCAGAGTTCATGTTGCTTCTGGTCTCCCAAAAGTTCAAATCTCAGCTACTGTGGAGAGAAAAGCACTTGAAATTTTCTAACAGAATAGATTATAGAGGAAAAAATATGTTCTTATTTGTTTCTTTGGGGCTCATAATGCTTTATTCATCTATATTGTGTGAAGCAGTGGAGCAGAGTGTGGCTATAGCCATGCAACGTTAAGAGATCACGTTAGCCACAGCTCATGTCCAGCTGCTTACCTGAGAGGTGTGACTGCTTGTAAGGCAGTTTCCATATCTTTCAGTTCCCTAAACATCAAGGGAAGATTTTTTAATTGTCTTTAAAAATATACAGGATAAGACTCTGGAGGATGTAGTAGAGGGACATGCCTTCACTGACAATAGAAAGTGAACTGCGCAACCCAGAAGGAGCTTTCCATCTCAAAGTTAAGTGGCTATTAGGAGTTGTGTCATTTGCCACATTTTTAACATTTATGGACTAAAGACAAGTTGTGGTGCATTTTCTAGCCTCTCAGCACAGTACGAGCTCTCTTTGAAACTCCTCTGGGCAGAAATATGAACCAATCTCAAGAGAGCTAACACAATAAAAGTTTATCATGGCCCTGTCTCTTTAAAGGACCTTGTCACATAATTAAGTCAAAATAAAAGTTTCCTCCCTCTCTTCCTCCTTTCAATAAAAGTAAATTACCTCAAACTCTTTAAGCCCCCCAGTTCGTTTAAATTTAAAAAGGGAGCCCTTGTCTATCTATTTCTTTCACTCACTCCCACCTCCTTCTGCTAAAGACTGGCTGGGGCTCTAAACCTGCCAGCTGGGCTGAGAAATGGTTAATCGTCGTTGTGGAGGAGCAGCTTTTAATGAACTATTGAAGAATGATACATTGATGGAGTAATGGGAGTTTAAGTCGCTCTGTAATGAAACAGGTTCTCAGCGCGGACCCATTGTGGTGTAAATACAGCACGTCTCTCCCACTGTTTGGTCAGGGCTAAATAGCAGAGGCCAGAGGGGGGTCAGCTTATGGGGTCTCCGCTTTAGTTAATCAATCTGATTGGATTAGGGTCACTGCGATCCCTAATAATGTCAAAGGTTACGCCAAACTGGATTAAATGCTTTGTTGGGGAGGGCTCGGATTCTTTCAGCTTTCACCGACGGGGCTTGTTTATTAGAGTTTAACACTCGTGCAACCTTTGGAAGCCACTCCGTCCCTTTTTTCATACATCGGGGCGTTTGCCAGCATGTGAGGGGGCTTGGACGAGCCGGGGCGGGTGGCTTTGTCAAGCGTCTGCGCCCGTCGGATGTGCCCTCTGAAGACATATATCAAATTCCCCACTGGACAAATGAGAGTCTAATGGGTGATGTGGAGGCTTGGGGACATAAATTCATTCTGGAAATAATTGTTGGCCATTGACCCTGCTAGAATGGGAATGATCAGAGCTACAAAAGCGATGGAGTGCCCAGGTTCATGCTCTCCTGGCGTAGCCCCCTTCCTACCCAGCAAAGAGATGGCCTTTTTGGTCCAGCTCCTGCCTGAGCAGTTACCAGGATGGGTATGGCGTGAAATACAGCATATTTGAGTCCACAGAATTGCTTTGGCTGGGTAGATGTCTTGCCTTCCAGCACAAATCAAGGTGGGATGGGATGTCATCCAAGGCGACCATGAAGAATTGCTGTTACCTCCACTTATGATGTCCCTGTAGAGGATACAACCCTGTAGATACAGCAGAGTGTCCTTCAGAAAATGATGGCAAATCATTTCCTTGAAGGACATCATGCAAAGGAACGGGGCAGCAATAATAGCATATGATTGATACAGATATGAAATCACTGGATCCCAAATGCCTCTACCCTCCTCCCATTTCCCTCCTTCCCTTGGTAGCATGTTCATTGCATGTTTAAGGCCTGTCAGGACTGTCAGACTATCCAAATTTCTTTCAAGATGCAGACTGGAGTATTTCACCTCAAGACTTCTGGAACGAAACCAAAATCTGAATTTGACTAGGACATCTCTTCCCAAAAGATGTCTTGTCTTGACATACCACCAAGAGATAGAGGATCTAGTACTCCTTTTAGTAGTTTCCTCATTGCATGTGCAGCACTGCTCTGGTGTTGACAACCACTCACTATATTTTTCCTTGCTAGATTCAGGATAGCTCTCCTGGAGCAGAGCATTGTCTTTGCTATTTACACTTCATAAACAGGTCAGTCATCAATATCCTGCTAAGCTAAACATGTTGCTTGGGAGAACTTCTGACGTTTCTCTCCACCACAAGAAATTAAAAAGTTGAAACTGAGGCCTGCAGAAGAGCCATGAGTCAGCAAAGTCGGGTACGTTATGTCAGACAGTGAGACAGGTCAAGGGAGTTCCATCTGATGCTGGGGTCCTCTGGGCATGATTCATTCGATGCACTGTAGACATCTACGATTAAATTATTCACACCCTGAAGTTTTTACATCTCTCCATCAATCCAGGGAGGGAATCCAGGGAATCCGGCTCTCTGGTGAGAAGACTTGCTCCCATGGACCACATGAGGGGCAGAACAGGCATTCTTCTAGCTCATTAGAGATGTGGGATTCAAGTCACATCTAGTATTTTATGGGATGCTGGCTGCTGTTACCTTTGAAGCTAGGCTTAATTTGGATTCTTGATCTTCTGGAGATAAGCCCCATGTCTCTTCTCTTTCAAGAACGCCAAGATGTAGCTATGTTGATGTGTTCACTCTTTTGTCCTTGTCAACTTGTGCCTAACAAAGTCCATGTGAGTTTTCCCCCAGGTTTATCAGGAACAGAACAAGACTTCTAAATCCAGTTATAATACCTTGGAGACACAAGTCTCCATATTTTTTTCTCATTGTGTCGTAACAATACCACTCCACGGGCTCTCAGATACAGCTGATCTCATCTACCAAAGTTAGATGTTGAAGTCTGAGCTAGTCACCCCAGGCTCCCTTTGTAGTCAGTGGAGAGCAGTTGGTATCTCCAGAGAGCAATTCATCTGACCTATCTTAGACACCTATCTCAGGATAACATGAATCATACCAAGATGTTTATTTCTCTCCATTGACTATAGAGGGAGCCTAGGGCTACAGGCTCAGACTTCCATATGCGCTTCTTAGAGGCCCACTTTTGGGGGCAAGTAGCTCCCGCCCCTGTCTCTCTCCTGTTAGAAAGAAGTCCTGACATCCAGCCCGTGTTGGAGAGGCCATTTTAGTAATGTCAGAACATGGCACTGAAAAGGATCTCCTAGACCACTGAGTACAGGCAGTCCCTTGCTATTTCAGGCATAATCCCATCCCATAATGTCTTGCATGATTTAAAATTAAGATGTTTAGCAGACCTCATCATATTTTCCTGATGGCATTCTGGCATCTCAGTTGTCTCTGTGCCAAATGCTTCCCCCCCCTTCCCCTGCTCTAGATCAGACTTCTCCACTTCTGCAATAAAGTAAGGCATGAGCAGAAAGCCACAAGATACTGATCCATCCAGGAGGTTAGTTACATGTAGGAGGTACTCTCTGCTCTCTCATGAAACTCTTCCCAAGAGGATCTGATTTCCAACCACACCCCGTCTACCTCTCCGCTAATGGCAATTTGGGCAGCTGCCCTGGTATCAACAACGGAGATCTACAAACTCTACCCTGTAACTATGGGGAAGGAAACTGGAAGGATCAGGATTGAAAATGTGACTATGCAAGCTCCACTCAGCCATCAAGATGCAAAAATACTGTAGGCCAGAGATTTGCCAGTGCTGCTGAGAAAAAGACTGGCAGCTCCTGGCTCAGGACAGAAGCATCAGTTGTGCTCAGTGTCAGTATAAATTGAGCGTGGATCTAGGGATTACTTCGGGAGACGAGACAGTAATAAGTGCCAGTATATCACAGCACTGTCTGATCCCATGTTCCAGCCCACAGGTATAGAACAGCTCATATCCATGGCTGCAGCATTTCTGAACTGACTTTGCTCACCTCGCTCAATACCAGGAGCAACTCTGGAGAACTGTGTTTCAGGGAGGTCTGTATGAGTGGTAGTCACCCCTCTGGTTTGTAGCCCATATCCATACTGGGAGATTAGCAGCTTATACAGAGCCTTGGCAAGAATAAAGTTGCAGTAAAAGCAAACGGAGATGCCAAGGGAACTTGCCAATGTGTTAGTCCTTCAGCCTTTGGGAGCAGAATAACCATGACGTGGCCAAGGATCTCCTTGTCTTACTGCTGGGGCTGCCGGTAGGTCCGGGTCAGCATCTGAAGGGATCACTTCAGCCTCTTGTGACTTGAGTGACGTTCGAGGACAAGCACTGGGCAACCCTCTGGTATCACAGGATAGCACACAGAAGACTATGGTTAGCATCACTCCCAGATGCATTTGCCTCTCCAACCCCAATGTGAATAGGTGAGCCAGCTGGAGACTGCCCTTGGCCTGTGTTCAGTGGGCTTAAGTATAGTTAGGGTTTCTTAGCAAGAGGTCCTGACCTTATCACCTCTCCACCTGCGAAGTAATCCTGGGATAAAGATCTGGCTCTTGTGCCTCTGCAGAGCCCTCTGAGCCCATATAAACAGCTCCCTTCTTCAACCAACACTCAGACAGAGGCTGCAAACCCAGGAGAGCGCTGATGGTGAAAAGGAAACTGCAGCAACGCCAGGAGCAGATCCTGTTTGCTTGCCGCGCTTCCTCCTACCTCCCACTCCACCAGCCTTCAGCTGTCAGCCCTGACTTGGAGATTTTTTCTGGCGACTAAAACATTAGATGGGGGATCGGGGAGGGGAGCAGGAACAAGACAGCCCGTGGCTACAAAACCGGTGGCGTCTCTCCTGGCGGCGGGAGGCACTGGAAACTTCTGCCTCAGGCGGCGTGCACAATGTGATGGGCTGGCAGCGAGCAGGCTGCACAGTTATAGATTTATTTCCTCCCCCCTCCTTCCCCTTTCCCTGCTGGGTACATTGCATTCCCCAACTGGGCTCAGGCTGGTTGCAACAAGGAGCTCCCTCTGCCGCATCCCAGAGTGCCAAGTCCAAGCGTGGGAGCTAGTCCTAGACAAAAGGCAACAGTAGAGGGAGCTGATTAGCATCCCTTTGTCCTGGGAGAATCCCGACCCCAAATAGGCCCTCCGCGCGCAACGGGCGGCACAGACACGCACACGCATGGACGGGAGCCAGGAGGGAGAAGGGGGCGGCGGAGGCTCGGTTGCCTTCACCCGCCGAGGCCACCGAGGCAGGCACAGGGGGAAGGGGATGTGGTGGGCTTCAGACCCGAGCACCATGTCCCGATGGTGCCATAGGATGGGTCCTGAGCTGAGGTTTGCCAGGGTGCTTTCTCTGGCTGGGGAACTAGCCATGTGTCTGCTGATATTTACCTAAAAGCCAAAACAAGCAAAGTCTGCTGACAAAGAGGGAGCCAAGCCAGTGAATGTGGATTTTTTTTTCTTTATTTTTTTTTTTTAACCCTGGGAGAGGTGTTATAAGCTGGTAGTGCTGAATGGATGCAGGGATTTTAAGGCCAGAAGGGGCTGCAGAATCATCAGGTCAGATCCCTATAGAGCATTTCCTTCTGTTTCTACATGAGCAGATATGGATGGGCAGCAAGAGGAGAAAAACAATGTGCAATACTGCCCTGCACCCTCCCTTCTGCACGTCAGGGGGAACAGATGCAATGCCTGCCTGTCCGGGCTTTCTCAGAGCACCGCAGTCATGTCCATGGCCTGCTTCCCACTCACACACACTTCACAAAACTCCTTGGCACCTCCATGCAAGGGGCTGCAGAGCAGGAGAAAGCCTAGACACTTCTCAGCAAGGGATAGGTTAGCATGATCCCTGCAAAGGCTTGCTAGATGCTCTTTGATGGATTAACTTGTGGTTCCCTGCTCCCTCAGCCTCATCTTTCAGGGAGGACATTCTTCAAAGGAAGGACTTGTCATCCAAGATCCATAGGCTTAACAAAGAAGCAGGGGTCAGGCATCAGGGAGAGGGAATTGTTAAAAGGGACTGTTATGATTCTGTATTTTAGTTGTACCTGTGAATGATGTGCTCTTGGGAGCAACTAGGGCCATGTTGCACGAGCTGCTGTACAGTTGACTTAAGACTGAGAAGTGAGGACAAAGCAGGAATGAGAGGAGAGCAGGGGTGTTACACAGAAGAGGCATTTTTCTGGACAAAGAGCATGTGTGATGGGTGAAGCCTAGGTACCTGAGGATTATACAAAGTGGACCCAAAGACATTAAGCAGGGCAGTGTCTGGTGCACCATCTCCTGCTCACCCTCAGCATGCTCCCATGGGTCATTGAGATGCTTCTAGGGAGTGCTGCCCACAGCAGATCGCTAAGAGGGTCCATAAAAGATGAGTATAAATATACCATAATATGGATATGCTTTAGGGAATGGCTTGAAGGAAGCTGTCATGGCTTTGTTTTGATTGAAGCTGGAGGCACGGAGGGCTTTAGGAAGTAGAAGGCGGCATGGTGAATGTAAGGGTGTCTCTGGAGCTTTGGCTGTAGGTGGCCATAGAACCTAAAAACAAAACACAGCCAGAAATCCAGAGCCCAGCAAAATATCCTGAGCAACACAGAGCCATCCACAAGGCTTGAGGTGGAACTCGGCAATCGATACAGGTCACAAGTGCAGGAATGGAGAACATCTTCTCCTTTTTAGTTCATATTGTGTCACCCAACCCTTTCTGGAGAAGAAAAAACTGTTTATAAAGCATACATGTTATTTGGCTGTCTGCTCCAGACTCATCCTGGGCCAATGACAGGGAACAAGGCAGAAAAGTTTTGTTTCTGGCTCTGATTTTGGCTTTGATAGAGGCAGTGAAGCAGGTCCTTGCTCCTCGTCATCTCCATTTCCCACGGAGTGCAGAAATGACAGGATACTTCAAAGTGAGTGATACCAAAGTAGGTCATACGCAGGGCCCTGCAGCAATTGCAACATAACTGGGGAAGTTTTATTGGGGTGCTTATAACTGTTGCTCTCAGGTTTGATCGACAGGGCAGTAATGCTTCACGGAACGTTTCCTGGTAGGCTGCAGTTTGTTGACTAAGCATCTGGCACAATTTCCTTTCCATTATTTCCAGGTGCTAAATCACATTAAATGATAGCTAATAATTATGGTTTATCCTTTCCTAATCATGCTACTTTCCCAGGGAAGCTGTTGCCACAGGGATGTTGTGGGAGTGTGAATGGGTGGGGAGGGCACAAGGAGATATTTCTGTTCACCCGGAGACATAAAAAAGTTGGAGACCCCTTAGGCTAAGCACTCAGAATCCAGCACAGGAGATATTATATCTTGTCACAGAGGTATTTGTTTATTTACTGGGACACTTTTCCATCAGAAAATTCAGCAACATAAAAATAGAGGTGTTTTGCAAAAGCCCCAAAATTTAAAGGCAAAAACACATGGCTTTGACTTTCTTGTTTTGTTTTGTACATTTCATCTGAGTTCTTGAACTCATTTTACTTCTTTTTGGTTTGAACACGATATTATATCAAAATAGCAAGTCATTAAATTATCAAAGAAGCAGATTGCTGTACACTTAATATTTTATAGAATATTGAAGTGTTTTGATATTATTGAAGCTGAATGATTTCATCTTGTCAAACAAAATTCCAACATTAACAAGATAAAATGCTTCAAGAGCCTATTTTTTTCAGCCTTTTATCACATGGAAAAATTCAGACTGTTATATTCTCTGTCTGATTTTCAACACTCTCTCAAAATAAATAAATAAATAAAACCACCACTAGAATTTCCCATAATATGGAAATCTGATTTTTTGGCCCTCATTGCTAGCCTGAGGCATGACATACTCTTCAGATAACTCCTTCATTCTGACAAGCTGCCTAAATCCAAATTCACCGGGAGTGAAGTAACAGCAGTGCTCTCCTAAGGACCCCCTAAATTCATAAAGCAGCCTTACAGCTCTATAAAACCAGGGCTGTAATAGATAGGCCCCAAATCCGTGGCTCATTCTCCCCTGTTATAAAACACAGAGTTCCACCAAGAAGATGTTCCAGCAGGAAATTACACAGATTCTTCTTGGAGAAGTAACAAAAGGTGCCAAAGTATTTTAGTGCTGTTGATTCTCAGTGGAGGAAGATGTTTGTGTTCATGCAACAAATTCAGTCTGCTTTCCTGACTGCATTTCAGATATAGAGTGTTCTACAGCTGAGATTGAAAGCCCTGAGAGGGGAAGGTGGGAGGTCTGTGGTGCACAGCTAGTCTCTGCTAGATGTTCAGTCACTATCCAGCACAGCAGCGTGTGATGAGATTTGTAAAAGCGGTAGCCCCTATTACATCTGAAATGAGGAATATTTTCTATATTTAGCTCCTCTGAGCACAGTGTCTTCTCATTCAGAAGTTACTACACGTCGCTTGTGCCTGAACACATCAAGTGTGTTCATTAAAAGCAGGACGCCTACAAATAACAGGTTTTGAAAGTTATGTGTGTGGCTTTATTATTTATAACCTCAGTCCATCACATCCCCATATCATGCTATTGGTCCCCATGGACCAGGAAAAAGTTGAGAGAATACAAATATCATATCACAAAATACTGTGTAGTTCCACTGAGCAAGAAAATGGCATTATGCCTTCTTGTGCTGGTTCTCAGGAAGGCAAACGGACACTGAAGCTTTTGAACTGCTCAGCCAGGACTATGTTTCTTCTGTTTCTCCAAACAAATGAGCTAATAATCAAATGTAAGAATTAAAAAGTCACCCCAAAACCCTGTCACTTCAACCTGACAACCATTAACCTTCAGAGAAATTTTGTCCCACCAGTCATTAAGACTTTTGTTCATTATTCATGTTAAGGCTACCGTGACTTCTCTGAAATCTTTAAAACAACTCAGCGTAAGGCCCGTGTTTTCAAAAAGCACAGAGAAGAAAGAGTGAAAAAAAAAAAAAAAAGTGTTTGTTCTGTGCTTCTTTAAAGGGATCCCAACATATCTCTGTGTTTAACCTGACTTTCCCAGTAGATATTTTAGAAATAGATGATACTGTGCTCTAACACACTCACCATTACAGCTCTGGCACGAGCCTCATACAACTGTTGTTGGCTGCAAAATAATATTTAGGCAGTCCTCAGAGGAAGAACGATGCAATTTAAAAATATATGTATCAGCATTACAGCTCCACTGGCAGAGAAGCTGTAATCATCAGTGTTGCAACTCAGTGAGATCACTGCATCAAGCACTCTGAATTATTACCTACACGTATTTGCCTACTTTATGAGTTTGATCGCTACTGTGTTTGACCAAAAGCTGAAAGCATATCAGGATTCTCTTGCTCGGGGTAGGTATTGTGCTGTTTGAGAGGCTTTGGAGCTGACTGCTGCTTTGTCATCCTCTCAAGAGGATTTTGCCCACTGCTGTTTTAGTTTCCTTTGATTCCACCAGCCCTTCTAGAGTAAGGCAGGTGTTCTTCATTCAGACTGGGTAACTGGACCAGGTAACCTGGCTTAAAATGCCAGAAGAGCTACACTTGATCCTGATTGGGATCAGACATCCTGGGATGAATCCCAACGCATGATAGCAGATCTTCTTCACTCTGAGCTGCATGTGACATGCATCAGGAAATCCAGGCTAGTGGTGCACCAGGGCTACCTCAGATGATGACGGTGGCTCCTCTGGAGCTGGCCTGGGCATGCAAGCCACATCCCAGGCTAAGGGCAATA
The DNA here is from genome assembly GCA_011076525.1 of Nettapus auritus. Lineage (NCBI taxonomy): Eukaryota > Metazoa > Chordata > Aves > Anseriformes > Anatidae > Nettapus > Nettapus auritus. The sequence goes on from CM021766.1 coordinate 2,516,490, forward strand.
CTGGGCTCTCTAGCCCCTACACAGCATAGCCCTGCTGCTAACCACACACCGTATCTGGGGCAAAAAACATATGCAAAATCTTGGAGAGCCACAAGTGATTCAGGAGCTGCTGGGCAGCCACTCCTGCCCTGCTGGCTTAAACTTTGGCTACTCAGCCAAACTAGTACCCAAAACCGCCTTGAACTTAACTTACTCACCCAAACTGCCTTGGCTTAAATACTGTTTTAACCTACCTTAGCTAACTGAGGCTAGCCAGCCTGGGCAAACTGTGTGTCTCCTGTGTGTATGGCTTACTGGATGGGAGCTCTTCCTTTTCATGCTTGATCTCTCTTGATTTCTCTTACTATGGGAATCTGCAGGTGGTGGGTGGGCATTTTGCTTCTTAAGTTAAATGTATTTACTGAGCAGGACTTTGAGCTTCAGAGGCTGAAATGTTGCACTTAGCTTTAAAATGAAGGCAAATACAGGCTCTGAAACATGAAGAATCCCTGCAAGTCCTCACCAAAATCTCTCCTCTCACATCTCCAGGGAGGAGTGGAAACCTAATCTCAGCTCTGCTTTGCTCAGCTCTGTTCTCAGTCCCTTAGCTCTCTGCAGGCTTGCACCAACTCCCCAAAATCAGCACCAAAGTTGATGGTGATGCCCATAGTGCCTATATGTGTCCAGAATACCAAAACATACTGACTAGAAGAAAAGCATACCAAAATCTACACCATAGTCAAGAAACACATCAGAAAAAAAAAAAAAAAAAAATGTCCAAGAAAGGAGTATGGAGAGAAACAGGAGTGATTTATAGGCAGGAGATAACATTTATTTCCAGCACTGGCAGTGCTCCACCTCTGGATAGTATGGGAGAGAGTGTGCTGGGTGTCCCTACTTCAGCTGGCTAACTTCCTCCCACACCAGGGCATCCAGCAGCCTCCACAACACCAGTGACCAGTTATAGACCCAGCATGGGACCACAGCTGAATTTCTAAAGTATACCATTCATCTGAGGAGCAACCGTGTGGTCTGTTCTAAGCCAGGAACCAGACCTGATTTCCTTTAGCCCACTGACAGCTTTCCACCCTCCCCAGATCACATCCATTGTGAATGCATGCAAAGGCTCCATATCCCTTCACCAGTTGCTTAATCCATTCCTTCCCGCCCCACTGCCAATACAATAATGCCCCACTGAAGAGACCCACCCACCAGGAAATCCCCCTTTAACACCCTGTAAAGGAGCAGCCAGATTTATCTCTGCTGCTCTTCTGGAAAAGTAAATGAGGACTCATCGGCTGTAATCCCCCCTTCAGATTTCAAGATGAGGCCTGTGTTCCCGTATTAGCATTTCTAACAGCTCCTACGTGTACTGCAAGGCACAGAGGTAAATCACGTACCGGCACATACTTCAGGTGCCCTGCTATCTCTCTCTGGAGACACAGATGGCTGAGCCTTTGCAACAAATTCATAAAAATGCCTGAACAAATTGAGTTAAATGGGCTTGGAGTTCTCCCTGAGGAATGAATGTCATGATTCATCCACAGACTGCTGCTAGAGGGTTTGGGGACCACTCCTTATGTGTGGTGACACACACCATTGCCACAGGCCTTGTTTTCAGCATGGCAGCAGTGACTTCCTCGGGGTGGGTAGAGAAAAGGCATTCCAGCTGGAAGAAAATTCATATTTCTGCATCTGGGATGACAGTGAGGACTTTAAAGACTTCCACAAGTCTTGAGAAGCCTTGAAGAGGTCTCAAAAACCTGTGGGCAGATGTCATCCACTGAGCAGATGAAGGCTCAGGGTAACGGTGACCGCTTGGGATGTGGGTGACTGAAAATTTCTTGCTCTTCCTGAGGCTTTGTTGTTTCATGTTGGAAGTCTTAGGTTTGTTAGAGAGCTCTGGGAGGTGTTTTTGTGGATTGTGATGGGCAGTGGGAGGCTGGAAAGGGATAGAGAGGCCACAGGCCACCACCAGCACTGACTGGTGTGGTAGCCCCTTCTGAGCCATGCAGCACTTTGTGTCCCCACTGTTATACCATGCTGTTATACCACACTGTTATACCACGCTGTTGTATCACACACCCTGAGCAGAGCACAGTACACTCAGCCTTCCTGTGAGGAGTTGTCCTGGGCAAACTTTTGAACTAAACCTCTATTACACAGTTACCTGAAATTGCTGGAGACCAGATTTTCTGAACAAGACTGTGAATCAAATCTGGATGATACTAAACTATAGACTGGGTGATTTGATCTCAGCCTTTTCCCAACACCCAAACCGAGTTGGTCCTCTTAGGAAAAGCAAATCCAGATGCCTTTTGCTGTGTTATTTGGGCCAGTTTTTGCCTTCTTTTTTTTGTATTCTCCCTGCCTACCTGGAAGCAGGAAATACTAATATATCTGCTAGACTCCTGAATTACGTGGTCCTCTAAAGAGACTTGTTGGGCCATGCAATATGCAAGCCCAAGAGTTTTTACACCTCCCAGCTAACTCTGGAGACGCATCCATTTGGAAGGATGAATTTTCAGGCCCACAGTCATCAGAAACTTTGTTGTGCCAGCACAAATCCCAATTCCCGTTTCTATACTCAGTCCTGCAGCAAGCCTTTTTGCTGGCAAGTCTGGAGCTGCACTGAAGATGTGAGCCATTTGCATGATTAAAGGTTGAAGGACCAAGCTGATTAGAAAGATTCAGCAAATTCTCCAATCAGAGCACTAGCACAGATCCACTAGGTAAGGAGCTGGCTCTGGGTACGTAGCTGGCTTCTCCTCAGAGACATGGAGCAACTTCCACGGGTTTCCACCAAGAGCTGGAAGTTCTCAGCTTCTCTCAGCATTGATCTCTGCACCTGCAGAGCGAATGCGTGTAAATATTGTTGTGGGTTTGGTGGCTTTTCCTTTATAATATCAAAACCAGCTGCTTTGATTAGAGGTGGGGAGAGGGGGGGGTGGAATCTGACACTGTTTTCTGGCATTTATTTTCTAATTAGAATATTCCCTTTGGGTATTTATATATATATATATATATATATATATTAAATTGGCCCAGATTTTTTTATGAATAACACTTTAATTAAATTTTTACGTATTAAATGTGCATCAATTGAAATAGTTAGACAAATAGCACGAGTGTTAGTCATGTGTTAGCAAAGGGATGAATCAGCCGAAAACTGCGTACGTTACAATACCCTCTTCTTCTGAGGGCACATGTGAGATGCTGAAAGGCAAAGGAAATTGCCATGAGAGATGGAAATGAAAGAGAAGTGGGATCATAGGAAAAGGCCAGGAGAAAAGAGGGGAACTCACTGGGATCAATAATGTAAGGGCTCCCTCGCTTATGCCATGACTCAGGCACAAGTCACAGAGTGAAGGGACCTGAGCTCTGCTCCCAGCTCTGCCACTGATGCTGCACAACTTCACAGCATCCCTTCCTCTTCCTCTCTTTCTTCTATTTCCACCTTCTTTGCTTTGCCTGGGTTAGTTTGACGAGTCCTCCTCCATGTCCACTGAAATCACAGCTGGCTAATGGGGTTCAGCCTTACGAAGAGCAGTATAACAGTGAGGGCAGCGAAGCACAAGAACAGATTTCCTGGGGAAGAGGTGGGAGCTCCGACCTGGGAGGTTTTTAAGAATAGGTTAGACAAATATCTGTCAGGGATAGTTTAGGCATACAGGATCGTGCCTTTGGGCAGAGGGGTGCAAGGTCCATAATTGATTTTGATGATTTTGAGGTTTTCTGGAGCAAGGGCTGAGCCTGCCAGTCTAACTGTAAGGTGCCTGCCTTTCAGAGCAAAGAGCTGACTTCAGCAGGGGCTTCTAGACATCAGCATCATGCAAAATTTCAGGAAGTGAAGTGTCTCAGTAGGAAAAGTAAGCTTTTTTGTAGAAAAAGATATGACTTCTGTAACAACAGTCACCCTCAATAACATTGGCTTAAAATTTCTGTCATTTCCATGATATTACATAAATGTTTCTCTGATTTACACCAGGCCAAGACAAGAATCATGCCCCATGTTTTTTTGCTGATGGCCAAACTATACTTTTTACTTTACCAGATTTATTCAGTAATTGATTTTCAAAGACATTTCCTAAGGGTTCTTGGTTGTTCTTCTATTTTTTTCACACTTCACATCTCATCTACCTCCACTCATTACATAGGGCAGCAGCAGCGTTGCCACCAAGGGAGCTTACATTTAATAGCAAGAGAGGAATCTTTAGCAGCTCCCATCCCAAGAGGCCAGAGGATGCATGACTTTGATTTGTTGCTGTAAGACAGGCAGGGATGAAAGCGATGTTCACTGCCAGTAAACCCTTGAGGTACTGGGTTCCTCCAGCATTTGGTAAATGCCTTCTGCTCCCACTGAAGTCACCAAAGACCATGTATGCAGAACAGGTCATCACCCTTCCTTCCCATCCAAGTTAATGTGCTGGGTGAGGGGTCGTGTCGTTCCCACCAGCTCTGGAGTGCCCACACCCATAGCTGTGGGGTGTGGATGCCCTTTGACAACCTGTAGCAGAGCTTCAGGAGCATTTAGAATGCAAAATCAGGAATAACGTCGTGACCAGTTGTCAGATAGGAAGGCAGGGTTGACACATGAGCAAACAGGCATTTAATAAATTAAAAGCAGCAAGGATAAGAAGTAGAAGCTAGGAGTTGCAAGTTTCCTTGCTTGGCAAAGCTCTGGACCAGACTTGCAATGCAAAAGAGAAGAAGAAACTATAGCAGTGATGTATAGCCTGAGGAAGAGAATGCTTCATCAAAGCAAATATTATCATTTGGCTTAAGACGGGTTAACATAGACAAACCCAGAGACAGAGGTGGAAGCTGGAACTCAATGTCTCTCCTGTGAAACCAAACCCACAGCACCTGCCTCCTCTTCCCACTCGCTCATAACGCTTTTCAAAGAGACCTCCATCACCACCTGGCGGTTATGCACACTCTGGGTGCCCATCATTTTTCTTGCCTGGGAGGGTAAAATCCATGTGCAGTTCAGGCTAAGAGATTATCTCAGTAGGAGAGAGCATCTCTGTAGTCTGCACACTTCCAGCTCCACTCACCATGAGGGCTGGCGAGCGTATGACACGGGGCTGGGCGAGAAAACTGCTTCTCTCTAATTAGGTAGGTGGGTGTTATTTGAGCTTAAGAAACCTAGGCAAAATAATGTAAGCATGAGATTAATGAAATTGGCTTGTCTTATGAATACAAATTATGGTTGAGAAAGAGTTTTCTGGAGGTGTTTGGTATCCTTTGCTTCGACAGCAGAGTTTTCTTTTCTTTTCTTTTCTTTTCTTTTCTTTTCTTTTCTTTTCTTTTTTAGGTCAGGTAGTTATGCTGCAACAACTCTGCTGCAGTTTTGATTACGGGAGGGATCATGTAGCAGGAGATGGAGGCTTGGCACTACCAACAGCTGTCCACAATTCTGAAATTGTTTTGGGGTCACCAGCTCAAAAATCTGTGTGATGCAGTGAGGAATAGAAATTGTCATCTCTGCAAGCTTCTTGGTGGGCATCAGAAAACCCACACCATTCTCCCAACCCAGGCTGTATGTTCAGGCAGGATGTTCAGTGTAGGCACAGGAGCATGGGTGGACAGCTGCCCATGACAAGTAGCCCACTCACACTGGTGGAGCCAAGCTAGACACTGTGTGAGAGCTTCAGTGGTTTAAATCACAAATAGATACAAGATACGAGGTTTCTATTCTTGATATTATTACTGTCTAACCCCTGCCTATCACTTGATGCTGAAGCTGAAGGAGAACTTCAATTTTTCTCATTTCTGTGCACTTATATTCACCAAGAGCTTTTTGCTTTATGTTGAATATGATGGATTGCCAAGTATCCACCTTGCATGTTCTTGCTCAGCTTCTCCAGTCAATGCGATGACACATTTTCAGTTCAGCAGAATAGAATCATAGAAGTGACCATAAAGATCATCCAGATCCACCCCCCTGCCATAGGCAGGGATGTCATCCACTAGATCAAGTTGCCCAGGGCCTCGTCCAACCTGGTCTTGAACACCTCCAGGGATGGGGTATCCAAAATTTCTCTGGGCAATAATAGGCTAACTCTCACAACAGCTAAAATGAACCATTATTACGACATGCATGCAGTAGAGGGTGATCTCTAGGTTGAAAGCCCTGCAGTGCAGATCTTTTTCTTCATCACAGAATCACAGAATCACAGAATTTCTAGGTTGGAAGAGACCTCAAGATCATCGAGTCCAACCTCTGACCTAACACTAACAGTCCCCACTAAACCATATCCCTAAGCTCTACAATTTGTTGTTCATTGTTTAAGTACTAGGACCCATTTCTCCGTGTCCAGGCCCAAGACCAGGCTAATTTGGGACTGGTCTCTTTTCCCAAGCACCAAGTGGTAAGAGAAGAAGAAATGTCCTTACGTTGCACCAGAGGAAGTTTAGGTTGGTTATTAGAAAAAAAATTCTTCACTGAAAGGGTTGTGAAATATCAGAACAAGCTGCCCAGGAAAGTGGTTAATTTGCCATCCCTGGAGGTCTTCATAAAACGTATAGACGTAGAGATTAGGGACATGGTTTACTGCTGGACTTGGCAGTGCTAGGCCAAAGGTTGAAGTAGATGATCTAAGAGGTCTTTTCCAACCTAAATGATTCTAGGATTTTAAGATTCTGTGATCATGTTTCACAGACTTTTTGTAGCCAAACTGCCATAGTACAGCAGTGTATTGCCATAAGATTTGTGGGTGACAAAGTTCAAGGTCTGCACCCGCTTGGCCAGCAGATGTGTTCATGGAGGAGCACAGCTATTTCCTTCAGAAAATGGTGGTGTAGTTTCGTTCTTGAGGTTACTGCTCTGGCTGGGTGAGCTGCTGGATTTGTTCATTTTCACACCCTTAGAGGATGTGCTCCATGCCTTAATGTCCTCATATGCACTCCTCTGTGATGGACAAGTACAGAACTGAATACAACTTTAGACAAGTGTTCAATATATTTAGCTCCCTTTTCCGCTTGCAAATTGTATGAGAGCTTCAACTATAATCAGAATATCTGTCATCCAGAGCTTATCTCCTGGCTTATAATTGCTTGTAAATCATCCAGTCTGTGTCCCGGGCTTTGCAATTTTCTTATTCCTCTCTGTCTAAATAGATGAGCAGCCCCATTGCTTCAACAGCTAGCTGTGTCCTCAAGTGCTTGGGATTAGAAAGCAGGAAGAGGATCATTGCTCTCCGTTTCACAGGTGGGCAACTGAGGCAGGGGCAGGGCACATGAGCTGCTCTGAAATCATGTTTTTTGTTTTTTTTTTGTTGTTGTTGTTGTTTTTTTTTTTTTTTTTTTTTTTTTGTTTTTAAAAATAAAAATAAAATAAAATAAAAACGGAGACCCTTATTCCTCAGGAACCACAGATCCGGCCTCCAAACCATGCTTCCTCACATGAGCTATTTATAAAGCAGCTTTTGTTGTGCTCTGGGAGCTGCATAAAACATTTCTGCCTCCCCAACAGGGTGAAACTGAAACCCACAAAAAAAAAAAAAAAAAAAAAAAAAAAAAAAGATTGCCAAAGCCTGCTGGGGGGTGAGCAGCTCCCCTGCAGTTCCACCAGCACCCAAACCCCCTCCCTTCTCCAAATTGAGCCTGCAAAGCAAAAACTTCTGCAAGCCAAAAAAATTGCTTAATTGCCTCAAATTGATTCCATGGTTTTATTAAGATATTTGCCCAGCTCTATTATGGTTAATTATTTGTATTACAGTAGACTCTGAGGCCCCAAGCAGAGATCAGGGCCCTATTGTGCTAAATACTGTACAAGCACATAATAACAAAATCACTCCTTGCCCCAGATAGCTTACAATTAGGTGGAAAGCTGCAGTGGAAACATACCACAGCTGGTGTGAACACCTTCTGGGAGAGGCTAACGTGGATTTCCAAAGCCAAAAGGGACCCTGGTGAGAGCATGGGCTGCTCTCATTTTGCATGCTTGCTGCAGCCCCTCTTGTCTTGCTGAGCTCCGGTGGGAAAATGTAGTCCAACAGAGGAACCCCTTCCAGCCCCGGGCTTCATGGTGGGATGGGGGGAAATAGAGGAAATAAAAAGGGGGAAAAAAATGAGTTCCTGTGCAGTTTTCCCATTTGCTTTTTGTTTCCATGCATCCCTAAGCTCTGGGCTTAGATGCTGGGTTGTGGGAGGTTCATGAGGGAGCTTGTTTCCCTGGGGATTTCCAGCTTCATTCCACAGACGCAACACGTTCCTCTGTTTAGGTGAATGCTAAGAGGAGCACAGGGCTCTCACCCAGCCTCACAGAGACCCCGCGCCTTCGTCTGCTCCTGAGCCAGGGTGAGAAAGAGGAGCAAAAGCACAAAGGGGAACCCTACGCTTCTCCTTCCCCTTCCTCCTTTTGCACTCTGGGTGCTGCTCAAACTCTGGGTGCAGCTCAGAGCTGCTTAGGAAGCACCTTGCATTGCCCATCCCTTTCCTGTACTTTTCCCTGTGTTGCAATCCAGAGTTGTGAGGATGTGAAAGACAGCAAACTGCAGGAAAAAAAAAAAAAAAAAAAGGAAAAATCCAATTGTTTCCAAACACTAAGCTCAAGCCTCAAGCAGAGCGGGAAGCTCCAGAGATAACTCGGTGTCTGTGTGTGTGTGTGTGTGTGTGTGTGTGTGTGTGTGTGTAAAACGGCCTTGCAGAATCCCCCAGCTTTAGCGAGGCTTTGAAAAAGATCTGGGTGGTGATTCAAAATCCAGGTTATGACCTGTGACCTTTGGATGAGAAATTGTTGCCATTTAGGATGTGTTAGGAGGTCCATCCTTTTCATCAAATGCGTGTTTCTTCTTGCTGCGGGAGGCAATCACACCGGTATATCATTAACTCGCAGAAAAGGAGGCTGTAAAAGAAGTTGATGGGGGACCTTAGCCCACACCCTGCTGGGGTCTGCTCGGAGCACAATATCCCAGCGACCATGAGATTAAGCTAAAGAGAAAAGTGAAAATGCTTTTCACGATTCACACGCCCTTTAGATTGTTTTATTAAACCATTTGAATAGGGATTTCCCTTTCGGCCGACAACGGGGCCCGGCCAATGCATAGTTCTAGGTTGCTATGACTTAGTTGGTGCTGGCTAATCACAAGTGAGGGCAAATTTCATATAAAATATCTGGGGCCATTGTCAACCTAATGCAGCGTGACAGTGCCAGCACAAAGGGGGATTCATTCACCCCAGCAGGTAATAAGGACGATTTGCCATACCAACCAGGCAGTCTCGAGGGGGGCTGTCAAATACGATCAGAGCAGCGAAATGGAGCCTCACATTCCATTCTCAGGTGGGCGAAGGCAATCCTTTTGTTGGACCATGTTGCTTCTGATAACAGAATACAATTTTTTTTTCTTCCCTATATCCTATTGACCAGTGGGGCTGTTTTGCATAGTGGTCTTTGGGGCTTGCCTTTTTTTCTTGCCTTTTTATTTCCAGGCCAGGAGGGACCCCGGTGATCCCTTTAACCTGGAAGGCGCCTTGGAGAATTTCAGCCCAGTCCTTCCCCTCTCCTTTTCCGCCTTCCCCTTTCATTAAGGACTCGGTCCTGCCACAATGAGTACGGTGTATCTCTGCTAATAACCCCCAATTGGCACACAGCTTCCTTTTGTCTAAAGCCTTCCAGGGACATCAGGCCGTTGGGGAAACAAGGGCTCGGGGTAATTCGAGGGGCCGAGAGGAGCACAGTGTTTCAGGACTTGAGACTGAGATAAAATATTCAGAAGAAGGCATTTAGGAAGGTGGGGGGGGGATCAGCCGCCCAGCGTTTCACACATGACCAAGCCAACAAAAAGACAGATAAAACGTGCTTGGATTGAGCAGGGTAGGTAGGGAGACATACACGGTAACGATTAGATCGACAGAGAGATAGGACGATAGGGAGAGCGATAAGGGATGTTTGCTTTGCAGGTATCAGACATGGCTTACTGGTACCAGGCGGTCCGGCTGATTTGCCTATCTTGGGGGTCTGGTTACCTGCGATCACCTGGGGTTATTTTGACAGCGGCTAATTGTCGGGAGCATTCCAGCCCCCAACCCGCTCAGGCGGGCAGTGCACACCAGCCCTGCTCTTGGGCTGTCCACGATCTGCCTCTACCTGTTTGGGATTGCAGGTTGCAGCCATGGTGTGCTGGGTGCAAGGGCAGCCATAAGCAACCAGCAGAAAAAAAATAAAAAAATAAAATAAAAAATAAAATGTTCACATGTTTTAGGGGAACTTGGCCTTCAGGATTTTACAAACTGTGTTAATCTAACCTCCTTCAATCCAGCATTCTCTCTTATCTGTATCACCTTCATGTTCCCTGGCAGGAATTGCCCATTTAATAATTTCCCTCCAATGATCTGAATCACAGCTAATCTGATCAAATGTCTTTTTAGGCCCTTTCATCTTCCCAGGGATGTGTTGACACTAGCATGCTGGTTCAGAGGAAACAAGAACTCAATCAGAACTTCGTTCAAAACACAGATGGGACCCAAACCTAACCTTTCCTTTAAGATATGCAAAAGTGTGGTTAGCTTCTTGTTATTATGCTTCGTATTTGCATAAGTCTTTGCATTTTGAGGCCTGATTTTTAAAAGGATAAAAAAGTCAAACAAACCCTGGAGCTGGATTTTGATGAGAAACGGCGCAGAATCAGCTGGGCATGGAGTTGGCATGGCTTTTGGGGAAGAAGGGCAGAGGCTGTGGTGTCACATTCAGCCCAGCGTGGGCTGTGGGATCTGCTCCACTCGTGGGTGCTCCAAAGCCCAGCGTGGGAGAGCTGCATTTCTTTTACCCCATTCTGGGGTTAGACCTGAAAGTCTTGATTACCTGCAGCCCCCAAGGACTGGGGTTTTTGCAAAGCAGGCTTCTCTAGACTCAGAGAGAATCCCACTTGGGAAATGCCGTTAACAACTAAGGGACCTGAGATAAACCTAACAAATGCAGCCGGTATTTGGGTTTTACCAGCATATGGCTCCAAACCATTCAAATCAGTCTGTAAATCTATGCTGAGACTGTCATCTTACAAAGAAATGGCAGGGGAATGGATTCGGTGATCCTCTTGCATCCCTTTAGATTTGCTGCCATTTAGATTGCTCTTGCCCAAGGGATTCCATGCAATTATGCTCTTCTGGAGAAGACTGATGAGGGTTTGCGTGGCTCTAGACACATCATCCTTGTGCAAAACAGAGCTGCTCTGCAAAGTCCTAGAGCTACTGCCAAGACCTGCAGCAACACCAGGCGAGGTGCTGATAAGAAAGTCTACACAGCTCAGCACACAGGCAGGTTGAGGTACTGACGTTCTCCTGCAAGGCCTTATGCAAGTGGAGTGATCCAAGCGTGAGCATCACTCCTAGGGTAACAAGGCATCATGCAGGGTGAAAAGTCTTCTCTTTTGCCCTTCTCCTCTGTCATATTGTAGGCTGAAAGGGTACTCAATGATACAGCTGTAGGGTATAAATTGAACTTTCAGTCTCATATGGACAGTTTGTCAGATCTGTTCTGACCAAAGATCTGTTCACTAGCCAATAGAGAACACCACTTGAATGAATCCTTGTTTCATTATGTGGCATGAGATATTAATTTTGTGCATTTTTGCAAATGGGGAAACTGAGGAAACGTTACAGAGTTGCTCGTGTACAGAGAGGGACTTTGTTCAGCATTTGTAACCCACTCGGTGATGCAGTCACAAGTCTATGATCTTCCTGTGATCTTCCTGAAGCCTCCAGAGCCATCTCAGAGTCACAACAGGACTTCAACAGCTTCCTTCCTGACTGGCACTGATGTGATGAAGCAGAAAGTCAGAACCAGGGCACTTGGATACTTGGCACTTATATTTGGAGGGAAACCAAGTAAAGAAATTAGAGTTTTAAGCAAGCTCAGGATCTCTTCCTACTGCTTTTACCCTGAAAAACATTTTGTAGTCAGTATGAGTTTAGCCAGTATGAATACAGCACATGCTGTTAAATTTGGGAATGTGCTCTGCTTCACCCTCCCTCCAAAAAGCCTGGCTTGCCCCCTGCTTTTATAATCATAGAATCATAGAATCAGAATCATTCAGGTTAGAAAAGACCTCTAAGATCACGTAGTCCAACCTAGTCTAACATCATATAGTCCAACCTAGTACAAAAATTCACCACAAAACCAGGGTAATAAGTTCTAAATCTACACATTTCTTGAAGACCCCCAGGGATGGTGATTCCACCACTTCCCTGAGCAACCTATTCCAATGCTGCACAACCCTTCCGGTAAATAAATTTTTCCTAATATCCAATCTAAACCTCCCCCCAATTTTTGTATTGAGCCAAGGCCAACATCCAAGGCTCCTCAATCCACTTGCTCCTCAACACCTTTCAAGATGGAAGGTGCTTCTTGAAAAACAAGCTGAAGGGTTGGTAAAAGCATCTTCTTTCAATTAAGGGGATAATTGAGGAGACTTCAGTGGCAAGACTGGATAATCTGTTACAGGACATCAATATGTTGAGGTTGGCAGGGCTGGTTTGGGGGACATGAATGCTGGAAAGAGGGGCCTCTCTGGAGAAGAGCAAAAGGAAGCTTGAAGCTGAGCCAGCCAGCTTATGTAAAACCCTTTCAGTTGGTTTATCTGAGATAGGATCCTCTATTGCTACAATCGGGAGGAATGTGGTGAAACTGAAGCTCGCCTGCCTCCGAGGCTGTGAGAGCCAATATTTTGTTTCCAACGTTCCCAGTATTTTCCCCACAAGCAATGTCAGGCTCACAGCAGCCGTGACACCTCTGTGATCCTCCTCCTCCTCCTTTACTATGGGAACAATGCTTGTTCCCCTCCAGCGCTTGGGCAGCAGGCAGCACGGATGGATCTGTCAGCCAACATGTGCCAAGGGGTTCCCTGTTCTCTGCTTTCACCTGGTGCTGTGCCAATATTTAATAGTTCTGATTGGCAAACCATTTGCTTCTTTGTCATCATCGTCATAAAAAAAATAAATAAAAAAATAAAATTTAAAAAAAAAAAAAAAAGAGAGAGAGAGAGAGAGAGCTTTCAAATATATTTTTCACCTTTCCTCCTCCTTTCCCTGGGGAAAAGCATGTCCTGTGATCTGAGATATGACCCTTCACGTCTTTCCTTATCAGACTTTGAGGAAGGGATTGGTCTAGTGCAAAGAGAGCATCATAAGGTGGGGGACTTCATCCCCACGTCCTGAACTCTTGGTTCTTGGCTTGGAGGGCCTGCTGCAGGTGGTCTTGCCTGTTCTGCACACAGATTTCAGGGCAAGAAGGACATTCATGTTAGTATAAGCCAATATCAAGCTTGTGAGTTCACCAGTCCTGTTGGATTTCACTTCTGCTCTTCAGAAGGTAGCTGCATTTCTATATTTGTTGATGTGAGCCTAAAGAAACCCCATTTCTCTTGAATGTCGCCTTCTTAATATCTGATGAGGATCTGGTTAAAGGTACCTCTGAGAAGTATTCATCTCACTCAGAGATGAGACTTTGTCCTTCCTTGGCTTCAGTGCAGTTGCAAACAAGGAGTAGGTAGAAACATTTACAACATCAGTACTTCAGCTCCTGCATCGAGATTCACAATATCCATTGGAATTAACCTTTTCTGGCCTCCTCTATTTCAGTCCAAAATCATACAATATGGCCATTTATTCAATCCCTTTTGGTTTAACTTTTACCATGGAGGTGTTTATGGGTGACCCTCCCCACAAGGGAATGGCACAGCTCATCTCCCACCTCTAGGTAAGGTTGCTCTCTTGATGGATTTGAGAAGGAACCCATGGTGTGCTGATAGCAGCTGGACAGTCCTCTTGCTACCACAGCCAAACAAAATCCATCTTAGCTTGAGACAAATACTGGGCTTCAAAATCTCTCAAAGCTCACTTCACAGATTCCTCACTGCTTTTTCCGTTGGACAATTTTTTCCTCCCTTGCATTCCCCATGATGTCTAACCTGCAAGAAGGACCCCCAGCCACAGTAATGAGAAGAAGCCATTAGCACAGGCTCTCATCGTAAGAGGTGGGGCTGTGCTGACTCTAAACACCAGAAGCACTAATCTCTTATTTAGATTAATTTTTTAATCCAGAGTCAATGTAGTGTCAACTGTTGTGCAAATCCTAGCATGAGAGCTGTGGGTTTGTATCCCCTCAGGCCAAGGAGGGAATATAAACCCTTTCTCACACTCCCTGGGTGCATGCCCTACCAGACGAATGCTGGAAAGACTTTACACTTTCCACCCCTCAGAGATGGGTTTCTGAAACAGGTTGCCTGGATGTCTAAAATAGCTGACACAACATGTAGCTTTTTTAGCTTTGAAAAACAAAGCAGAGAGAAAGCAGCATGCCTCCTCCCTGCAGTCTTGTAAAGCAGATGCCACATTTTCTCCATGTTACCCTGCTTACTAGGACTCTTCCAAGATCACTTAAGTCTATGGTGTCATAACTTCAAGGTTTGCAGCCACACCACTGCAGATCTTCTTCTAGTGGGGGCTTAGGGGAAGGATCCTCTGTTCAAGAGCAGAGACACTAATGACTGCTGGGAGGAGTGTCTCAGATCTAGAGACTCTTTCCTTCACTGTCATAGGTTTCCAGAGGCCATCTGTGACAATTCTATTATTTTTCATGCTGTTTATAGATCGTTCAGCCCAAAAAGGCACCAGGTCAGTGTTTCACTCCAAGGGCCATATTTTAAAAGGCAAGGTGGCTAGGTCCCAGGAGGGGAGTAGAGGGCTGCTGGCACGGGAGGTTTAGCTCCCGAGAGCACAGTGAGTAGCTGTTCTGGAGACGTGAATGTTCCCTGTGCTAAGGATCTTCCACACCTTCAGGAAGACCATACAGAAAAGTGGAGTGCTGAGTGGGAAGCCTTTGGAGCAGGGTCCATCCCTCGTACTTGGCTATTTGTTCTCCAGGCTGCTGAGGTCTGCTTCCTTCCCTGCAAGATGTGCAACCCAGAACCACCTCAAGCAAGACACCCTCCTTTCTTGTCTTTCTTTCTAAGATCACACAGATCTCACTTCTTTCTGTTAAAGAGAAGTCAGCAGAAACAGCAGGCCCCCCTTTCTTAGAAACAGCATAGCTCCTCAAGTTGTGGTCCAGGACACAGAACTTGCAACTTCAGCTCCTAACATATTTGACAGTGGTTGTGTTGCCCTCTCCCAGGAACTTGCTGTTACCACCAGACAACTGTTTAGAGAGGAAGAAAAGATTTAGAATGTCAACAGTAGGGAGAAGAGGGCTCAGTGCTATGGTACAAAGGTGGTAAAAATGGACTGTAGATTTTTTCAGACAAAATGAACCATTGTTTCAAGCTTCTTCTTCATCACAGTCTTTCCTCCCTCAGATCTGGGATATCTGCCTGACCTGGGGTTAATCATTTAGTCACTGAGAGAAAGGTTCAGGAAAAATAAGTCACTGTCTGGGCAGAAGAACCTATGAGACCAGGTTTCGTATAATAGACAGTCCAAATATTTATGTGGTTATTCATTTGCCTTCCTCACTCCACATCTTGATGACCCTTTGTTTGGCTCCAACACCTTCTGCCCACAATTCTGAAGACATCACTGAATTTAACATTTCAGGTTTCTGGGGAGATAAGCAGGATTGTCCTCAGGTGTACGGATAAGGAAGCAGAAGCACAGACTGACTAAGTCATATAAGTTGTGTGAAAGCAGGAAATCAAATCTTATCTCACCTCATCCTCAGACCTCTGAATTCTTATAATGAAACTGCCCAATCATTTCTCTCTGCACCCTGACAGAAGGCAGTCAGAAATGTTCTACATGGACCATTCACTCTCAGCATCATAGACTGGGCTTCTTAGGAAGCAATTTCCAGAAGTGACCAGTGACTTGGAGAGGTCTCTTTGTGGGGGTACATGTAAAGCATCCCACAAGGCCCTCTGTAAGCCTCAGCACTCTTTTCCCCAATAGGTAACCCAGTCTAAAAGGGTCCAAAATGTGGTATTGTAGAGACATCCAAGTCTCTAAGCCCTCCAGGGAAACTCTAAAGCAGGCAGGAATTAAACAAGCTGAAGCCAGAGCTTTGGTGACCTTGCGCTGCACTGAAAACAAAGTGGTAAAAATGCTCTTAAGTCAACATCCCCATGAGGTATTAGTCCCTATTAACCTTCTCTTGCCAGATGACTTTCCAGAAGCTCTCTTCAAGTCATAACGAGCTGCTTGTCTCCTGCTACCAGAACCACCCAGAGAGGAATGAGGCGACCTGACAAATATACTGCACTTTCCTGTTATCTTTGCTAAGTCTCTTGCATTTTTATATGGCACCTTAATAACCCCTCATTTCCATTACAAGTGCATGCTTTCCTTCTGCTTATCTGTATCTCTATACACTCCTTCTCCATTCCTGCAGCCACACCGCCTCCGGCTACAACCTGGGGAGCTCTCCAGAGCTCAACAGGGTCAGGTCTGCTTAGTAATGGGAGGACAGTCCCATAACTTGGTAGGTGGCAGGACATGATTCACGCGATGGCGCTCCTCCATCTGCGTCAATATTGAACTCGCTGCCTTAAGTTAGGGGTAGGAGAAGTAAACCCAGTGCCCTAATTTCATGCAGTCATTAAGAGATCGGCTGCAACTTTCTCAAGAGACAAACTCCTAACCCCAGTGCCCGGGGCCAGATTTCAGCTTTGCTCTGCCTGCCTACATTCCCCAGGTAGTTACGATCAGATACAATGCTATTTGCTTCCTGTTGTGTGCTGTTAAGTGGTGGCTGCACTCCACCCCAGGGGTGGCTGCATTTCAAAAGCAGGGGAGTGATTACCGCATATACAGGCTGTAAAAGGCATTGGGCTCTTTCTGGGAAGAGGAGAGACAAATATAATCGGTGCTTCTTAAGGCAAATCCTATCAATACCCTCCTGGAGCTGAAGGCTTTCAGTAAGGGCCAGCACCATTGGAGAGCTAAGGTAACGGACCTGTGATTTGGGCACAAGTGGGTACCTACAACCAGATCTGTGCTCCTGTAACCCCTTTACAGCCATACCCAAGTCCTGGTAAATGCAGAAGTAGTGCAGACCCTCTGGCTGCATTGCTCCCTTCTGAGCCCATGGCTGCTGCTGAAGCCTGGGTAGAATCCAGCACCTGTGGGCTCCTAACACAGGGCCATCCCTCTCAAACCCACACAGGGCAAGCCTTTCTGTACCAGCACTGTGTCTGCAGCTGCTTTCTTTTCAGTTCTAGCGTGGTGAGGCCCAGGGGATCTCCACAGCATTCACAGACACCAGTTCAGTGCCTGCAGCTCCTTCCCAAGTAGCCTGAATCAGACCTCTGTCACAGAGCAGAGGAAAAAGGGTGATTCCTGAGCCATGAGAGCTAATCTGCACAAGCAGTGTTCTTTAGCCACCACAGCTATCGGGCAGAAGGGGTGAAGATGAAGTATCATCATCTTCCTCTCCTGTCTGTAGTATAACATGGTATCAAAAGCTTTCAAGATGAGCTAGGCACAGCTGGAGGAAGTAGGTGTTTCAGCTGTACCCTGCTCACTGTATCCTCCACCTCTCTGCCAGTGGGATTTATCCCACCAGCTTGTCTGACTTGATGTTATGAGAAGCTTTTGCCTTTCACGAACCCAGGCACCGGCCATCAGTGACAACATATTGAACCACCACTCCAAAGTTCAGGTTTCTGGATCCCAGCTGGGCCGTAGCAAGGGCAAGAAGCCAAATCCCCAGTCCAGTTAGAACTGGACTCACCTGGTCATGCTCAAAAGCCAAGCTTTCACACAGCTCAGGAGCTGTACGGTCACAGCTGTGGGTAGCTGAGATCCTCCAGGCTGGACAGATGCTGAACAAGGATTTTTTCAAAAACACATTGTGGAACTGAGGGTTCCTGCGTTTTCCTTTTTTTGGTTCCAGCCCTCAGTGACTTACTAACCTCACGGTGCGCACTGACATCGTGTTCCAGGACATTGCTCATACCTTCGGCTTGTAAGTTCATGCACACTATTTGATTTGCATATTGTTGTGTTTGGTAGTCTTCCCAAAGCAAAGAAGTGCTGCAAAAGGTCTTGCTTAAGCCTTCAATCCAGCCGAGACTTCTCTGCAAGCATGCAGTTTTGACTTCCCCCCAAGAACATGTTGGATTTGGGGCTTGGCATGTTAAATTGTCCATGTGTTAGTAAAACCTGGAAGCATCTAGAAGGTAACTATTAAGCCAAAATGCCCAGGGAAAGCTCAGATCAGCAAAATGTGGTCCAATAAAGGTTTTAGAGGATTTATGGAGGAACCTTGTAAGATGATGCAAAGCTCAGTGGAACTAGGTGAAGCTGCATCAGCTGAAAATGTTACCTGCATTCTTGGGACCATTTGCTGTACTATCCTAATCATTCTAAAGGCATCAGACAGCACTCTTTCTTGGCTACCTGGTCTGTAGGCAAGACCTATAGCTCTTGTAGGTAAGGGTATATGAGGTTAAGGGAGGCAAGTTCTCAGAAATGTTGTCTCCTTAGAACTGTCTCAAGCTCAAGCATTTGAGACTAGCCATTTTTGTGATAAAAATGTCATTTTGATGAAGCCAAAAAACATTGTAGTGGTGTTTTCTGTTGTGTAGTGTTGAACTCCAAGATCATTTTCAAGTGAGTGAAGAAACAGAATGAGATGAAAACTGGAAGAAAAAATAATAATAATAATAACTGATAATTTGAAATATTCCATTTTTTCAAAGCAGTTTGGTTTTCATTTCAGCACATTGTGGAAAAAGCACTGGAAACCAGGAAAGCCATACTAACGCTGAGCTGCCCTTCTCCTCCCAGCTCTAGCTGTGACAAAAAGCTGTGAAGGAAGGTTTCCACAGAGACCAAGGCTCATCAGTCCCTAACCATTAAATCTTTTGGCTGATCCCATCCCACATCTATGGCAATGGGCAGAAAAGGAAAGCTCATTCTCAGTCTCCTTAGCAGGACCCTTCGTTAGACAAGCGAACCAAGCTTTTGGAATGTGCAAGTTGCTATATATTGAACATTGTCCCCATGTGAGCTTGCCAGGCTAGGAAAAAGGTGGCCTCAAGGTGGAGTGTGGGGTCAATATTTAGTTTACATAACAGTGAGGATGAAGAAGTATCGGACCACCCTGACATTTTTCCACCTTCCAGCCATCAGCAGCTCTCCCAGTCAGTGGGTTATGGTCCCTCCATGAAGGGTGATGGCTGGCATTAAGCACAGATCTGCATTCATGGCCCAGCCTCTACACATCTGAAGACAACATTGCAGCTCTGTGTATGGCTACTTGGTGCATTGCCAGCAAAGGATTGTATAATATAATTTGTATGCCCTGTGAAACTCATTTTTCCACTGCTTTTTGTCTTGCCATGGCCCCATCCTAAGATCTTAGTCAAAAATGCATTGTTTGACCACAGTGAGCTTGCATCAAGCCTGTTCCTCTCAGCACAGAAGCTCATTTCCATAAAACAATATCTTTAGACCACAGAGGAGAGTTTCCTGACCTTCTGCTATACCCTCGAGAAAAGGTGTTCACAGCTCTGGTCATGGCCACACATAGCCCTTTCATTGACCACTATTCCTTGATTTCTCTCTTTCACAGCTACCAGAGAATCGGCCTTTGTCCATGCCATTGCCTCTGCTGGAGTGGCTTTCGCAGTGACCAGATCCTGCGCCGAGGGCTCAGCCACCATCTGCGGCTGTGACACTCGCCACAAAGGCTCTCCAGGGGAAGGCTGGAAATGGGGAGGCTGCAGCGAGGACGTGGAGTTTGGGAGCATGGTGTCTCGGGAGTTTGCTGATGCCCGGGAGAACAGACCAGATGCTCGGTCAGCCATGAACAGGCACAACAACGAAGCTGGAAGGACCGTAAGGACATTTATTTTTCCTTTCTCAATCTCCTTTACTGATTTCTTACCTGCCGCATTAGAAACATGTACTGAACATACAGAAGGAACTGAGGGAATAATCACACCTAAATCTGTGGTTTACATCATGAGGTGATAATACAAGCCCCTCAATAGTTCTTTTCAGGGAGGTGGTCAGTGGCTCTCTATGCCTGGACTATGGGAGCTAAAAGTAAATTCACCCACTCATAGTAAATGTCTACCTTGGAGTTAGTTGTACAGACATCTCTAGCAAATGGATCAAAACAGGCAGTGCTAGGACGGAATTTCATCCCATCTGGAAGCAGACATTTGAAATAGCTCAGCTGAGTGATGCTCTGTCTGTACCTGTCTCCGTCCCCTGGGTTCCAGAAGGAGAGCTCTGAGATGTCTCTACTATAGACATCTGAAGTTAAGAGAGATGGGCCACAGTTTATGGGCAGGATTCAGCTGGTTAACTGAAGGCATTTAAGTATAACCTGATAAAGGTATTCTGAAGCATCCAGCTTATCCTTGGATAGCTACTGGGAAAGACTGCAGGTCTTCTGCAAGTCTTCTGCCCCCTTTGATCTGATGCCTTGGACACCCCTGGAGCTCACAAATGACCTTAGGTACTTGTGTTTAGGCAACAGAATGCAAGTCTGAGTGCAGCTGTCAAGCAGGAGATGTGCATCTAGGCCTACCTATTAAAGGACTTTGCTGCCTAAAGTGAGATTTGAGTACCCAAATGTACAACTGACCCCTTGCTTTATACTATGAACATATAAAATCTATAGACATCTCAGCTTGTGCACCAGAAGTCCCCAGCATTTTTACCACTCTGGACACATTGTCTAGAGTCCCATCAGGATGGAGAAGGCTGAATCACTGGTGTCCATGGGGTGAGATCCTGCAGGAGTCCTTGCAGAGAGCCCAGTGTTTTGGGGTCCTTTCCCATGGGACCACCACCCTACCCTGTAGACTTGAGAGTAGGGAAGAGCAGGAAAGCATTTCCCACCTCCCCTCTTCTCAACACTCTCTTTCACAGAGAGTACAGAAAATGAGCAAGAAGGTGACTCTGGTGCCTCCTGGTTAAAAATTGACCATACCACAAAGCCAACTAGTGTGTTTTCACTTCAGACAGACACTGAAAAAATATAAGGGAACTGAATGTACTGTCTTGCCCTCCTCACAGAGACTAACTCACAAACAGTGAATTTTCTTTGTAATGTGGGAAAATCCCAATAACAGGACATTCTCTTTTTCGTCTCAAGAATACCCCATAAATGCCTGAAGAAATTAATCTATGGGAAACAATTTGTGAAATTAAATCACAAAGCTCTTGCTAATGGAAACCATTCCACAGCACCTGTAAGACAACAGCTTTTTTTTCTCATGCAGTAAACTTCAATTAGTTCATCCCCTCAATGGAAGAAAGATACCTCACTTCAATCAAAATAGGTTAATGTGGTCTTGTTCCCTCAGGAGCAGACCTTACATGTGCCTAGGAGGACTCTGTCATGAGCCATAACAAAGCAAGCACAGTTGCAAAGGGCTAGGAAACCTCTGTCCTTACTAGGACTTCTTTGGGAATTCCTCAGGTGTCCAAACCCCTGTGGAGTTATCCCACGTCACACCACAGCACAGCTGGTCTGAAATAGAGAGTACAATCTTTCAAAATAAAATACCTCCAGAAACAAAACTTGTCCACAATGAGGATGAATACAAGAAATAATGTGGTTTCCTCCAGCAATGGCCCAAATTATTCCAGGTACCTCAAGGTGCATTGCTGGTGGTAGTTA
Source organism: Nettapus auritus (assembly GCA_011076525.1). Classification (NCBI taxonomy): domain Eukaryota; kingdom Metazoa; phylum Chordata; class Aves; order Anseriformes; family Anatidae; genus Nettapus; species Nettapus auritus. The sequence goes on from CM021766.1 coordinate 2,538,043, forward strand.
TTGGGAGAGTGAATGAGATAAAGAGGACTATGGAGAAGCTGTGGAAAGGAGGGGTTTTCCTTAAAGTGAGAATCCTTGGAAAAGTTGAGCTGTGAACAAACATCTCTGTGATCTCAGGCCTAGAGAGAGTGTTCACATTGAGTTATTTTTGGACATTTTACAAATTTCAAAAAGTAGGGAACAAATGTCCCATCTGAAATCCTTTGTTTTTTAAAGCACTAGTGTTTGTCCTTCTCACCATGCCAGAACTCATGGGGTAGCTGTTCCAGGCCTCCATGCTCAAGTGTTTCCAGCTAAACCTGAGCCATAGGCAATGTTTCATGTTATGAACTCAAACCCTACCACCAGGCCAGAAGCTTTGATTAAGTTCAGCATGATTATATGAACCAAACATTTTGTGGTTCTCTCTCATCACTAATTACAACCTCCTTTGTGGCGTGTGATACTCCGTAAATAACACAGGAAAGCACCTGGTGAACATCAAGGTGCTGATTCATGGCAAATCTTTTGGACTCAGGCTGGCACTAGTCTGTTCACGTACCTAGAAATTTGCTGATCAGTCTGAAAATGCAGATTATCAAGTAAGTTGCATAAGGCTTGTCTCCCACCTCAGAATACTGGAGGGCAACACCTCTAAAAACCTTTAGAATAATTTGATGAGTGGTGAGAGCACACAGCAAAACTCTAAGCTCAACCATCACTTTTCCATTTACTCTAGGACAGTGCTTTATGTTGAAGTCTGAGCCTTTCAAAATCAGAAGTTGGGCTCCTAATTTTTATTTGAAATGTTTTTAGAAACGTTGTGCGTTTGGCTTAAAAATAAAAAATATATTGCTTTTCAGGTTTCTGAACACAGCCTAGAGGCTAGAACATTGTTTGCTTAAGTAAACATGAAAACATACATAAAAGATGGAACTCTGAGCTGGATGCTCGTGCCATTTCTCGTTTATTTAATTTCCAATGGAATAGATATATATTCCACTTATGAAAACACTGTTTTAGCAGGTTTCTGTGTTCTTTGCTTTTCTGCCTAGATGCATCTGAATTGTATTCTTAGGTGACAATACTGCAATATTCACACATGAACATCGATAAGATAAAAGTTAGAGTGTACAGATCACTTCAGCCCTTAGTGGAAACACTCAATAGATGCTTAAATTTGGGGTGGGAATCAGAGATAGCCACTGAAAATAATAAAGTTGTGAAAGTTTTATTTGCCTCAGAACCAGTATCTGTGCAGTGCATTGACTGAGGGATAAGGTGATCCTTGTTCACAGTTGTGCAAATATAACTATGAAAACACTCCAAGTTCTTTAGGAAATCCTGGCTAAATAGCAAAATGATTTGTGCTTTGATTACAGACTAACATCTTCCCTCTTCTTTGCCTTTCCTCTCCTTCTCTTTTCCAGTCTATTATTGAGCTCATGCATCTGAAGTGCAAATGTCACGGCCTCTCAGGCAGCTGCGAAGTTAAGACCTGCTGGTGGTCTCAGCCAGACTTCAGGGTCATCGGTGACTACCTCAAGGACAAGTACGATAGTGCTTCTGAAATGGTGGTGGAAAAACATCGAGAATCCCGTGGCTGGGTCGAGACCCTCAGGCCCAAATACAACTTCTTCAAGGCTCCAACTGAGAAGGACCTGGTTTACTACGAGAACTCACCAAACTTTTGTGAGCCCAACCCTGAGACAGGTTCTTTCGGGACCCGTGACAGGATCTGTAATGTCACTTCCCACGGGATTGATGGTTGCGACCTTTTGTGCTGCGGCCGTGGGCACAACACGAGGACTGAGAAACGGAAAGAGAAGTGCCACTGTATCTTTCACTGGTGCTGCTATGTCCGCTGCCAGGAGTGCATACGAGTCTATGATGTCCACACGTGCAAATAAAGCGGGCAAAACCCTTCGCTGGGCTCCAAGTGGAGAAACAGATTCGAGCCTACTTCCTCTGACATTGCAGACATGAGAGAAGTCTACTTTTTGATATTAAAAGAATAAATAAAAAAAAAAAATAAAGGCTAAAACTGGTTGGATAGAATAGGTCTAATGACTTCTGGGCTATCCTGAGGTACATCTGGCAGTCACACAAGTTACGCCACAATGATGCATCCTCTAGGAGACAGCAGCTTTTCAGCTAGCCAACGACACAGCTGGAAAGAAGAGCATCAGCAAAAGCATGGATTTGCTCTGCTCTCGCCCACTTGAAGTGACTTGTGTGATTAAGTGTCCTTTGAAAGACTTGCATCTTCCTATGTATCTCCTTTTCCTTCAGCCAGGGAGAGGCTGTGTTGGACAGCAGCACTAAGCTTTCTGAGATCTATCTACATACCCAAATGGCCAGACTCTGTGCATAATATGAGCAACAACAACAGCAGCAAAAGAAATAAAAGCAGATAAGTTAATGATTTAAAAAAAAAAAAAAAAAATGGAAATTTTCCTTTGCTTTTGCCCTGGAACCAGAGAAGTCTACAAATATATTATAGAGCTGTAGAGTGGACAGGCTCTTCACATGAACTTTTTAGCATAGTCGCTTCTGCCAGATTTGACATAGGATGCAGTGACACCTTTAGAGTGGGAGGGAGGGATTAAAAAAGGGAAAAGGAGAGAAAGAGAGAGGACTGCGGATGGTTTTCTGCAAATGCCCTGTTGGCACACAGGTGATGTGCATGCTACAAAAAATTTCAGTGCCTAATAAGTGAAGTGAAGAGGACTCGGTCTGTGCATTGAAAAGGAGACAGTCCCATGATGGACATGGTGCTCCAGCTGTGGCTCAGCCAATGAGTCTTCCTCGGAAAAAAAAACAAGAGGTGCAGGGTGATTCTCCTCGGGCTGAACTGCAGCTAGGAGTGGGATATCTGACTCCTGAGCACCCCAGCTCATTCCAGTAGAGGAGGAGAGGGAAAATGTTTATCCCTCCCATCTCATTAAAAGACACCATCACCAACAGTGGAAAGTGCACTTAGTCCATTCGCTCTCCGCACCCCATGCAGGCTTCCCCCGGGCACTTAGCAAAACCCTTAGACCACAAGTCTGTCAGGAACATGACTCTGAAGGACTGTTTGTCACCCTGTAATTTACATGATGGTGAGCCAACCCTCACCCCCCTGCAAGTTGGAACAGTTTCAGACTCTAGACAAATTTGGTTCCTCACCTAATTTCTATAGCCATTCCCGTATCTAAAAGTGGCCCAGGTTAAAATGCATGGAATCCAGACTCTGAATGAGCCCAGCGGTTGGACTCAGAGCCAAATCCCAACTGTGCAGTGCTGGCCTGTCTCCGCTGTTCACTTCCAGCTACCCTTCTTTGCATGCTGCTCTACTTTGGGTGTCAGATCAGGATTGCCAGTTTACAGAAACACCTCTCCCTTCTTCTGCAGGCATCAGGGCTTCCTTCAGCTATGTGGGTATCAGGCCTGAATCTCAGCCCATGTCCTTGGTATTTACAGCACTGTAATTCTGCTCTTTGCTTGAGTTATTCCTGTCAATACCGGCATAAATTAGTGGTGAATTGAGCACCGAGTCGTAGCCTGTTTAGCTTCTGATGCAGTTGCCCTACGAACTCTTTGACTCACTCATACCCTTGAGTTCCTATCTTGGGAAACGGAAAATTGGCATTTTTTCTTTCCTTTCATTGAGGGAGGGAGTCGGGTTGTGGTCTAACTCCCAGCGACCCACAAGAGTCTCTTCATGGAGAGCAAGGCAATTTAATCATGGTTAGCTAGTTCACACCTGGATATCTGTGTAGAGAAATCAGAGTGATTTCTCCCCCAGTATGTCAGTTTATTCCCGGAACAGAAAGAGAGAGCATGCAGAAGAGAAAGGGAGTGAATAGAGCTTAATCCCATCAGAGAGAAAACAGGGGAAACGATGCCTCCAAGGGTTGACTCCATGAGTCATGGCGTCTCCCGGGACTACTCCTAGGCTGGTACAGTTTATGCATCACCATATGTCTCAGGGCTGTGCCCAAGGACATGAAGAAGGTTTGCGTATTGATGGAGGCACTTCTGTTAATGCTCTGCAAAAAAGCTGCAATGAAATAAGAGGAGAGATACAGGAGGGAGGGAAGGAAAGAGATCAAGAGAGACAAAGAAAGAAATAGGGAGAAAAATGATTAATCTGTACATGTAAACATTGCATGCAGTGGATGGTCACACATCAGCTGATGGAAAGCAATAGGTCACTAAAAATTGAGACAAAGATGAACCAATGAATAGAAATATGGCTGATTTTTATAATACTGTCTTGGGGAAAAGGAAATCTGATCATTATAGCAAATAGAGAAGGAGGACACTGCAGGGGAAAATTGCCACAGTAACCAATATTCAAACACAAGCTGTCAAGAAAGAAAACACTAAAGGAAAACACATACAAGGTGGAAAGCATTAATTGAAAAAAAATAAAATAAAATAAAATAAAATAGACAAGGGAAGTTAAGTCTGGTTTACTTAATATAATGTAGTTCTAGTAATCGCAGTGAGAGATGTTAAGATGTGTCGTGCCAAGGACTTGTGTCAGTGATTTCTGCCCCAAGAGTGAGGATACAAATCACTGCAGATCATGTTCTGTCTTGGTCCATTGACTTCAGCAGGACCACACCCGCAACTAATTTTACCCTTATATCTTTAAACAGAGTGATTTCAAACTCCTTGTTTTACAACATGCCAGTGAAGAAATGGGTTGAAGGATTTGGCTTCCTTGCATGGGGGAGTTGAATTTTAACCCCAACCCATCCACAGCGTGCTAACGTTCACAATTTCTTCATTTTCACCAGAACCAAGCTCAATATCACTAACATGTAAAGCTCTTTGAGAAGCATGGAAACAACAACAACAACAATAAGGCATCTGCTAAGCAATTGCTTCTTAAGGCGAACAAACAGATTTTGGCTGCAGCAGTAGAATTTATTTCTACCCTCTACTTTTCTACTACGATCAATGGCAAGATACAAATAAGTGTAGAAGGTGATTCATCGTATCCTAGGATGGTATCTAAGCTAGGTTTGGTAAATTGCCTTCTGGATGAACCTCTGTCTTTCCTCCAACCTTAGCTGATGAGTTCATACTAGATGATGAACTTTCAGACTGGGTACAGTCTGATGATGTGAAGTCCACCCTGAGTCAAGGAGGTGAAGCTACAATCTGATTATCAGCGAAATGGGCTGGAAATTGTACTCCATTCAAAACTGGGGTCAGGCTCAGTACTTGGAGACTTCCAGCGCATTTGAGGGATTTTTAACAAAACCTATGCATATTTGTTAGGTGTTATTATGTAATTAGTCATCTACTAATAGTAGTAAGGGGTTGTATAGTGTAAGGGATTGAGCAGCTGCTACAGAAGTTAATGAAAAATGCCTGTGTGAATTCTGCTAATGACCTCAGGGGCATCTGAGGGTCCTAGTCCCAGGTCTGTCTCTGCTTACCTGTGTGGAGGGGAAAGGGAGAGCCTGCTAGGAGTCTGGGAGCAACGGACTGTTGAGTACACATGCTAGGCCTGCATCTGGCTCCACAGTTTTGGAAAAAACTTGAGGCATCATTAGTTTATACACATAAATTCGGGGAATGTGTTTGAAAAACTAAGATCCCACTCCACTGCCTACTCTTGGCGTCTCATGTCAGGCTTCCCACTGCAATGATCTCAAAGACCAAGTCAGTGAGGAGTGAGGTGCTGTTCCTCCTAGTCCATCACATTGGCTATCGTAGGCCTCCTTTAGGGAATGGTCTAAATACAACCCAAAGCCTTCTTCTGCCTCAGATTCTCCAAGTCTTTCAGAATGGTAGGGCCTTCCTCACAGAGAGAACTTTGGGTTTCATTCAATAATACAAGCATCTAGTGACATTTGAGGTGCCCTAAAATATCCTATTGGGATGCAGCTGTTGCTTCAATGGCATAGGACTCCCACAGTCCTGTGTCATGTGTACAAAAGCTGGGCAGATACATCAGAGACCATTGGGTACCCAAAAGGACACGAGATGCATATTGTAGACAGTTGAATTGTTCAATTGCCTGGCAGTGGGTTTCTGTAAAAAATTCCCCTCCACATCAGTTTGTGGCAGTTTCCACAAAAGGAAAAGATCATTCATTTCCAACTCATATTCCATTTTCCATGGTACCCTTTCCCTTAGTCTTCACTTGTGGTGAGGTTTGTCCTCAAGCAGATGGTTTGTATCAGGGATGTGTCTGGCAGTACCAGAGAAAAGGGAAAGGGTATCATCCAGCCAAGTAACACAGATGTAAAAAAATAAAAATAAAAAGGAGCATAATTTAATTCCTCTTACATGCTGCTATCCAACTTTTCCTTTAGCTGAACAGATGGGTTTGATGGGCCCATCAGTTCCACATTCAACCTCGTTGAAGTCAACAGAGTTATATACGAGGGGTGAATTTGGCCTCACCTCTTTTCTTTCTGTGAAAGAAATGGAAAGTTTAGGAGCTTTTTGTTGTCTTGGTTTAGTTTTAGAATTTGGGGATTTCTCTTTCTCAGAGAAAAGAAAAACGCGGGGAGGGAAATGCATGACTTTTCTATTACTGGACTCCTGGTGTATTGCACTGACTGTCTTCGCCAAAATATTTTCAAAGTCTCCAGAATTGTCTCCACTGCTTACAAGGGGCTTTATTTGCACAACCAAAGTAGTCAGGATTTAATCTTGGGAGGGCACTGCAGTCACAAAATGCAATCTGGTGCTGAAATCTCCGAATTTGCACCAGTCACATAAGCCCCGCAAACAGAAGTGCTGTAGTCTTAGCTGGGCACTGCAGGATTTCTGTGTTAACGAATCCTCATAGAGCAATTTTGTCTGGTATTCAATATGAAATATTTTGGGTGTTTTCAGTGCAGTCAGTTCTATTGCTACAGACATGTCCATGGATTGTAATACATTTGTCATGTGTGTTCTTATGCTTGTAATTTCCCCACCCCTAATTTCAAATACAGAAGAAACATTTCCTCATTCTATGAGCTCTGGGTCACTTTTTAGCTTCAAGGGGAGGTTTCAGTGCAGAAAATCTGGGTTTTGATGTTCCAGAGGATATTCTAGGTTACAGCATGAGCACATGGCAGGAGATGGGAGTTATGAATCTAGTTCTGGGTCCAGTGCTATGGAAATTACCCCAGCCTTCCCTTGATGCCTTAATGATAAGCTTCAGGAAGATATATAGGGCCACAGAAAGAGAGCAAAACAAGCTGCCCTGCAGATAACAGCCATTGTGCCTGGTTAAAACTGAAAAACAGTATCAGCTGCCCATCAGAAAATGACTCCTGGCTCTGCCAGAGACCTGCAGAGAGCTGAGGCTGCTGAGAAGGCGATGCTCTGCTCTCAGTGGCATGGTGAGGGGTTTGCTCAGGTCTGTCAGTCATGTGTCCAGGCAGATATTTGGGGAAAAGCTGTAGAGAGAGTGTAAGAGGATGGGAGAGAAAGAGGGCTGGGTGGGAGGAGGTCCCATCTCTTCTTCATCACTTTATTTCTTCTCTTCTCCACCCTCCCTCCAAGCTGAAACTTTGCTGTTATAGTAGGGACTTCTTAGTATGGGAAAGTCTCTCTTCTAGATTTCCCTTATTTCACGGGGCAGCAACAGTGGGATCTGTCTTGCTTTTTGCTCAATGGTTTCTCTTCATGGCTTAACCCCCAATGCTCATGTTCCCTGCCCTCTGCTCTGTGCTCCTACAAATTCTGCTGATCTGCACTTCACCGCTGCTCAGCCAGGGGAGAGGACCCTGCTTCTTCAGGTCTCTGTTAACCACTGCTGGGTGCAGATGTTTCCACTGGGTTGGAAACAGAGGCTCCTGTGGCTCCCATTTTGAGAAATAGGTCTTTAGCCCCCATTCCTGACGCTGATGGTGGCTGTGTGGACTTGGGCAAGTCATTCTGCTCCCACTTCCAGGCAGTTTCCAGAGGTGTCTTTGATACATCACCTTGGAGGGAGAGACTTTCTCAAGAACAAACATGGGGCCATTAAATCTAACTCCCAGGCACCAGGGAGTGGGATTCAGGACACAAAGTGAGACGCTTAAATGTAGGCACGTACAAGTGAGGTCGGTGCTTGAACTTCCATACAAGCATGATGATGGGATCCATTTGCCTAAACATAGCGTCTAGGGTTGAATTGAATCATTGAAGATAGGCATCTAGAGTCATCTGGGATGCCCCGGGGTACCCCACTGGCTTCTAGCAGCTGCTCTGGAAGAGTGTGACCTCCCTTTAAGTCCTGTGGCATATCTGCCAGCCACATGCAGATGTCTCAGAAACCCCAGGGCATCCCAGATGGCACTAGAAGCCTGTGAATGAGGCACTCAGTTGATTTCCTAGACAATTGGCAGCGGAGGCTAGCGAGCAGTTCATCTGGCCAAATCCAAGTGTCCGCTGTAGAGCAAGCTGAACCATTCTTTAGGCCCCACTGATCGTGCTGACAATTTCCATCAGATACGGGTGTTTAGACATCTAACTCACATGGAGACATATGCTTGTAGGCATCTACAATTGTGTGTCTTAATCTCTGAGCTGGACCCCACTCTAGGTGCCTAACTCTTGTGTCTTTGGAGACTCTAAGATGGAAATCTGTCTGCAGGCCCAGTTCTGCTCTCACTTAGACAAGCGTAAATCAGGAGGCATCATTTCCATAATGCCAGACTTACAAGCATATCAAAGGAAAGGTGGATGTATTCTGGAAAAATAATTATTTGAAACCAATTGACTGACTGGTATGTGATGGGTTTGACCCCAAGGGAGCATCTCTGCTGTTCCTCTTGATGAGCACATAATGCAAATGGATAAGTCCCACCAAGTCATCTACAGGCAAAATCTTGTTGTTATGTGAATACCATCCACATAGAGAAAGCTCCAGAGCCACAACAGTCACAAGCATCTTTTCCACTTAACTTTGTCTCTGCAGACCTTGCTCTTTTTATACATGTTCTGTGGACCAAGGGAGGTCTTGGACAGCCATGCATGAAAGTGGAGAGTGGGGAAGGTGTGAGGAGATGCTTTCCTCATCTTTTCTTTTTCCAAGTTTCTTCTTATTTATTAGTATTTATTTATTTCTCACCACTCATTCCACTCTACCAAAAAGCCTGAAGGCACGTCTGCTACATAGACTACCAAGCAGCTGAATATCACCCATGTTTTTGAGGGAAGGTACCGTTTTGTTAGGCACCCTTCCAGACATGCAATTGCCACCTGCTGCTACTACTTGCAAAGCACAAGAGGCCCAAGTCTTCCCAAGGCAGGCTCCCAAAACCTCCCAAATCCTCCTGTATGTGATCACATCCTCCCCACTGAAGCCTCCATTCCCAGCAATGTGCATTCCTCTAGACTCAGTTGCGCCATTGCCCGCCTGTCCCCTACTGGCTGCAGCTCAGCCTTACTCCTCTTCATCTCGGTGGAGACCCACTCTATCTCTGTCTCTTACAGCATCATTTCTGTCACTCCCAGGCCAAAACCTGCCCAAACAGGACCTCTCATTGCTTTGGACTGTCTGACAAGCCTACTAGCAGTGTGGAAGGCATAAAACACAACCCTGTAGTAGCACAGGGGATTTCCCCATGGTACAAAACATGCTTGTCCAGAAGTCAAGGACAAGTATCTTCTTGTAAGTATATCTTCTTGCGGGTGGGTTTTTCACTGTTGCTTTCCCTTCCCACAGACTGTCTGCCTGATTACATCACCCTGTTCAGAGCTACGTCACTGTCTGTAACCCTTCCCCAACCTGCCCCTGCCCTTACCCCACCTGAGCACCCCTTTGTACAGAATGCATGTATGATACAACCTGAAATTCCAAAGCTATTGTACAAAGTAGGATTGTCACCTTTTTTTTTCCTCAGTATTTTGTTAAGTCTGATGATTTTTTTATGATTATTTATTTTATGAATAAATGTATATATTAGTAAGAGAATATATTTGCGGAAATAACTCATCGGGACAGTGTTGTTGCTCTGCTGTTGTGCTTATGACCTCATTGGCTTTTACCCTATTTTCTACTGACAGCACACTAGCAATGTCTTGTAACTGTGTTTTGTTACCAGTTAAGTTTGATAGATGTGTTAACTTTATAATGAAAATTAAAAAAAAAAAAAAAATTAATCTGTGTTTGGCTATTTTTCCGACTGTTCTGCAGTTCTGATGGGGTGGTATTCCATATCATAAGCTGAAATATAACTGGGGAGAGGTAGAGAAGAAATATACACATCTTGTCCTTGTAGGACAAAAAACATATTATTTGGAAGAAGAGATGCCATCTGTTTTGGTGCTATTTAACCCATGCCCTGCTGTGTGGTAGATGTCAATTCATTTGAGAGTAAAATGTGTACTCTCAAACTGCCATGAGCCCATTTCTCAGATGAGCATCATTGGGAAAGGGAGCCAATTTCCTTCCAGGAGTCCATGTGCAATGTGAAGAAAGGTGGCCAAAAGACAGCATCGGGCTTCAAACATGGGGAGAACAAAGAGCAACCACTGGATTACCGATGGCTGAGAGATGGTCCATGGTGAACTACTGCTACTGCTTAGGAGACATTCAAACCAGCCAGCTTCAGCCCTCACAGATCAGACATCTTCCCCAAACCAGCCCTTGAAGACCCCTTTATAGGCAATGGAGGGAGTTGAGCACATCGGAAGATTCATCCCATTTACGTAAAACACAGAGCTGAGATGGTATAAATCACCTTCCAGAGATGCCTATTTTTCTACAGTGATTCTAAATGAGCACATCTACAAACAACGAAAGAACTTTTCCTATGGGAAGGTTCTGGGAGACAAGTAGCATACTGTGATGCCCCAGACATAACATCCCCCACAAGCCTACACCCACACCTTGTTTCAAATGACACAGGTCAAACACCACAGAGGGCTCTCAGCATACCGGACTCAGTATATTTTCCAGAAATAAATTATAAACATTCTTATTAAAGGGCCCTTGAGATAAGTTTGTTTGTCAAGCTGTGTTGCCTGTTTCTCCTGGTTCAAGCAAGAGCCTTTTCTTTTGGCTTCTATAGGAAAAAATAAGAAATCTGTGGACATCTCAGACACTTACCTTCTCCATGAGGGCATATGTGCTATTAACTCCTACAGGCCCTTTTATGAACTAGAGAAGTCTGGTGTTAATAACCCATTGCTGCTCCATGGCTTGGAATTTTCACCTTTCGGGATGAAATGCAGAAGTCCTCTCTTTTGCAGAACAGTCCCTTTCCTCTGCACAGGTGAGCAGCATAGCCAAATTATTGTCACATTTAGCCATGCCAGTGGGCTTTGCCATGACAGCCCACCTCATAGAAGTCAACTAAAACTATTCTCCTACCAGGTGGTAGCATTTTCATACTCAAAGCCAGGGGTCTAACCCTATCCCCTAGGATAATTTAAGGACTGATGCACACACGGGCCTTGATGCATGGGGGGAGTTAGACACCTGGCTTCCTTGTAAACAGAAGGGTTGAGATCTTGGCATTTCTTTGATAAACAGCAGACTGAAATTGGGTGAAGATTTGGCTTCTGGTAAAGAGTCAGTACTAGACTGATGAGACTAATCCTCCTAAGCCAAACCATGGCCAAGTTCACATGCCACATTGCTAGCAGTACCACACCACCTCTCCTGACTTCTCTCCATGCACACGTATCCCAGTCTCATACAAAAAGTAACTCAAACAAGTCTGGCATGTGTCAGATCCATAACACCTGTAAATTGGTGTCTACATGCAGAGGCCAAGGCTTCTGAGAGCCTCCAGTGTCCTTGTGTCTGTGCACCAGTCTGGTGGAAAAAAGCCACCTCCAGTCAGACAAATCTGCATATGACCAAGGTATCCAAAGTCTCCACAAAGCTGCAGACTTGCCACACAAGTTTCACTGATTACAAGGAGTAGGATTCAGCTTGTAGACTCAAACACAAAAATGTTGGTGCCCACAGAACCACAAAGAGGCATATCAATGCCCCGTAGGCATTTCGATCTGGAGGATCCTGCCTGTCCTCCAGGTGCTCTCTCAGAACCACCGTGGATCTCCTGCAGATCCGTGTCATGTCTGGCAGCTCCAGGAAGATGTCTCAGATAGCCCAAGATGTGCCAAAAGCAACAGACAATTAAGATCAGGCGAGTGAATTGAGCCAAGTGTCCCTGAGTTTGAACTTTAAGTTCCCGTTTTTGTCAGTAAAGCCTAGAGAGAGCTTAATTTCACCATAATGTCTGAAAGCTGCCCTAGATCACTTATGGCATCTGCAACATCACCTGGGCTTGGTACAGGTAGTGCTACAGACCCTTAGGAGACCCATGGCCATTGGATTGGCAGGTGAAGACCCAGGAGTTGTCTTAGATGGTACTAGACACCTGTGTTTAGGCAAGCACGTTGAAACTTCAGACTCCACTGGTTGTAAAGAGAGTTTAGAGTCTCTGAGAACATGTACAGCTCTCCTACACATTGCTCCCTAAGTTTAGATGTTTTAATCTGCAAGCTGATTCCTGCTTGTACAACACAGCATGCTTTGAAGCTGCTAAAACCAGCAGAAAGCAATTCCTGACCAGCAGCTAACCAGGCCATGAAGAAAGAAGCTGTGACCCAATGTAATTTTAAAGCCTTGCCATCTCATTGCTACCCAGCCTGGTTTTGGAATTTGCTTACTGATCTCTTTTATTTGCAGGTGTGGAATTTTTTTCCTCATCGTACAGTCATTTGGAGGCATATAGCCAGATTTGCATTCCACAGGGCTACAATCCGGTCTGGGATTTGCCTGCGAGTGTCAACAGGTGAAGTGTTAACTAATGAACTTGGCGGTAGTGTTAAGAAGAGGTCAGCTCGTTTTTTCTTCAAGTTGGCTTCATGCAAGGACAGCAGGGTTAGGGAGAATTTAACAGCCATCTAAAATAGATCTGTGCTCTGAGCCTAACCCTTTGAAGCCTTGTTCCATCCTCCCTGGTTTCTGCATCTCCTGACACCCTAAATTGTGTGCGCCCTTTTGTCATAGCAGAGACACAGCAAGGCCATGTCTAGTGTCACCCACCCAGCAGCTGATATCTGAGAAATGAACTAGTTCTATGATTTTTTTTTTTTATTCTTTTTTTTTTCCCCAGCATATGTGAAATTATGATCATTCCCAGTTCTGCACATTGATGCATGTGGGAAAGTGTGGTGGTAGTCATGGGGTGCCACCTTGTTGCAGTGAGAATATCTTTCATGCAAGCATCCGAGGTCTTGAACCTGTTTTTTCTGTCCTAGTCAATGCTGTTGGGTTATGCAGGCAATGTCTTTCATCCAGGGAATATCAAGGTCTTTATGCAAAACAGGATAGCTTCAGTGAGAAAATTATCCCTGAACAGCCACGCAGCAAGGACAACAGGCAGCATATGGAAATCCACGTGCAAGCCTCCCCTCCCCATTAAACAGAAGAGAGACTTGAACATGGAGCCAGTACCCCAGCTGAGTCACCAGCCATTCCTGAGTGACTGATAGCTCCAGCCTTGTCTTGAGCAACGTTACTGGAACTCTGGTCTCAACAAACTGCTGCTTTCCAGAAGAAAAATATTTCCTCTGAAACTGTTGCCCTCTGTTTCTCATACTGGTACCTGGTGAGCAATACACTTGAATTCCAAGTGCTTTCAAGAATAAAGAAGTTATTCAAGTCCCACGCACTCTTTAGACCCAAATTCACAGCTGAGATTGCACAGTAGCCTTTGGCTAGTTTGTGTGAATGATGATGGGTGGGTTTTTTGATAAAGACTTATCACCTTCACACATGGACTGAAATGACACACAGCACCTTCAAACAGCCAGCAGATGGTTTTATCTTCCACAATTACTAATTTGGGCCAGAATAGCAGGCTGGACTCTGCAGATTTCTCACGAGCATGGTTTCAGTCCTGTAGGTTGGGACAGTAGGGCATCTCAATGAGGTGGAGTGGGCAGGACAGGTAAATAGCCCTCAAGTGGGTAAGTGAAAGACTTTGGCTGATACTAACAGCTAAATCAATAACCACACTTGTTACTGGTTCAAATGCAGACTGGGAACACCATCCCCCAAGCTTTCCTTGCTGGCCATGTCACCAGGGAGGAGTTTGGCACATGGAGGGCTGGCAGGCAGCTAACCTTTAGACTTGTTAATGAATGATAATTGAGTGGTCCTCGAGAGCTCTGAATAAGTTCCCTGGCTGCCCAACTGCTGTTACAGGCTGGCAGGGACTGCTTGACACACCTCGTCTCAGCAGCAGATGTTGTTCCTGCAGGGGAGAGGAAGGTTACACATTAAAAGGCAGCAGACACTCCAAATTCATAGGGAATAAACTGCAACTGAAAGGCTGGCTGCGCAACTTTGTTAAACTATTTTTTTTCCCTTCAATTAGGAGGGTTCAGTATCTGAAGAGCACAATGAGATCTGGTTGTTATTGATATTCTGATAGTCTCAAACATAATTGTTCTCCTTGTCTTGTGACAGTGTCTCCAGATCTCATCACCACTGAAGACCACCCCTCATGCTAGGTGATGTACAAACACAGGATGAGGAAATTGACCTTGCTCTAAAGGATTTCCAAGGCCAAGCAATCTGTTTTTACTTAACCCTGTTTATATCCATCAGTGACTCTGATGTATAAAAATACCTCCTAGCCATTACTGTAGGTTGCCTGGAGCCAGTTTGCCTGTTCACACAACAGCCATATCCAAGGAGGCCGCAAATTCATACCCATCAAGCAGATGTCTTTTAAACCATCTGAATGCAAAAATAACATTATGTTAGTAACAGTGACATGGGCTTAACTAGAGGAAAATGCGGTCCACCTTTTAACAAGAGTTATCAGACATGATGTCAAAGAAATTATTTTTTTTCACTTGAGGCTTGGAATTAGTGCAAGTCAATAAAAAAAGCTAGAGTTCTGCTAGCTCACCAAGCATGTGGTTGTAACTTGCTGGCATAAAGAAGGTGGGAACTGCCTGTAAGCAGAGGCCATAGGGTGCAAGCTGCAAAAAAAATCCTAGAAGCAGCCAGACATGGGAAGATAATATGTCTGAGAGTTGAAAGTAGAACATCTATCCACCATTTTTCATGAAGGTAGGAGACATTCACTGCAATCAACAGGTCAAAAAGAAACAGAAGCAAGTGCTATGCCTCGTAGCTTGACATAGTGCAACTCTGCTGCAAGGGTCTGTGGATATTTAAATTTTCTTAAGTTTGAAAAGCAACTAGACAAAATTCATTGAGGAAAAATTCATGACGATTTTTTTAAAATCAGAGATGTGACTCCTCAGTCAGAAATCTCTATGCCGGAGGTTGCTGGAAGTTGGGCATATGCCAGTGGAAGTATCACCCTGTGTTTGTCCTGTTCTTCTGCTCTTCCCCAGGCACTACCCTTGGCCTCTCTCAGAGACAGGAGACAGGGCCAACACAATCTGCTGTCTGATCCAGCGTGGCTGATCATATATTCACCGAGATGTAAATGTCCGTGAAACAAACCTGGGAGACAGTAATATTCTTCCTACACTTCAGGGGGGAATGGCTTTTAGCAAAAAGATGAATTACTCTTTCAGTCTAGCTAAAGAACCTAAAGTCTGGGTTCATTTCACCTAACTATAAACAGTTTAAAATTTTAACTGCTCTTTACAGCCAAGGGAGGGATCAGGACATGTCCAGCCAATGATTTTCATGACCAACCTTAGATGTCTGCTGTAAGAGATGAATCTCCCTCTAGGGGTGACTCTCTTCTCCCTTCACTTCAAAGCAAGCCTAGGCTGACTAACTTGGACCTGGGGATCTAACTTTTAGAAGCCTAAGTTAGGGCAAATGAAACCCTCCCAGAACTGTAAGCCTCACCTCAAATTTGCGGGAATCTCAACAGTGGAGAGAGGGTAGAATGTAGAAAAAGCTTTATATATATTAAGCACTAAAGAAAATGCATGTATTTTTCCAAATAGCATTGTATTGGTTAACTAAATTTTGATACCAACATTTATTTGGGACCCCTCAGGTTTACATGCCAGCTCTTGGCCCAACAATAGATTGCCTTAAGAATTTTAGAAATCTACAATATTCCGCATAAGAAGGAAAAGCTCTTGAAAACCATGAGACATGCAAAGTGAAGTCCACTTTTGACTAGGGAGAAATCTGTAGCTTGTGATGCCAAAGCAAGTTTCATTTTTGATCCCCAAATGGCCTTAATGTCTGTCCAGACCATGAAACAATATATCCTTAATGGGAGTACTCTGAACAGACTCTACTTAGCTGCTGAAGAAGCACAAAAGGTTTGAGTTGAGTCAGCTGGATTTTGACTCTGTGGTTGCAAGGAATCTAGGTAGTTCAAACCCAGTACTCGTCTTGCTAAGCCTTCCTGTCACAAGGAGTCTTTCAGAGTATGCTAGAGGTGGTGAGTGGACTCCTATTTCAGGTCCAAAGTCATGAAAGCAGCATTGTCTTTTCACTTGCACAAGAGGTCTTCTCAACAGATTCAGGTGCTAGTCGCAAATCCAAATTGTGGATGAATTAGAAGAGTCTGCAAGTGCCACAAATTCTACTTCTACTGCAGTTTTTAAAGACAAACAGGAATATGTTGGGGGAGGTGGAGTGGACCACACCAAGAAGAAAGAGAAAAAACTTTGGGGCATTTCATTCCTAACCTGCTGTAGGCTAACTACCAAGAAAGATAAAATAACCTATCCCCTTGGGAACAAAGTCATTCACAACTTGTGAGGATATAGGGAGCTGTGTACTTATTCCTGGTCTATGATCTCTTAGTGTCAAAGAAGTGCAATTTCTCCCTTCATTTAGAATATTCTAAAATGTCATGCAGCCTGTGCAGTCCATCTCAGACACTGTGAGCAATGACAATGCTTTTACAGTACCTCCCCTTTAATATTTATTTAGAGGTTCTGGGTTACCAAATTACTTGTGGTCTTTGTTCTTAAACCCTCTCATTAAAGTCCACATAAAACTCCTCTACTTCTGACCTCCTAAGTGACCTTCTTCTTGCTAATCTTTCAACACTGCTGTCATGTTTAGCCATGGACAGACAAAAATTTTGATTCACAAAGCTCCAGAGAATATTTGTTCCAGTCCCCTCAACCCAGGGAGATGCATCAAAACCCACTCCTGAAGCAGAGTATCTCTTGAGATGGTATAAAGCCAACTTCTGGCAGAATACGTTTAATAAAATAAAGTTACAAACTGTATTTTTCTATATGACTGGAATTCCTGTATTGTCTTCCTTGTTCACCAGGGGAGCATGGAGAGACATCTGGTGGCTAAATAATTTTCTGCAAGTAAGCACATGCTCTTGGGACTTGTCTTTGCTAGGTGGGTGTCCCCAAAAGAATGTGTATCTTCAGACATCCTGCCATTCAGTTCACCCGAAGCACTATCACACACAGTCACATATCCCAATTCAATAACAAACATGCGTTCTGTTCAGTGGGGCAAAAACATGTCAAATATATGTCTGACAAGACAGCAGATCTCTTGTTATCTTGAACAGTGGATTTCACTGGGAGTTGCTGACAGATCTGAAGTGAACTGAGCATAGTTCTCACCTCTAACTCTACTGAAACAATGGCAGAAAATAGATTTGAACAGGGATAAGTCTGTATAAACAACCTCTTATAAGTATCAGATTCAATTCCTTTTGCTCTAAAGATTCTATTTCCTACCCTTTGGGCAAAACCATCAATATTCTGGGAACTGCACATGAGCAGTTGTGTGAGCATTGTCCTGGTAGAAGACAATGGCCAGCAGGTCCCTACTGTTCCCTATACTGCAATGGCAGTCGCAAGGCTCAGACATTTTGTTCAAATAGATCTTGAATGCGCTATGCAAATGCAAAAGGGCTGAAATCTCGAAACTATGTTGCACACCCTTAATGCAACAAAGCTGTTTGGTGTAGTTGGTACTTAGGAGTCTTCTTGCCAGAACAGTCTCAAGAAAATGCCTTTTTTTTTTTAAAAAAAAAAAAAAAAAAAAAAAAAAAAAAACTTCTATTATGTCAAAACCACTTGTTGGGTACTGGGCATGCATTTAATAATAAGTATTTTGCCCTGCCAAAACATGAAACATAAATAGGAAAGATAAATCATGGACAAACCACTTACAGAAGAATAAAATTATCTCGTGGAGTTGCAGGGAATTGGGGGAAAAAAAGCAAATTCTTACAAATTCCAGTCCTTGCTTCAGGACTGTATCTCTCACCCCAGCCCTCTCTTCTCTCTCTCATTTCACCTTGAAAACATCTAAAGCATGGTGATCAGTGAGGTCCTGATTTCATCTTTTCTTAACAAAACACTGGCAAAAGGTTTTTTTTTCTTCAACCAGTCTTCTTAAGAAACTCTTCTGTACTCTACAGCAGAGGTTCAAGTGAGGCAGAGGATCAGTTAATGCATGCAACACTGCAAAGCAAAAGCTTATTTAAAAGAAGAGCTACAGCATTTAAAGCAGCAGCCAGAATGTAATCCAAAAGAGGCACTCAGTCAGTAATTCTTCCTAATCCTCTACTGCAGGACTGCTGTGGAAACCTTCTCAAGGTCTTTAGGTATTAGGCCCAAGGCATTGCTGGAGATGATGCACCTTCACTGATTGTTAATCCCCCCAGACTATAAGCCTGAAGACTCACCAGTTTAGGAATTTGGTCTGCAATTGTCTATTCATAGGATAAAATAAAAGGTTAAAAAAAAACATGACCAAAATGAGCTTCCATTTGTTCTGTAGTACCACATTACATGGTCTCCCGTGGTTCTCAGCATCCCAAGAACTGATGTATTCCAGAGCAGAATGACTATCACTATCCCCATTTTGCTATGGGATTCACTAAGATACAGGATCTGTAGCAGGTGCTTTAGGCTGTAAATACCCATTGTCAAAGGTTTTCCAGTAGTGACATGTATTCTTTGCCTTTCCATGCCAGGGAAGGTTTTTAGATGATTACTTCAAGCAGATTCAGGAAGCCAAGCTGGGGAAGATACAGTCAAAGGAGAAGGTTAAATTCCTTCTCTAACTCCAGCTCTCCAACAGTGAAAAGGCTTTTTGTCTTCTCTTGTCATTACATTGTTTTGTGTAAACAAGTATTTCCCCTTTGTAAGTCCTCCACATCATAGGTGACCACAAACAGAGGGCAATAGCAAGTAACAAGGCAACAGGAGAGTTCAGCCACTCTTTACTTGAGCCTGGACATTATACCAACAAATAGATTTGACAATGCACCATGTGTGTTGACAAAGTAGAACAACTCCTCACCTCTATTAATCTCTAATATGACTTTTCAGGCCCAGCACAGACCAACACCCCACACTGTCTTAGCTCTCTTAAAACACTTTAGCACAGCCCTTCCACATCAGCCAAAGGGGCAGAGCATGCAGAGGACCCAGTGACAGCACAAGGACAGGACAACCTACCCATGAAGTCACACAAGGCATCAACAGTAAAACCATGACAACAGTTCCCAACCACTTTCCCCCACTATTTCTCTTGATAGTGAAGCAATGCCTACAAAAACTCCCCAAGCCAGTTTTGGTTCAGTCATACTGGAGCACCTCCTCATCCCAGGACCAAGCTGGATTCTTCACCAACCCCAGTCTAATTTATGAGTGGCTGAAACTCTCTCCTGCTAGTGATGCCTCCCAGTGGTGACATCTGATTTTGGCTACTGAGTGTACAGGAATAGGGATGAGGTTTGTTGCATACATCCCATTTTCTGAACTGCATGTCTTTACTCACTGTTCAGCAAACCAGAAGATGGGATAATTAACCTACAATGCTATTCCAGATTTATGGCTACAGCATATGAGCACCTCATTGTCTTTAACATATTTATCCCCACATCTTCTCTATGACGCAGTGCAGTGAAGTTCTCTTTATTTTATAAATGAAGAGCAGAGGCACAAAGAAACCAAAAGGAGTCATTTCACCTGAGTTTGCTCCTCTCAAAATTAGGTATCAATCTTCTTCTGCCCTCAGGAGAGACAGAAGGGCACATCTCATTCTACAAAGCCTGCTGTAATGAGACTTTGACTTGACAGACCTTGAGCTTACAGTCTCACCCTGCCTCCAAAATGGGTGGGATAAATCACTTTCTGGACAACCATATCTGTTTAGCTGTGGAAGGTGAAAAACTAGCTTGAATTAGACATTAATTTTTTATAGGTAGTGTTATGTGAGATGAAACCCACATCAGATAACTTCCCCAATGTTACACAAGGAATTGCATCACAAGGATTGAGTCCCCTCATCCCAAGGGCCAGTCTTTCAACCTAACCCTTGTAAGATGCCTTTCAGCAATAAGGAAAAAACATTTTATCCATGTGTTGTGTAGGGAATAGGTCTTGCAACAGACTGACCTTGAAGACCCTTCTTCTGGAGATGTCCATTGACATCCTCAGGAACTTTTTCTCAAATAAGGTGAACTGGTACAAATAATTGTAGCTGGAAAAGGCCCCAAGCTTCATTCTGAGCATAGCTTAATGAGATAAGGCTCTGTCTACGTCACAGCTTGGAGGCTGAAAACCATTTACCACCACAGGGCACAATCTAATCTACCTATTTCATTTGTCTGATCTCTCCTAATTTTGACTAATCTAGATGAGGAGAAGATCTTGTGTACCCAGAAGCACTTCTCTCTGCTCCAGGTGTATCAGATGGCCTACGTAAGATATTCCCCCTCCTGGCAAACTCTGAGTGGCCTATATCTATTGCAGTGTTGATTTTCCCTTTTATTTATAGAGCATCTTTCACCACAATGTTGAGGGCCCAACTAGAGGGCATCCCTTACCCTCTGTTCCCCAACACAAACTGTTAGGATTCATCATTTTCTACATAAGTTGTGGAAGCTAGGTAAGCAGCTGTCCTCTGGGGCAGGTGACATGGAGGTCCCGTGATTCAGAGATGTTTCCTCATGCTGCTGCTGATGTATTGTTTTATCACTCACATGGTCACTTGTGATTGATGAAACAGAAGTATCACATCCACCAGGGTTAGGATGGGTCATTATGAAGGCAGGTCACTAGCAAGCAACGGAGGCAAATTTGCCGTCTGGAGCCAAAAGCTAATTGATCCTTTTAAGCACATATAAAACCTAATACAGGCAGAGGAAGCTGAGCCACACAAGGCAGTGTTTGCCAAGAAGGAAAGGTGTGGGGAAATGCACAAGAAGGTGGCAATCTCTAAGAAGCTCAGCTGTGCAACTGAACTAAGGTGTAAAGATTTTGGATTCAGTGGGCTCACTGGCCTTTCAAGCCTTTATCAGAGATACTACAACAGTTTGCTTCTTAGGGTGTTTGCCCCCGAAAAGCTGATATGTCCCCTGATCTGAATTAGTAGGATGAGTCCCACCCCCTGTTTCAGAATAGAAGTCACCTGAAGAAGGATTCATTTCATCGCTGTTCTTGCAAGTCTGTTTTCAGATTAAGCTCTGGCTTCCTTTCTAAACAGCAGAGAGGCAAACACCTACAGAAAGCAGTTTGCCCACCCTAAGCTGCCTGTCCAAAACAGGTGAGATTAACAGCTGCCTGAAGGAGCCTCTCTCACCCCATTAACTGTAGAGAGAGGCAAGGTGGCTAGCCCACACTGGATGACTTACTTTTAGGCAAACACATTTTAATGAAGAATGCCTTATTTTTTTCTGAGTGCATGACCGTGATGCTGCAGATAAGGGCACAACCTGAATATGGCATTAATATGGCCACATTGCTCCTGACCGTCATCAGATCAGGAATTTCTGTACGTTATCATGTGCTGTTCTACACATACACATTTTAATGGCAAAATAACAAGGGCTTTCCTAAACAGGGTAATTCATCTGGAATAAAATCTCTTTCCCCTTGAATAGTGGCACCATAGAAAGCTAATTCAAAAATAGCTATTCTGGTCACATTTGCCATGAAGACAAGTCCTAAGGAGATGTAAAACTGGCACCACAGACCTTAGCTTCATATCCCCTGTAGTGAATTTCTCAAAGAATGTCTATTGTCTTGCTTGCCTCTGACTGAGAGATGATAAAACCAAGGAGCTGAGGGGAGTGCAGAAAGGAAAAGCTCTGCTGTGTAGAGAGCATTGCACATTGCATGGGAAATCTGGGCTCTTTTCTGGCAAATGTATTTTAATTACCTCCTTTTGTTTAAAGGACCATTTCATGTACCATACCGCAGTACTGACCTTGCCAAGCAGCCCAACCTCTCCAATCATTTCCCCACCAAAAATATAAGATCTATTTAAAAGTCATGAGATTTTAGAAATAGTTCAAACTGGATTCATGTCATTTATTTTCTGATTTCTGAGTCCTTGTGGGAGTTGTTCTCAAGCCTGGTTCTGAGAACTAAAATTCCAGGGAAGAGACTTTTTTTTTTCTTTCTTTTCAACTCATTTATCACATGGCTGACAATGGAAACATCAGGAAAGTCCAGGCATAAAAGGTTTGCAGTATAATCACAAATTACCATAAGCAAGAAAAAAAATCAGCCAGAAGGTATTGATAATTCTACATTGCACACAAAGATATATACAAAATGTGATACAAGAGGCTTATTCGTAGTCATATTTGTTCATCCTGATGTTGATGTAGATAGAGGAGGCACCTGTTATAATTCATGTCCAGTCAACTTTGCAAACAAATTTAAACTTAAATCTTTTTGAATAAAGCTGTTACTTTTTCTAAGGTTATACAGAGCAGTTTTTTACATTTCAAAGAACAATCTGTGAAATATACATCACAACAGTGATGGTGGAAGTCCTACTAAATCAGACATATTACACCTTAATGATGACCTTTTTTCTTTGTACCAAATAAAATAAAACAAAATAATCACTCAAATTCTCTTCTCCAAATAGTCATCCTTAACCAGGATGCAAAAGCTCCAGTGCACGTTTCAGGGAGAGCAGAGTCTCTGTGCAAGGAGCTCATATTGAGGTATAACTTATTACAGGGAAATTCAGAAGCTACTCATAATGAAAAATATGTTTGTGTGAACAAGATGAATAATTTCTGGTTGGGAATTATTCATTTGCAGACTACTCACAAGTGAAAGAAAAAGAGCTAGATTTATCAGTTATTTTCTGCTGCGCTGAGTCTACCAAACATCAGTTGCTATCCTTGTAATTTTCCCACCATCTTTGTCATTATATTCTATTTATCCAGGACAGTCCTTCTACATGAGAGTAGATCTGTCAGTTTTAGTAGGAACCTAGCATGAGTGAGGATTACTTGTGGCAAGGCAGCCAGGAAAAGGTCTGATCCTCCACTTATCTCCAGGCAGGGACCTTTCATTTTTAAATTGTTAATAAAGGGACGTGCGCACCACCGGCAACAACCACCCACCTTTTTAACAAACTTAACTGTGAAATTGGATCCTTCCCATTTAGCCTGGTTTTGCCTTTGATGCAGTTCCAGAGCTTAGGTTGCCTTATTTGCCTTTAATTTCTAATCCAGGCATATAGCCAAGTTTAGGACACATTGTCTCCTGTATTACAATATCCTCAGCACCAGCTGTAGCAGCTCTATGAGTATCCTACAGCTCAAGAAAAGCTCTAGTGGATCAAACCAAGGGTGTGCTGAGCCCCAAAACCCATATCCAACGACAGACAGAAGAGGATGGTTAGAGATGACCGCAAGAAACAGGATAGACTGAGAAGAACCCCTTCTTCTGCTGAACCTCCTAGTCTAAGCCCCAGTCTGGTGAAAAGGAAGGTTGGGTGACATCTGGACAAGGCCTGTCCTCAAGAAGGTTTTGGTCCACCAAAGAGTGTTTAATCAGTCATCCCTGCTTAGCCCCATCCAGGTGTTCCTCCTTCATCCTGATCTTTGACATGCCCAAAAGAAGTGCAGAGGAGCAGCTGTGTGGTCAGTGGTAGGAGTCACAGCGGAGAAAGCCATGGGACACCTGACGGACCAATGATGGGCTGTCTTGAATATTCATGGAAGGTGGCAGTTCAGGGAGCTTACAGCTGATATTTCTGTATCATACCTGAAAATGGGCAGAGAAGGATCCAGGATGCCAGCCTCTTGTTCATAATAAGGAGATCAGGTTTGGCTAATTAGGAAAGTGGGTGTAAATCCATGATCCAATGTCTATGGGCTCTCTAGGATGGGGTAATGATATTCCTTAGACAAGAATATTTGTACTATCTACCCTGAAAGATATAAGGGTGTTTTCATGCTTTAAAAAGAGCCAGGAGCAACAAAGGTGGTACAAGTGATTTTTTTCTGGGACACCGCATCATCATCCAGATGGAAAGCATGATGATTTTGCTCAGTTCTTTTCTGAAGTGAAGACAGATGGAGAAGAAACATCCTAGGATGAATGGGGAAAAAGCATCTTCCCAAAGGAGGGCAAGTCAACAGTTTCTCTGTGCCTGGCTTATCACAAGACATTTTAGGGTTTTGGACCATAGTGTGATAACCACCTACACCAAAGGTGACTCACCGGCGAGTTCCCTCATCACGAGCAACCTCAGTGCACATCCTTCATTCTTCTCCCACCATTGCAGGTGATTCAAGCAAGCAGGGGTGGACTTACATTCTTGAGAATTAAAAAAAAACAAACAAAAAACAAAAAAACAAAAACAAAAACAAAACAAAACAAAACAAACAAACAAAAAAAACACCTTGTGCACCTCCTTCCCGAGCCAGCCTTATGCCAGCACTACAGAGAGAAAACTCTATCCCTGGGAGTGTGTAAAAAAAAAGACCCAACTTAAGAAAATACCAAAATAATGCAACGCCTCTCTCCTCCTAGCTGGCAAGTGAGCCCTGGATCCCCTCGCCTTCCCCCCCAGTTTAAAACATCTCAGGCTTCCTGGCTGAACTTGGCTGAGGGCTAAAAACATGAATAAGCTTCCCCTGTCTGAAAGCCAACTGGCAAGGCCAGCTTGGATGGGACCCTCCATTTGTTATGGGGGAAAAAGGCTGGTCCAGTTCTCCTTGTTCACTGGCGCACTGCTGGTCGGGAAATAAAGACAGAAGGTCTGTTTGTAACACTGAACACACAATCCCTTCCAGCCTCAAAGACACTGAGGCGGCAGAAAATCTACCCTATTCACCAAGATGACCTAGTTCTGTTGTCAATAGGTTAGAGCGGAGCAAAGTTGAGGCAGAATATCCTGATTAGAGGGATCTCCCACAACTGAACAGTGAGTGCCCTTTTGTCCCTTAATTTTCCCCCCCATACCCTAATGCCAGTCTTGCTATCATCGTATAATTGGGTGTGTTACAACCTCATCCGGTTCACCTCCTCCTAACTCTGTTGGAATCTCAAAGCAAATTTTTATACCAGGGGCAGATCCAGCCTCGGGTTTTGTGTCACCTCATGCAGGCTGGTATGGAGGTTTATTCTGATGATTTTTTTTCTCTCTCCTCCTCCTTCTTCTGCTCAGTCACCAAGAGAGCAGCTGGCAACAGCTTTGTCTTCCTTGCACGTACAACCACAAGCTGCAAAGCCGGGGTGCAGCCAAGCTTCCCATGCCTGGCAAGACCTGCAGCCCAGCCCTGGTCCAACATCCCCGCCGCGGCCGGGGAGCTTCTCATCCTGGCACCGGTACAATGCAGCTCCTCCACACGCGGAGTATCGGCGCACGCGGCAGAGAAAAGGACAAGAAAATAAAAAATGGAAAGCTGCTTAGTCCCTAAATAAAAGAGCAGGAGAGAGATTAAATTGCTTGTCTGCGCCTCCCTGATGGATGGAGGATGGACAGACAGACAGACGTTTCCTTTTTGTTCTTTAATCACATTGCAACATCCCAATGAAAGACTTCTAAATTTTAAATGTATGGACATCTAGAAGCACGACATGCTGTACAGCCAGCCCCCTGAAAGACATATTAATGATTTATTAACCATTAAGAAATGTTAAAGATAGAAGGTTGAAAGAAAACATTTCCCGTTTCTCTTCCCTTTTTCTTGCGGTGACTGTTAATAGAGGATTTTATCACCCATTTTACATCCTGTTTAAAAGAGAAGGGGCTTTCCTGATAACAAATGCCCCTTTAGCCAACTGGCAAGGAAAAGGCGAATATATGGGGTATATAAATCTATTTGAGAGGAAAGGCAGCAAAATGAGGTAGAGGGGGAAGACAGAGAGGGAGGGAGGAAGAGGAGGAGGTTAAAAAAAAGAACCTGAAAGGATTAGAAATGAAAAAGAAGGTATTTTGTGCTGAGCTAAATATTATTTTGTTTCCATTGAAAGGGTTAAGAAAACAAAGACAGAGTTGACAATTTCTCCCGACTGGAAGCTGGGAATGGCCCACGGTGGCACAATGCTATTATTCTTGCATGGGCCCATTCTCACTGGATTTTCCACAAAATCTTTAATAATTTGATTCTTTTCAGCCTCAGCAGCCAGCTGAGCTCTTTAAGAAACAGTAACAAAAACCCAGAGAAAAACCCACTACTGAGAGGGGAGCTTTGGCGGAGAGCTGAGCTGAAGCCGATTAGTTTGGCCTGAATAGAGGCAGCCGGGTCCTCGAGCTCTTGCTCAGCCTGGAGCCCTCCGTCTCATTCATCCCAGCACAATATCACCACCAGAGCCCAGGCCTAGACACTAAATTACACTATTATAAAACTAGATTGATACACAAACTTTCCCTCCCAGGCTGACTGGGGGACTTTGGAAACAATGTTTTTGGGGGCTCGAGGCTCTATTCAGGCATTTTTGAAGCATCCCCATTCATATCGAGCATATCAATTCTTAATTGTGCCACACACATAAGTTGTGGGGAGGAGACGCAATCCTCCCCGGGGGGGGCTCGTATTGTCCCCAGGAATTCACCTCGGAGCGGGGCCGGGGCTCGGTGGGGAACGCGGGCATTTGGCCCTCGTCCCGTGCTGGTGCCGGGCAGCCCCGAGCATCCCCTGGTCCTCCATGGCCATACGGTGGATGAGCTATTCTCCCAGGTCTTTTTTTGGGGGGTGGAAACATTAAAAAAAAATAAAATCCTCAAGGTTCCTTCTGTGGATATTTCTCATTTGTTTTGAAGTTGTCCATGAGCCTGGATTTTGCTGCATGTTCCCAAATGCCATCGCAGAGGCTTCCGCAGGAGCAGGATGTGTCTCTTAACCACACCAGCTCAGGGTGGCCAGATCCAGTTAGGTCACACAGCCCCGTCCTGCCCAGCAATCCAGCAATGAGCCTTCCTGTAGCTGCTCTCTCTCTCCCTTTTTTTTTTTTTTTTTTTTTTTTTTTTTTTTTTTTTTCCTCAAAAAAAAAACCAATACACTAAGTCCTTCTTTAGGAGAGAGGAGCATCCTCAACATGCTCACCTCCTTCCTCAGCCTGCAGGAAAGCCCTTTTAAAATATTGCTCATTTCAGATTGCAAAAGGTGAAATTAGAATTGCCACATTGTAAAGCACTGCATTTGGGGAGGGGAGAGGGAAGGAGGAATCAGAAGGAAAATGCTGTATATGTCAGAAAAAGTGGTAGTTGGATGTGTCCCAGCCCCATGCACCCTCACCCTCATGGTCAGCCCTCAGTTTGCAAAACCATCCAGACACGCAAGACCCGATGCTCTGCATGGAGAGCTTTGCACAAGTCCCTCTGCACAGGTTTTCCAGCCTATTTGTGGATGGGAGCTGCATGCCTTCATGCATTCTTGTGCTTAACCTTTCCTTGGGACCTGTCCACATTCATCCCTGGTTTTTTATTCTTTTATTTATTTTTTTGCCTTCAGTACAATTATTTTTAACAAAGCCAATGCTGTTCAGCAAGTAAATTAAATAATAATAATAATAAAATAAAAAGAAGGAAATACAGGCTTTTTACTGCTTTTTTTCTGGTAAAAATACAGAAAATAATAATAATAATAATAATAAATTAAAAACATTCCGTGCTGGTACTTGTGCAATTTATTTTCCCCATCTTTTTCATTTCTCTTCTGAAAGCCACATTCACCAATGGAAACAATCTCACTCTCCAAACCTCAAGCTCCCCAAACACTCTGAATATATTAAATGAAATACAAAAAGAGCAGCAACCCAACATGCAAATGAAATTAAAACTCACTCTCCGCAAGAGGGAAATAAACAAACAAACAAAACCCCCACAGCTTATATACACACAAAGAGGAGAAATTAAAGGAGATTTAACAGTTCGCAGGAATTTGGACTGGTTTCAATAGCTTGGCTGAATGGGAGCTGTTGCATGACATCAGTACCGAATATCAGTCATTTCTGTAAGAGGGAGATTTCTGCAAATCATTCATTAACGGGGAAGTCTTTTTGAGCATTTTCCACTCAACGTGTTTTAGACACAATAAACATCAAGAAAGGGAGCAGTGGACGTGACTACCACTGCGAGCTCCGCAATTTAAAAGTGCTGGGTCCAATGTGAGCGGGACAAATTTGGTGTACCAGATTTCTAGCTCGGGAAGGCCTCTAATTAAGATGGCATGATAATGAAGCGGCAGCAGTAAAACGGAGACCAGGCTTTGCTTTTGGGCACCCGGATCCTGCGGCTTTGTGTTATCCCGTGTGTGTCCGTGGGGAGGTTTTATCGTGGGAATGCAGAGCGTGCGCCTGTGCACTGCTTGGCCTGTGTGGCCAGGAGTGATATGTGAAACCCAATTAGGGCAGAAGGAATAATTAGCATTGCAGCACATGGAGGAATGGCCCTAAAACATCAGAAAGCTGTGGCTGCTTGTGGAGAGAAACAAAGGAGCCAATGGAGAGAAGAAAGCAGCAATTAGAAAGGAGCGAATGAGCTGGGATGTTGAACCGCAGATCTGTAAATGGACACAAATTGTCCTGCTCTTTTTTTTTTTTTTTTTCCTGCTTCTCTCACAAGACCAGTGGTTGAAAGAAAAGTCACATAGGAAGGATATCAGCTTTGCAAATCCACAGGCTAGGGTCTGATCTCTCCATTTTAAGGTCAATGCAGGTTCTTGGGTGTTAATCCAGTTAATTCTGATATTCACCTATCGAGGAGGATGCTTCAACACTGACAGACAGCTGTGTCCAACCTGCCCAAGACAGATCTCACACTTCACATGGGAGAAGAGCAAGAAGAGAGCAGGAGGCAAGCAGCAGGTTGTGTTGGCATTGCTGGCTTGCCTAGTCATCAGGGAAGGTACCCCAAAAATCTCCAGAAAGGGAGGAAATATAAAAAATCACGTAATTCTGGACCCCTCTGCCATTACAAGTTACCCATTGGGAAGTGCATTATAAGTGTCTTGTCTTTTGGGGCTGAAGTATGTTAGCAAGCAGGTCTCAAGCTAACATGAGCCCCACCTTACGGAAAGGCAGTGGTGGGACCCAAGTCACCTGAGGAGGATGAAGTGGGACTGGTGGAAACCAAGGCGTTGTCAAACTGCACCACTTCTTCAGATGTTTTTATTAATTCTCTAAAGTATTTTTTTTTCCTTTTTTCTTTCTTCTTTCCATTGTTTTCTTTTTTTTTTTTCCTTTTTTTCCCCTGTTTTTTTTTTTTTTTTTTTTTTTTTTTTTTTTTTTTTTTTTTTTTTCCCCACAATAGCAAAGCAGCATCCTGCAGCAAGGAGTTCTCAAGATGGGAAGGTTACATGACAGCCATGCACAGCTTGCATAGGGCCCGCATCTTTCCCCTTCATCCTGATGGGATCCCCGGTGACCCATTCTTGGCACAAATGCTTGTCATACCACGATAATGCCTTTCCTTTCCAGCACAGAGGGCAGAGTCAGGCCCTGGGGGTGCCGAGCAGCCCCATCCAGCAGGCACTGAGACTTCTTGCCCAAGCCCAGCCAAGGTCCCCGGCTGCTTCTTCACACCCCCCAAACACACAACTCCTTTTTTCACTGCATTTTTCTGGCATTTCCCAACGTGTTTTTTCTTGCGTTACATTTCTCAAGGAAGGCTGCCCAATGAGCAGCAAATCATTATTAATTCCTCAGGTATTCGCCCTAATTCATTTAACCCCCTGCTGACCACACCCCAGGCACTGCCTCCCCAAGAGCTCCCCAGCCACCACCCATCCCCACCACCTCCATGGAGATGACCAAAACCCAGTCCATGGAGCAAAACCAGGGTGAGATCTGCTATTCTGCAGGCAGCAACCAAGAAAAAAAAAAAAAATCTACCGGTATTTAAAAGCCCCACTAAGAATTCATCCTCTTTTACTCTGATTTTTTTAAGGGATGGTGTCCCTGGCTTGACATCCACATACCTTGCATGGTCCTCACCAGGCAGCATTTAAGCCCTTTGAAGGATCTTCCAGGATAAATGGTGGAGGGAAGCCAAGGGCAAATGGAAAGTGCCTATTTCTGTTCTGGGGCAGAGATACAGTTAGAGGAGTTTATTTTTATATTTTTATTCAACCCCATAGTGTCTGTTGCTGTCATGAGACCTGCCTTATCCAGGTCAGAAAGGCACTGCTTTAGGCTTCCTTGATACTATACAGTTTTTAAGTTCTTCAGCAGTTTTTTACTGGCTTTTTTCTACAAGGTCTAAGACTTTCTGTAGGAAATATCTCCAAATATTGCTTAGAAGGACATTTTGAGGTTTTCTAAGTGCCACAGAGAGATTTTTCTCTCCCTGACAAGCCCTGCAAGGGGATGCAGCATCCCAGACTATTGCTGCACCAAAAAAGGCATAGGTCCTCTGGCAGTGTAACATAGGAGAGGACAGAGCGTCATGCCCTGTCAAACAAAGCTTCATTACATCTCCTAGAGTTCAGCTTAGAGCCGTGCTTCACCATCCCTATTTTGCCAGTGGGGAAACTGAGGCAGAGAGACTTGCTAGAAGCAGAGAGGAGATTAATTGCACAGTACACAAACCTGGCAGCTCATATATGTTCTTCTGAAAGTATCCTCAATCCAGTGAGTCAAAGAGCTGCATATAAATAGCTTCTCTACTGTGATGGCTGGAGAATCCAAGGCTTTTATGCGGTGTGAAGACCAGCAAATCCTTTCACATGGCCAGGGTTAGGACTTGGTGGGGCAGCAGATCTACTTCTCTCCATCACCTGGAGAAGAGCAAAGAGGCAGAGCAGCCCCACTGCTTTCCTGCAGCCACAGCCCTGAAGCCAGGAGTTTAGAAAGCAGAGCCTGAGTGAGCTTCTCTGATGGAGAAAGTCTTTGCAAAACTGCTTAGTGAATGCCAACTTGTTTCAACGTTATCCAGTAATTTCTACAGGGAAAAGGTAATGTTCACCCCAGCATTAAGAGTCTCAGAGGGGAGAAAAGCATGTTCCAGATGTGGGCAATTTGATTAAGGAAAAAAAAAAAAAAAAGAAAAGAAAAAAAAAGAAAGAAACTCATCCAAGTTCATTTTAAATGCAACCAACAGGAGCAGTTTTAGGGTTATCAAAAGTCTTTCAGTTGTTTCTAAATCTCCAGCTCCTTTAAATATGTGATGTGCAGGAGATATATTCAAGGGTGAATGCAAGGAGCTATCATCCCTTCCCCATAGCCCCATCTGGGACACTAAGGGACACTGTCCTGTCAGGAGAAACCTCAGAAGAGCCTGTTTTCCTATGGATTCACATCTCTTAGGTGGACTCTCTGGGGTCTCTGACAAAGGGAGCACCCATTCATGTCTTGTTCCCACTCCTTGGAGAGTTTGGCGAGGGACGGGGGGAGCCACACCGATGAACTGAGGTTGAAACAATGAATCAGGCTCAAATTTGAGCCTGGCCCCTCATTGCTCCTAATGCACTGGGAAAAAAGCTCACAGCCACTTTGGGAATAACCAGATGAAGAGCAGAACCATTCCCACACCAGGTTATTTGTCAGACTTCCACTGCCCTGGTTTTGCTGCTCTGGTTTACACCCAGATGCTAGGCTCCAGTCCAGCCACTGGTGGCTCAACAGCAGCTTCTTGCAACCAGAAGGACAGTGAGGACTGTCCCAACAGGGTCCCTGTCCCAAGCCTGGGCATCATCTGCCATAGTAAAAGGTGGGGAAAGTTCCTGAGAGGACCTGCAAAGACCCAAAGGATGACAGACTGCCCACAATGTGGATTTGCTCTAGCATCCCCAGAGAACGGGGAGATAAAGAACCCTGTTGGCTTTTAACACCACCTGGGGGAAAAGAAAAAAAAAAGAATGAAAAGGAAGCAGGAAAACAAACCCACAGAAGGAGGAACACAAAAGGTTTATAGCCTTCCTTGAAAAGACCGAAAAAAAAGAGTGAAATTCTTGGCTCCCCTCACACCTATTAGCCTAGGAAATGGTGCTGGGTCTCCGCTGGGACCTGACTGAGACCAAAGGCAGTCGACCTGTTAGCAGGTACTTGAGAGACGGGCTGCTGGCTGGATTGGGCTGGAGGCGTGAGAAGCCCCATCAGCCTCCCCCATTCAGGTCTCCTAATGACCATATAAAAGGGCCAGGGTGGCTTTCACGGCAGTCGGCTCCCTATGCCGCATCCCACCCCGTGCACAAAACCCCACGGCCATAACGGGCAGCCCGGTGGGACAGCGTTCCTGCATATCTATACGTGCCCACCGCTGGGGCAGGGGTTATATTGGAGCTGTTTTCCCAAGCTGGGGCTGTTCCTCCCAAATGTCACACTCCGGGGCGAATAATTCGGCCTTTGATGTTGTCGAGCATCGCTGGATGCCGAGCAGGGGCTAGGGATGTCCGAGCACAGAAGCCAGCTGTCCCAAATATCTGTCCCCAAATGAAACAAACCCAAAAGTTTTGTAGCAAAATTCCTCTTGCTTTCCTGCAGACAGTCAGTAATTCCTGCAGTGAAAGCAAGAGCCCAGCTAAGTTAATTTCTTTTCAGCCAGCATCCTTTTTCACCCCATATGCCTGGTCCTGAAATGCATCACAAGTTTGGGTCGGTATAGCTGGGCTTTCTGGTTTTGTTTCATTTTGTTCTGTAGGGAAAAAAAATATCTATCTGTGGGTGATCAGAGGAAAATGAGAATGTTTTTCCAAAGGATGAGGTATAGATTCTTATCTTTAACAAAACTCAATGTCATTTTTGTTATAATATATATATATATGTATGTATTTTCCCCAGTGTTTTAAGCAAATATTTTTTAAAATAATGAAGGTTTCAAATGTTTGGGAAAACTAACCAACTTTATATCCACCAGTTCAGAGCCTTCTTCTTTCCACTCATTTAGCTGATTACAAAGGTTGCTTTTGTTTTTCTCAAAGCCACGGTCCTTGTTGGTGTTCTTTAGCTTATTTTGGGGATGGAGTTTTGCTAAACGAAGGAAATACCCACTTATCATTTAAAGACACCAAGTTTGCATCTGTATCTATGCACAACGCCCAGGAGATCAGATCCAGCATTCACCATCTGGGATCCTGGATCCACATGGGCTCTCTATATGCTCAGTGGGAAGACCCAGGCATCCCAAGTAACTCAGACACCCTTTTTCCACCCCTTTCTCCTTCCCCTTCACCCCAGATTTAGGTTGGACCTTGAATTTTGGTTCAAAATGAGATGTTCCAGACATGCTCGTGTGTCCTGAGTACCCAAATGCCCCCTTGGTTTTCTCTTCCAGGGAAAGAACAGAGACACCTTAGCCTGGTGTCCCTACTGGGGAAGGTATAAGGAACTGCACCTAGTGTATCTGCTCCTGAAAAAATCCTCTGATGGAGACAGCCCAGCCCAGTGCAGACATTCTGGCAGGGAGACTAATTTATTTATTTTTTCCTGTTAAGTGGTGGTGGGCACAACCACCCAGCCACGAGTTGCAGTCTGGGGGTGTCAGCACCCACCAGCACAGCACAGGTGTGGATACAAATCTCAGAGGTCTCCAGGGCTTTGGAAAGTCCTGCCAGGTGGCTGGATCACCCACCTCTTGCATCCTTTCTTCTTTTTCTCTGACCTCAACCCCTTCCCAAGTCAGAATATTTAACCAATTTTTGTTTGTTTGTTTGTTTGTTTGGTGTTGTTTGGTTTTATATATATATATATATATATATTAAATTTTGTCTTTAAGCCTTTTCCAATACAAAGGTTGTTGCTCTTTCCCTCATTTTAAAACTTTCCACCTCCCATTTCCTATGAAAAGGGGCAAAATAATTCAACACACCCCAAGCCTTCCTCAACCCACCATTTCCATGCTGTGCATTAACCCTGCTCCACCCAGCACACCCCTACCTGAGGCTGGGCACAAGAAAAAGAGTCAGGAGACAACAAGGTGGCTCTGCAATGGCTCTTCGAGCAAAGGGTCTCAACCCAGTGTTAACATCTTTCCCCAGACCTGCTCCGGATCCCTGAACACCTTTCCTTTCCCAATAAGCCCCACATGCTTGTCCCCAGTCACTTCAGCCCTGGAACTGGGAAGTAATTCACACACATAATCAGATCACTTAACTTTCATATCCCCTGGTTTGATTTCTTTTAATTGTCTGCAAGCAACACTTTCTTCTCACGAAATGAAGAAAAATAAAAAGGCGAAAATGAAAGGAACCAAAAATAAAAAAGGGCAGCTCATCTCTCCAGTCACAACATGCAGGAAGCATTTGCTGAAGCTCTGATTTCAAAAGAAATAGATGCCGTTTTCTAACTCATTCCTACCTTGTGCCACGACAGCCTTAGCAATTATTTAAGCAACAAGAGGAGAAGCCGTGGATTTTCCCTGTGATAAATCACACACTTCTGGTTCCATAGCTGCTGAAATAATTTCTCTTTCCCCCAAAAAAAACACAGGACCAAAGGCTCGGGAGCTGCGGCCAGCTCCCTGCAGGGGGAACATTGCCTTCACACAGTGGTGAGATGGCTCCTCGCCAGCCCAAGTCCCTTCACAGCCCAACATCCTCTCTGAACCCTCTGGCCTCACCTGCTCATTCCCACTTGACCGCTCTGAGACAAGGAAACCAACAAGCTCCAGTGTTTAAAATCAATGGTTGAGTTTAAGTGACCTACCCAAGGTCATCCAAGAAATCTGTGGCAGAAAGTAGAGTTATTTTCACCCGTAGGTATTGCCCCAACCTCAAAGCCATCCTTTGCTTATCTTTCTCAGCAATTTAAGGTTGTTGTGTGGCATTTCAAAATATTAATGTTTATACATTCAAGTGTCTGTGGAAGGACCTAGCAGAGGTCCTGCATGCAGCTCAGAGGCAAAAGAGGCAACCTGTGGAGCCTTCAAGTTCAGTGATACAAGGAAAAGTGCTTCACATATTCTGTAAGTCTGATAAAAAGGCCAGTCCATCACGGGAAACAGAAAATTCTCCTGGGCTCCCCAGAGAAGCCACACAAGCCAGGTGAACCAGGTGGTTCCCATCTTTCTCTTGTGATCTTCTTCAACCAAGGCCATGACTTTTTCATGTGGGTCACTCACCATACCCACCCCAATTTTTACACGTAGACCTCTCAATGAGCAGGACATGCTCAGGAAAGCTGTTTACTGGGGTTGTTAATACGATGTCCAGCAGGGACTAGAGTTGAAGACCTGCTCAGTAGCTCTGTGCAATCCCAGAAACAACACTGCCTTCTTAATATGAAAATTCATGTTGTAGTGGCTTAAGGTGCTTGGGTGCACTTGGCTCACAGCCTCATGATGCACCCTGGGAGAAGAATGGAGCTCTGCTCCTCTCAGGTACATAAACAGTGTTTGCAGACATGTCTTTGATGTTCCTTCTCTCCCTAAGAACAGCTGGGAGTTCAAAGCATTTATCAAAAGCTGAGGGAATTCCCTTGCAATGTAGATGTACGCTTTAAAACAAAACAAAACAAAACTTTTTAATCCGAGTTGCTGTGAAGGCTTAATCTAGCCTCTTGTTCCTGCTTGAAACTTCAAGTATGAATCGTATCCTGCTGGCAAAAGGGCAAAAGGCAGCACTGAGTAAGGGAAAGTCTTGCCTTGGAAATCCCTGCCATGTAGAAGTAGTGATCAGATGGCTGTTTTGTAAGAACTTGCTTGTTCTCAGGAAAAGTGGTGCAGGATAAAACCCTGTTGCCCACCTCCTTGCTCTGGCAGGGTTAAGCTCACAAGCTGAAGTTCACATGCCTGATATATTCCAGGTTTGAGTTCCCAGCACTGATATAAATATATATATATATTAGCCAACCTGCTAGTAGCAATAACCCCACCACCTGATTCCACCAGCCTGTCAGGACACAGCAAAGTTTTGCTGAGATAGAGACCTGCACTTCCCTCTGGAAAGGTGCAAAGTCAATGCTAAGACTGTAATACCCATCTCCAAATTTATTTCTATTTCAGTATTCCTGACCTGTCTGTACAAGATCAAGGCCACGCTGAGCACAAACCAACCCGGCACATAAATGTTTCCAGACCCTCAAAGGGAATATGGGAATTAGGTGCCTTAAATAGGAGTTATACATCAGAACATAGGTCTAGGTGAATATACTTGGCCTAAAGGTACTATCAGTAGGGAAAAAATAATAATAATAATAATAATAATACAAGCAAGAGGCACATAAAGTGTAAATAAGAAACTAAGGCAGTAGGAAGATTCTCAGTAAATAATTCTTGCTTTGCACTGCTTTATTTTGTCAGTGATAGGTGCAGAGGAGGACTCAGTAGGCAGTGATGGCTGAGAGAAAGAAAAATGAAGTTCAGAAAGGGGCTGAGGAGCTGAAAGGTGTATTTATTTTGCTCTCCAGCACAACACAGGCCAAAGGACCCCCCCGTCAGGCTATGTCTTTGGATGTCCTTGGGCTTCACTGCAGCATCTTTTACCTCTCTGTTTAAGGACATCCCAAACCTCACCTGTTTAAAAATTGGACATCTATTGGAGATGGCAAGGCTTTCCTAAGCCGCTGGAGAGAAGCAGGTGGTCTGAAAAACACCCTCCTGGGGCAATTCTGCCTTCTTTCTACTCTGAATTAATCTGTTTTTCATCCCCCACTGCTTGTTTTTTGGGTGCTTCCCCAGAAGATCGAAGAGCCCTTGAGCAGGCAGAGCTCCCTCCCTGGAGAAGATGCAGAAACAGCACCTTTAAACACTTTCCTTTGGAAAGTCTACAGGAGTTTCCTTGGGGAAGGTGGAAGAGGATGAACAGCAGAGGGAAGTGGGGAGAAGAGGAGGGCTGGGGGTGAGAGGTGTGGATGGCCACTTGGCTGGTACCACTGTGTGAGTTTGCATGAAGCAGGGTTGAAGCTCCAGAGTGGGGTCCCAGCCAAGTGTCTTCCTCCTTGATGATCCCCAGACAAGCAAAAGCAACTAAGCTGTCATCAGCTGTCATTCCTGGGGACTGTTTCTCATTTCTGCCCCCCCAAAACTGCTGGTAATGAAGTTCACTGCTTCTTTCCTATTTTGCAGCTGCTGTTTGCTGCTCATCAAAGTTCTGCAGTCTGTGAAAAGACAGTTGATGGATTTTTTTGCAAGGAGAGAAAAAAAAGCCCCAACCCATAAATAAATAGTGAAGGAAGTACAAAAGGCAAAGCTTTCTCAAAGCAGTGGCTTGCAGCTAAGTATTTTCAGTCACCCCTACTGACCAGACAGGTTATCTGGAGTACTCCCAGCCCTAGAGATGACATTTGACATGACATGTACATGAGATGTATCAGTTAGGTCACGGTGCTAAAGCACAAGACACCACCCCTTCCTCCTCCTTCCTCCTGCACCCCTGAGGGAATCCAAAAGTTCAGGGGCTTTAAAGTTGAATTCCCCACACAAGAGTTCAGCACCTTTCAACCTTTTCAGACCTATTACAGGAAGAAAAAACGGGAGGAAGGAGTGTAGGGAGGGAAGAGGGGGGTCAGGGGGTTATTTTATGGGCAGGTTTAGAAGCTCAAGAGAAAAGAGGCTTGTTGCATTGGTTGGGAAGAAGATAAAAGTCACTATATTGGTTCATCTCCAGGGCCAGTGGCAGGGAGTAGGCTCCTTCTAAAAGCCTTATAAATGCACCTTTAATTCTACAGTAATCCCTGTATAATTAAGAGAAAAAGTCAACAGAGAGGGTTGTGTCATCACAGGATACCAGCAAACTGGTTTAATATTAAAAACAAAGAGTTTAAGAAGAAAAAGTAATAATAAAAAAAAGCAGAGTAATCTACCCAGTCATAATCAAGTCATATCAACTGATTCACTCTTCAGGCATGCTCAGGGTTAGTTTGGGCAATTTGGCTGATCTGGCATGGAATCACAATTTGGGGTGGTGAGGTGCCAGCTGAGTCCCAAATAAACCCACGTGCACAATTCAATTAGCTGCTGTGACCAGAGCCCACAGTAGGAGGAACAAACGTCCATAAGGTTCAGTTCCCTGTTGTTTTCCTTTCCCTCACATTTTTTCATATCTCTCTGTACTACTCAGTTCAGAGGAATGTAATAAAACTATCAGTATAAGGATATGGCCCTGAGACAAACAGAACTGAATATGAATAGGTCTCAGGAGTTGTAGTGAGGCAGATGGGGCATTATGCTGGACAAACATTTCTCTGTGCTGCTAGGAAAAGCTTTCTAGGCCAACCCTGGTGATACTCACACCTAGCAGAGGCAAAGTGACAGACTAAAAGAGCTGGAAGATGAAGATGTCGTTCAGTCTTTTATGGTGTTTGTCCTCTCGAGAGTGTGGTGTACCGGGCTGGGACAGGCCATGGCCCAAGAGAGGTGACAGTAGCAACCTGGCCAGGAGCAGGGAGCAAGGACCAGAGTGCATCTCCTCAGTCTTCTCCTTCACCCTACAGTGGAGGAGATACACTACTCAAAAAGCAGTGTCTCAGAGCAGCTCAAGTACGGCTCCACACAAGGATTTTTCAGATGGAGCCAGGAGTGGCTGTTGACCCATTGCTGCATCATGGGGCCTTGGTACTCCCCACCGCAGCCTGCCTACCATTGAGCCACAGTTCTCTTTGGATGCATCTGAGTCTGACATCAGAGGGAAATACCTCGTTACCAATATTTCCAATAGATCCTTTCATCCTACCAGAGACCAACAAGGCCTGGGCAAGTGGAGGTGCTAGTGCTGATCCACACACACAGATATTGCACTCTAGAGAGGCTCCCACTAAAGTAACAAGAGGCTCCAGCAGTGTCTTTCTTCAAAAGGTGCCTACTTCTCTACAGGGCTTAAAACAGAAAACTTTATTTTCTTGTAGGAGATCTGCTCCTCTCACAGACACAGCTGTAACTGCAACCCCCCAACACCAATGTGCCAAGTTCTCCCAGCTGTAGGTTCCTTAAAATACAAAATACACCCTTCTCCACTGCATTAGGTATCCTCTAATTTGGCTACACATTTTGTTTGCACACAAACAAAGTGTCTTCAAGTTTGTGAAAAGTTGTAAATGCTTTAAAAAATCTGTGGTGGCTCAGCTGTTGCTCAGGATTTAATAGTGACAACTAGTCGTACTTGGCTTCTTTCATGGGCAATTAAGGAGAATGAACCTAAGTATATCATCCCATCTGAAGATCAGAGAAGCATCATTAGAGATCTCTAGTTCTATCTATTTGACATAAGAGGAGAATAAGTTGTTGTATTTGACATGAAATTTTTTAATGTCTCAACAAGGTTTAAAATGATTCATTAGGATATTTTCAGGAACTACAGGACTTCCTAGTAAGACATTTGTGAATGTGTCTCTTCACCCCACATTTTGTATTGCTCCACCCCAGATGTCTGTTCAGCCAGTGCGTTTTTCTGTCCCTACTATTTCCACAGCCCATAGGAACAAAGTGCAAATTTCCCGCCTTACTTCCAGAAAGTACGTAGTACCTTACTTCCAGAAAGCATCTGGATGTAAGTATCTGGATGAGGGGATCGAGTGCACCCTCAGTAAGTTTGCAGACGAGACCAAGTTAGGTGCATGTGTTGACCTGCTGGAGGGTAGGAAGGCTCTGCAGGAAGATCTGGATAGGCTGGACCGATGGGCCGAGGCCAACGGTATGAAGTTCAACAAGGCCAAGTGCCGGGTTCTGCAGCTGGGGCACAGCAACCCCAAACAGAGCTACAGGTTGGGAGATGTGTGGTTAGAAAGCTGGCTGTCAGAGAAGGACCTGGGAGTTTTGGTTGGTAGTCGGCTGACTATGAGCCAGCAGTGTGCTCAGGTGGCCAAGAAGGCCAACAGCATCCTGTCTTGCATAAGAAACAGTGTGGCCAGCAGGTCCAGGAAAGTGACTGTCCCCCTGTACTCAGCTCTGGTGAGGCTGCACCTTGAGTACTCTGTCCAGTTTTGGGCCCCTCACTCCAAGAAGGACATGGAGGTGCTTGAGCGAGTCCAGAGAAGGGCTACGAAGCTGGTGAAGGGTCTGGAGAACAAGTCTTACGAGGAGCGGCTGAGGGAGCTGGGGCTATTTAGCCTGGAGAAGAGGATGCTCAGGGGCGACCTTATCGCACTCTACAGGTACCTCAAGGGAGGCTGTAACGAGGTGGTGGTTGTTCTGTTCTCCCACGTACCTGGTGACAGGACGAGGGGGAATGGGCTAAAGTTGCACCAGGGGAGGTTTACGTTGGATATTACGAAGAACTTTTTTACTGAAAGGATTGTTAGTCACTGGAATAGGCTGCCCAGGGAAGTGGTTGAGTCCCCATCCCTGGAGGTCTTTAAAAGACGTTTAGATGTAGAGCTTAGGGATATGGTTTAGTGGAAGATTTGTTAATGTTAGGTCAGAGGTTGTACTCGGTGATCCTGTAGGTCTCTTCCAACCTAGACTATTCTGTGATACTGTGATTCTGTGAAAGTCTTGCAAAAAAAAAGATAAATGGAGGTAAAAATAATATGTAAATTGAAACCCTGTATTTCAGTGAGACATTTGTCATGCTCTGTGCTAGAAATGGGTTTCAGTTCCTTTGGATGTTATTTCTCAGGGGTAACATATCTTAGTAATTTCTTATTTCACTTAAAAACTACATAAAGAAAAAAAATCTAATGTTAGTCACACTACCTCTGACTTATTGTATTTCTGTATCTCATTGTTGCTGATAATTGTCCATCCCTCAAGCCCATTCCTTCATTTAATACCATGAACAGTTTTTCACCATGAGCTCCTCAGCAGTGAGACTCCAGCCTTGGTTTCCCAAGTCCACTAAAACCTTTGGAAGGAGTTTTGCTGACCAGGGCTGTTGCAGCACACCGGGAGCACCTGTGTTGCATTAGAGAATAGCAGTAGTGAAAAAAAAATAATGAAGTATTTGTCTCCCAGCCCCCTGCCCCACCTTGTCCCAACCCATCTGCCAAATATAAAAGAGCATTCGTAATCTAATTAATCTAACCATTGCCTGTCACGGCTGGAAGGCAATTTTGAAAGACTATCGCCTTGTGTTTTACTTCGTCTTGAAAGTTAATCTCCTCAAAGCAAAGGGACTTCCCACTCCCCCAAGCCCCACAACCCTTAATCTTTCTTCTTAACCAGTTGCTGGTGAATGTGCCTCCGTAGCTGGATGTAAGAATGTGCAAGAGGGAGGCAGCCCCTCCTCCTCTTCTGCCGTACAAAAGAAGACTTGTGAGAAGAGATGCTGTTCAAGATGCTCTTCTCCTGCCACAGAAGGAATCACAGCTCCCCAGCCTCACTCTGTGGCTAGCCAATTACCCTATCTCTTCCATCACCTGGCCCTTTGCTTCTTTCTTTTTTTTTTTTTTTTTTTGGTTGAGATTAAAAGATCTCACACACTTGGAGAGAAGAAAGAGCCCCCAGTCCATCTCCACATTGTCAATTATAAACAAGGGCCTAGGGAGGGGGAGAGGCAGGGTTGCACACTGTTATTGACTTAAGCACTTTGGAAAGGTCATCTTCAAGGTCTGGGCCTTCCCCTTCCCACTCCAAGCTCACCTGGGCCCATTAGGGAGGAATTTCTGGGCCCTCCTGTATTTCGTTTTGGGCCCACTGACACTTCTGAGGAGTAATAGAGAAGGTGGAGAGGGAGGAGATGGGATGCGGGGAGCAGAGGGGAAAATGAAGACAGGTGGGGGGAAAGACAAGTCATTGAGAGACTTCAAAGCAGAACAAAGACCCATCCAGATGTGAATAATTGCTAGGTCAGCACGTTAATCATAGGCAAGGGCTACAGTGCGAACCTTCCCTGGTCCCTTCACAGGGGCAAACAGGGGAGAGGGGGGACACAAAGGGAGAGGTACAGAAACGGGGCTTTGATACAGCAAAGAACAAGCCTGAGAAACACTTTTTCCAGGTGATTATATGAATAATGAACCAATCTCTGATTTATTAAGGGCACACCAGGGTTGTAACTGCAAATAGGCTGCAGCTTGGGGGGCAGCGAGGGAGGCACTGCACACACACCTAGCTTCGCGCACACTCGTGGCTGGCTTCCACATACCTGCCTCCCAACAAAAGCTCTATCTCACCACCTGACAGGATTTCCTGCAGTGGCCACCACTATATCTAGGCTTTCAGATCTCAGCGTGGTGGGAGGGAATGATTAGGGTTTTGTTCTAGTGTCTTTGAGGTGAATTATGACTCCGAGGCCAACGGCCTCTAACCAAAGGTTGAGAAGATGCTAGCTTGTCATCTTTACCTTTTTTTTTTTTTTTTTTTTTTTTTTTCCCAATCATGTTCTTGTGCCGCAGCACCAGCTGTGTTTATCTTGGTAATGTCTTTCTTCTAAATAAGGCCACAGGGTTTCACTAACTGCAGACTAAACACCTTCCCACGTGGCTTTTTGCTGTGTAAATAAACATCCAGCATCTAAATAGCTAGGGGTGATGCTGTGTTGCTGACGTCTGCATGTTCTGTTATATAAAGGAAGTTTCTTATTGCAATTGCATGAGCTGCACTATTATTACAAGGCAGTTGCCATTCTCTCTTCTTTTCTGTGCCTATTTTTAAATTGATGATTCTTACCAAAATTCTTATTTTTATACATTGACCATAACATCAAACCCCCTTCCAGAATTATACAACGGGACTCACCTAGGGTCTGTGCTGTGCCCCACAGACATGTTTGGTAGGGTATGTTGGTTTGGCAGGGATGTGATCCTGCTGTGCTTTAGTGAGTGTGCCACAAAGGGCCAGTGCTGGCAAGGACAGAGGAGGAAAGATGTGGGCTCTGTCTCTGGAGCAAGCAACACCATGTCTGGGCCAGGATCCTTGTCCGAGACTCAGGGAGGCTACTGTCTCCTGCAGCCTTTTCTTGATGGCAGAACATCACCTCAGGCTGTGCAATGACATTTCTTCAACCTCTCCTGTCAGTCACCTTCCACCCACCACCTTCAACTCCTGTGCCAAAATCTACTATTCCTAATTTTGGGAAGTTTGGAAGTAGTCACTCCCCTTTCACAGCCTTCTCAGAAGCAATCTGTTCCAGCTGGAACCTCAACATTGGCACAAAAGCTTAAAAGAGAAAACTAAAATGAGGTTCTCCCTTGAGCAGCTAGATTCTTGACCTGCATCCCAGCAACAGTAATTGTACCAAGGATCTTCCAGACTGCATCTCACCTGCCCAAAGACCATAGTGCAGACCTCAGACACAAAACCAAGCAAGTGAGGTGTTTGGATTTGTAAAGAAAGGGGAAAAGACTCCATATGTTGAGACTCTTCTTGAAATGATTCTCCTTTAGTGTCATTTGTGAGATACTGTGAGATACTCTTAGATACTGGAGAGCTATAAAGACTGGAGAAGAGAATAACTAGGAGAGGGAGAATTTTCTTTTCTAAAAATTATTTCCTGAGAAAGCATATATATAAGGAGTTAAAACTCTAATTTTGGGCACCCAATGCTCAGAAAGGTGTAGACAAGCTGGAAAGTGTTCAGGTTAGAGAGAGGAAAGTGTTCAAAAAACTGTTAGAAAAAAATAACTGAGAAAGCTTAGAAGAAACAGTTCTGCTGGTCTGGAAAAGAGGTTGACAACTGGAAGCAGTGAAGATCAGTACAGGGTTGAAGAATAAAGTTTAGACAAGAGTCCATCCAGAATACCTAAACCTCTGATGAAAGGCAGCTACTGATTAAAAGTCTTTCTCCCTTAAAGGTTCTGATGGACTGCAGTCATGTGGTTTCTGTGTCTAGAAACTTCATCAAATCTCCATGGGACAATGAAGAATTTGATACCTGTACAAGTAAACAGTTCAAATTTATGCCATATTTTAAAATTAAATGTTAGAAACACACAAGGCCTTAAACTCCAAGGGGATGAGGCCTCAGGTCTCCAAAGGGGAAAGGTCTGAAACAGCACTGCAACTCTTACACGAGTCCAAACTGTAAAGACAGTCAAGAAGTTGTACTTTCAGGCTTGTAGCGTAATGAGGAAGGGACAAGATGGACATGGAGACTTGGCGGGATTGAGTCCTGAGCTCTTCTTCTTGCACAGATTTTTCAGTCTTCTTAGCAGAGTCTCCTGCTCTGCACTGCCAGAACACAGTTTCTTCCCCATCCATCCCCCTGCTGGGTTAATTGCAAGGAGTGCTTCATCAGAAGCACCAGGGAATTCAATAAGCTCTCCTCTGCAGCTGAGCCCGAAGAGATGGTACTGTGCCAGTCATTGCTCAGAGGTACTATTTGGCTTTGGCACTACCACTGCCTCATAAACACCTACTTGGCCTCCGCCTCATAAACATCTCATAAACAACTGTTTGGCTTGGTGTAGGTCTCCAAATTAGTGTTTATAGCCATATAGAGAGCAAGCTGTTTGCATAAGTAATCCTGAAGCAAAATTTGCCTTCTCAGCAAAAAAAAAAAAAAAACACAACGCGGGGGGGGGGGGGAAAAAAAAAAAAAAAAAAAAAAAAAAAAAAAAAAAAAAAAAAAAAAGAAAAAAAAAAAAAAGGCAATTGCTTGGCTGTATCCACTGATTTGCTGCACAAGGCACTGTGGTGTTACCAGATCTGCACATGCCATAAGCCAAGGGAGAATGCTCTGCTCCTACAACCTAAAATTTAATTTATTGAGTTAAGGGTTGTATTTCACTTTCTAGG
This sequence comes from Nettapus auritus, assembly GCA_011076525.1. Lineage (NCBI taxonomy): Eukaryota > Metazoa > Chordata > Aves > Anseriformes > Anatidae > Nettapus > Nettapus auritus. The sequence goes on from CM021766.1 coordinate 2,582,666, forward strand.
ACTCTGACGACCTGTGGATTCCAGCTGCTTGGGAACAGCGCAATCCTACAGAGCTGAACAAGTCTGATATTCAAGCTTGCACAAGCCAGATGAGTGCAGGCAGCAGGGATGGGTTTCATTTCAGCTCACTTCAGTTTTGAGCTACCCACACAAGAATCCTCTCAAGGTCAAGAGAGAGAAATAAGCACCATTAGAGAGCAGTTTATCTGACTTACTTTAGATGGTTAGGCTAGAGCAGATAAATTCCAGCCAAGGCATTGTAGAAAATGTAGTAGAAATCTGGAAAAGGGGAAGCAGAGATTGCAACGTTAAGGGGACAGAGTGAGAAAGTTTGGGATCCATTGCACCATAGCAGCATTGTTCAATCAGGAGGTAAATTTAGATTCTATGACTTTTTTCAGTGTTTTCTTCTCAGCTCCCTGAGTCCTGTGATTATGATGGCTTCATTAAAAATAGGCAGGTTGCTGCCTTTTGTGGTTGGGAAGAAATGGATTTAAATGTGATCCCAGATGCTCTGAGATACCAAGAGAAGTGGAATCAGATGAGAATATGCAGATTTTCTCTAATTTTCATGATTTTCACCTGCACAGGTTTGACAGTGTTGCAGTTTGCAAGTCTGAAATCAATGCTCTGACAAGTCGTGTGGCATTGACCTGTCCCAAGCCCAGCTACGCACAGGGATAACACAGCTTCCTTCCTCCCACTCTTCATCAACTTCATCATGAGCTCTTTCAGGCAGGAACTGCCCCTCTTCGGCTAGCAAATTAGTAAGCTAAACAATACATGTTTTTAAGGATAAAGTATGAAATGATGATTTTTTTAACATGGCACCTGGCACTGATTTGCCTGGTTCATGCTCTCAGTGCCCCAGACAGTGGTTGGCTCAGGTCAGGAGACAGAGGAGGGCAGGTTGAATGCAAACACTCTGTTTTCAGGGGAAAGTGATTTTGGATGCAAGCTGGGTTCTGCCATTTGGCCTCAGGACTGAAGAACAGCCCGTGGCCCACGCAAAAATGCAGAGTTTATGTTTCTGCACTAAACCTAACACAGGGAGGAATTTGTTTTGTTAAGAATTAAGATGCTACTGTAAAAAAAAATATTTTAAAGGGCAACATAAGCATGTCTCAGCTCAGTTTCCAGCCACGTTTAGTTCATGGACCTCTTAGCCAATGGTAGAACCTTTGTTCATCCTCTTCTCACACAGCTGAGCTGCGGCATCAACTACTCATTTCTCATAGTTGGGCTTCAAAAGTTTTACAGATGCAGAATCCAAGCACTAGGCTGAAAATAATGTCCCCACTATCTGCCATATAGATCTTTCAGGCAGATGGTTTAGTGAAACCTGGGTGAAATGAGACACACCAATGCCAGCCATTGAGGGAATAGCAAATTAAGTGCTGGGATCATGTTTAATGAGCTGGAAACAGATGTTCCAACCCTTTCTAGTACCTGGTCCACCCATGGGGAAAATACTTTCTGGTACCATCAATGAGTGAGTTGATTCTTCAGCTCCAAGGGTCTGCTTTGCAGTATGGAGATCCTGGGATTGTAGTTCTCTGTGGCTTCTGCTTCTCTCAGGCAGGGTTATTACAGTTGCCTAGGTGGCACAGAAACCAGTGTGATCTCACATCTTAGAAACCAGCCGAAGTAGGACACAATCTGTTCAGTTCCACTGTGTATAAAAGGTTAGAATAACAAGCAGAAGGGGAAAGTATGGCCAAAGAGAGGGAGAGAGATTTCACTAGTAAAGACCAGTCAAGGTAAAGATGTATCTCGTCCCAACCTGTGTGTTTATTTATTCTTGTTCTGCAGGGATGTCAAGGAAAAGCTCAGAAAGGTAACAAAATTAGATTATATATATGCAGTTGTGAGTTTGTGGGTGCACACCTGTATATGACCCCACACAAGCACTGTATCAGGACAAGGTAGAAATACTGCTCTTTTCCAGTTACTGTTTTGACATTTTCAGCTTTTACTGCACTGTTCACTATTTTAGTAATATGACAAATAAAATGAATACTTTTGCATTTTCTATTTGCAACACCAACAGAACAGCTAGCAGTATGGGTGGTGTTGACCTGACAGCTCCATCCTTAGCAAGAAAAAGGAGCCATATATAGATAAGAAAAAAAAGACAAATATATTTTAATTCCTGGATTAAAGAATCCAGAGTTAGCATTGTGATATATTCTTGTGTTCCTCTTGGAGTTTTAAAAAATTCTAGAGGCACAGACAGTCCTGCTGGAAGGAACTTTCAGAAATCTACTCCATCTCTCTGCCCTAAGCAAAATCAGCTCTACCTTAAATACAACATCCCTTCAAGGAGGTTCCTAATTGGCTTGCTCTTATCACAGTCTTTGAGCTACGACATGAAAAGGGGTTTTCTTGCTTCTCACTGTCAGAGAGGAAATGTGATTCATTGTGATGAATTATAGATTCCTGTAATAAATTGCCCTTCTCAGGAACATTATGTTTCTGTGACATTGCTTTGTCTGCTAATCATATCTTTCCTTAGAGTAAGTAATGCTCCAGTCCCAATCTCTAAGATCCATCAACCAGATTCATAAATGGGATGAAATTAAACATAGAAGGATTTGGGCTTTTCCTTTCCAAATGGGATGAAATGAATGTTTTGTGAACAGCTGTCCTGGAGCAATTAAAGTTCTAAAATCTGACAGTTCATGACTCTCAAAAAGTCTCATAGATGCTCTAATAATTCTTCTCTTCAGTTTTCACATTTTGGGACAAAGTTAATTCTAAATTTAATCTCACTTCTCTCTGCTCACAGGTTAGGCAGAACTACACGAGAAACCTCCTTTGGATGCATCACTTACCTGGGGCACTGCTGAGCCCAAATGAACATATTTCTTATACAACTCTGTTGAGGTATGGGAAAGAAACACCCCATTCTTCATCGGGACACAAGACAGGAGGAGCACCAGTTCCTGCAGAAAGCTGCCAAACCCATTCAGACCATACTGACACAATGGCAGATCCAGGTATAGAAAGGCCAGACACCTACTGATCTTGCACTATCAAAGATCAAAGACCGGCTTGCTTGGAGAAATTGAAAATTTCAGAAGGCCAGGTTTGACTTACATCTTGATCAAAATAGAGAAAATAGAGCTAATACCTTTTTGTCCATCATCATCCCTAAGAGGGTCCAGTGTTTGTCTCCATCAGATTTTCAGTGGCCCTCCCCAGTGATACTTACCAGCTACTTTTTCATCACTACTTACAAACAAATCCAAGCATCTGGAAGCTTTACAAGCTGATTTTGCTTTTTGTTTTTCCAGTACTTTCTTTTGAAATATGAATCACAACAAATAATTCTCTTTCTTTTCTATGAAATTAATCACAGGACCCACAGTGACAACATTAGTCTTGATCAGGTCATTTTCCAAAATTTCTGCCTTCAGTCATGAAATCATAAAAAATTTAGGCTGGGAGGGACAGAGTTGGCTATTTGACATATCATACTAATGTGAGAGGTGTAGATGTTCACTTGGATTATATTTTAGATCTTACCCTAGCACCAACTGTTGGGCATGGATGGAAGACAAGATTAAGATAAGGTTGTTGTCCCCTTGGACCAAGGCTGAAAGCAGTCAGTGTCTTGAGCCTATGATCACAAAGCAGTAATATTTAGTTGGTGTTGTGCTTTGCAGGAAGACTTTAAATTTCTGTAGGCTTTTTCCCATAAAGGTTTTAGAGCACTGTGTTAGCCCTCAGCAAAGCCTTTCATCAGCTTTCAGGCTGAAAGCAAGGAACATTGTTCCCAAAATATGGAAGTGCAATATTGAGGTGATACAGGATATCTTGGAACAGAACATGTATGTCTAGTGAGCAATGCATGTCTTGATCAACAAGATCACCAGTCTTCTCATACCTTCTTATATTACTTGCTTCCTACTCCTACTGGAAAGGGACACCTACCTTTGAGCGATAATATCCTATATCCTCCAGTTCTGTACTTAGGGCTCAGGACTAGGTTAGGGATTCACCTCCTGTACAAAATGGTCATCCAGGGATCAGGTCACTTGAGATGCCCTTTTGATCCACCTGGCCTCCACCGGGTCCACCAGTGTGGGGGTCTCTGATAGGTCCTGTGCCATGGCTGCCAACATTTTCTGGCTGTCATAGATACCTGAAGGCATCTCAAAGGGTTCTGAAGTCTCGGCTCAGACAAGTGAATCTTCCCCCATTCTCTGTGGCTAGTGGGAAAAGGGTCCCACCTACAGAGGACTCATTGAATGAGCCCCCAAAGGTGTTGACCTGTCTCCATTGGCTATGGAGACAGCCTGAATGATTGGCTTAGATGAAAAGCCTAAATTTCCGGGAGCTAAAGTCAGGGGAACTCACTCCCACCTTTTAAAGGTATCCACCTCCAGGAGAGGCAGCTGACTAGATTAGGATTCTAACCACGAGCGTCTTGTTCTTGCTTCTGCTACAAACTCACTTTGGGGTATTTACATGCCCCTTCACGCTCCTCTTCCCTGGGGGCAGAACACGTCCTTTGTTGTCTTCTCTGTTTAGATTGGGAGCTCTATGGGGCAGGGGCTCTCCTTTTGTGCATGTCTGCAGAGCACCCATTATGATGGGACTCAGATCATGGCTAGGACTATAGCTTAAAGAGTAAATAATAATAATATGCATTAGCTACTAAGTAGGGGAATTAGGGGTTAGCTTATATGTAAGCACCGTACATAGTGTAATGATATCCTCGTGCTAAATGCAACTGGATCCTTCCATTATTAAAGCAGCAGGCAAACTGATGTTTGATCTGCAGGGCTAATTCTAGTTTTTGGAGACATCAAACAGCTGCTTTTCTTTTTTCTTGGCAAATGCACATGTTATAAGCAAATCTGAAATTACCAGGTTCACAAGTTGAGTTTCATGCAGAGAAATGTTTACTTTGATGCCAGAGAACCTGGCTCCTTTCCATTTACAGTAAATGAGGAAGAAAATTGATTTGCAGCAGCAGGAGGGGTGTCAAACCTTTATTGCTGCTCAGGACATGTATGCACTGCTAACCAGGAAGATAATTAACCTAAATTAACCTTCTGCCTTAAGATGAGTCATAGTTTGGGGAGGGGGGGGGGGGCGGTGGGAAGCAGGGGTGGAGAGGGTGTAGGGAGTATATATTTCTGCAGAGCTGTATGGACATGTCCCGTGCATTTCCAAGCAAAGATGATGGGCCCATGTAGCAACTGATTAGATTTAAATGGAAATTCTGGACAGGCATTTTTACCTTATGAAGCAGCAGAAAAAAAAAAAAAAAAAAAAAAAAAAAAAGGTTGAGGTTCAAATTAGGGCTGGACTATGAATTGCATAGGGAACTGTGCCTGCAAAGTAGGGAAGAAAGATGTGTTTTCAGGTGCTACTGGCAACTGTTGGGCTAGCCCAGCCAGGAGAAACAAGCTGTAGTTCATGAATCTGACCTGCTATTAACATTGTCCAGTCTTCAAAAAAAGGATGAAAAGCCGTGATTTCTGCCTGAGGAGTGGCTTTGTGTTTTGGCCAACCAGCCACATTAATTGCATTTTGAATACAAAGGTTACCCATTTCCTACACCTAAGGTGTACCAGAGAACAGCATCACATGGACATCGTGGACATACCATGACATGGTCTGGTAGGTAGGGCAGTCAAGTAGGCTTTGTGAAGGCTCTTCACAGGGTTGGTCCTACAGCTGGAAAAACAAGAGAAAGCTCATGACACTGCTCTGTGCCTCTCTTTTCCCCATTTGTATCATCCTCATCTGTGGATGGCCCTAAGAGCTCTGGCTGAAGGGCTGCAGGCTGGGGGGGGGGGACGGGGGTTGCCAGTGGTGGGACCCTTTGCTTTGGGCTGCGTGAGGTGGATGACAGGTCAATATGGCATGAACTATGTTTCTACCTACCCAAAAGCTTATTCACGCTTGGTCCAAGCCCCTCCAGGGTGACAGCAGGTGGGGCTGAAATGCCCCTTATCTGGGTCCAGGCCATGGACATCATTTGGGCCATGCCAGAGAAAAGCCAAGCATTGCTACTTTGCACTTTCTTCACCATGAGGTTCTTCTACTCAGGGGACAAAACCAAAGCTGGATTTATTTCTTGTTTAGGGAGCTTAAGGGATTTAGATAACCCAAACGACTTTGACGTTGCTCCTGTAGGAGGTCAGAGCCCCAGGCTGTACTCAGAAAAGCCTGTGGTGCAGCAAGCAGAGCCACTCATCTGGAGGGAGAATCTGCAGTGCTGTGTGCCCTGCTCAGGTCCCAGGGGAAGAGCTCTGGGTCTGTGCCCACAGCTCAGCACACCCCAACACACAACCTCAGAGACATCCCAGCTTTGTCAGGGTCCTTCTCTACTCCTACCTGCCAGCTGCAAGTGCAGCCTTACTTTTGATGTGGCAGCGCAGAACTCATCCCGAGTTAATCCTCATTCCCAACAGCCGCTTCACATCCCAAGGAAATGCCCTCGCCTTATAGATAACATCCAGGGTACTGGGGAGGAAATGTCCATTTCAGGAGAACAAATTCCTGGCTGAAGATATACAGGATGAGGGAGAGACAGCAAAGATGATCCAGGTGCGCTGATGCTTCAGTATGATGAGCAATCAAGCCTCTGCTCCTCTGGTGCCTTTACTCCTCGGTCTGCAAATTGGGAGAAGTGATCACAGCGAGACAACACTGCCTGGATTCATCCAAGATGGTTTTGTGGGGGAAATTATGCTGATTTAACCAAAAAGTTTTCGGGGGGAAGGGGGAATCTCTCAAAAAGTCAAACATCTTGATTTTTTGTTTTCATTTTGTGTTTCTTGCCCCTAATAAATAAATAAATATTATGTAATTAAAATGATTTAAGCAGAGTTTATAAACAACGCAGAAGTTTCAGGGTCAAATGCAGCATTGCATTCAGCTCAAAGCAAAGTGTTTTTGACAGTTTTTCGGTTCTTTGAACAATTTGGTAAGCCGGTGAACCAAACACAGCAATTGAGTGCACCAGCCCCAACCTGCCAGCTTTGACACCGACAGCAGAGAATCCTGATGTAGGAGCTCATGCATCCTGCACCTCTGGCTCCATCTACCTGGACAGATGTAGCCCAACATGTTGACTGTCCACAGGCTACTATCTGTGATTTTAAGCCACATTAGCCAGCCCCTCCTTTCCCCTATGAATTTTCAAGCTCCTTGGCCACTTTCAGCTAAATCTGGCAGCAGGTTAGCAGTCCTAGCGCTGTGAGCCACCAGATGTCTGGGGGTCCTGTGCAGGATCTGCAAGCCACGTGCTGCGTTCACTTTCTGAGCCCCAGAGCGGGTCCCCCTCCTCCAAAGACAGACTCACACAGGATTCCTTTTGAAGTCTGAATGTCTGTTCCCGGGCCAATAAAGTCCTGCAATTTCCCTGCAAGAAGGTAAAGGTGGCGAAAGGTGCTAGTAAGCACCTCCTTGTGAATTGCAATTAGCAGCTTGGTGAAGGGGGAAAGTGTTGGCAGAAGAAGGGGAGGCGATGGCTGTCTCACCTCCCCTGAGGTGGGCCAGATGGGCTGGATGGGCATCAGCCCCAACACCAGGGCTGCAGTCTGGCAAGCCAGCCCTGGGCCACTGAAGTGCTAAAGGGATGTTGATGGGTTTCCTTACACCATATCTCATTCTGCTGGTGACACTGGAGGAAGGTCGTATGGCCAACAGGGAACAGGACCTGTTTCCAGAGACTGCAACAAGGGAGCTGTTCAGTCTGCTTTAGCAAATGGAGCTATCATGATCTGCAGCCTTGGGAGCTCTGTTTTCCATGAGAAAGGCCACACAACTAGCCCCAGACACATCTCCCCCAGTGTCTAGCTACTACCGAGGAAAAGGCATCCTTCATAAGCAATAAGATCTGTTGTCTTAGGGCCTCCTTGACCGCTCCATGTCTCTGGAGGATGTGGATGTGGAGGGAAACAGCTCTGCTTCAGAAAAAGGAAAGGGAGAGGGTTACATATACAGGGGAGAACTGTGGCTAATGTGAGGAAAAGAATGTGGAAATGTTGCTCATTTGAAGATATTCCAGGTAATGTCCCCAGGTAGCCATGCTTCTCTGCAGAGAAGGGGAAAGGAGGATAGAAAAAATGAAGGGTCATATAACTACATAAAATAGGTTTTGTTGTGTAAGCCTCCAAAAATGATCTCATCAGAGTTCTTCCTGGAGATGGTGGCAGTAGCATTTTGGGTATGGGCTTGGTGACAGACCCTAAAGCATAATCCCCTTCTGGGTCTGGTCCAGTTTCCTCCGTCTGATCCCACCTTTCAATGAAAACAGTGTCAAGCAAAGAGGACAATCCCAGAACATTCAAAGAACCAAATTAAACCTCTTCTTCTACACAACACTGCTTTGTTTGGGGATCTCCTACCAATACCAAGTGGCCATCCTGTACACCTTTAAACCTGCTGCAGAAGCAACGTAGATCAGTGTTGCTCTAGCTGATCAAGCACTCTGCACCCAACAGCATCAATCCTATAGAGTAGCCTTTATATCAGGATATTGGATGGGGAGTATCCCTCTTTTTTTTTTTTTTTTTTTTTTCAGGACTCACATGGACCAAACATGCAAGAAATCTGGGGTTTGCACATCTGTTTCTATCAACAGACAGTTCGCTTGTACAAACACATCCAGTCTAAGGGCAAGGCGAATCCTTTTCAATCATAAGCCACTAAAAGACAGGGGAATAGGTTGAGGACTGGCTAGCAGCCAATGAGGTTTGCAAAACAGTGGAATCTAATAAAAATAATTGAAATATTTAAAGGCAGTTGCTTCATTTTATAAAGAAGCACCTGCAATGATTACCCCAAACATTTGCAGGTGGAAAAAGGGCTGAGCACGTCACTGGTGTTAATATCATTTTTGCTCAGAGGGCAAATTAGGCATTGTAATTGTGAAGAATCATTGGAGCTATTTCAATAATGGGATGACTCTGATAATGAAGGATGATTCCTTTAGATCCCCTCTAGTGTGTTAGCCTGCAAAGCCAAGGTTTGGGTGTATTAAAGCCTAACATCAAGGCAAAAGGTGTTCTCTGCATCCAGGCACTATATGTCAAGGATTACTTAACTACTTCAGCCTGTTAATGTCTTGAGAAAATGGAGGATAATTCACCTAAAACCCCTACAGCCAATCCTTCAGCTGATATAATTCAGCCCATTTCCACTGACTTCAATAGGAAGCTGCCATTTCATGCCAGCTGAGCATCTGGACTTTTGGATTTTAGTTTGGGTGCTGATTCATCAGTTCCTATTGTCTGGCTGGATCCCAGGGCACCAAGGTGTAGCTTCAAAGCACAGCAAACGTGGAGTAGAAGTGCACACACCGCTCAGCAAGGAAATTGCAACTCGTGTCCACATCTTCATCCGTGGGTAGTCTCCTAATGGAGCTACGCTAACAGCCTGGCCTCCAGGATCAGTATCAGCCCATTACCAAATACATTGGAAGCAGAATTACCTGTTCTCTTTGAAAATAGATGAATTAAAACAGTGCCTATGCTACTGTATTCATAGGTGGATGTAGACACCCTTCTGGGCCTGATCCAAAGCCCACTCAAGTCCATGGAAAGACACCTATTTTCCAGAAAATTTAAATCAAATATTGTTTAAAAATATTTCCAGAGATGTCAAACAGTAGAAGTGATCCTCTGATTGTGTTTCCCATAGGCATCGGGCAGTTTCTTGGCATGGAAGAATAGACTCACTGAAAAGCCTGGGACACAGAGAATTCTATGCCTAGTTTGGGGCATCGTGGAACCAAATGGGTTAGAAAAAATAATATGGAAGAGAGCAGTCAAATGTTGTTCCATGTCTTGCCAGATGTGAAAGCAAAGGAGAAATATCCTGCAGAAACATGAGGCTCATACGGGAGCTGATTCTGAGTCCTAGTGACAATAGCTGTATTGTCTGTTCTAGCTACACTTGAAAGAGATTTTGGATGAGCTTTTTTATATAAAGATAAGGAAGACTTCATACAGTATTAATCTGGCTAAGCTCAAATACATGAAGTAAAGCCATCTGGATCAGAAGGAGTCCTCCCAAACTTCTTTTATAGGCCATGGAGATCTGGTTACTGCCATCAGTGAAGTACTATTTGTCCTGCCCTAAAGCAGACAAGTTGAACATCATCTTTAGTTTCCATTGACTTTAAGGACCTGAAAACTTTCAAAGGGGTAATGTACAAAAAAAAACATGAATTACAGAGCATTTTGATAATACTGAAAATGTTAAAATGAAACCCAAAATGAAAGGGCTTTTTCTTAATTCTATCAGTGGCTAACAGTCCTCCTCTACTGAAGAAACACATTACAAGAAGCCCACCATCTGAAGGCTGCAAGGAAAATTAGCTCAGTGTCTTTTCAGGACTTTACTGCTTATCATTATAGAAACTGAGTCACCAGGCCCTTCGAAGATGGCATATCTACAGTCCAGGGGACTAACTCATACTGATTTTAATGGCCAAACAGTGATTTCTTCTAAAGTATTAGGGTACATCTCCTATACCTTTTGGCTGCCATATGAGTGAAAGTGCTGGATGCCCCATTGCTTTTGAGCAGCTGAGCCTTGTGCCCATGGATAAACACAGACAGGTAACTAAGCCAGATGTCTAGCATGCTTTTCTGTGGTCACTATCACACCAAACTTTCCCAGTGACCTGTGGATTCCTTCCAAAACACTGTATGGAAGTACAGAATGAGGCTCTCTAGCAGCAGAAATAACCTTAACCTAACAAAAAGGTCTGATCATTACACGATCCAAGAGCTGAAATGAAAAGCTCCCATACAGGATGGATTTCATGTGACTAAATGAGGTGGACGTCTGTCTGTCAGAGCTAACCTCACTCAGTTCCCCTTATGGTCAGTGAGGCTCTTGCCAGCAAAGTCATTGGTGCAATGGGATGCATTCGCTCCATCATAAAGCAGATATCTAAAATAAACCAGATGACTCACTAGATCTAGCCAGGGCTAGAAATAAAGCATACGTTTTCAGCCTGGAGTAGAATTAATTTACTAGCTAATGAGGTAAACTCATTAAATCAAGGCCATTCTTTTTTCCTTAAAAAAAAATAAAAATAAAATAAAATAAAATAAAATAAAAGGATCTTGCCCCTGGAATCACTGGGTGGGGTCCTCTGGCTTGTGTGATGCTGGGGATCAGACCAGATGATCGTTTGTGTTGTTACATCCCAGTTTTAGGAGTCTAGGTATTTATTGTTTTATTGTTTTATTCTTGAACCTTATGGCTCAGAGTCTGCAATTACCAAAAAACAGTGCAACCACGGCTTGTTGCCTTTGCAAAGACCCATTCAAGACAAATCCCCTGCTAGGTTTGTTCTGTATATTTGAGCTACTAGAGTGTGGATATGAGAGGAGACAGGTGTTGCCCAGCTACCGTCGGAAATTTTGTGTCTGATCATTTTCCCTCCTGGTAGGGCACAGCACTGCACAGGAGTCCTTTCTCAGAGAAACTTGCCTAATTCCGCAGAGTCAGCAAGGTGAGGCCTTTGGAGGAGTTTTGGATAACACCTAGCGCCTTCCTGCCTCTCCTTGCATAGCCGTACTTAGTCCCTTCCAGAGCCTAGTGAAGCCTGCTGCTTCTGCAGCACCAAGGGGTGTTGGACCAGGTTCACAAACCCAAGCACCATTAAGAGAAAATACTACCAATATCAGCATTCTCCACTCACTTACACCTACTTTGCATTCAAATACCAGTAAATGACTGCCCAAGGGAACAGAGAATCAGACCCATCAGTGTGGGTATATTTCAGCAACCCAGACCCCAGGAATTTTGGAAGTTCACCAGCATTAAGTATTATTAACGTATATTGAAAAATAGCTGGAAATCCACCCAGCATTGTTAAAGAATCATTTAATTATTATTAACTGAGTCACAGAGGGCTGGCAAGCAAGTTTATGAGACTGATACACCGAGTAACCACAGACTCTAGACAACGAGATCACTATAAGCCAAAGTTTGTAATTAAACTCGGGCTGCCGTGGCCCAAGGACGGGTGCTGCAGCCTGCTGCATTCAGCAAGTGCCCTCTGCTGGACTCCAGTCCCAGCTGTGATCCTTCTACACGTTCTGCATCCAGCCTGCAAACCTCTCTGTTGCAAAGCTGGGTGCACTGCAGCATCCTTCCAGGATGACTTCTACCTGGTGGCCCATTGCAGCAGTCACTTCCAATTGGATTTCTCAGTAAAAGCAAATATTAAAAGAAAAAAAAAAAAAAAAAAAAAGTTTCAGCCCATGTCACCACAGCTTGGTTAGACTTGAAACATTTGGAACACGGATGCAGTTCTGACAAGTTCCTTGCCCTTTCCCATTCCATTCCCACCAGCTCGTCCTGGTGACTGGGAAATGTCCATCTTCGCCAGTTAGCTCATGATGACTAAAGCAGGTGGGGCATGCACCGTGAGGAGATATGATGTGAGAGAAATAAGTGCAATTAAATAGCAGAGCTTTCAACACTCAGCTCTCAGGGCCTTATTTAGCAAATTAAGTAAGCCATGCTTTCCCCTGCAGTGCTTCCAGTGCCATAAAGAGGAGTCTCAAGGTCAAATTTGTTGCTGACCATTCATAACACCGAGCCATGGGAGCTCAGTTAGAAAGCGTTAGGGCTCACTATCTGGGGAGTCCCTGGATAGGACCTGGGTGCCAGAGTGCTCTCCAGAACACTCAGATGCTGTGAGGACACCCTACTGACCAACCGCAAACCCACCTGAATACCTCCTTTCCTCCAGCTCACTCTCCTTGATGCATATCTGCCATATAGCAGAGTCCTTGAACTCTAAGCAGCTTACCAAGTGACATAAGCATTTTTTCAGCCACCGACAACTGTGCCTGGATGAGATGTTCCCTTTGCTTTTTGCTCCATTCACTTTTTCCAGCTCTCCTCCCTATTTCGGCCGCCAGGTACTCAAGGCAAGAACCGTCTCTCATTAGGTCGACATGTAGGACCTAGCACGGCAGGGCCTCTAGGCATGCTTATAATGCAAACAGAAAGATTAGATCAAGCCTGGCCTCTCTCTCAAGGCTGTGGGCAGCAGAAGAGTGTAGTGTTTGCCTCTTATCTGGAGTCTTGGGGGATTGGCCCAACATATTGACATAAACTGCTGCCAATGTCAGTTTACACTAAGAAAACCAGGTTATAAAATGTGTTGGCTCGGGAGCAAGATTTGAGTCCGGGTAAGGCATCCCTTCGCAGAGCTGGTAACCTCCCGTGGAGGAGGGCAAGGAAGGGACCATCCAAGGCAGCCACAGCTTTGGCCATCCCAAATCAATAGGGTACCTGGGCAGGAGTCAGACCCCAGCCAAGCTTCAGCCAAAGAGTTCTGGGGACACGTACGTGGTGGGCTCAGGGTCCTGCAAATTCCTGCAGAGCTCTTCAGATAAATATGTAAAGCTGTTTTTGAAAATCTGCTAAGGAATCAAGGGGGAAAAGATGCATTCAGACAAAGTGATCTGAAAGGATGAACTGCACTTTCACATTAATAAATGCCAAAAGAAAATAAGATTGCAATGCTTTACAGTAGTTAGTGTAGCTCAGTATCTTCTCTGTGACCACAGCTAAATGAGATGCTCTCCAGGGAGGCCTCTTTCTGCAGTCATTCCCCCCGTACTGCACCAGCACCCATAGTCATCCCACGGGAATGCTGTGGATGCACTTCTGCCAGCTCCTCTATCTACGGGTGGACCTGTTGTCCATGAATTTGCCTAACCTTTTCTTGAACCTGATGATACCTGATGATACTGCCTCAACAATCTCCTCTAGCAACAGGTTCCAGAGAAGTTCGTCAATGCCTTTTTAATGTTTATGAATAAATTCAAAAGAACTTCTAAACAGGTGGCAGGAGTCATCTCCAGCTTCAGACACCAGCACGTAGGGTGTCTCCATGCTAGGTGTCGGGGCTCCCACTGCAGTCCACGGTGAGGCTCAGACGTCCACCTGCGGGCACCTCAAGCCAAGTGAGATGCCCTTAGGCTAGGGCTGTGAAGGGCACTGAAGTCCCCTGAGCTTTTCAGTCAAACCTGACCTGCTCAGGGATCTGCGATGTCACAAGGCACCACGCATCCACTATGTCAGCAACTGAGCTGAGCCTCTCACTGGTGAATCCCAGAGATCCCAGTGCCATTCCCAGACATGGTTGTTGTCCTCATTGCTCTGTGGCCTCCAGTGATGGGATCTCCATTGATTATCAGGAAATCTCAGGTATGGGGCTTGCATGGTGTAGACATCTAAATGTAGGTACCTGAGTCTGGTGCTGAAGCAAACCTGGAAACATATTTTAATTAGAAAATGCAATTTTGAAATTAGGCCAAAAATTAACATTTTGTTTTTCAAATATTTTTTTTTCTATCTTTAATGGAAGGGAGTAACCAAAAATAATAAAATAATAAACCACAGGCTCATAGGATAATTCAAGCTGGAAGGGACTGTAGGCCTCTAGTCCAGCCCCCTGCCAAAAGCAAGTCTAACTCTGAGGTCTGACCAGACTTCCTTAACTACAAAATCACAAAACAAGGTCCAGTCCTTAGAAGCTTGATTTGATTGCCAAGGTGTCTGGCATATATTTCATCCAGATGTAAGGGGGAGCTCTGAATGTGCACACAATAACAACATCAGATAACTGTCTATAACCACAATGACAACTGTCTACTGGTGAGACATGGAAAGGAAGGAAGCAGGAAACCTCTATAACCACACGGGCAAGAAGAGCAGGCCTGAAGTTGGCGTGAACTAGTGACCATTAGGTTTCAACACAGAAGAAGACAACCATGTCCTCAAGCACCTTTCTGCTCTGTACAGCAGCCTGGATGCACACACATGGAGGCCACGACCTGAGTGACATGGGCTACGGATCCCACGCACCTGTGAAAGATCTTTAACGCTTCCGAAAATTAGGGATGGTAATTTTGTACATCAAGTGTGGCATCCCAAGGAGAGGAATTCCTTACTGGCCTTGTTTCACAACAACAGGGGAAGAGATCCAAATGGTCAAATAGCAGTAGCTTCGATGGAGAGACTTGAGTCAATATGTGAATTATTCACAAGTGTTTCTACTTACTGATTTAAGATCTGCAACTCTTATCAACAGGGAGAGAGATCATACTATCTTTTCTTTAAGCTAGATTAAGATGGAAAGTAAAAGTAGGTATTTAAGATAAGGAATGAAACAAGGAGTGAGCTGTTGTATTAAATTAAAACCAGTATAACACTTGGAGAAAGAGCGACATTTTTGTTATAGCTAGAACTCAAAAGTGGAGAAAATCATAAAGGGAAATAAAGGACTTCTAGAAATATTTATAGTCAGCAGAGTCAAGGTTGTAGACAAGGCATTTTGCTTGTACACGGTACGAAAGAAATCCTGGTGAGATCTTTAATTTGTTACTCCAGGGGAATGGCAAAACCATGGATAATAACTGAGAAAATCCATGCGTGTTCAATAAATACTTCAGTTCTGTATTTTGGGAAAAAGCTGCACAAGCTACTTCTACCACACACTGCTGATGATCACACTTATGGCTCTAACCATAAGCAAGTGAGATGGTAATCAGCATCTCCCACAGCTAGCCATTAATAAATCTGCAGATTCAGATCATTTACATCCAGGAGTTTTTAAAGAGCTGGCCAAGAAGGGATTGAAGCCTATTCAAAATTCTCTGAACCCCAGGGAAGTTCTAGAGGACCAGAAGAAAATGAATGTTCTGCCAGCATTTTAAAAGAGAGAGGACAACACGGGTTCTAGACTGTGAGCTTGCCATTAATCCCAGGGAAAAAAAAAATAATGGAATAGCTAATATGAGATTTGTTTATTATGGAATCAAAGGAAGGTAATATAATTGCTGCCAATCAACTTCGGTTTATGAAAAATAGATCTTGTCAAATTAATTTGATGTATTTTCTGATAACAGCACAAGCGTGGTTAATAAGGGGAAGAGTGCTGATGTAATTTTGCTCAGATTTTCCTCAAGGCAATTGCCTGGGTACTGTGTGATATTTTGATTAAGGAGATGGAGTACCATACATGGCACACATTAAAGGGATTAAAAACTGGTTAACGTAGGTCTCGAAGCATAACTCCAAACAAGGGATCCTCGCCAGATGGGTGTGTTCCTAGTCAGGTCCCACAGGGAACGGTTCCTCAATGCACAATTTAACATTCTCTATGGCCTGGAAAAAAAATAATATATATATACAAATAATTGCTGGTGACAACACAAGGTCTACAGGATCAGCACATAATGAAGAGGCTGAGGTCAATGGAGAATGGAGAAAAAGGGCTCAGCAGCTAAGCTAGGTGCTTAGGTGTTAGGTGTTAGGTGCTAGGTTGCAGGCATATAGCAAGAAGATTACGGCCAAAAATGTAAAGGAGGATGTGCAGGAGTGAAGAATTTGGCCATATTCCACTCCCACCCCTCTGGAAGCAGCAGTGTTGCAGAAGATGTGGGCACCTGGTCAGCTTGCTGTTGGTTTTATTGCTAAAAGATCTAGTGATCAGGGACACTGGAAAGGAGGAATGCTGGATTTATGGGATGTCCTCATCACCCAGCTCTCCAGGCAGCTGGCTATGTGATCCAGACGATTTCCTCAGCTGCTTCTTCAGGTAGTGGAAAGAGGAAGACGCTCTTTCCAGGCAGGTTATTGGAGCTGTGTTGGAGAGATACCCAATAACCCAATTCTCTCCTCTAAGGAGCAAAGGGACACAGACAAGCTAAGCCCTCCTGCTGCCCAAGACAGGCCAGAAGTGGGTGCAGGTGAAACTTCCCACCCCAAACTGTTCCTTTCTGACTGCACACAGTGCACTGCTTCTGAAATACTGGGAGATATAACCCCAAAAGGATGTTGTTCAAAGAAAAGTTGGAGAAGAGTTCTGGGAATGGAGGCAAGGTTGGAAGCCAGGGCTTGGTTCACCGATTCAGTGAACAGAAGGAACAATTAATAGCTTAATTGAGCAGAGCCCACAGGTAAGGAACAATAGTTTAATTGAGCAAAGGCCACAGGTAGCAATCTGGGGAACAAAAGTTCAATAATAGAGAGCTCTTCAGCCTATTATGCAAAGGTACAAGATGATTTAAATGCAAGAAATAAAGCTCTCCATAATCCAACACCAGTCATGGCATGTATTTCAATGCTGAAGTTTGCTGTCTGATGGAGGAACTTAGCAGAGGCTATGACAATTCATATCACACAGATTTTGAGAGGAAGTCCAAATGTTTCATTTAAACATATTGTCTACTTCAAGTTGGAATATATTCAGTGTCCTCCTCTGCTTGTCTTACACAGGAGGCCTGAGAGAGTAACCTCAGTCCTTCTTTCTGGCCATTTAAACTCTCCCTAAACTAAGGCAGGTGGGGAAGAAGGCTGTCCTCTGAGGACCATGGAAGCATGTACCTGAGTCATGGCCAGACCACTTAGACATCCTTGCAGCCCCCATTATTTGGTGATTTGTCATGACTTGACTGGAGACTGAATTATATCCGTGAAGACTGTGATTCTCATCCACACTGGAGTCTTCCCCTCCTTTCTGTCAATGGAGGATTTTCATTGTATTCTTCATATTTTCTTTTCTCCTCCTTTCTGTGGAGATATATTCACATATATGCGTACATATACACTCACCCCATTGTACCTGTAAATTTCCAGTGAAAAGAGAAAAGTCTTCTTAAAACAGCATTACTGATGGGCAGATTTGGTCTTGTATCTGTTGAGAATGAAGCATCCACGTCCTTGCCGTCCCATTTTGTCTGCCACCATTTCTCAGCTTGATTTTTAGACTTGCATAGAGTTAAAGCAGCTTCAACACAAACAATTCAATGGTGACTGGATTCAGGGATATTCTGTCCTGTCAGTGCATTGTTTAGGAATGTCCTTGGTTTTATATCTAACACTTAAACCCCCAGAAGGTCCAAAGGAATTCAGTTCTGGGATCAGATCCGTTGGAGGGATAAACCCACAAATTCGAATAAGTCTACAAGAGATGAGGTCTCCAGAACATGGTACACACTGATGTGTACCATCCTAACCCCTTCCTATCGCTTGCCCATGGAGCATTTCTTCTTTATGGTGTGCTTGCAGAGAGCCTAGCACCGTCAGGCCCTTTTCTAGGTCTGGTGCTGGACTCTTTCCTATTTTGAACGGGAGTCAAATTAGTGGTGTGGGATGATGTCATCCACTCCAACCCATGTCCAGCCTTCTCCTCCCAGAGAGAGGGGAGGGAAGGCAGGTTTACCATGATGATGAACATCTAAGTAAGAAGACCCCACAATGTTTCATGCTAGGCACTGGGAACATCCACAGCACAGCACGACTACACCCTCAACCCAAGGTGCTGGGTGGCACAGTGGGATTACACCTCCCATCCGAGGCATTAGGTGGCATGTCCCCAGGGAGCAGCACTGCCCCATGACCATTCCTCACCCCCTGACCCCACGCACCCCACACAACCAGTCCGGGGCATGATGTGGAGCCCCAGAGTGAGCCAGGCCAGGATGAGAGGCTGTGAGGTGGTGGCTGCTCCTCAGCAGGCCCTGGCACTTATTGAGGAATGCCTAATGAAATCTGCTCAGGAAAGCTATTTATAAAGATATTTATCATGCAGATATCATGCAGAGTAATCAGCTCCTAAGCCAACACCATAATCTCTTCACATGTCAGAGCAGTGCACGGATTGTTCCAGGGAGAGGTCGGGGAACAGGAGATTAGAGCCAAGCCCAGCTCCCAGTCATGGCAGCGTGAAGCCACAGTGGGCTCGGTGAAGCCAATTACACCGTAGAAGTGCCTATAAATCAGTCACAAATCAAATAAAGCAGAAAGCATCGCTTACACATTGTGGTTTCTACCACCCACCGCTGTGAGGATCACAGCCTGCTTGGATTCACACAGCATGCGGCATGACGGAGACCTGCTCCAACCGCCAGCGTGAGCAGCACCAGGGCTGGGTTCTTCTTGTTATTTTTGCTAATGGCACTTCCAGCGACACAGGCAGCCTCCTGCACTGCTGGTGCTATTCCAGCATCAGGACCCAGGTCCACTGCAGCCCTCCGCACCTCACATCTCCCTCTGCACTAGGCCCAAGCATTGCATAGGCAGCCAGGCATCACTAGATATACATACAATTCTGATTTTTGTCTGTGTGAACATATGCACACTATACATAGCTCGATGTGCTACATGTGCATGCATGAGGTATCTCTTTCTTCACTTATTTGTGCTCAGAGGTGAGTGTACAACTCACGGTGACACACAGAAGACAGGCTTCAGGCCATCCAACCTTGCAGGGCTGGCTGCAGGTCAGAGGGTTTTCTCTGAATTTTTTAGGATGCAAAAGGACCCAATTCATCTCAGTTAACTTTAACTTCTCAAAGTGGGGCACACCTGGACATCTGGGGCTTCTCTCTCACCAAGGGGCTGGTACCTTCAAGGGGCAATTTGTTCCCAACTTGTCTGAGGGACATACTTTAACCAGGATGAGACACCATTTAGAGATGCGCATCTCTATCCATTGACTCCTGAAATGGCCAAAAGAGTGGCTTAAGCTACCTGCTTGGCATAATATCAGTCCTACTCAGTGCAAGTAACACAACACCATCTCTGTCTGGCCATGAACTGCAGTATACTGTGATAACAAGAGGAATAAGCATTGAAATTGAGTCAGTGAGGACAGTAATTGTATTACAGTTAACAAATTGATACAGATATTTCAGATAAGAAGTGATTTTTCAAAGGATCCTACCTGACTCAGCACCCTGACCTCTGTATCCAAAGGTGACGAGGCCCAGATGGCAGGCAGTCAGGGACGTGCCTTTGGTGGATTCTCAGTTCATGCACAGGTGCTTATGGAAACTTATACCCAAAATCCATCAGGAGAAAAGGTACTTCAAAAGAAATGGTTCTTTGTTCAGGTGTTTTAATCATTGCAAAGGCGTCGTCTCCCCAGACAATAACTGTGTGTCATCCTCAGCTTTGGCTGTAAAGAGTTCCTACATGAGAAGCCATATCCCCGCAAGGCAGCTGATGCACTGAACAGTGTGTACTGAATGTTGTTGTTTTCTAAATTTTGTTGAGTCATAAATAGGTGGCCACAAAGTATTGTAAGAAGGTATTGGGCTCGGGGAGTCAAGGGATGTGGGGAAGGGTTCACCATACTATTTTCTATAGGGTCTCCATTCCTACCCAACACCAAACAAGGTCGGTGTGCATTGAGAAGAAAAATGCATTTTTCAAGAGGCTGCTACACACTGTCACATTGAGATGTGATGTCACAGTCACATCCCACCAAACCCTCATCACTTTGCCGAGGAGAAACGCCACGCCATCACAAAAGGCAAATTTGTTCCTTCGGGCCCAAATCAGCTTCTGGGGCAGTGAGGAAGGGCACGGGGTGTCTTGCAATGCCTGCAGCCCAGCTGTGCTGAAGGCGTAGCCTGTTTTTGTACAGCTGTTTCCTAGAACAGTTTCTCCCCTGTGGTACCATCACACTGGGCCACACCAGGATGCCTTCCCTGTTCCCCTCCTAGCTGACGGCCCTTTGAAGGGGCTGAGCCCAGGGTTTATCTCTGGGATTTTTCTAACGAGCTCTTAAACCTTCTATCAATGACACATTCCATCAGTGGATCAAGGCACCTAAATAAAATTGACATAAGGCAAGGCCTTTTAATTATCCAATTATTTTGTTTCAAGCAGCAGCTGGTAAAAAGTAAAAAGACTTAGTGTTCTTCTTTCGTCTCACTTGACATAAAATCAAGGATCAAAGCGCCTTAATTTTTGGCCTCTGATTTTTCTTTCCTTGATTTAAACATGCCTGTTATGAGTTCAGTGGCCTTCCTGCCCCTTTTCTTATTTAGCAGTGATTAGTGAGTGGTGAAGCTCCAAGGCCTTAACTTTTGCTGTCATGAGATGAAGCCCCCATGCTTCTGGGTGCTGAGGGGGCACAGAATAGACCATCACCCCATCACCCCATCACTTTTCAACCTAGATAATAGAACACTGAAGATTTGCTGACAGAGAACTAACACATGCAGAGATGAGGCCTTTTGTCCAGGATCACATGGGAAGCCTTTTGGAGACCCAAGCAACTGGAGCTGATTGTGTCTCTGTGTTCAGGGCCCTGGTGGGGGTGCCGGTTTGAACATCCACGTGTGATGGATCCCCAGTGTCAATGCAGGCTGGAAATTTCAAACCCTGTTTGATGATCACTTCCCACCTTCACAGAGCAACCTGCAGGTCCAGCTTGAGTAACCCCTTGGGTTTATGGACCACTAAAAAGAATGGACACTGTGGATTCCCATGTATAGACTTTTTTCTTCATTTACAGTTGTGGGGAGAAAGAAAGACCTCATCCCAATGGGCAGCTCGGCTACCCCATATCTGACTTGCCACCCAACAGGTTTGTCACTCTCCAGGAGCAGAGGGCAGTGATTCTGGGCTTCAGTAAGGTGGGAGAGATTTGGACATAAGTTCTACCCTAGTGTAACATAAAAATAAGCATAACTCAGTTTCCTTTTTTCTCCTTCCTGATCCTGGACCACCAGGCATGCTGGCATGAGTGGAAAGTCCCTAACATAGGTCACGGAGAGTCCATATCCATGTCATGCACCAACTTGGACATAAATACATGTGTGGCCAGTTGTGACGGGGAAGCAAGAGCCCATGAGAGTGTTTCCAATGAGGGATGCCAACTAGCAATGTCAAAATCAGTATAATAAATGTGTGTGTCTGTGTGTGTGTCCAGGTATTGTCCAGGTGTACAATACGAACTGGATTCATCTACTCAACTGCCTTAGCTTCACCAAAAACATGGGTATAATCATATTGCTGTCTTCACTCCACTGTCAAAAACGGGTCCTCTAGGGGTAGATGAAAAGCTTTGCTAGGAGATAAAGACCTTGGGAATGGTCCAAACCTCTTAACTTTGGACATTTACAGAAGTATTTGGTGGCAACTTCTCTGATGTGTCTTTGGTTCCTGTGTGACGCAGACAAAACCTTTCCTTGAGAGTTTCTCACTTCTCTTTATGGGCAACACAGAGAGATGTGGGTGGGTGACTCAGTCTGCCAAACCAACCCTGTGGGCACTTAAAGGCAAGTGAGATGAATCCCATCCTCACTGAATTTGATGGACTTCTGTCTGGACTTCAGCCAAGGGGGATGAGATTTCTCTCTGTATTTTAAGGTTTGACTTTTGGTAAGGCTCATGATATTCAGGAGCACCATTTAGAAGGGAAATTACCACAAAAGAATGGAAGCCCAGATGGAGATGGGATTCTGGTGACTCTGCAGCTGCCTCCCCTATCTCAAAGGCTGGAGCTTGATCGTATCAGGAATTCCACATTACTCCTTTCAAAAAATAATTATTAAAGAAGCACTCTCCATGATCCCAAGGCAAAGGTTAGCACAGGGTCTCGCTCAGAGGAACATGTATTTCACACAGCAGACGGCAGAGTGACAAACCGTAATTAACATCGGGGAGCAACAGGCAAAGATTTGGAGTGGAAAATATTCCTGCCTTAAATTAAATATCAGTTTGGTCAGAAGATCATTAAAAATATGCTTTCACCTGCTCCTAATTATTTTCTCCACTACAATAGGTATTTGTTTCCACTCGCAGGAAGCTGGAGCTGTAAGACAAGGTGTGCAGAGGGTGGAATTCACCTCTCTGAAGCAGCTCTGACCTGCGCAAGGCATAAGCCTTTTGCATAAAGGTGCTTTTTACTCCCAAGTGAAGCTCAGAGCACCTGAGGAACCACATGCATTAATGTGAGCCCTGGCCCGTGCTTCTGAGCTGGTGCCTGCTGCTGGCTGGCCCTGCACCAGGGGCGATGTGATCCAGCTGTGGATCAAGCCCTCCCCGTGTGCTTGCAGTGTGGTCGTGCATCTATGAAAATACACATGCAATATGCATGGACCGCTCTCTGTAGTTTTTAATGCATCAAAATATCAACATAAAAATTAAATCACGCCTTCCCCCCCAAAAGAAAAAAAAAAAAAAAAAGGCACAAAAAATTTTTTTAAGCCTTCAAAACAAGCGTTCTTTTCAAGCCACTGGCAATTACAGAGAGGTCCTGATCCTTTCTGCATGTTACTGTCAAACGAGTTTTCAGTAGGATTCAATAAAGTGATCTGACATTTCTTTGGAGATCTTTACACACAGTAGCTGAAGCCAGGAAAGAACTTTACTTCTGGCAGCTATGTGAATATTTTATTTTGCCCAAAGCTAGACAGGTGTGATCAAGAACAGGGGGGAAAATATATTAGCAAAAGACCTTTCAGTGGCAATACAGGTGTTTGCTGGAGTGCAGTCGGTTTGGGTTTTTGTGTGTGTATCTTTTTTTTTTTAAGAAGAAAGTCTTAGCAAGGCAAGATTAAAGGCACAGTACATTTATTTCTTATAGACTGAAAGGTAGGGAAATGTTTAAAAAAGCAGGTTACAGTGCTGGGTGTTGAAGTTGCTAATTCTGAATTTCTAGCCAGCAGCTGTTAGCATTTGTCAATGAAAAGGATATTTTGAACCAGAGCTACAGTAGGAATTAAGCTGCTCATTCCTATAAGCTTGAAAAGACTTTGGCACATTAGATAAGTCTTGTATCAGAGCTTTCCTCATCACGCACGGGGGAGGCACTAAAGAGTTAACGGGGTTTATAATTCACAGAACAAGTCAATACACTCATTCAAATAGTTACAGAAAGGTCACAGGCTGAGATGCCTGAAACCTGCTTAAGCAACAATTTTTTGCTCTCAGGGTAAGCTGCAACACAGGACACATTTCCTGGAAGAGGTCGGAGATGTTGCTAGAGCAGGCAGGGGCCGGGGGAAGGAGCTGCACGAGTTGTTCAGGACCTGGGAAGTCAAATCCCACCCCATGGGCTCAGCAGGTTTGTTACAGAGGTGGTTGAACAAGATGTACAATGAAGGGGAGGAAGGAGAAGGATCTTTAATTCAGCAGCGTGTCAGAGCAGCTGGGACCAGCCTGGATGAGGTCTAACAGGAGCAGGACTCTGAGAATCAGCTCACACGCACATATTTTCAGTACAGCCCACAGCTATACTGTACTAATATTTAGTATCCAGCTATAAGTACTATATACTAATACCTCTTAATATTAATTGGTCACTTAAAACCTGAAAGGGCATCATTTAGCATGAAAAAACAGCTTTTCAGTTCATAACCCCCACAGTCTGCTTTACCCTTACCCCACTCTACTCAGGGCTCCAATAACTACAGTACTGCATTCACTAACATCTCTCACATAGATGGATAAGATATCAATCTGCTGCCTGCGATATAAGTCGAAGTTTCCAAGGCATGAATGAGAGCAGCCCTGGTGCAAAAAATAAGATATTTCAGGAACTGGAATCACAGAAATCCTGAAGATGGATCTGGAAGGGACCTTGAGGGGGGGCCTTACATCAGTTCAGCCCATCAGCTTCAGGACCATTTTAAGCCCAGCCAGAAAAGCAATCAACGTAGAGAGCTTTCAAAGGCTGATTTCCTGGGGGAGGGCAGTTTTCCACTCCAAGAAGGCTCCCTGAACTGTCCCATTCAATGGCCACAGAAATGTTGTGTACAGTGCAGAGATGCCCATATAGAAGTAAGACCAGTAATTCCTATGTGACCTCCAGCTTCAATCCCTTCTTCAGCTGAGCATGTACAAGAATTTAATGCACCTCAGGACTGGGAGAGCCCACAACTCTCACAGCCTCCTACATACTCGAACATTGCATCAGGATTAAAATAATAAACGCAAGAGCTGCTTTCTCCAATGTTTCATAGCAGTGCCTGGTTGCACAGGGTAACTCTGGATGTCTGCCCTTCAACAAGCAATGCAAAAGAGGAGGAAGAGGGCTGGGATGGGCACATTGTCCCTTTGGCTTGGAGAAGCCAAGTGGTTGAAAGGCTAAAGATCATCTACACCAGAAAAAGTATTTCTAAGTACAAATATTTTACCGACTGAAAACACTGTTTCATGTGGTGTGCAGAGGAAAAGAGTAAATGTGTACCAGTCCAGTTCCAGCACTGGGGTCTCGGCCACTGATCTGGGTCCCTCAGTACTGCTGGATCCTCTCCAGCTGGTGCTTTTGGAAGTGCAGAGGGCCAGGTACGCTCCGTGCTCGTGGGACCTCCATGGACCCAACTTTATCTATGCCTCAGGTCCTAGCAGCAATGACACAAAGTCAGCCTCAGACTCACAGGATGCCCCAACGCCACCCCTACATGAGTTCAAACCTTCACAAGATGTTTCATGGAGAACTTGAGGCTCCCTGTATAGTCACTGGAAGGAAAGGGTGCAATTCATCTTCCTTATTTTAGGCTAAAGGAAGTCTCACTGTGGTTGTACTGACAACACACACATGGCAACACAGTGAGGCACATTGGGTCCCAATCACCACAACTGGGTAAAAAATGTCTCTAAGAGCCTCCAGAAGGAGAGCCTTCAGGTAGGAGCTCAGAAGCTCCTACTTCCTTCTGGAGGAGCATCTCCCCTCAAAGACAGAGAGACCTCACCGAGATACCTTCATCTGGACCATAGCCTTTGTTATACCTATTAAGGAAGGCTGGCCCTCAGCATGTCCTCTTGCTTTCTCAAGAGGAGATGGAAGCTTTGGAGCTGATGAGTCCAATCAGGATAGTACAGGACACACACACACACACACAAAAAAGAGAACAAAGGTTATTATTTAAACATAATGAGCACTGGAGGTATCTGGCATGGGTGCTGCCACCCCTCAGGGCAATAGAGAAGGTGAGGGCCTGGCAGCCCTGCTGTGACATGCCATGAGCTCTCGGGAGGCTGCACATGTTGCAAGGGCCGTGCTTCCATAGCAGTTTCTTGTAAGAGAAATTGGAGATTGAACCACAGCCACAGGGAGAGTGACCAGCGAATGCATACGGCACTGTCTGGAGGTCAACCTGAGGTGAGCTCAGCACCTTGCGGAGAAGGAAAAAGAGGGGTGAATCACGGCATGGGTCATCAACAAACCCCACACGTGATGGGAGGGAGATAAACAAGGAAACAAGGAGAGAGGCCACACACCCATCCAGCCTTGTGTTGGCACAGCATTCACCAAAAAGGCACTTCCCTGGGAAAATGTTGAACAACCAACTCATCAAATTTTATTGCTTGTGATACCCCAGGCCCCAAGTAAATATTATTCACGGTAATACCTACCTGTGTGCCAGTAAAAGTGATGAGTGGACAAGACCTGGCACATTTTGCAGCTGGGAAACTGAGGCAGGAGGCTTCACCTGCGCTGCCAGCTGAGCAGGGGCTGAGCTGTCTCCAGCCTCACAACTGGCCCAGGTTGTTCGTCTGCAAACCCACCCTCCATGTTCCCAAAGGGGATTTATAATTCCTAGAATAGGATCTTTTGCAATCGTAAGTCTCCTGAGGACAGCGCAGTACCTCCACCCCATGGCTGAGAGAGTGCCCAGTGCCTCCCTGCCTTGCTGCAAAGATCCGTTCTTGTTTTGGAGAGGGAATATGACAAAGCCACATTTCTTGCTGTTTGTGCAAAGCAGCCCCTTAAAGAACTGAGGGCTTCTTGCTCAGAAAGCTCCAGGATCTAAGGAGCCTCTCAAAAGCCTTTTAATTACATCTGAAATAGGACAGGCCTTGCTCTTTGGGGAACATCATGAGACCTAAGAGCAGAAAAAAGCTGAGAGAGCTGGTCCCCACCGACTCCCAGCTCCAAGCCAAACAGGTTTGGCCAGCTCTAATTAAGGTAATTAATATCCTCAAACCTGTTATTAAGCAAGAAGCAGTAAAAGGGAGTCTCCCCTTTACCTCGGGGTCCTGCCGAACACCTCAGCCCAACAAGAAGGCCATTGTCAGCCCTGCGGCCTGCGGGGCCATGGGGTCAGATCCTGCCACCCTGGGGTGGCAGGGAGTCACTGGGTGAGCCCCCATCTCCTTCTCTGAGCTGGGAAGCCGATTTCAGGCCATGTCCCACCACCCACACTAGATGCAACAATGGTTGGTGAGATATTTGGGCAGTGGGAGGTGTGTTCAGGAGGTGTTTGAAAGGCGGCCTGCCTTATTCACTGCTCCCTAGTTAGTGGGTAAGTCAGGAGGGAGCATCCAGAGGGCAAAATCAAGTCTTCACATCATCCCCCAGAGACCTGGAGTGCAAATTTGGACTTCAATTCAGATCTTTGGCCAGCAGACTGTCGATGAACACAAAGGAACACCAGAAAGGGAGCTCAGTTCAAAGACCCTGGTGGATCTTCGAGACAGAATAATTAATGAGACATGAATTGGAAAACAAAAAAAATCTATTTAAATGTAAGAAAAAACTTTTTCTATGTGAGGATGTTCAAACAGTAGGCCAAGTGTAGCCTCCCTCCTTGGAGGTACACAGGAGGATACAGTCCTGATGGACCTGCCCTAGGTGAACCTGCCCCAGAAAACCATCTGCAGAGA
The DNA here is from genome assembly GCA_011076525.1 of Nettapus auritus. Classification (NCBI taxonomy): domain Eukaryota; kingdom Metazoa; phylum Chordata; class Aves; order Anseriformes; family Anatidae; genus Nettapus; species Nettapus auritus. The sequence goes on from CM021766.1 coordinate 2,610,083, forward strand.
CCTCTGACCATCTCAGTTTTTCTGCGGTTCTGGGAAATTAGATAATTATTTAAGACCCATATACAACTGATCAAATACATGTATAACAAATACCATGGTGTAACATAAGATATTCCAGTCCCCTCAGCTCATGGGGCCGCATCCATCCAGCTCTGCAGATGCAGAAGTAAAACACAAGATGCCCAAAACAAGGTGCAGCACCGATCCCTGATGCCCAGCACATGCAGGAAAGATGCCAGCTGCCCAGGTGGACCTCCCCTTTCATTTGAGGAAAGAAAAGAGCTGACAATTTTTTAACTTCATACTTGTCCTTTCAAGTCCTTTTCCCCCACTGCCCCCAGGTAGGAAAATTCCTCCTGGAGGAAAACACTGTCGCAATCTATTTTGGTTCTTAGTCAAGTGCAAGAGTTTGTTGGGGGATGTTGTTTTTTGGGGGGAAGGGGATTTTTTATATTTTTTCCACTGCAAATTCTTCTCTGATTCCTTCTTTCAAACGTGCCCAGAAGGAAAATTTGCCTTTCCACTGCTGGTCTGCAAGAGCCCGAGGTGTCAGGCTACCCGCAGGAATGTGGGGCTTGATACCTGTGAGCTGATCTGGCAGGAGCTGAGCAACCCCTGCAGCAGCCACCCCATCAATGGCTGCTCCATCCCAGCCAGCCCTAAATAGGGAAAGAAAGAACATTATGGCTCAGAAGAGCAAGCAGCAATGTGGTCCTGGGCTGGTTCCTAGTGGTGAACAAAACGCGTAAGTCTCTGCGATTTTTGTGCAAAGCAGGTGGATGCCTCGGGCTCTGGTCAGCACAGAGAAACCACTTTCAGTCCAGAAATGGCACAGATGAAAAACATCAGCTACAGCAACTGCTATTCTGTGTTTAAAAATACATACACAAATAAATAAATAAATAAATAAAAATCTTCACAACCGACAGGTCCTGGACAGCATCTAGCCAATGTCTCTCTCTCAGGGGTTTGCCAGCCCTTTCTGATCTCAAGGGCTTCCCTGAGCAGCCAGCTCCTGGGAATGAAAACTTCACGGACAGACCAGCAGCATCTCAGGGCTGGTGCAGGACTTGGCGGTGGCTGTGTGCTGGGCAGGTGTCAGGGAAAATGGATGTCACAGGATTTACCTTCTGTGCTTCAGCAGATTTCTCTGGGACATGTGCAAACTAGGGTTTTCCTCTCTGGAGGAATATTCTTGTTTTGTTTTTTGGTTTGTTTGTTTTCAGGAGGACAAAATCCTCATGCTAATGCCATTAATTAATCAGAAATTCTTGTCCCCAAAATGTGCAGGGTCATACCAGCACAAACAGCAACAGCTTCTCAGAAGGGACCATCCCCTGAAGTCTAAGCTTTCAGCTGACCACTTAATGCAACATCACTCTGGGCTCATTTCTGAGCTTGGCTGCTCCCAAGGCCATTTTAGATACACACAAACATTTTCCTGGGTTCTGCTGGATGATGCCACCACCTGCCTCACGCCTGAGTCCTGTGGGTCACCCTGGCTGGGTGTCAGCTCCCTTCTGCAGCAAGACAACACCTTCCTCCAGGAAAAGACAGGCTCTTACAAAAGTTGTGCAAGCAGTAACCATGCTAAGCTGACTCTAACACCAACCTTAAAAGCCCCACTTCATGACTTTGTGATCATATAACAACCACCCCTTGGTGTTGAGATGGCCAAAACCCATCCTTCCTGGAACTAGGGGCTGAATGAGGAACTCAGAGCGAATGGGTGGACACAGCCCTGCCTCTCATCTCCTTGAGCATGCTGTTAACGAATTCACAGCAAGACACAGTCTTCACCTTAGGAGTTGACATCCAAAGCATTTGCTGGCCCTACAGCCTTGTATCCAGACCACTACCAGCTGCCTTCAGAGCTCAGCAGTCCCAGCAACACAGAGAATCACTGGGAACAGTCACTGTGTGTCCCCAAATCCATGCCCAGGAGAATATTTGTTGGCACAGGTCAAAGTGATGCCTTAGACCCTATTATGGGTTGGAGCAAATGGCCTCCAGAGGTCCTTTCCAACATGTTTTATTATTCTATTGGCCTAAGGCAATCACCAGAGAGAGGAGAATCCCTCTGCAAAGCACTTCCAAGTCCTTCAGCAGAGAACTTCTCCACCTCCCTGGCCATACACAAACCTTCCCTGCACCAGGTTCATAGCCCTGAGGTGCTGGAGAAGAAAGGTACATTCATCACTTTGACCATAACCCGATGAATCTTTACAGAGATAGATAAAATATCAATGTGTCAGTGGAAAAGATAGTAAAAGAATCATTATAAATAAATAAATAAAGACTATGGAAGGAAGGACATTTGCCCTGTGGAATGGAGAAAAAGATTTCATCAGGTTTCAAAAGCCAAGTGGACATTGATGAGCTGCGGAAGGGTAACATCTCTGGTGCAGGGAGCAGGAGCATCAGCCCTCCAAAGTCTGGCATTTCAGGGTGGGATTTTGGAAACGACAGGTCTCTTCATTCAGAAATATCCACTGTCCATTTTTTCCTGCTAGGTATGAGTCTGTGGCCTTGAAGCTTGATTCAAAACCCACGATAGTTGTGCACTGACTTCAAGAGGCTTTGGATTAGGCACAGCGTGAACTCCGGACCTACATTTTCATGCTTCCTAAAGAGAAATTCCCTCTCTTAACATTTCTGAGGCCAAGCAAACACTTTAGCACAGTGCTTGCTTTCAGAGCCAGGCTTAGGTACACGCCGTCAAGTACGTTTGCCGCAGCAGAAGAGGAAGCTCTTCACACGAGTACAGGGTTTTTGGTTGGTGGAGGAGAAATCTCTTCAACAAAAATTATCTGAATAGACAAACATCCTTCCTTAGCATGGTCCAGCCTTGATAAGGTCCCAGCACCAGACTGGGCAGAATCTGTCCAGAAAGTTACTCTCATCCCCTCTTGGGCAAATGCCCATTCATGTTATTTAAGTAATAATTAAATTAAGTGCACCCAAGCCCCTCATGCATGACCTTACTGGATAATTAAGATGAGTGATCAGGGAACCATGCTGGCACCAGCAAGCCAAGAGGGGCCATTTGTCAGAGCCCTGCTCCCAAGGGGATGTCCACGTTGGTTTGTCCATCACCCACTGTCTCGTTAGGGATGGGAGCTTATGGCACCCCCGGGATGATAACACCCTACTACAATTGCCGTATAAAATAAGTGCATTGTGCTGTTCCCATAAAGACAAACGTGCTGTTGGGGAAGATCTGATTGGATCATAAATTTCCAGCTAGGAGAAAATGGGAGGCAGTGGTGCCAGCAGAGGGAGTTTGCCGGCTCGCAAGCCTGCTGGAGCAGAGAGCCAACAATCTGTCGAGAGAGATGGAGGGGAAATGTACAAACACCAGATCTATATTTTTAAACAGATTAATGAAACCAAACCAATTTGTGTCACTTCATGCACTCAGCAACCCATCACAAAGCAAAACAAAGAGGGGGGAAAAAAAGGAGAAAAATAGAGACTGGCCAGCTCTGCTACCTCCAATTAAGCCAAAGCAAATTGCTCCCCCTGTGAAGCCCAAAGGCTGCCAGCCTCCCCTCCGTGCCCTACCGAGGGACACACAACGTGCTGGGGAAGCCCATCCAGATGCCTGCAGGGAGAGACGAGTGGCTAATTAGAGTCCTGACCATGAAGGGCGCTCAACAGCTCTCTGAGGGACTCTCCAAAAAAAACAAATAGCCTGCAAGATACATTGCCAAATAACAACATGCCAAACTCAAGCTGGGAGATTGTCACACCATTCTTTTCTTTTGGTTTTGGTTTCTTTTTTTTTTTTTTTTTTTTTTCTTTTCCTGGTGATGCAACAATTATTATTCTTTTAATAACGATCAGATTCGGTCACCCAATCCTAACCATATGGCAACTCAAATATTCAGCAGCAACAAGGATGGGATGATGAACAGGTCAGTAACAGTGAATATTTGGAACATGTGCCTCTTGTAATAGGTTTAGCCATCTAGATTTTGGAGGCAGCCCTTTTCTTTCACTTGAATTTGTGGCATCTCAACGTCTGCCATTCTTTGTGAGCTACCGGCTGCTGATTTCTCCAAAGGGAAGTTGCTCTCGTTGGGACTTGCCTTGGGAGGGCTGTCTAAGCTCAGTTTTGGACAAGCACCTAGCACCAGCAGCTCTTTTCAAGAGCAGAAATAGGTGCAAAATGCAGTGACTTATCAGCAATGGCTGAAGTCAGCCCCTGAATTTCCCATCCTTATCTCTGCATTTCAGGGAGGGCTGCTGTACAGTAACCAATTTACTATTTATACTTTTCATGAACAACATTTCACTCTCATTTCTATCTTTGAAAGTATCTTTGCAAAATGTTCCTAGCCCATTTCATTTCTTGTCCTCCCCTAATTTTATCCCCACCAAAGGTCCCCGCTGAAATATTTCTGCCACGCGCTAAGTCAAACCTTCATTTGCAGAAATACAGAAGGGACAAAGGATTTTTGGAATATTTTTGTACTATTCTCTTCTAGTTGCTTCCATTCAGGTTTACAAGGCAAATTTTTGTCACAGATTAGCCCATCAAAAATTCAGAAAGCAGGTAAGTGTGAAGTTTTGTCTGGGGCATTTTTATGAGATTTTTATTTCATAAAGTAATATAGCTTACCTAGACACATCTCTGTCAACAGTAACCTTGGCAAGAAATACTCTTTTGTCCCAGAATTTTTAAATGAAAGCAAAGGAAAAATGTCCATCCCAGCAGTATTTACACCTTCTCTAATGAGTAATTAACTATTCAAACTATCCTTCCTTAAAGAGTTTGTGATAAGAGGGAGACGGAGAGTGGAAAAGGGGGTTGAACTCAGATCTCTGAACTTAGAAAGGGCTGGTCTGTCCAGCAGAGAGTCACCACCTCGTGGAGCTGTTCTTTGCTCTTTTCTTGGTGGCCTGGAGTTCACCTTGTTGAGGAATGGGAAAATTTCTACCCTCACAATTATTTCCCACCCTATTCAAGCTCGAAGGCACCTATGTACCCCACACAACCCAACAGTCCCTGAAAGGGATGGGAATTAAAGGTTGTCCTCAGCCTTGGGGGTGATCATCCCAGGGCACTGGGGCAGAGGGCACAGGAGCCTGGGGGGCCTGCAAGAGTCAAGCAAGCCTTTCCAGAAGACTTCAAATTTAACTTTGTGCAAAAACTTCTGGTAAGTTTTTTATGTTTTTTAATGCTGAGTATTTCTTTCTTGGCACTCAAGAGACATGAGATCAACTACTTAATCCTGCATCAGTAAATCATCTGAGAGTATTGGCCAAAAAGAGGTGGGGAAAAAAGGGGAAAAAAATCATCTCCTGGTTTCAAGCCTAAATAACTGTATTGCTCGACAGCTTCAGGAGTGAGTTTTCAGTTCACCCATAGAGTCAAGGACTATTGAAAATAATAATGATCCTACCTCACATTAGGGATGAAAGCCAACTATGAAATTAAGAGTTCCAAACCCAAGTGCCTGTAGTAGAAGTCTCCTTGGCCAGCTGGTGTCTGAGCTCCTGTTGAGACCAGTGGAGATGCTGAGCTTTGTCTGGGCACCTAAACCCCACTGAATTCAGGCTTAAGGAGTTTTGCCATACTAACCCGAATTCCTGAGCAAGGATGCATTGAAAACCTCTGCCCCGCTTTCAAACTGGGTGCGATCAGCTTCATACAATCATGCACATGCAAACAGAGGTTGGACCCATGGTGTTCCCTTCCTGACCACCACTCAAGGAGGCAGCAGCCTGTAAAGCGCAGAGATAGGCTCAAGCACCGCCACTGTCTGGGATCATCTGTCTGCCTGTGTTGGCCCCACGTGGCGCAAATGCAAGCATGCTGAAAATGGCAGGAATTGCCTCATTTTGCTTCAGGGAGGGCCGTAATTAGACAATGTCTGTACAGTGCTTGGAGCTCGTTGCAGAGGAGAAGCCGCAGCACTGCAAAGCATTAGAAGCATTTCGGAGCCGGGGTTTGTCACTCAGAGGTAAATGATACAGGGGAAGATGGCAGCTTGCCACAAAAATGTTCCTGATCCTCGCATGGCATTCAGAGCGTAACACCTCAGACGTGTCCCAACATAGAGCTGGAAGCCTGACACACTTCTGAGCATTTAACACCACGGTCGGGGGCTAAAGAAGCCTTGGTGGACCAGTGGCAGCCACCAAAACTGATTGCAGCCTGGGAATTCCAGCTGGTAGGCCAAAGGGTGCACAAGAAAAGGGATCTGACGGCTCGACCCAGAATCGTACAATCCCAGGATGGCTTGGCTTGGAAGGGACCTTCAGGGATCGTCAGGTCCAATCAATCCCGTGTAAATCAGGGGATTAAAGACCACGTTGGTTGGGAGTGCTGCATCCCAAGACGGCATCATCTCCAGGTGAGAAGTCAGAGATCGGGAGGGACCGCCTGCCTTGGGTCTCTCTCCGTTGGCCGTGGCCTTGGGGGCTGTGTCCATCTTGGGGCAAAAACCTGAGCCTCAGTGGATGTGCCCTGGAACAGGGAAGAGGCAGGCAGGCTTTGAGATCGACCCCGCACTGGTTCAGCAAAATTAGTGGTTGCATTCAGTTTTTTTCAGCTTAAAAGCACTGAAAGGTAAGAAGACAAAGCAATCCTTCATGCATGGAGGCAGCTTGGGTCTGGAACTACTGATGTGCCACCCCCAAGGTAGGCTAGGTCCTAGCTGAGGGAGAAGATGCCCCCAGGCTCCGGTGGCCACACAGGCTGTGTTGATGCTGCTAGAAAATGAGGCTTAGGGGCTGATCCTGAACTTGAAGCTAATTAGTGTTGACTCTGTTTTGGACCACCTTGTGGGTGTCTGCAGGGCAGGATCAAGGCGTGATTTGGGGACGGGTCATTCCAGGTTACACCCCTGGTATGAACTGGAGAGCGATGTCAATCTCTCTTCCAGACATGGCCCTCCAACACTATCCCAGCAGGTTTTAGACCTCTGAACACCTCAAATGAACCCTGAAGCAAGACCCCAGGATGGCAGCAGACCCCCTCCCCACTACGTAGCACCCAGCCCTGCTCCATGGCCCTATAATACAGCAATTATTTTGGGTGGTGGTGGCAGCATTGTAAATCTGGGGACTGTTCCGTGCCATGAGCTGTCTCACAGCATCCCCAGATCCCTGGAGATCTTAGCAGAGCCAACAGCACAGGGTGAAGAGCCCCATTTCACCAAGCAGCAAATTCCTGACTGCTCCAAGAGGGACTCGATGGCCTGGGGGACATCTCCTCGGAAATGAAGCTGAGTGAAAAAAGGAGGATGACTCCCTGTTTCCTAAAATAAGCTGATTATTTGAGCAATTCGGGCAGCCTGGAAGATCCTCCTGTACAACACGTGCAGCTGCCATGAAGCATCTCTCCTTCTCTGGTGACTGCAGCCTGCTGATATTTTCCTGGTTTAGGTCACTGAAGAGGAACATGTCAGAATTCAACTCTTCCTCAAAAAGTAAGCAATATTCCCAAATGCCCAGCCCTCAGCCTCATCCTCAAGATGTACCCAGCTTTTCATGGGAATTCTTAAGTGTCACAAGTCGCTTTTTTTCAGGGAGGGAAACTGAGGCACACAGCGGATGGTTTTTCTAAAGGAAGAACAAAATCCACTTGTCATTAGCATAACAAAATGACAAGTTTGTTGACATGCCTTCCCCAACCTGAATCTCAAGGAGGCCTGAACCTAGAGCTGGCCATTAACTTTTTGCAAAGATTGGGCATGTCCCTGAAACCCCAACTATCAAAACACTTACCCAGATCACATAGTTCCCCCAGGACCCTTCAAAGGGGACACTGAGGCTCTACAGCAGTATGAAAACACGATCTTTAAGTGCTGGTTGATGCAGAGCACGGGGTCGTTGGTTCCTCACCCTTCCTGCAATTAGCCAGTGTGAAGAGGAAAGGTGGGGATGGTCCCAACCAGCCTTGTCAAGGAGGTCCCAACACACCTTGTTGGCCTCCAAGCCCCACCAACTTCTGGAGACCTGAGCCAGGGGCACCATGGATAGACCCAAGGAACCCTGCAGGCTCCATCCCAGCTCATGGCCTGTAACCACAGAGGGATCAAGGTGCTGAGATGTCCTGTTAGCAAGATAGCACCAAAAGACATGTTTGAGGAAGGGGAAAAGAAGGATATTGCATGTGCAGCAGATCTGGTGAGATACAGGGAGAGATTTATTAGAGATATATTGCTGTATTGGTCATGGGTGAACCTGGTCATGGAAAATGTACAGACACAGGAGGTCCTTGGGTTTGGGCACAAGACATGGGGCCGCTAATCCAACCAGCGAGCTGCCTTTGGCTGCCTTGAAACCTCGTTTTCCTTAGCTGCATATATCCTCGACCTCACACCCTCTGAATACTGAAGGTGCCTTTCCACGTGTCTGTCTTCACCTGCACACCTTCAGCTAAAAGGCCGCTTGGGAGGATGTGATAAGGGGCTGCCAAGGCCCTGTGCCAGCCTGCCCAGCAGCAGCAAGGCGGTCTGACAGCCAGGTGTCCCGGGGAAAGGAGGGGAAGCAGAGCTGGCTGCTTTCCTCGGGGGCGAGGCAAGACATTGAGGATGCTGCTGGATTTTATCTTATATGTCTGGGAAGGTGGCTGAGGAGCATCTGGGGATCTCTGAATATCATTTAGAGATCAAAAGATGCTCTTCCTGCTACTCAGCAGGGCTGAGTGTTCGCCCAGAGCTCAGCAAGTCCCTGGCCCATCAGGGACGTCACAGCCACCAGCCTTCAATGTCCACAGCTCCAGGGGTCACAGCAAACTATCAGCCACTTCATCATCTCTGCTCTGGTGTTTCTCAGACTCAGGATGGCCATCCCAAGGAGATCTTTGTTGCCACCTGGACTTTTTGTCTGGGGGTAGCTAAGCTTTTTTTCCTGATGGAAAACCATCTTGTCAAGAAATTCCCACCCGGGATTTCCCCAATGGTCTCACAGAGGTGGTGGGAAGTGTTGGACGGAGCCCTTGTTCACCAGTCATCATTTCTGGAGGGAAAAATAAAATGAGAGAGAGATTTTATTATTCTTAACGATTTATATTATTAATGGCTATTACCATCAGCAGCCGCCATGCCAGCCTGCGCCCCCCCCTTGTGCTGGCATCCATGCACTCTCAAAGTAAATTTGCTTTGCAAGGAGGCTTAAAACGTGCACTTTGAGAAGGGCATAGACCCAACTCGTTTACACAAACAAGCCGGAGAACAGGCTTGTCACATTCCAGGCGTGCTTCCCCCAGCCGCCGGCCCCCTCCCCATCCAGCGGAGGAAAAGCTCTTTCAAAAGAAATCCAGCACAGAAAGCTCCCCCTCTGCAATAATCCAGAGGGGGATCCATCCGTGTACACGCATGTTTTAGCTCCCAGGGCAATTCTGATGTCCTCCATCGAGGCTGGGAAGTTGTTGAGCACCCAAGAGCCAGCAGCTGCACCCATAGGTGGGGAAGGGTCCCGGGGCCAGCGCTGATCTTGGTGTGGTGCTGAGAAGCCACCAGCACCACGCTGATGGTTGCCTGTATCAGCCCATGGTGGGACCCAGGGGGAGCCACAGTTTGGGAAAAAAAAGGGGAAAAAAAACTACAGAGGGAAATCAGATAAGGTGCATTCCTGGGCGCGCATTACTGAAATGACTTCACAGCGCAGCTCGAATGCCCATACTTGACCGGGGGAGCCGTCCGAATGCACTTGATTTATGGAGGCATGCAGGCGGAGAAGGGTGTTCCCCCACCCCGGTGCGGCAGGGGGACCGGTGACAATGTGCCCCTTGTGCCTGAAGTGTGGCACGAGGGAAATGGGAAACACCGGCAGAGCGATAAGTGGCATTCCAGCCAGAAATGCAAACTCGGCGCGCCCCCATCACTCGGTGGCTGCTCTCGCCCCAGAGATCGTCCCTGCTCAGGGCTTGACATCATGGATAAAGCCCCAAAACTGAAGCAGGGTGGAAAAGCAGCAGACTGTTTGTCTTCACCCCACATCACTGGTTGTTCCAGAGCCACCAGCAATGATGGAGTGTCACCAATTCTCCATCCTCCCCAGGTGCACCAGGTCTCCTCCATCCAAATCCTATCACAACCAATTCCCACCTAAAGGGTGAAAATCTCCCTTTGCTGCCCCAGGATAAAAATTATCAGTGTCATAACCAGTTTCGGAGCACTCCCAGGGGAAGGCAGCTTCGTAGGTCTCATTCTGAATGAGAGGAAACTGAGGCACGAAGCATGCGGCTCAGCTCCACGCACGTTCTCACCTGAATTTGGGCTGGAAGCACACGGCGGGTTTCCCAACCTTCCTCAGGAGGCAGCCGGGCGAGACTTGTTTGCCATCACGCCTCAAGCTGGAGGGGGAATCCAGTGGGGTGGGATGCAAAAAGCCCCGCTGGAATTCGGCCCTGACAGCCGAGGTTTGGGGCTGTTTATTTTCTGTGCTAGTCTGGCAGGGGGAAGAGAGATCAGGGTCACGGCGAGGGCTCAGGGGTGTGGGAAAGAGGTTTTTTTTGTTGCAGGTAAAGCCATGCAAAAGACACTGGGTCTCAAAAATCTACAGCAGACTGGAGATGGGGTGAAGAAACCACCTCGGGCATGCTCCCTGCCTCAGTTTCCCTCAGCACTGAGTTCCTGGGGGACAAGCTTTGCTATTTTTTCCTCCCCAACGGGGGCCAGGGAAGCGCTGGGATTTTTCCCACTGCCCCAGCCCGCGGCCCCGGCAGCCTGGGTGTTCCTCGGCAGCACTGCCATGCGAGCACAGCCCCGGGGTGCTGCGATTATCAGCTAAAAGCCTTTACCTGGGGCTTCACTGCTATCGCTCAGACATACCAAGCCACTGACTTCTGCCTTTGTCCATCCCGCCGTGGAGTTTCCTGGCTTGCTGCTTGTTTATGCACGTTTCCTCCCCGTGCCGTGACTCAAGCCTCAGGTATTTGCAGTTTGGTCATTACAGGGCTCAGCCACCTTCCCAGCTCCCAGGAGACTTCTGAAGCCCTCCGTTAAGGTAAGCACCCAAGCTCTGGGTGCCCCATGGATCCGGCACCCCTCTGGCACTTCAACATGTCCCCCTTGCACCCCACAGCTGAGGATTTAGGGAGAGGGTGAAATTCTGATGCTGCTGAGGGCTGGATGCTCCACTGGCATTGGTGAACCTGGTGGCCCCAACATGTTCCTGAACCCCAGATTTGGGTGGTAGGGCCAGGGTAGAAAAGCCAGACCCACGTCTGCATTCACAGGGAGAGCTCATTTGAGGAAGAACACTTTCTCAGCATGTCCTGAGTCTCCCAGCACCTCCTGAAAGCTGTGTTGTCTGCCTGTGGCTTTCCTCCTCGGAGGTAAACTGAGGCACCAACTTGCAGCTCCATCCCAGAGGCTCACCTGGTGGAGAAGGGGTCTCCTAAGGACACAGCCAGGTGTGTGCCCCTCAAAAGGCAAATGTATTTTCCTGGCTAAATCTGTCCCATAAAGTCCAAACACAGGTGCCCTACATGGATGAGAGCTGGGAAATATGCTGGAGATGGAGGAAAGGTGCGGAAGGGCTTTCCCCTGGGCTCTGCAAGTTCAGAGCATGTATGGCAGGAAGGGATGAGCCGATGTGAAAGCCGAGGAGCCCTCTGAGCTCTGCTGCTCCTGGGAAAACCTCATAGCCGACTTGTCCCCAAAGCAGGGGTTGCCTCGTCCCTTGCCTCTGTCACACCATGACATCCTCCCCTATGGGTCCCCATTTCCATGTGTCCCAATGACAGCCACCGCCGCCGCATCGCCAGCCGTCACCTCTTAATCCCCAGCCTTTGACCTTTCCGCCTTTGGGGGGATGAGGAGAAATCGCTGGCGTTAAGGCAACAAGGAAATGAGCCGCAGTCTGATCCCCCTGAGCCCTGCATTTTGTCTCCCACCCACCCGAGACATCCCCAGAGGCTGGACCCCGATCCCTCGGCCACCGCAGGGGAGGGAAGGTCCCCACCGCAGGACACCATGGAAAAGCCAGGTGGAATCTGTCTGGATGCTACAAGAGGGCTGTTCTGCCCCAAATCCCCTTCCAGGCCGAGATGCAGGAGAGGATTGACTTAAATAAGAGCAGAATGGGTTTGCTCCTTCATGTCTAGGGCCACTGCTCCATCTAGCGTTGGACACATCCCCTTGCCTGGTGCTGCCTCGCCACCGACGGTGTCACTGCCAAGGAGGAACAGCCCAGAAAACAGGTCATGGAAGGGTTTGAGGAGGACAACAAGGCCTTGGTGATTTTATTCTGCTCTGTTTTCTCTTTTCTTCTGCCGGGAGAATCTGCGATTGAAGCAAATCCCAAATCTCTCCAAATAAGTGCAAACATCAGAGTTGGAGACTTCCCAAAGGGTCACCTACTCCAGAAAAGCTACAGGCTGTAAGAAACCTATTAATATCACATAAAACCCCAAATTATCCCCCCCAAAAAGTAGAGATGAGCTTCCAGTCCCCCATAAGGATGCAGGGAAAGAGGCACTTTGAAGGGAGGACACAGAGAGCGATGCGTGATTTTGCTGCAGGGTGCACCCAAGCACAACTGCAAGAGGGCAAGGAAATGCAGCAGGATTATTTGCTTTCCCAATGCAAGATCAGGGAAATGTCTGTGTGTCCATTAAGCCTGATGCTTGTGGGCCCAGCTGGGATGCTGCTATCTCAGCCCAGACTGCGACCTTCTCAAGTCTTGGGGTGAAGGAGCAGAAACAGGATCCTTACCTTGAAACAGCCCAGGATGAGCAATTTGGGGCCAGCTGGGTCTGTGCGGTGGGTCCCTCCTGGGCTACCAACTGCAGATAGCCATGAGCCAAAGGAAAGGGAGGAGAAAGGGCCCATCCAGTGCCCTCGGAGAGCTGAGGACCAAGGAAGCAGGGGCTGTTCCACTGCCTGCCCCAATTTCTTGGTGCTTTTTGGGGAGTTCACTCCCCAGGAGCTGCCCACAGACCACACATCGCTATCAGCACTTTTAATTAAACACCAACTCTTAAATATCTGGGCCTGTTGGAACCCAGGAAAGGCCCTGCTCCAAATTATTGCTTCCCAAACTAAGATTTTTCAGGTCTGTAGGAACCAGGCACCAGCACAGACCGCACGAGCCCTTTGGTGGCAAGGGGTGTCAGCAGCCCCCGGCTGCTTGGTGCACCTGAAATGAAGTTGGAAGCTCTGGCAGAAGCTGCTGCTGCCAGGTTTGATGGAGGAATGGTGAGTTTCCATGTTTCCTGGATGCTTGAGAGGTTCCTGGTGGGCTGGCAGGACCTTCCCCAGCCCCCAGAGCATGCTCAGCATCCAAGCAGGGGCCAGGATGCTCCCATTGTTGTAGGCATAGGGCAGCCTGGCCCCACGCCTTGCATGGTCTTAGAGGCACAGCAAAATCCTCACTCCTCATCTACAGCATGGTCTGGGGCACACATGTAAAACACCTCCAGTATAAGCATTGCAAACCAACCTCCTGCTCGCACTGGAGGTGGCTATAGCAATATTAATGCCTGCGTGGGAGATGGGGGAGCTGGAGCCTGCAATAAAGTCCAGAAACACAGACACTGTCACCAGATCCAACATCAGGGGCACCTCCTGCATCTCTAACGGGTGCAGAGGGACATGAAAAGCATGAAAAGGGATGGTAGCACTGCCCTATGTGGTCCTGTGGTGTCCATTAACGTGGCTTCCCACTTTGGGCGAGTTACAGTCTCTGCCCTCCACCTGACCACCTCTGTTGGCACAAGCAGGAGGGGTAGGTGTTCAGCAGCACATGATGCATCACCGCTTCTTGCTCTAGAAATGGAAGAAAAGGATGAAAAACTGTAGGGTGAGGGCTGGAAGGGTCCCATTTTTCAAAGCCCTCTGTGCATCTGACACTGGGCTGCGAAAGGGCAGAGTAGGGGAGATAAGAGCAGCCCGTCTCTGCTCCTGTGCAAGCGGGGATTTGCCTGGCTTTCACCCCATGAGGGGCTGGCCATGCTCGTGGCTTCCCCTGCTGAATGCATCTCCCCAGCAAAGGGTGATTTTCAATGGGAGGCTTGACCACGACCTAAGCCAGCCCAGCCCCGAGTTATTTCTGTCAGCATTACACACTCCAAATGCTTCGAGACAAGAAGTTACATAGAAAACGCCTTTTGTCCCTCGGCACAATCTGCTTTTTTGTTCGGGTGGCCAGGATAATCGGAGCTGCGCAGCGCTACCTTAACGCCCTTCCCCTGGTCATGGACTTAACGCTGGGGAGAATAACTCCCCGCAGTTATTGCCATAAAGCAGCACATAAAGAGAGCCCTTTTCACTCGCCGATGCCAGGGGGACCACCCAGGCTCCAGCAGGACAAAGCTGCGCTCGCGCACCAGCTGCAGAGGTGTTCCCCACTGATGCATGCAAATTTATGCTTATAAATACATATGCATCAAGAAAAACAAAATCCTTTGCTTCTATGTGTTGTTACCCACGTGTTGCAGGATATTCCTAAATTAATAGCAGTTCCTAAATTAATTGTAGCAAAAGTGCTGTGCCCCATCCCTGGGTGCGGATGCTGGGCAAGAGCACCCCATGGCAGGAGGGTCTCTGTCACCGATGTCTCACCTGTGTGGCCTTGGGCACATCGCTCGTCCCTGTCCCCCTCTCATCCCCTATAAGCACCAGGCAGAGGGTGTAAGCAGGATGGCTGCTCCCCCAGGGATTTCACCCGGTGTTTGGGGAAGGTGTTTTTCCAGCCGCTGCTGAGCTGAGCTGCAATGAGCCTACAGGTCAATAATTCTAGAGCTGTAGAGGTGAAACACACTCAGGCATCCCTGACTTTGGAAACTAAGTCAGAAAAGAAAAATAAATAAATAAATAAAAAGCAGATAAAGGGTGGGGAAAAAGTTAAAAAACAATTTTAAGGAAGAACAAACCAGTTAAGAGACCGATTTCCCAGTGGGAAAATAAAATAAAATAAAATAAAATAAAATAAAATAAAATAAAATAA
>CM021766.1:2634729-2649095 GCA_011076525.1 Nettapus auritus
GGGGGGGCGTGGCCCCGCCTCTTTTCCCGTCGTGCCCCGCGCGGGGCTGGCACTGACGTGGCCGCCGAGCGCCGCCATCTTGTGTGCCTGGGCGGCGAGCGGCGCAGGGCGGGCGGCTCCGAGCGGCACGGCCCGGGGACAGCGAGCGCAGCGCCCGCGGCAGCGCCGGCCTTCCCCGGTGGGTCCCCGACAGCCCCCCGGCTTCCTTTCCCTTCTATTTTTCCCCCTTTCCCGACTTCAGCCGCCGCCCGTCCGGGGGCTGCGGCCTGAGGGGCCTGAGGCCTGGGCGCTGAGGGGGGGCGGCGGGGCCGCCTCAGGCCGCGCTCCCTTCGTTCCCTCACGGCTTCGGCTGGGGGCGGCGGGGCCGCTTCTGAGCGCCCTGCCCCGCTTCCCTCACGGCCCCTGCGCCAGGTTCCGCAGCCAGGCCGCGGGGTTTGGCCTGAGGAGCGGCAGGGCTGGGCCCGGAGCTGCCCTCAGCCGCTGGGGGGGGGCTCCCTACCCCCTCCTTCTCCTCCCCCCTTTTCTCCTTTTCTTCCTTTTCCTCTTTTTTTCCCCTTTCTTTTTCTCTCTGGGGAACCGCCTCGCCGCTCCCCCTACCGGAGGGATCACCCGGGCCTGCCTGCCCCACGCTCCCGCATTCCGGCCCCGCCCGAAGGAGTTTTGCCTCCCCTTCTTCCTCTTCCTCGGAGGGGCCTCGGAGAGGTGGGGCCGGGCAGGGGGGAATGGATGGATGGATGCAGGGAGGTTGTGCTGTGAGGGGCTGGCTGCTGGGCTTTGGGGTGACGGTAAGGAGTCTGCAGCCCGTAGGAAAGTGGTGGTCATCCAGTGCTTGGGTTTGGTGGTCCGGGAGATCTCTTCCATGGTGTAGCAGCTCCCAAAGCAAGGATATTGTACTTTAAGAATACTGTATGGATATAACAGCTCCCAATGCGAGGATACTATACTATAAAAATACTGTGTTGTATCTCTGTAAGTAGTAAATGTGATGCTGTGTGCCGGTAGCCTCAGTCTGACAAAGGAATAGGCAAGGAACAGGAGCCTCTTCATCATTTACCCCATTCCAATGTGACAAAACTCAGCCAGGTCATAAAGCTGCCTAAATGTTGTGTTTGACATTGACCTTGCTGCTGTGCTGCGAGGCTCCTGCCAAAGCAAATTCCACAGGTTGATTAGAGTTGTATCCAGAGGGCTTGTTTGGAAATACGGCTTGGTCAATAACCAAAATGTGAACTGTTTATCTAATACTTTGAACTTTGTTTTGCAAGCAGGGAGGCTGACAAACCCCCCCCCTTGCAGCGTTTTCCACTAACCTTATTTTTCAGGCAAAGAAATGGAGTCAGACTTTTTGTTGAAGGTCGCTCGGCAGTGGGGTTATTACTATTTTTGCTCCTGATTTGCAGCGTTTATGTAGGAGAAAAGGAACTCCAGCTGAACTAGAGGATTGCTTCTTGGCTTTTGTTCCTGGATTTTATAACCAACTTGCCAAAACAAGTAGCCAGCAATCGTACAGATACAGAAAGGAAGGGAATCTTTGAAATAAAGCTTAGGAGGCTGGTATGATGCTGTGTGTTTCCTATGCTTAAAACGCATCAGCAGCGCCCGAGAACCTTGCTGGACTGCTTTGTCTGTTGTGGTAATGACGTCGGGTGAAAGGGTGAGGAAACTTGCCTTGCTTGAACCTCTCTTACACGCCCGTGGTTCGCCGAGTTTACCCACTCCTCCGCTGCGGTAGCGCATCGGGTGTAAAAATGACTCAAGCAGATGTCATCCCCGCTCGGAACTGCCTCTCCTGCTCCAGCTGCTCGCGGCGGACGTCGGAGCTGCTGGATCTCACCTCTAGAGCCTGGAGTAGGGTTACAACGCAAACACCTGGAGGGGAGGCGCTCCCCGGGGGGCTGAGGCACGGTTTTGGAGGTTGCTTGCTGGTGAAACCCAATCCGGAGCTGGAAGGGGACCGGGCAGAAGCACTGCACCGGCGCTGAGAGGCAGAGCGGGGTAGGGGCCGGATTGGTGTCCTCGTCCAGCTCGTTGTGTTGTGCTCCTGTTACGTGGGTTACAAATCAGCTTCAAGCAGCATTTGTACATCTCACCCAGGCGCGGTTATCAGATAAACTATCAATTACCTTAATTGGTGACAAGAGAGGCTCACAACACGAGGTTCCAGCTGAATTTGCAGCGCTGTAGTTTAAAGAAAACCCTTTTTTAAAAGAGAAAAGACCAGGTTAGAAATAAAAAAAGCTGCTGAGATGTGCCAGGAGGGACTTTCAAGCTAGAATTCTTGCGGGTTTCAGCGGCCTTCCCAGGAATCGATACTTCCTGGCGGTGCCTGAAGCTGGTGAGCACGAGTTCACTCGTTCTTCGAAGGAACAGCTCGATTCCTTCTGGAAATCTGTCAAAACTTCTGTCGCGGGGATGCCGCAGAGCCCGTGTCAGAGCTCGCGCCGTCCTCTGCTGTTACTCCCTTTCCTTAACTGATGAGTAAAGAAGTTCAGCGTCGGCTTCCTACTACAGCAGCTGTTTTTTTTGTGTTAATCAGCGTATTTTTCTTTCGCCTTGCAAGTATCCATTTTTGTTTCTTCTTTCTAGCAGACGCTGGAGGACCGTGCTGCTGCTTCTGCTGATGTTTCAGTTCCAACAGAACATCTGAAACACGCAGACGCCGATCTCGTACCTAGCTCTGCTCTGCCATTTTCCCCCAAACCGAATGCCGATTTCATTCCCGGGGCTCTCCTGTGAGTCCTTGCCATTTCCAGTATCAATGTTGTCTTACTGCCCGGCCGTTAGGAAGGAACAGGGGTTGTTTCGCTTCACTTTAAATGTTTTTAAACTTCGGAACCATTCAGCCTTCAACCGCGCAAAGCTTGTGTGCAAAGAAATGCTTCGTAATGCTCGCTCCCCCAGCAGCACGGCCCCAATTTAATGGGGGAGCGTGAAGTCAGAAGTAGGTTGTTCCTGTGGAGCAAGGTGAGCGTAGGGTGAGGGGTCTGCTTTGGTTTGTGACCAGCCCTCTGGCTTCCCCCAGGCTTCTTGTTTTACTCCTCCTGCTCCTTGAGGAGCAAGCTCTTGTGTGTAGGAAATGGAAGAACCCGGCAGGCTCGTCAGCTCCGCCTGCGTCTTGTGCTCGGTGCCTGGTGACCCGGGAATGGTCTTGAGGAACCCAAACCCGAAGCATCGAAGCCAAATTCTGGTGTTAAGGCCCCGTGAACGGGGCTGGCGTTGACGCTTGCTCATCTTTCCCTCGGGCCATCACGTGCGGAGGGGCGGCAAACGGCGCCTAAAAATAGCCGGCTACAGCTGGAGCTGACCAGTTGTGTACGGACAGGGCTTGATCAAAGCGTTTGCCAAAATTTTGGGCAATGAAGAATTAAAATCTGTGAAGAAATAACTCCAGGCTGGAAGACCCCAGCTGTACGTAGCTGCCTGCGGGGTTGAGGCGCGATGTGCGGCAGGCCCAGGTCGATCCTCAACCTCCCGCGGGGCTTTGTTCCTCCTTGGCTCCCTTCTCACGTGGTTAAATCAAGGAACAAGCTGCTGAGTTCATCTGCGCTCCGGTTCTTCACCTGTTCTCGTGTGTAACACCAGCAACAGCTGCTCAACCGGAATTGGAACGAGTTTTCTCACCTCCCCTTTACCGTGGTGATGTTTTGTGAAGAATATTTCGCTGCTTTTAGCATCTTCTAGAACGTGATAAAGCAGGAAAGGTGATGTGGGCCAGCTAGGAAGGCCTGGCTGGCTTTTAAATCCGTATTTCTGTGAGGTAACAAATTGAGTCTTGTTTTCCTCTGACTGATGTGATCGGTTTGTGTTAATCCCAGTTTAGGAACGGCGGGTTTGGTTATATTTTCTTTCAATTAGAGGTGGAGCTAACGGTTAGCCCGGTGGCAAGTAGCCTCCTCGAAATGGAGACGTGTTTGGGATGGCAAACGGGCTGCCTCTGTCAGAGCACCGCAGTTTCTTGCCGCAGGTCCCTGAGCGAACAGAACAAGGTCCAGAAAGGACCGGTGAGGCTGGAAAATCCCCCTGGGATCAGCTGGTCCAGAGCTTTGGGGTGAGTGCCGTGAGTGGGTCCAGCTTCGTGATGCCGTGGCTGTTGCTTCCGGAAAGGGGCACTGGAAAAAAGGTGGAAACGGCCTCGAGAGGGAGATTTTAGCGGTTTGCCTTCTGCGCCTCCACGTCCTCGTCTTGCCTGATCTTCCTTGCTGCTGGGGTTACCAGCCACACAGAGCAGGGTGCCAAAATGACTGCGTGAAGCAGCTTTTGTCACTCTGCTGGTGAAGTTTTGAGCGTTACTTTTTCTGCTTTGGAAGCTTTAGGTGGTAAGTTGGTACTTACAAGTGAGAGGAATGTTCCTACACTGCCCTGTAACAAAATAACCTCTGACTTCATCCGTTACAGTGTGCTTAAAGGATGCTGTAACCCTGGCATTCCCCGTTACTCCTGGCTTCTTGAAATTGAACCTGTGTGCGCTCAAAAAACCCTTTCCAGAGGTGCAGAGCTGAGATTTAAGAGTCGTGGCCGTGCAGCTGCGCTGGCTCCGCGAGAGAAGCGCTCCGAGCGAAACGGCACCGAAAGGCATTACCCTGCGGTTAAGCGCTAACAGCTCCAGGAGATGAAATGCTGAATGATCCTCGGTCTGCAGGTGCTCCTCAGAGCTTTTATTCGACCCCCCTGCGATTAATAAAGGCAAATCCAAGCTCTTAGCCCGGGCTGCGTCGCTGTAACAAGCACCGGGCTGCCCGCTTCCGAAGATGTGCGAGCGGATCGCAAGCAGAGGGCTTCTTGTCACGATTTCAGGCGTTTCATGGGGCTTGTCGAGCCTCTAAAACAAGCAGTTCACCAATTATTAACAATATTTAAGGAAAAGTGGAAGTTATTTGTGTATCTAGAATACAGATGGTATTTTGGCAGGTCTTCACAGATGGGAAACGTTTAAAGATGTCTGGAAAGTGACAGGTAAACCCGCCAGGGTCTTAAATTTCCCCATATTTTCAGTGTGTATTTGTTCTCCTGGCAAAACTAACGGGCTGAAGTGAAGCAGGCTGTGTTGAGAAGCGGCTCCAGCCCATAAACGTGGTGCCCACGCTGTAGGACAGCCCGAAAAGCAGAGCCCTGGTGTGACCGAGGCTGTCCTTGAGGAGGAGGAAGGAACTCGAGGGGCTTTTGCTCGTGGCGTGAAGTGACAAATTCTGGCAGGGACGGTGTCCCAGGAGGGCTGTCATGTCCGGAGGCATAGGAAGGAGCAAGTTTCCCTTTCCTGTAGCAGCAGACAAACGCGGGCAGAGGATGTTCCTGCTGGCGGGGAGGACGGGCTCTGGTGGGCATCTGGTGGGACCCACAGCACCTCGGGGAGCTCTGCACGCGGGGCAGAAGCTGGTGGGGCTTGTGCCACGCACAGCTCGGTCAGCACAGGCTTCCTACCTTGCAAAGGTAGGAAGAGGTGGAGGTGAAGGCCAGGATTTGCTCCTTCCCTGGTGGCTGCTGTTGATCCGTGACATTTAATAACCTACGATGCTTCTAAGCACGCAAGAAAAAAAAATCCATCTCGGTTTTACGAGGCTGCCTTCCAACAAAAGCCTTCAAACTCGTTCTGGTGAGTTACGGAGCTCTGGGAACAGGTAAGGGTTCGGCCCTGGCTATCGCTTTCCAGATAAAGCAGCAGATAGAGGCAGCGGGAGCAGAGGAAGGCTTGCAGCCTCCTCCCCCAGCCCAGCGAGAGCTGCTTTGCCGCTGTGCGAGCAGCTTGGATAAACAGGGACGGGAGCAGAGCTGCCTTCTCTGCTTCCTCCTGGACTTTTCCTGTTTATAGAACTTCCACAGAGCGAAGTGGCAGGTGAATATTCCCCGTGGTGCTTCAAAAACATGACAAATGGTTTAAAACCAAAATTTTACCTCTAAACCTTTCACTTGGTGTTCACCCACGGGCTGCCTTGTGGTTTAGAGAGGGGCTTAGTTCTAAAGCTTCAATCCCGCTGACCTTCAGTCACAGAAAAGAACTGAAGCTGTGAGTCGAGTTCCTCCAGCAAGGCGGCGTTCGATGCGATCCGGGAACTTTGGAGCGGACTCCGGACCTCGCTGTGAGGCCGCTTTGTGCTCGGGCATGTGACTCGCTTCGTGGCACAGCCTTCACTTGGGGGGTTAAAAACCGTTCCCAGCAAACTTCCTGCGAGGGGCAGAGCTCCCCGGGTCGTCTGCAGCGGTGAGTGAGGAAGCCAGCCTCGGGAAATCTGCAGCACAGGGCTGAGCAGGAGAAAAAAGGTCGAGATTTTGGTCTGGAGAGCACTTTTCCATTCGATCTTGTTTAATCGTCTCTCACGGGCGTGCTGTGAGATGCATTGCAGTGAGAATTCTGTTTCGAGCACAGAGTAGCTTCGGGAGCAGGTTCAACACCCTTGTTACTCCTTGAATTCTGACTTGGTTGACAGGAAGCCCAGCCCTTGGTTGGCTCCGTGTGCCCGCGCTGCCTGAAGCTTGGGTTTTCAGTTGGGCTCGGTCTGTTCTCTTTCAAACTTCCTAAACAAAATGGCAAGAAAACTGGGTAACGTCCCAGCTATGTCTGCTGTGAAGCTTTCAAGCTGCTTTTCTCCTCTTGGGCGAGCAGGGTGACAGCTCTGGGTGGTTCAGACTCGGCAGGGGTAAGGTTTGGGGTGGGGAAGCGGTGGTAAGGGTGGACCTGTTGTCCCAGGCGCTCGGTGGCTGCTGGCAGGGAGAGGCGGTGCCCCAGTGCCTAACCTGGCAGCTCCTGGTGGCATCGGTCGCTTGTGAGCAAGAAAAAGGGTTGGGGTAGGGCACTCGGACACGTGGTCCGAATTTGGGGTGGTTCTTCGGGATCCCAGGAGCTGGATTTGATGATTCTTGGGGTTCCCTTCCAACTCGGGACATCCTGAGATCCGAAGTGAAGAAAGAAGCGTCCGTTTCTAAACCTGGCTCTCTCAATGCGCTTCATGTTGGTAGCCAAGCGCCAAAACCCATGAACCTGCTCCGTAAAGGTCGGTGGTGTCACTGAAAGTAATGGTGCCTCCCTCGTGTTCTCGGGGCATTTCCTCAGGGTTCAGGAGGAAGGAAACCGAGTGGGAGCTCTGCCCCGCTCAGAGCACGCCGTGGGTAACTCACGAGTGACGCTGTGGTCTCTTTCTCCAGACCTCACTGGCCAGTGAAAACGTATCTCAGCCATGGGAAACATCTTTGCAAACCTCTTCAAAGGCCTCTTTGGCAAAAAGGAAATGCGTATCCTCATGGTTGGCCTGGACGCCGCAGGAAAGACGACTATTTTGTACAAACTCAAGCTTGGTGAAATAGTAACTACGATTCCTACTATAGGTAAGACTTGTACGTTTATTTAAGTGCTTGCTTGGAGGCAGAACCCCATCCCTCTGTTACGAGGGATGCACGGTGAGACTGCCTGCTTAAAGTAGACCTAAAATTTCAGCTTAACGTTTTTCCTAACGACCTCGAGTGTGACTTGGTAAATAAAACAGACCTGTGTTTAACCGGGACCTTGCCACGATTTCTATTTTAGGTTTCAACGTGGAAACGGTAGAATACAAGAACATCAGCTTCACGGTGTGGGATGTAGGCGGCCAGGATAAGATCAGGCCGCTCTGGCGCCATTATTTCCAGAACACACAAGGTGAGTCCTGACACTAAATGACGGGTTTGCAGGGTATAAAGCTTCTGGTGTCCGTACCGGAATAATCTTGTCTGCTTCTGGGGGGTGCATGTTACAACAGGGTGTGTTTGTGTGTCGTGTGGCTCTTATATTAAGCTCGTGCTTGCTTAAAAAAGAGTGGAAAGAAATGTAGAAAGCAGTCTCGTCCATCGGAATTCACAATTTCTGCTCGTCTCCTGTAAGCATCGGAGCTCCCAGCCTGCGCTTCAGAGCAGCTTTTACTGCTTGCCATTTCCTACAAACTTCAACAGCTTCGGGAGCTGAGAGCTTGTCACTTCTTCCGCTGCCGCGGCTTTGTAGCGTGTATTTGAGTCCTGTCACAGCATTTCAAGACTTGCTGCTCACTGGAGAGTATCGAGTGCTTACGGTGAAAACACAGACGTGACGAGCTCGCTTTCAGCAGCCCTCAACAGCAGCAGGATTTCTCTCAGACATGAGGTTACAGCAACACAAACAGTGTTTTTTCAGGTCTCTTCTGCATTGCTCCTTCTTCACGGCTCCGCTCTGCTCTCCAGCAGCAGGTGTCGCTTGGCAGTGGCGTTTGTTGTGTGCTTATCCTCCCCGTTTGCTTACTCCTAGGTCTGATTTTTGTGGTTGACAGCAATGACAGAGAACGAGTGAACGAGGCCAGAGAAGAGCTCATGAGAATGTTGGCAGAAGATGAGCTTAGAGATGCCGTTTTATTAGTGTTTGCTAACAAACAGGTATGCCCGAGGAAGGTGTCTTGTTAAAGAAACCCCGAAAGCACGCGACGTATCCGTGAGCAGACTCAAAATCGGTAATAAATATGCTCAGTAAGCGTCCGTTCAGCTTTGCTGACAACAGAAGCAGTACTCAGACGAGTACTTCATGATAAAAATGATAAAAGCGGAGGTTAAATCAGTCCTGCAGATGCCGAAAACGCTTCCTGAGTGGCAAGTGAATGAGAGGGCAGTGAGCTGGGGGCAGATCAGAAGGGCCCAACGGCTCGAGCCAAGCATCAGCTGGTTTGCTTCTGTTTTCCGAGGGCAATATTTGGTGACGCTGGTTTTGAAGGTTTTAAACCTTTGGTTTAAAAGGTTTTGGTTTTAAAACCTTTGGTTTTAAAGGTTTTAAACCTTTTAAACCTTTGAAATAAAGGTTTTAAACCTTTGAAAACTTGGATATAGGCAAAATAGCTTGGATATAAAATTACGTGGGGTTTTCTGAAAGTGCAATTGAGAAGCCTTAGCTTTTTTTTAAATGGCTTTAAAGCCGATGATCAAATCGTTGGGACGTGGGTGTTCCTTCTGTGGTGCTAGGAGAGAAAAATGACTCTTCTTCCTTCCCCCAGGACCTGCCGAATGCGATGAATGCAGCGGAAATCACAGACAAACTTGGACTGCATTCTCTTCGTCACAGGAACTGGTATATCCAGGCAACCTGCGCCACTAGCGGAGACGGTCTCTATGAAGGACTGGACTGGTTGTCCAATCAGCTCCGAAACCAGAAATGAAACCATAAACCTTCCTCTTCCCTCTTTTTCCACCCCTCCCTCTTATTTCCTCCTATTCGCCCTTCGCTTTACTCTAATGTGGCAAACTGTGCTACTTTGTGGTATTGAGTGCCGGAAGCTGTTTTCATTTCTCTTTTTGTCACAGTATGTATCGCATCATGCTGTAAATGTGGCAAATCCAAGCCTGAAAACAGTTAGGTTTCTTATTTAATGTAAATAGTTTTTGTTTCCAATGAGGCAGTTTCTGGTACTCCTATGCAATATTACTCAGCTTTTTTTATTGTAAAGAATCAACTCACTGTTTAGTACTTGGAAGGGATTCAGTGGATTTACCATAAGGGTTGCCAGCGGTCCTCGGGCGGTAGAGCTGAATACGATCCCGGCTGGGTTGTGAGATCTGTGAGATCCATTTTGGTGGCTGGTTTTTAACCTGAATTCTGTATTTTTTTTTTAAATAGTCGAGGAAAAGTAAAAACACTTCAACACCCAAAGGTTTGACATAGCTTCTGCTCTTCTGGCTCTAAATGCGGTGACTCTTGATTCTTTTGAAGCGGTGAGGCAGCGATGTGACGCCCAGCTGGCTTCACCTGGTTAAATCACAGGTCGTAACAGATCCCTGGCGCTTTCCGTAGCTCATCCTACGTGCTCCTTTTCGTTCCTGCTCCTTACAAAGATTTGTCGGACCTGGTTTAGCTGAGCGCGCCGACTCGCGCTGAACTTCTGAGTTTGGGTTCAGGTGAGATTTACCACTTCCGTGGAACTCGAATAATTTCTGGAAGTCACATTTTTAGCCTGTCGTATTTGTCAAAAAAAAAAGTGTTTTGTACTTTTTCTTGTGCGTCAACCACTCCAGAAGGCAAACTTGTCCACAGAAAGCACAGCCTGTACTAGTCCTAAGCTCTGTAGTCGGAAAGTACTGTACCGAAGTAAGAATTGTCGTGAAAAACACCAAACATCTACGTGTAGTGGCGAGGGGAAAACAAAACAGCATGAGAGTTAGGAGTCATTCCACTCTAGAAGTACTCAGTCCCATCTCGGAACGATCCCGTGTCTGTATATGTGTGACAACCCTTGGCATCCCTCATACTGCAAGGTTCAGATTTGCCATCAGAAAAAAAAAAAAAAAAAAGACCTCTTTACTTTTTCTTTTGTATTTTGATAAACACTGAAGAAGCTGGAGCTGTTAAAACTTTAACTCGAGGAACTATCAGAACTGGTTTGTTTAGTGTTGTGGAAACCTTTATTGCTTTCGATCCACGATTAGTAATCAACTGTTTTGTATACTTCAGTTTTCATTTCGACAAACAAGCACTGTAATTAAAGCGATTAGAATAAAAATCTCTTAACTATTTCATGTTTTTTATGCCTTGCTGTTCATTCGATCATCTTGGCAGAATCATAATGAAATACTTGTTGAATAAAAAGTTTCATGAAACTTGCACTGCTGTCACGTCGTTTTGTACCCTCGGTTGTGCAGCAGCAGGTTTTAGGCTTCGCCCAGGGCTAAATTGAACCGCTACCGCAGCAGGAGTTCCCTGGAGATTTAAGATGATCTCATATCTACCCAAGAATGCATTTTTCCAGTTCTTTTCTCAAGTGAAGAAGCGGGCAGCAGGCCTGCGGCTTAGTGCTTGGTGGTCGTCTGCTGCTTCTTGAGTCCCTGGAGGGCATCGAGCCTCTTGAGCAGCCCCATCGCCTCCCCCAGCAGCTTGTTCCTTAATAATAGGTTCTGGAGGTGATCTGCTTTGGGGGACAAAGTCCGCCTTCGTAAAAACTCTTTCATTTTTCCCTTCCACAGCCTGGCCTGGCTCTGGGGCTGCCCTCCTGCCTCCTCCACTCAGCTACAGCCCCGTTACGGAAGCTCCCGGGTTTATTCTGGGCTCACAGCCCGGGGTTGTGTTCTCGCTCTCGGTAGCGAAGCGCAAACAGCGACAAGGGATTACAAAACTGCGGGAAGTCAGGTTATTCCTCCAAAGCCCTTCGTCCCACCTCGCGTTTCGAGCTCTGAATCACCATCTCCGCACACGCCTCGCTGGGCAGGATCTGGGGTTACTGCTGCTCGGGGAGGGACCTGAACCTGAAGGGCCTGACCCGGAGCAGCTCCTGAAACTCCACAGCAGACCCAGGAGGAAGAGGAGGGAACGGATCCCAAATGTGTTGATGTTATCAGAGCTCCCGAAGCTCCTTCACCCCATTTCTACCCCAAAGCTTTTTGCTGGAGGAGGGCACGGGGAAGCAGTTTGGGAGCTGGGCCCCACACCGGGATTTGTGCAGCCTTTGGGGTTTTAAGTTCCCTTTTTTTTCCCGGGGCCGTGTTCCTGTTAACCCTCCCCAGGCAGCGCGGCCACGCTGCGCCTCCCCCCCCTGCATCGGGGTGCTCCTGGACCCCAAAAACCCAGCAGGGTGACCCCAAATGAGTGATCTCGGGGAGAAAACAAGCTTGGGCCTCGCGTGGATTCCCCACGGGCAGCCAACCCGTGGCTCCTCGGTCTTGCGAAGAGAACCAACGGGGTTTCTCCCAGCACCGGGGTGCCAACTCCACCCCAAAAGGGATTCGAGGGAATCTCAGGAATTAAACCCCGCAGCAGTGGGGTGAAGCAGGCGCTCGCCGCGGGGACAGAAGGGCTTTATTACCGCTCGTCCCCCCCCCGTGCTCAATGCAGCCCTTGTGCACGCGCGGCCGGTCCCACCCCGCACCGGCATCGCAGCCGCCGGGATGACGAAGCCCCCAAAACGCTGCCAACCAGCACCGGGTGCGGGGCTTTTGTCCTGGGCGGGAGGAACGGCAGCGTTAATTAAACAAACGAAGCCCTTGTGTGGCTCTCGGTGAGAGGAGCCCTTCCCCAGCGACCAGGATTTGTTGATTTCAAAGCCACGCTCCTCGTAAATCCCCGAGGTTTAAAATCCTGGAGGGGTTTCTCTGCGCAGGGCAAAACGCCCCGGCCTCATCCAGCTCCTCCCCGTCAGCCGAGGGAGTATTTCTAATTCGGGCGGTTTCATTTTTACCCAAAGAAGCCGTTTTTCAGCCAAAAAAAAGCCACGTGCCTCACTCCTTTTTTTGCCGGAAGGTGGTGGCTCGTGCCCAAACCTCCCCAAATGAAAGAATTTGGGGTCAGGGTGGGCGTCTCATGGCAGCAGCCCGCTTGGGGCACCCACGGCATCGGGGGGCCTGCACAGCCTCTGCTTCACTTTTATTTTGCAGCTCTTAATCTTTAAAAAAAAAAGGGTTTAAAGAACAAAATTCCCCTCCGGCCGCTTCGCCTGCGCTTAGTCCGGGCTGCGCCGAGGCCAGCCCGCACCGGCCGGATGGCACCAGCAGAGCCGGGACTTTAATTTAAAGAATAAAATTAAAAAATAGAAAAACTCTGGCAACTTTCCCCAGCAAAAGCCCTCCTCAGCCATCCGATTCGGTGTCGTGGCGCTGCCTGGCCCCGCGAGAGCGGCTCCTGCTCCTCTTCCTGCCCTTGTGGCGCGGGGACGGGTGCCGGTGGCCGTCCCTGCTCCGGCTTCGCGCCCTCCTGCGGGTCGGGCGGCGCGAGGGGCTCCTGCCCGAGCCTTCCTCACTGCTGGAGGAGGAGGAGGAGGAAGAGTCCGTGGTGTCGTGGCGGCGCCGGTGCCGTGACGCCTCGGGGCGGTCCTGGGTTTTCCTGCGGTGGTGCCTGAGGGGACGGGGGGAAGGTCAGAGCTGGGGAACACGCCAGGAACATGCTGGCCCTGTGTCCCCTCGCCCCGTTACCTCTCGTCCCGGTCCGGAGAGGAGGCTGAGGAGGACGGGGAGGCCGCCCGCTTGTGATGTTTGTCCTTTTTCTTCTCCTTCTTGTGTTTTTTCTTTTTCTTTTTCTTCTTCTCCTTTTTGGCTTTCTTGCCGCTCTCCGTCCTGAGGGATCAAGGAGAAATCGGGCAGCACCGGCGGGTCCCTGCTCCCCCCGTGTCCCTCCAACCCCTTCCTCTGCCAAAAACTCGTCCCCAACCCTCCCTCCAGGCACTCCCCCCCACGGGTCTCCCTGGGAAAGGAGCCACCTGCAGGGAAAAAGGGCTTTTGGGGGTGGATTCCCAGAGGTTTGGGGATTCTTGGGTGACACTGGGATGCCCCCTGCCCTCACCGCTTCTCCTCCGCCTTCTCCTCCTTGTCCTGCTTCCTCTTGGAGCCAGACACCTCGGGACTGCCGGGGACCTTCTGGTGCTGGTGGTTGGAGAGAGAAAAACGCGGAGCGAGTCCACGGGCTTGCCCGAAGCTCCGAATTACACAAAACAGGCGCTTTCTCCCTTTAAAGGGGGGAATTATCTTCGGGAGCAAGTTGAAACACCCGCATTTGTCGCTTCCAACCCCGCGTTTCTTCCAAGCCGTGCAAGGAGAACACGGGAAACGCTCGCGGGTCGGCCTCGACGTACCGTGAAGACGGAGAGCCCCAACTTGGCCGCCTCCTTGTCCTCCTTGGAGAGCATCACCCGGCCTGCGCTGCCGCTGGGGACAGAAACGTGAAAAATAATAATTAAAACTAAATTAAATTAAACCCCTCTGAAACCTGTTGTCTCGGTGCCCACCTGGAGCTGCCCAAGCCCACCACCCGGTCCACGTCCTTCTCAGCTCGCTCCGCGCCGTCCCGCTTGCACACCTCGGCCAGGTCCTGCGGGGGAGAACACAGCGTCGTGTGTCCCCCCCCAGAAAAACAGAGCTGGGGAGCACCCCAACATGAAGGGAAGGCGCAGGGACCCCCTCACCTCCTTGCTGAGCCCCGTGGGTTGCCTCTTCACGTTCTTGTAGCCCCTACAGCAAAAACAAAGGGTGCCGGGGGGTGTCCCAAGCACTTATTTTGGGGAGGGGGCGGAAGGGGGGGCCACTCACAGGGCTGCCATCATGGCCTCCTGCTCGGCCAGGCGGACGGCAGCCAGCTCCTCCTCGCGGGACAGCGGGGTGGCCTCCTTCTTGCTCTTGGCGTACCACGTCAGGTCCTTGCCCTTCTGCCACCGGCCCACCGGGGCCATCAGGGAGTTTCCTGCAGGGACACACATTGAGGGGGGGGAACGAGGCGTTCGCCCCCCTTTTCTCTCCCCGCTCCGCCATCCCCCCAACCCCGAGAGGTGCGGGGGAACTTACCCAGGTAGTTTTCCCTCTGTTTGTCCGTCTTGACGTCCTCCCAGCTGAACTGGTCCTGGCCCCCTCGCACCCCGCCTCGGGACGAGCCGAACATGGTGCCGGGGGCGCGCTGCAACGGTCACCCCCCC
>CM021766.1:2649495-2672875 GCA_011076525.1 Nettapus auritus
GCTCTGAGGGTCCTTTGAGGGGCTGCTGGGGTCCGCCAAGGTCTCTGTGAGGTGCTTGGGGGGGTTCCTGTGAGGGGTGGGGGGTTCTTGTGAGAGGCTGGGGGGGGTTGTGAGGGGCTGGGGGTCCTGTGAGGGGCTGGGGGGGGTTCTGTCAGGGACTGAGTGGAGCCCTGTGAGGTGCCGGGGGGGCTTCTATGAGGGGTTGGGGGGTCAGTGAGGAGCAGTGGGGTCCTGTGAGCGTCCTGTGAAGGACTGTGGGGGGGCAATGAGGGTCGGGGGGGAGCTGTGCAGGACTGGGGGGATCCTATGGGGGTCCTGTGAGGGGCTGAGGGTCCCCTTGAGAGGCTGAGGGTCCCCCAGCAGCGCTGAGCTCAGCCCCCAAAGGATCTCAGGGTTATCCTGAAGGGGGTTCTGCACCCAGGAGGGGTTGGGATGGGTTTTGGGGGATTTCCGCACCCAGGGACGTGGGCACAAGCACAGAGCCTGCTGGAGATCCACGATTGTCCTCTGGAGAGCGCCGTCAGACACAGGGTCTGGAGGGAGCAGCCTCAAGTTGCCCCAGGGGAGGATCAGGGTGGAAATGAGGAGACATTTCTGCTCAGAAAGAGCAGTCAGGCATTGGGATGGGTTGCCCAGGGAGGTGGTGGAGTCACCGTCCCTGGGGGTGCTCAAGGAGAGGTTGGACGTGGTGCTTGGGGACACGGCTTGGTGGTGACATTGGTGGTAGGGGGATGTTGGACCCGATGATCTCGGAGGGCTCTTCCAGCCCTAACGGTTGTGTGGAAGGGAGCGGGGCAGTGCTCGGCCCTGCAGTTCTGCAGCTGGACAAGCTCCTGGGCTGCATCCTGGACCTGACTGATCTCCGCACGCAGCCCTTGGAGCTCAAGGCTGCCCTCTGCAAAGCCGGGACTGCTAATTGGTGCCGTCAGTGGAGGGGTTAATTAGCACTTTGGGGTTAATTGCTTCCAGCAGAAAGGTTATGCGGTGTTCCTGCCAGCTGCCTGGAGGTGCTCAGCTCCTGTTTGTGTGACTGGTGCTTGATTAGAGGCTCATTTAGTGCGGCTAACGAGGATCCCGTTAAGTGGGCTGTGGACAACGAGGCCTGGTGGCAAGGAAGGATTTTGTAGAACAGGTAAAAGAGTAATTCCTTTAATTAAATCCCCTCAGGGCAGCGTTCTGCAAAGCCCCTGGGGCTCCCCGGATGGATGCAGCGATGCTTGAGCTGTCAGGAAGAGTCCCAGCGCTTACAGAGTCAGAGCTGTACCTCCGAAGAAGCTGCTAAAAATAGGGGCTGGCTTTATTATATTCCTAATCCGAGAGACCTTTCCTGGGGCTCCAGAGAAACTGTCCTGTAAGCTGCTTTTCGACTCGGTCAGGGGGCTTTGCCTCCTCCTTACGGGCTGTCAGCTAATCGGCGTTAATTTCGTTGAACTCCTGGGACGTCTGTCCTTTGCCTGGCTGAAATTTCGCCTGCCAGCTGAAATTTAGGGCGACTTCAGGAGGCAGAGCTGGCCTGAGAGATGCTCCTCGCCCTGGTGGCAGCTGCCTGCCCGCTTGTCCCCCTCATCTCCTCGCTTGCCCAGACCTCGGGGCAATCGGCTCCCATCCGCTGAGGATTTGGGGAGCCTCGGGATGTAAAGGAGGCTCCTAGAAACAGACAAGCGGGGGTTGTAGGTTGTGGTTAGCCAGGTTTGGCGTTCCCTGGGGACATCTGCCCCATCCAGCCCTGCTTTTGCCTGCCTTGGCCGGCTGCCGGAGCAGAAGCCACGAGAGGAGATTAAAGATTTGCCGGCCGTCTTAAAATCACCCCTGGGCGATTAAACAGCTCACACGCAGCCCTGAGCCCGCCTCGAGGAGCTGGCAGGGAGCAGAAGCACGAGGTAGGCGATGCACAGGGCCGGTGACACACAAGGAGCCATGTTTGGAGCGACGTGGGGGGGGATAAACTGCTTCCCCATCGCTCTCCTGCCTGATGTACGGTGAGGGGAACAAACAGAGGAGCTTTGGGCAGGTCCGAGGGCGGCTTCGCTGCCCTGCTGCAGGCGCACAGGCAGTGGGGCTACTCCTGCAACACCCCAAAACCAACAAAAAGCGCTTCCCTTTTGGCCAACGATTCAACCTGGGAGGTTTTCTACCCAATCCTGCCTCTTCCTACCGCCTGGGTAAGCTCAGGTCAAGCGAATACCCAAAAACCTTTAAGGAACGGAGGAAAAACCTCCCGTAATTTGCTGGCTTTAGGGCTGCCTGCCATACCCCGGAGCCGTGCGGAGGGGATTTAGGGATAAGGAGGCACCCAGCGCCCGCAGCCTGGGGTCAGGGAGGCAGCGAGGCCGGATTAGCCGGGGGGAGGGCGCCGCGTTTTGTAAGAGGCCGCGTTTGGCTTAAGGATGGTTCCGAAGTGATTTGGGAGCTCAGGGTGACATTGCCACGATCTAATTAGGAACGGAAAGGCGTTGCTGCCTGGAGAAACCACCGCCAAGAAGTCTGCGTGTCCCGAGGCTGCCTGCTTGCTGTTCCAGGAGCCAAACCCTTCTCGCACGCCAACCAACAACACCTCGAGCCTCAAAGCACGCCCGGGAGCCGCAGGCGTCCCTGTCCCTAACCACGTCCGTGCCCACACCGCTGCTGCGAGCCTTTGGGGTTTATTTCCCCCGTGTTATACCCACAGCAGGGAGAGGATGGGCGCTTTGATGTTTTTCTAACCAGCTCTGCGTTTTTCTCTCTTTGCAGCCATGCAGGGACCAAGGCCGGTGGTTCTGAGCGGCCCGTCGGGCGCGGGGAAGAGCACCTTGATCAAGAAATTGTTTAAGGATTACGAGAACATCTTCGGCTTCAGCGTCTCCCGTGAGTATCTGCGTGTCTCCGGGAGGCTTTGGGGTCTCTCTAGGATGGCTCTTCCTTAGCCTGGTGTTCCCTGGGACCTTTTGTAAGGTTTGTAAGGCAATAACGACACACGTCGGGGTCGAATTTTCTTCAGGCAGCTTGCCCGTTGCGTACAAATGTTATTTCCTTCGTCTCCAGCCTTGAAGATGACTCAGCCACAGCTCATTCACCTGATTTTCCCTGGGGCTCCGCAGGGCACGAAGTGGGCTTAAAAAAGCTTTTTACTTCCCCAGCGCTTTGGATGCCGCAGGTGGAATCCTTGCCTTTAGGTCTGTGAAAACCGGATTCGTTCCGTCACGAAAGAGCAAATCCTGGAACGTGGAAGAGTTGAATGGTACAGGAGGTGGAAAAAAACCTTAGAACCTCTTTCACGGAGCGTATTTCATTCCGTTTTGTAACAAAAAAGCGAGGCAGGGATCCGAGTAACGTGTCTAGGATCGCACAGGGGGTCTGGAGCAGAGCGGAAAACCCAGCCCAGCCTGGTAAATCCCAAACCGACCGCTCAGCCCCTGACGATCTCAGTTGATTGCGTTCAGATTATCTGGGATTCTCCAAAGAAAGGCCGATTGACGAAGCCGTGGTGCTTTACCCCGGCCGATTCCAAAGCTTCGATCATTTCAAACAGAGGATCAGCTGCCTGCTTGGGTTAATCTGCTGCGTGCGCGCTCTTGTTTCTCTTGTACTCGTCCTTCCTCGTCAGCCTGCACGATTTCCAAGGCTTTCTTTTATTTATTATTTACAGATACGACGAGGCAGCCGAGACCCGGAGAGGTAAATGGCAAAGGTGAGTGCCGTACAGATCGCTGCCTCGCCCGCTCCGCCACGCTGCTGCTCCAAACGCGTCTGAATTTTGGTGTGGCATGCACGAATCCCGTCTGGCAGATAAGGCGGCCCTACAAACGTCTCTGTAGGGCGCGTTTCTGCGGGCAGGAGGAGCGAGCGTTGAGCAGCGCTGCTTTTGGGCGCGTTTGCGTTTGGTTTTGATCTCGCCGGCCGCGAGGCCGTCGTCGCTGCCGCCCTGCAGCTGGAGAGAAGAAACAAAGAGGGAAGAACAAACCCCAGACTTAACCGAGCGGTGAAACGTTCGAGGGCGCCTGCATCCAGCTGGGTTTTTCTGGACGCTCTCTGACACGCTGAGAAGGTTTCCAAAGCAGGGCCCTCAGCACCCCAGCGACGACGGGATGCTGTAAATGTTAATTAGACAATAATTATCCACAGACTGCCAGCGTTGTACTAAGCAGGTTTTGAGGTGCTTCTCCCCTCAGCACCC
Organism: Nettapus auritus; assembly: GCA_011076525.1. NCBI lineage: Eukaryota > Metazoa > Chordata > Aves > Anseriformes > Anatidae > Nettapus > Nettapus auritus. Next base: position 2,653,649 of record CM021766.1, read on the forward strand.
ATCCGCGCGTTTTTGGCCGTGACTTTTACCTCCAAAACTATTAATTTCTGGCTATTTTTCCTGTTTGTCCCATCCAGATTACCACTTCGTGACCCGAGAGGAAATGAAGAAAGAAATCGATGCTGGGGAATTCCTCGAGCACGCGGAGTTCTCGGGGAATATGTATGGGACGAGGTACGCGACTCGGGCCCGAGCTAAGTTTAGGGTGAAGGAGAAGATATTTTAACTTATTACACCATTTTTTTTCCCCAAAGCACAGATTCTCGCCTTAATCAAGCCTTTCATTTTGGTAGCGAGGCACCCGTCGGATTTGTTTGGTCATCATTAGACTGCAAAGTTAAATCCTGCGGAGAATTACCTCGCTATAATTAGCTCATGGCTGCGTTCTGAGACTTGTAGGGCTCCCGGAGACGTTCGTGTGCTGAACGGGGCAGTTCTCACAGTCTCTTTGCTCCTCTTCGTATCTCCCAAGCGCTTGCAGACTCGTAAATAGACGCTCTTGACGAGAGTTAAAGAGTTGGATGGATTTTAAAATAGCATTGCTCCGGGCGTCGGAGCTGCCCATCGATAAAACGTTAAGCTGCAATGTTAATTAGAAGTCAGATACCTTACATAATTATTGCGAGGAAGCCGTGGCACGGCAGCACAGGACCTGCTGAGGAAAGGTAAACGCGGCCTGGGATGTTTAATTAGCTGAATTAAGGCGGTCACCTGGAATTCCCCCGGTTTGCAGCTTTTGGGGAGCGTTTGGAAGAAGCGAAGGCAGCTCGTGAGGGTGGTTTGCCCCCAACCTGAGCGTGCTGCAGGTGTACGGCCGTAAAGAAGCGGTCAGGGACTCCGCGTTTCGTTAACGAAGCTGTTTAACGAAGCTGTTTTAACGCAGACGTCGCTGCTTTCCCCGCAGTCTCTCAGATCCGGTCCCTCTGAGGCTGGAGGAGGGCGATCTCTGCCCTCATCTCACTCCCAGCCTCGCTCGTTGGGCAAGAGGAACCCAACCTCAGAGCTCGCCGTGCAGTTGACCTCAGGCACCCGGCACCAAGGAGAAGCCAAGTTCAGCCTCTTTAATCCCCGGGTACATCCTGCGGGGGACAGGCTCCCTTCCTTCCCTCACGGCCCCTTTAATCCGCTCGGCCGCTGATGTCTGACCCGCTCCGAGCTGGGCCCTTTCCTCGGGGATGGCTCCTTTCTGGGGCTGACTTCTGCGAGATTTGCCGGAATTCGGCTCTTTAATCAACCTTGGGTGGAAAGGGCTAACGGCGTTGGAAGTTATTAGAGGGAAATCTAAAAAAACTAAAATAAATCGTGCTGGGAGGGCTCCAGGCGCGTGGGTTGCAGAGCAGAGAGGGACGAGGGGTGCTCGTGTGCATCTCAGAGGGTTTGCTCAGCAGCAGGGAAGGCAGCACAGGAGAGCAGGAACAGGGCTTTTGTCTGCCTGGTGATGGTAATCGTGGAGGAGCGGAGCTTGGCGATGAAATGCCACGAGCACGGAACGCTGAATTGATGTGCTCGTTGGGTTTCATGCGCTTTTCTCCTTGGCCTTCCCTTTGATCTCCCGTCCCCTCTGCACATTCGCGCTGCCTCTGCTCCGTCTGGCGCTGGGCGTGCATTGGGGGAGGCTGAAATTAACCCAGATCAGTAATTAACTCTGGCGGAGTGCTTGCAGCAGGAGCTGGCTGATGCCAAGGGAAGCCTGTAGCCAAAAAAAACCCATGTGGGGGAGTTTCTGTGCATTTCCTGGAGGTGATGCTCAGGTCTCGGCTCTAAATGCTTCCCACCCAGGCACGGCAGCAAAAAACTGCATTTGTCCAGGGCCCTGGCTTGGAGGAGAACCTGTGCCCAGCACAAACACCGCCTGCGGAGCCCCCTGCTAGGGCTGACAGCCAGAAAATAAACCCGTTACCTCCGCTGCACGGGGAGAGGGCTGGAGTTGCTGCTTTTCAAGGGATAACTGCAGGTGCTGAGGGAAAAGCTCAAGGCAGGTGGATGCACAGCCCGTTTTGTGGGATGAGACAACGACCTTCAGGGTGTAAGAGCATCATCGCTTAAAAATCTCTCTATTTTCTGAATCGTGCGTCTTGCAAAGCATCCTCAGCGTGCGTGGGCATGGGGACTGGGAGACCGCTGCGGAAGGAAAGTCCTCAGTGGTTTTGCTCCCTGTTGCTCAAAGGCAGGAGCTTTATGGACGGTGTTGGAGGGATCGTCGCCTGTTAGCCCCTTCCCACACCTCCCGTCGTGGTTTTCCCAGCCCCTCTGCACCATCCCAGAGGGCATTCGAGGAAAGGGAACCCACTCAGAGCCGCTCTTCCTTCCCCCCTGCGGCAACCTGGGCGCGTGGCAGCCCTGCGCAGAGCTGCTGGGGCTGGAGGCTCTGACCCCTTCCCCGTTCCCTCTGTCCCCAGCAAAGCCGCGGTGCAGGCTGTGCAGGCCCAGAACCAGATCTGCGTCCTCGACGTCGACATCCAAGGTGTGAAGAACATCAAGAGGACGGAGCTGAACCCCATCTACATCTCCGTGCAGCCCCCGTCCATGGACGTCCTGGTGAGCGGCTGCCTTCCCTTGCCGGTAGCGGTTAGAGGTAATCGGCACCTTGCTCTCAAGCCACATCCCCTCGTTGATTTCCCTCCTCGTTGATTTCCCCCCTCGTTGATTTATCTCCGTATTTTAAGGGCCACACAGCGGGGAGCAGGAACGTGTTTCCAAGCACGCTTCTCTCCCGCCCGGTCTGACTCTCCAGGCCCTCGCCCCAGCGATAAAACTTCCCGTGCCCTGGTTTTGGGTCCCTCCTGTAGGGTTTCCGCGCTGAAATGTGATTTCTGGTGTTGGTGACAGGCTCTGTTACAGCACGGCCAGGCTTTAAACGCGTTAGGTGTGCTTACGGCGGGGAGGTTTTGTGCTCAGACCTGCTTCCAGCTGCTAAAATGAACCCCACGGAGGCTGGTTCTGCAGCGACGGGATTCCTAAACGCCCTCTGGCCTCCCGTGGCCCTATAAAAACCCATCACGCTGTGCCTCTGGGACAATCGATCCACCGACGTGGTTCAGAGGGGGACGCAGAGACAAAAGCAACTTGCTGAGGCCCGCAGACCCCAGCCCTGGCTCTCGCGGCGGGGACGTTTTCTTCGTGCAGCGCTTGGGATGCTCATCTCTTTAATGCGTTTGTCATTGGGTTTAGGAAAAGAGGTTACGTGACCGACAGACGGAGACAGAAGAAAGTTTACTGAAGCGTTTGAGCGCAGCCCGCGTAGATCTGGAGCTGAGTAAGTCCGGGGGGCCTTTGAGCAATGTGCCCGGGGGGGGAGCTGGCGACCGAGGAGCTGCTTTCTGCACGAACGTCTGGCTTCTGCTCCCCGAGGAGCGCTGGCAGGGCTCGGCCGTTAGCTGGCTTGGATCTGAGCATCATCCCGCATCGTTTCCCACTGCGATTCCTCGAGGGCATTTGGCAGAGGAGCGAGTCGGCAGCGGCTGAAATCATCATATTAAAACGCTGCAGGAGCTCAGCTCGCGCACGAGCGGTGACACGGGGAAAGAACGCGCTCTCCTCTAACTCCTCTGCCCTTGGCTCCTTCCCTAGGTAAAGAGCCTGGCCTGTTTGACCTGGTCATTGTTAACGACGATCTAGAAAAAGCTTATTCCGAATTGAAGGAGGTGCTCCTGAAGGTGAGTTTGGGGGTTTTTCTGCCTCGTCCCCTGCAGAAGCTGCACTGAGCAGGGGCAAAACACGCACGGGTCTGTGGGCAGCACAGCAGGGACGTGCTGCTCTGCGCAGCCTCTTGCTGTGCTCCTCAGTCTCCAGATCTGTCAAACCCCGCGTTGCCTCCCGAGAGCAACGGACTCTCAGTTCTTTTCCCCACCTCCTCGCAGGAAATCCAGAAGACCCAAGAATCCAGGAAGTCCTGAGCCCACTTGGACGTTTTAACTTATCATTCCTGAACCACACCGCGGCGTTTCATTTCCAGAGACATTCCCTTTAGGCCGATCCTCCTCCCAGAGTTACCCTCGGATGTTTCTATTAAAAATGAAGGAAAACGAAAGCAGCTTGCGCTTGTTCCTGTTCGCCGGGGGTGCTCCCACGGGGTCGCTCCTCACGCAGACGATCCGGAAGCGACTCCCCAGCACCTGCTGCCGAGGGGCAGAGCTGTCAGGAGCTGCAGAGCAGCTGCTCAACCCTGCTCGAGCCGCGGTCCCTGCCAACGCACGGGTTTGTTTAATGAGCAGAGGGAGGAAGGGAAGGGTGGCGGGATGTGATTTATCCACAGCTCTTTTCTGGGCTGTGTTGTAATTCAGCCATGTTATAATCCAAATGCACTTGTTCCGCTTGAGTTGAGGGGCGGGTAGGTTTTTGGTTGCTTCTATACCTACAAATTAAGGAAAAAAAAAAAGATTTCCAAGCTGTGCAGCCTGTTCTTTTTGGAAGATACACAAAATGCTCTCTTGAGGGCAGAAAGAAATCCCCTTTCCTAGCAGGGATCCATGAATTTTAGTCTCTGTTTAGTCCAGGGAGAGCTTTGCCTCCTTGCCTTTGTTCAGCCCTCACCCTGCTGCCTCCACGTAAGTTCTGAGCCCTTCGATCCCTCCCACGGGTCGTGCCCTGGGTCTCACGGGAGGGATCAGTCGCCCTCCGAGCCGCGATGCTCGCAGCGCCCTGGACTTTGTCAGAGGTGAGCGTGGGAGGCACCGGGCACGCGGCTCCGCTCGCAGGCTTGCTGTCCCAGAGCCTCTGCTGGGAAACACGGACAGTTTTGGGTTTGATCCTTGAGAAACGGTGAATCCTGCAGAGCTGGCACCCCACCCGTGATTATTTCTGTCCATCCTCCCCCAAAAACAAACCCAAACCAACTGCGTTGTGCAGACAACGAGCGGATGGACCGTGTAGCACCAGGCTGTGCCCCTTTGCTCACCAAAACCGTCTTTCTGGGGCAGGTTTGTGCTTTTATCTCAACTCTCCTGGGTCTTACCCTCTTTATATCCCATTTCTCTGGTTTTCCCTGCTCCTTGCCCCCTCCTAATTTTCTGAACTCCGTCCTCCCCGCGAGGCACAGCCGTAAGCAGGACCTGACCTCCCGCAGCCCTTTTAGCGCCTTGCGTGCATTTAGCGAGATAAGAGCTGCCAATTAGCATCATCATTTACCTCTCTTGGGGAGTTTTAATTATTTTCTGGAGATGAGGGTGCAACCTTCCTCCCTGCTGACTCAAGTATCGTGGGGCAAGTTCCTAGGATTTGGTTCAATAACCAGAAAAACTCTTCCCTAAAATTCCCCCTCCCCGGGAGCATCCCCATCCTCTCGAGAGGCATCGCTGTGCTCCTGCTGCCGCCGCTCTCGGTGCCGAGCGATGGACCGCGGGCGATATTTCCCATGGCTGGTTGGTGCTCGGTTCCGTGGGATGCGTTTGCAATAGGGAAAATTCCCCTCTAGATGGCAGAAAGGACAGCAGGAAAACGCAGGGGGCCCACGCTCCGGAGCGTTCAAACGTAGAGGTGAGCGATTGCGGCGCTCGCCCCGTTCCGGAGGTTCCCCGGCCACCTCTCGTGGAGCTGAGGCCAGATGGAAATGCCCAACGGCTGCGTGCCCAGCAGCCGGAGCCCCCCGGCATCCCGAGCCGCACGGCTGCCAGCCCCAAATCCAGCCTGCGGGAGAGGTAAGCGAGGTCTCCTGGAAGAGGCAGGGACAAAGCCGACGCTTCGCGAGGGGGGAAAAAGTCATTCGGAGCACTCGAGCTGCGGCTCTCGACCCTCGCTTCTCCCTTCCCCGGTGAGAGCGGGGAGGGAATCCTAAATAACCCGCCCTCCATCGGGTGACCTGCTTTTAGCCGCTGCCTCTGCGGCCGCCGGACCGAACGCCTCGCTGCCCGCGCTGATGCGAAGCGACGGGGTGGGCGTCGGGATGGCGACGCGTCAACGAGGGCCGGCGGCGAGCGGCTCATGTGCGGGGCCTTTCGGCGCTCGGCTCCGCGGAGGGGAGGAGGTTTCATCACCTCAAGACGGAGGGAAGAGAAAATAAATGCAAGCGTTGCGCGCTCAGGCTGCGGGCTGCCCGCCCAGGTGGGATTTGGGGGTTTGCGGGGTGTCTTTGGGGTCTTGTGGAAGCAGCTAGGGGATGCGGGGTGAGCCTTTCCAGGGGTGAGGAGGGCGTTGTGGTGCTTCATCCGTGCCAAATTGCTCCTCGGCTGCTCTGCCAGGGTGCTAGCGTGAGGTACTAGGGGACGAGGGAGCAGTGGTGACAGGGGGGAGAGTGGTTGGGGGGTTTGGTCCTTGTCCGGCTGTGGGGGGCCGCCCGTAGGACAGCAGGAGGCGGCGGGTTTGGGGTTGGAGGGGTTACGAGGGCAGGGACGTGCAGGGTTGCAGCGTCCCGCAAGGCTGATGGCCCTCATCTCAAAAAAAATCACGTGCAGGTTTTGGGGCAGGTGGTGTTAGAGCGTGGGTGTTTGGGGTGATCCCAAAGGCCGGGCTCGGGGCTGCTCCTCCCAACAGGGGGAGCAAAGGCACCTGTTGGGATGTTTCCTCTCCGTTCCTTCAGAAGGGAACATCCGCCCTGCTAATTACACTTCCAAAGCCAAGCACCCAGGATGCTGCCGGCCCCCCGGGGTGCCACCAGGGACCACCAAAGCTCGGTCTAGGGCTGGGGGACAGGGGGAGATGTTTTTTTTTGATTGATTGATTGGGTTTTTCGCAAGGCAGAAGTCATTTTCCATGGCCTGAGTACCCCGGCTGCTCTCGAGGGAAGGCTGAGCCGTTCTCCGGCCCCGTTGCTCCAAATGCTGCCTGGGAAGGGAGCAGGGTGGTGGCACGGCGCTGGTGGCAGGGACAACGAGGGCAGGCAGCACCCCAGCACCCGCTTTGGGTGCCCCCAGCCCCAGTCGTCCTGGGGGAAGCCAAGAAATGCTGGAGCCACGCTCCAGGACGGCATCGAGCAGCCGAAATCAGCCCGCAGCCCATCCACAACCCCCCGTGGCTCTTCCCCTCGTCGTGTTCCCCGACGAGCCCCCGGGCCAGAGCCTTGTCCTTGCCGAGGCTTTTCTCGGCGTCCGTGCCTTTGGCTTTCTGACCAAAAAAAATAAAGCATTTATTTTCTATCTCCAGCATCTGCAAGCCCACATTTGCAGCGGGAGGGAGCCGGTTGTGCTCCGGGGATGGTTTGGGGGTGATGCTGGGTGGTGTACGCTCCCCAAGGGATGCTGTGACCCCCGGGGACACTGATGCCCTCCTGTGCTTCCCGCAGGACAGCGAGGGAACTGCTGCGTGCTGGCTGCTGCCGCCTTGCCCTGAGCCATCCACCCACAACGCCACAGACAGCAGGTAGGTGCCATAAAACCCCAACCACTAATTAACCCTAATTTGGGATATTAACCCCGTTTGCCCCTATCCAGCATGCTGCTCCTCCAAGGCTCTTCTTTTCCTCAGGAAGCAGCTCAGGAAGAGGCTGGGTTTCTCTCCAGGGTCCAGGGGGTGAGATGCTCCGGGGTGCCCGGAGGAGACCCCACAGCCCCTGGTACAGCCGCCAGCAGGAACAGAGCAGGGCCAGGAGGTGGCTGTGCCCTCCCCATCAGGCTTTATTTGGGTCATCGAGCGGCCGTGCTGCTGTGTCATCCCTGGAGAGCCAGGGGACACCGCTGCCCGCGCCGCTCGGCGGGTGGCACACGTGGCTGGGCGCCGGTACCGACACCGCGCTCCCCGTTTCTTAGAGGGCGGGCATAAAAATGGGGAGAAAAACCAAACAAACGGGGAATTCAGTCCTGGTCCCGGCTTTTTCTGACAACAGCAGCTGTGCCTTCGCTGGTCCAGGACGTGGCTCCATCCCCGTAAATCGCCCGAAGCCATCTGCAATTCAGATTGCGTGCGGTGGCAACTGGTACAACAGGAAGCTCGTGCGGGCGGGCCAGGGTCCCCTCCTGGCTCCGTGCTTCTTCCTCCCCGGGCATGAAAGGAGGGAGGAGCAGGATGTTTTCCCGGCTCTTTCTTTCCCCATCCCGGCTGCCAGAGGTCGGGGAAGCGATAAAAAGAAGGGAGGCAGAAAAGGGGCAGATGCTGGTGCCCAGGTCCCGCTGTGATGGGAAGGATGGGGCAGGCGGACCCCCAGCAGCCAAGTCCTCGCCGATCATCGCGGCTGTGATAATCCCACATCTGTTTTGCCTTCATATATGTATTTTTTTGGAATGCACCGTGTGTTTTTTTTTCTCCATCTGCTCTGCCAAGCATGGGTGCTGGTGCTCCCAGCCAGCACCGCAGCTTCAGGCCATCCGCTTTGGGACCTGCTGCTGAAGCCCAGGCACCAGGGCTGGGGTTGGAGGAGCAGAAATAAAGCAGAAGGCCCGGCTGTGATAACACCTCCAGGCTCTTCGCTGGTTTTGTTATTGAAATCCAACCTGAATCCCCCTTGCTGTGTTTTGAGCCCATTGCAACTCATCCCATGCCCCATGGTTGGAGAGAAGCAACTCCCCTGGTCCTGCAGCAGCTCCTGGTGCTCCTAAAGGAGTGGTTTGAGCTTTCTCCACGTCTCCCCATCATCTGGCCTCCTGCTGGACCACACTTAGCAGTAAGATCTCCCCTTCTCTTCTCCACCCCACTCATCCTCTCCTTGTGCATCCTGGTGGCCTCTCCCTGGGGTCCTCCCTTGGATGCCGCATCCCTGTGCTCAGTCCCCGGAAGGATCCCTCCCGAACACCACCCTGAGCATCCCTCCTTTCCACCAGCGAGCCCTTAACAGATGTAAATCACAACCCAAATTTTCCAGCCACCGCTGCACCCCTGAAGGATGTTATCCAGGATCCGCGCCACGTGCAGGAGCCGCAGCTCTGGGAGGGGACAATGACAGCATTGAGCGCGCCGCTGAGCTGTGGCTTCATTGTGCCTGGCAGAGAGATGCCCGGCAATAATCGCCTCCTCCTTGGCTTTGTTGCAGGGCTGCAGGCCGGTGGTGCAGCAGGGATTTTCCCCCCCAGGGGCTGCGGTTATGCGGTGAGGACCCGCACCTTTTTTCCTGGCTGTGAAAGGTATGGCTGGCTGCGACGGCGGGGACCCTGGGTTCGGAGGGAGTGTGGGTTTGGGGGGCAAAAAGATGCTCTGGTCCTTGTACTGCAGGGAAACAGCTCACTCCCTCACTGATTTTTGTCATGCGTGTGATGCTGGGAGATGTGGAAGCTGGCTTCTTTTTGTGGTTATAAAATGTTTTATGTTAAATGCGTGCTTAAGCTGAATAAATCAAACTCCGCTTAGGGTCTGGGCCAATCCCTAGGAATTTGGACCCAGGGCTTTGCTTGGAACTGTTACACAACAAGGCAGAAAGAGATGTTGCTCCAGGTCCATGATGGAACTCAGCTGAGATTTTTAGAAGAATTTAAGGTTGTGTTCAAGCTGGGCACTTACAAGAGTATTTTTCTGAAGTCTGACAAGGATGTTCTCCTCATCCAAAATCCACTCAAAAATCTCTAGTCCGGGCTGAAGTTTATTTTTGAACCAGTTTGAGGGCAGCAAAGACCCTCCTCGTCCTCCTGCTGCAGTCCTGGGGTGTGCTGCAAGCTCCTTACCCCCAAAATCCCTTTCTGGGAGCACATCCCTCCGGCACGGCCAGGCTGGTTCCCAGCTCTGTCCTCCCAGAAAGCAGCTGGGAGAAGCAGCACACCTGGAAAATAAAAGGATGAAAATGGGGCTGCCCCCATCCCAAGGACATCCCTTCCCCTTAAAATGGGGAAAACGAGTTATTCCGAGCGGTTTCATATGGTGATGCTACTTAAGAAATTGCGAGGCGTGGGGGTCCTTGAGATGTTTGCAGGGTGTGAAGCAGATCTGCACGCATCCTGCCCAGCCATGAGGTTTGCAGGGACCTAGTCTCTCACAGACGGGCACAAGCCGGCCTTTTTCCTGGACTTATTTAGGGTTTTAAGCCCAAGAATTGATGGGGACAGGCGTTGGGCTGAGATGACCCCAGCAGAAGCTGTGGTTTCGCAGCTGGTGTCCCTAACCGCTGACAAAAGGTCCATTGAGGAGATGATCCTCTTTGTAAGGTGCTTTTGTCTTGTTGTTTGTTTTATTTTAAAAAAATAATACATCCAAGGATGTGAGCACACCTGTCATCCTCACACCTCAGAGCACCTCACAAGGGCTGTCTTCTTCCTGGTACAGCTGGGGAAACTGAGGCACAAGGAGGGCAGCAGCTGGTGGCCTCATCTCCTCATAAATGATTTTTCCCTCTCATCGGGGGTGACCCCCAGCTCTCTGGTCCCCTCAGAGCCACCTCGATGCCCACTGGGTTCCCCCGAGGGCTGGAAAACCCCTCCTGGCCCCAGGAGTTTCCCAATCCCCCTTGGAGGTTCCATCTCCTCCTAATGGCCTCCTTTAGGCCTCGATGGGTTGGACACACCACGTCCTGCACTGCCAGGGTGGGGAAAACACCCCAGGCCCCCTGAGGCTCAGGAGGCTGCAGGCACCTTCTCCTTTCACCCAAATTACCTCCAAGAGCCACGGGAGGGCAATCTGTCCTCCCCAGAAAGCCTCCTTAGGAAGCGTCCCGAGGAAGGAAATGCGATTTAACAGGGCTGGGTGAAGTCACGGGCGGCTGGGAACGGGGGAAAGGGGCACGGCGGGTCCCCGCCTCGTCCTCCTGCGAGCCGCGAGAGCTATTTCTGAGACAATCCTTGGGCGCTTTCCAGGCCCGAAATACCAGAGGATGTTTCTCAGTGTGTGTCATGAGGAACCCCCCTTCCCCTGTAACACGCGGCTCGGGGAGGTGGAGCAGGGCAACGAAGGGCTCCTCTCCTTCAGCGCCGCTCCTCCGACATTTCCAGCTCCTCTGGGGCTCGCCCACCCCTGGTTCCTCCACCCCGGGGCACTGTGAAGGCCGAGCAGCTCCCTTTGACCCTCTGCGTTGCTCAGAGATCTTGGTGACGGGCCATGTAAACCGCTGTTGTTCCAGCTCCTCGTTGCCAGAAACAATAAAAATAAAAAACAGGGTTTGGGCTGCTGCACGCTGTCGTTATGAGACGTGGAAAAGGAGGCTGTCATCCTCAGGTGCCCCTGCTGCTCCTAGGGCACAAGATGGCTCTTTGTGGGCCCAAGGGCTCTGTGCCCGGCTTGAGGCTTGTCCTCATGCCCAGCAGAGGCTCTGCCATTCCCTGGGGAGGCTGACGGGCTCTGGAGGTGGGAGAGATGTTGGGGAACCATCTGCAGCCGGGGGGACGGAGGCTGAAGGTACCTCAGGAGGCCTCGGGGGAAGGCCAGCTGTGGTTGGCCTGTGGTGGTGGGTGAGGTTGCCCAGGGCCCTGTCCAAGTGAGTTATCTCCAAGGATGGAGATGCTACCAGCTCTCCATGCCAGCGTTTGTCATGGAAAATATATATATGTATTTGTCACATCCATTTGAAGTGTTTCTGGCTGCAACTTGTCCTTTCACTGCACACTTCTGAGGAGAGCCTCCTTCCCCATGGCCTCCTGTGAGGCAGCTGCTGCTGGTGAAACCTCCTTCTCTTCTCTGGACTGCTCAGACTCAGCCTCTCCTTGGACAACTATTTTGGATGCCTCTTGTCACCAGGACTTGTCACAAGGACCCCAGTTTGTCTGCAGAGCTGCTCTCCAGCCAGTTCCTCCGCTCTGGCCTGCGTCCTACTGGGGCTGTGGTTCTGCCTTGGTCTTTGCTGAGCCTCACCTGGGTCCCCTCAGCCTCACCTGGGTACCCTCAACCCCTTCCTCCAGCCTGCTAAGGTCCCCCCAGGTGGCAGCCCTGCTGTGTAGCCACTTTTCCTTCAGCTGGGACCGGCCACAGACTCGGTCCCATCGTCCCCATCATTAACAGTGTTCAACAGCCTTGTGGTGATGTCCCGTTTCTGGGTGTATTTACAGGCCGCCTCACCGTCTGAGCTGGGACTGGGTCTGTTTCGACACAGCAGGGACGGAGGGATCTTGGCATTGCCCAAGGCTGTGGTTTTGCTTTGCGCTGTTATTTCTGGCTGCGATTTTTTAACGCCCTCTCCAACACGCGTTTGGTCAAGAGGTTCACAAACATGTGCCTTGTGCGAAGGACCTTTCCTACACCAGGGAGCGGGCCGCAGAGGGCACGCGAGAGCTTCGGGCGCTCTCCCACCAGCGGGATATAAACAGATTAAAACCTGGGAACGCGGCCCGGAAACACGGCTCATCCCAGGCGGCCGAGATGCTGAGCCGGAGCATCGTTGCTGGCCCCAAGCATCTCCCGTTTCCTTCCCACCAGGAGGGCTGGGATGTTCCTGCCGTGCTTCCTGCCCCGGGGCAGTTTGCAGCTGCAGGGTGGGAAGCTGGGGGAATGGGAGAGCTGGGAGCAAGCACCCGAGCCCCCAAGGCTGGGCAGGATGCTGCTGTCCCTCACTACAGTTGAGAAAGACCTTGAGGACCACAGGAGCATCTCTGGGTGCCTGAGCCAGAGTTAGTCCAACCACAACCCCGTGACATCCCCAGTCGCTGTCAACCTGGGAAAACGCCCTGACCATGCGTCCAGCAGTCTCTGCTTCGGAAACCTGCTGCCGGTTTCTGAGCCAAATTCCTTCAGGCATGTTTTTATCATCCCATTTTTCCTGCAGGGGACAATGGCGTTGCTGGCTGCTCTCTCCAGCCATTTCCTCTGCTCTCCCAGACAGAAATAGTTAACTGGGTTTACTACAAGTCCCCATTTCCCTTCCTGCCCCCCCCAGCTGTGGACAGGAATCACTATTTGGTGACAGGGTGCAGGAGCAGGGATGCCTTCCCTCACCCCAGCACCATGTTGGTGACCACATCCCTGGGGCTTTGGCTGGTGCCACAGCACCTCCTGGCTCTGGGGACAGGGTGAGCCAGGCCAGGAGAGTTTTGAGCACAAATAAATGGAGCCACTAGGAAAATGGTGGGACACCAGCAGGGCTGAGAAGATCCAAGCCACCCCTGGCTGGATTTAGTTGCCCAAATGCAGGTGTTCAGGTCCATTTGAGATGTTAGGGGTAGCCGCAGGGGAGACAGCCAGGACAACCCCTGGAGACACCACATCCCACCAGCCTCCGTGCAGCCCCCCACATGAGCTGCTTCAACCTGCAAGCCCTGCTTTCTGCAGCCACCAGCCCCATTACCAAGCATCCCATCCCTCTGTCCCTACACCCCCTGTTTTCCCCTAAACCCCATTTTCTCTCCCTAGATCCAGCCTCAGGCATATCAGCAGAGGCACAGGGCTGGGGCAGCCTCCAAGACCGACTCCTCAACCCGTTGCCACACCACCATTAGAAAGAAAACGAATGCTTTCCCCCAGAAACACAGATCCCAGGCAGAAATATTTCATCCCTCACAAAACTTGAGATATTTTTTCGCCGTAACCCATCCGTTTTGGGAAGGCTGCTGGCTTGCGCAGACCTCCAGCTGCCCGAGCAGCCGGGGGATGAAGGCGATGCGGGGCTGGGGAGGAGCCGCGCGTCCCCGATGTAGCCACTTCCCCAAGGGCACCGAAGGAAGGCTGCCCGTCAATGGGGCTTTGTTGCGAGCAGACGAGGCGCTTGGAAGGAGGTGGTGGCTGTCAGGCCCCCAGCAGCCCGGACAAAGCATTTTTCATGCAACGGGGACAGAGCGGGAGCTCCTGGGTGTGAGTGAGGATGAATCAGGTGCCTGGGGAGCTGCGTGCGGGGTAGGGGTGTGTGGAGCCCCCCTTTCTGCTCTCCTCCGTGCTGCCCCATGCAGAAGATCTTTGCTGGGGAGGTCAGCACTGCTGCTGATTGAACACAGATAGAAGTTTGGCCGAGATGGACCCAGAGTTTGGTTGGGCGTGAGCCATCCCACCGCCCCAGGTGGGAAAGGAGAGATGAGGAGTCCCAGCAGGCCAGCAGAGCTCCACCAGCCATCCCCAGGGGAGATGGCCTGCACAACCCCACGAGTTCAGGAGATGGAGAGGAGCGCTGTGTCCTTCCCTTTGGCCTGCCAGATGTCCTACGGCTGATATCATCCACGCTGCTGCTCTTCCAGTGTGCTGTGGGGCGAGACCCACGGCCAAGAGACCAGGACTGGGGCTGGAGCATCAGGACTGCTCTACACCTCCATCCTCCCAGCTCCCCACTCCGCTGTAGGGTCTCACCAAGGATGTTTCTGCCCTGAGACTGGAGAAAGCTTCAGTGGCAGACACGGTAGGACGGGACTGCGTGGTGAGTCCGTGCCGGGTTGCACTTGGTGTGAGCTGTGATCCGAGGAGCTCCCGGGGAGGTTTTGATCTCCTGCTATGCTCCTGTAGATGAGCGTGAGCAGTGGGGTCAGCAGGGCACTTTTGAGGAGCCCACGAGAAGCTCGTTTGCAGGAAAAGCTCCTTCCTAGCTGTTCTTGTAGAGAGGGCTGCCCTGGCAAACGGGAGGAGATGGCTGAAAAAGGCTGACATCCCCTGCTCCTCGGGGCAGCAAGGCTAGAAGAAGGGCAGAGGAAAGCAGACAGCTTTCTGCAAGAAATATTGTGCAAAAACAGCAAAAACATGCGAGGCTCTGCGTGCTGGCCAGGATGTGCGTGGGAGTGGAGCTGATTTATTTGATACTCCACGAGCAGAGCTCGCCCCGAGCTCCCAAGGCGGGAGGACGAGGCGGAGAAATGCTCCCAGCTGCTTTGCTGCAAGCCTGCGACCGGCATTTCTCCCCCTGGCGGGTGGCTCCTGAGCCCCCTGGCAGCTCAGGGCACTTTTTTTTGGCTTTTCCAGAAAATTGCAGCAGCAGTTTGAGCGAGGATGAAGCCCGATCTGTGATTACATAGAGCGTCTCACGGTGTTAACGTTGGCAGGGTGCGGTTTATCCACGGCTTGAAACGTTCACTGGAACCTCTCGTAACTGGGGTTTGAGAGCAAAGGAGCGCTGGTGACTGACCTGCACTAATTGGGAAAGGGCTGATTGAGGGCGTGGGGAAATGGGGTGGGCCTCCTGGATCCTGTAGGGCTCAGGAGGTTGCTGCAGGGATGGGATCAGTGTGGTGGGATCAGTCCCGACGTGGCCGTACCGCCGCTGACGGCCGTGTCCCACTCCCAGAGGGACCGTGTCCCTGGCCTGGCAGAACAACGTGGTCAGCAGAAAAGATACTGGCTTGGGAAACCTCCAAAATGGATTGCTTAAACGTGCTGTTTTGTAAAGCAAAGCAGCTCATCCGCACTCAGATACAGGGGAGCACCTTCTGCTGGTGTTAAAAACTTGGCTCGTTTCCTTTCCCGTTGCTCCTCGCCTTGTCACAGCGCTAGGATCCCAGTGTCACAGTTTGTATTTCACTAAAATCTGTGACTTCAGTGGGATCCCGTCAACATCTGTGGGGTTTGGAGCAATCTAAGCTCACCAACATCCCACAGAAATCATCCCCCTGCCCTTCTACGGCTCCCTGCTGGAGGCAGGCCTGTCCCTCTCCTTGGACCTGCAGCTGAGGTCTGCGAATACAAAACTTCGAGGTGCAGTGGGTCATCTTGGAGCATAAGGAAGCAGTTTAACCCTTCTGCCATGAACGTAAGAAGCAGGGAGCTGAGCTGAGTCCTCCTATCTCATCGCTCTTTCCCTTCCGAGGCAAAGCCACCATGTGCACGTGGTCCTGCCTCCACGTCACCCCACGCTTGCCCCATAGCCCTGCAACCCTGTTCCTGGAAGCATCTCCAGGGGCACCCCTTCCAGGGAAAAAGGCACTTTATCGCAGGCCACTTGATGAGGAAATCTGCCTTGCTTTACGCTGTTGTAGCCTACTGGAAAGAGAAAAGAGAAAGCCAGAGGACCGGAGGCACACGTACGTGCCTCCAATCTAGATGTGCATATGAGAGAATGGAGCAAATTTGGTTAAAACTGGTTTGCTGGAGCAAGCAGCCTTCTATTTCAAGAAGTTTCTGCTATCTCAAACTGCTCAGCACCACCAAAAAAATAAATAAATAAATCAGTAAAACCTCATCCGGCATGTGTGAAATCCTATTAACCTGTGGCCCGTGCTAATGTGCGGGGGCAGAAACGAGCCGTAGAGTAGGAGAGCCCATCCTGCTGTTCTTCCTTGTAGCGGGACGCTTCCAACAGGGAGGCCAACACAAATATTTGCAGCACGGGCAGGGGCTGCCCGAAGGGAGCCGCGGCGGCAGGACCGCTCCTGTCCCCGGGCAGGAGGTGACATCACCCGGATTCCTTCACTGAGGAATGCAGGATTTGGCCTCTTCCCTGCCAGTAATTCCTTTTCAAAACAGACCTGCCCAGGGGGGGCACGTTTCACCGAGCCCCGTCCGTCTCACACCCTCAAGTCCCCCCATTTCTCTTCTTTTCCACGGTGTTTGCAGGGCTGCTGCACAGATGGGCATGTTGAAATTGGTCGTTTCCCCAAATCGCAGGGAAAATCACCCAAACTTCCACGAGCAGGGGCCGGCCAGGGACCTGGGGAGCTGGTGGAGGAGCGATGAGCCCTTCTTGGGGCTGGCCAGGGCGGGTTGAGGACGTGCACGGACTTCTCTGCTGGGCAGAGTGCTGCAAGCACAAGAGGAGCCCATTTGAGGGTAGGGCGATGACCCCATTTCTTGATCCTATGAAGCTCACCAACTCTGTTTTGAGCTTCTGAATTCGGGATTTCTGTGTCACCATATGTTGGGATATTGCGACGTGCAGGGCGTTCTGGTTGAGCACAGGTAGGGCTTGGAGTGGTGGGGCCAACCCGAGCAAAGCCACAATTCCCCTTCCACCCAACCCTTGACTCCTCCGTAGGGTTGAGCACCCCCACGGTCCCTTGAGCTCGCAGCCCTCCACCCCTGGCTCTGCTCTGGCTCCAACTTCAGCCACCACCACTGGAAAATGCTGGGGTCACCGATGTTCACATGTCATCAGCGCTTCCACCGGCCTCGGCGGCAGCGGCGGGTCAGTTCCTGTGGGCTGGAGGCGCTGCCCTCATTTCAATAGCTGGAACTAGGTGTAGTTGTCCTGCCCCGCTCCGGGTCCGAGGGGGTGATTTAGTGGATGGAAAGGCACCACATTTTTTCGCTCTCGGTGCCTGAAAGAGGATGGCTGGCAGGAAACGAGAGCGCCGTTCTCCAAGGCAGGGGTGGTGTTGCTCCTGCACTGATTCTTTAATTTTCCGTTGGGTTTTGGAAATTGTTGGCTATTACAGCCGGACAATTAAATGCAGAGAGAACGGCCAACAGAAGAAAAAAATAATACTTGATCAGCTGAATTTTTGAAATGGGGATGGAGTGAGGATGTTTGGATGGAGAGCAGCAGGGTCCTGAGGGTGGGGAGATGTGGCACCAGGTGTGCCAGGAATGGGTTTGGTGAACTATGGTCATTGGAGCTGGTAGGACAGATTAAAATTGGCAGGGCTGGAGGCAAAAGGATCGTGGTGAAGCAGTGCCATGATATTTTGCTAAGGGTATAGGCAAGGGGGGGATAAACATCAAAGCTGGATGCAATGGTGTGGCTGCTTGGGTCAAGTTGGGCATGTGGGAAAGAGGGGCAGCACCATGGGGCAGGTGCACCTCTTGGGGTCACCCTAGAGGTGGCACAGCAGCACCAAGGTTGGCTGTAGAGGGTTGAGGTGAAGGCTCCGAAGCTTTGAGGGCAATAGGGACCCAATAAACAGCCAGGAAAAAAGACATTGATGGATGAAGTTCTGCAAATGATGCAAGGAAGCTCACAGACTCCGTGCTCCTTGTTTCTCAGTGGGATGGATGCTGCTCTGAGGCTCTGCTCCAGCTCCTTGCAGCCACACACGGCCTGCAGGGCTCTACCTCGCCCATCCACGTGCAGATTGTCCTGCTGGAAAGCAACGCTGCAGGACAGAACTTGTGGGTTTGGTTCACTTGTGCTGTTACCGAGCCCTTCTCAGGAACACAGGTGGTGTGGAGGTTTCTTCATTTTTTCTGTCTGCAGGCTAAAGGGAGGACGCCTTGAAAAGGAAGGGAGGGAAAGGGCCAGAGGTGGAAGGAGGGAATTTTCAGGGAGATCTTCCCACAGCTTCATCTTCCTTCAGCTTCTGGTAACAGCCAGGTCACTGACCGCAGCTGTTCACTCCAGAGAAATTCCAGGGGGTTTCCTGGAAGACCCAAGTGCGGTGGGCTGGGGATCCAGGTGTTGCTGGAGCCCTGCTGAAGAAGAAAAACCTTCTTCAACCTTCAAGCCAGCAGCAAAGAGCGTCCCAAGAGCTTCCTGCGGGTGTAACTGATACCCTGACCTGGCATTTCTGAGAGCTGTTTATCACACAGTGGAGAAGGATCAGGGTTCTTTTTTTTCCTTTTGTACTCTCTTTCCTTTGTATTTTCCATGTCGTTTCACTCTTTAAGCAATGTTGAAATCGGCAGAGGAGGCTGAGCTGGCTCTGGGCAGCGAGCTTTGAAGAAAAGAAATGTGAGCATGAGACTGGGAGCCCACAGAGGGGCTCAGTGAATGTCACGGGGGCATTTCAGTGTTATTGATGATTAATTGGTGACTGTAGCATCCTCCACATCTCATCTCAGCCTTGCAGTGGAGAAAACCTGCTTGGGGACCAGCCAAATACCCGGCAGGGGATGTTTCGGCCCCGTGCCCACCACAACGATGCCATGGGCCCCTCTGCAGCCCAGCGAGCGGTGCAGGGCTTGGTGTCAGCTGCTCATTGCTCTACAAAACCTGCACCACGCACCTGGTGCTCCCTTGGGAAGATTCCCACCTCCAGGAGCATCCTGTTGTATCAGCAAAGAGAGAAGGAATCCTCATTTGGCTTCCCACCTAGCCCAGCCCCGAGCACCGGAGCGGTGTTGGCTCAGCTCCATGGCCCTACCTCTGCCAGATGCAGAAGTCTCCCCCGTGCCAAATGTGAGGAAGGGCTGTCCACCTCCTCCTCCCGCATCTCCCCCTCCTCCCCTTCCTCCTCGACCTGCTCATTCATGAAAAAATGCCTGTTGGACGGACGCGGACAGAGGAATTAGCGTTGGCGCGTTTCTTTGCCTCGCGTTGGCCAAGGGAGGTCGTAGGCCCAGAGGGTTTTAATCTTTGTTTTCACAGCTGGATCCGATATCGCCCTTTCTTCTCTCCGCCTTTTTATAGCTGCTCCCTCCCCACGAGCAACCTGTTGCAAAGCAGAGCGGGAGTGTGGAGCACAACCCGCTGCTGTCTTCCCCAGGGGCAGCGAGCCCCCACTTTGGGACCGACCACCTGCACGGCCCCACATCTTCGTTAAGGATTATTTTAATCCCCTAAGAGATTTACTTTCTCCTACTGGGGTCCTGTGCCCATGAGGGCAATGCTGCAGTGAGGAAGGTGCCATCTCATGAGGATCCTCTGAGAGCATCCTGCTGGACCTGTCT
>CM021766.1:2677044-2775155 GCA_011076525.1 Nettapus auritus
GACAAAAAAAAAAAAAAAAAAAGAAAGAGGGTAGAAATTCTCTGAGTCTCATAAATTTGAGGACAAGACCAGGGGGATTTCTGGAGGTGGTATCTGAGGAAATGCAAGCTTTGTGAGGCAGTCCTTTGCCTCCTTGTACTTGTCCTCCTTATTCTTCTCTTCCTACTCTTCATCCTCCTCCTCTTCATCCTCCTCCCTCACCAGTGTCCCGCTCCGGGACGAGCAGAAAACAAGGAGGCTAATGGCAGGAAGAAGGGAATCAGAGACAGGAGGAAACACTGACGAGGGAGGTTGCCCTTCCCTGAAGCACGTTTACATCTGACAAAAATCCCCGTTGAAAGCTGTTTCTGGAACCGCGGTGCTCTGCTCAAGGCACGGGGCTGCAAATAGCAGTCCAGACAAACCAGAAGCACTAACGAAATCAAAACCTGCCTCTTTTTGTTTCCCTGTTTAGCTGCAGTGTTTTAAAGCGTCACCTCTGCTTGCAAAAACAAGACCTCAGCCTGTCTTTCAGTGGCTCTCACCATCACTCACGGGTAACGCTGTGATGCTTATCCCTTTTTTTTAAGTTTTGTGAAATTTGTCTCAACACGGTGACGTTGCTTCCTGGGTCTTGTTTTAAAGAGCAGGCTTGTTATTTGAACAAAGACGCTTTTCTTCATTTTGTGTAGTCATGAAACAGATCAAATGAAAATCCAAAAGGTGAAAATCAGAGAAGAAAAGGAACCCGGTGCAATGCAGCACAGAGCTTGGGAGACTCGGGGCCAGGCTGGCTACCAATGGATGCTGCTCATCACTGCAGGCAGGGAGATGCAGCACCAGATATTACTGTAATTAGTGGCAGCAGTTACTCATTTTAATGCGACATCCAAGAGAAACACATCCAGACCAATGCCTGGCTGGAGAGGTGGCTCCCAGCAGCCAGAAGTGCCCAAGCCTGCATTACATCCACTCCCTTCCATCCCCACCATTGTTTCTTGTTTGCTGCCAAGCACCAAATGGAGCCAGGACACGGGACACTGCACAGAGTGAGGAGGTGCCTGTTGCTGCTTTAGCCTCTAACATTTATTTATGGCTAGAAAAGCTCTGTTTGGTCTCCGGTGCCTGCCTTGGAAGGAAGAAAACACAAGCTGTTTATAAGTGCGCATATCCCTGCCGTTCTCTGCTATTACCCTGGCTACGGGCAGTGAAGGTTTTGGCACACACACAACCTGCTCGGACGGTGAAAACCCAACTAAGGCATGCAGGAGAAAATGCTCGGCCTTCAGTTCTCTGCCTCCTTCCCCAGGTGATGCTTTGGTTCAGGGTGATGAAAACCACACGTTCCCCACCAGTGCTGGAGCTACTGGAGCAGCCGGTGCCCTGCTTGCCTGAAGCACAGCTAACCCAAGAAGATGTCCACCAGAAAAGATTGCTGTGTGTATAAATAACCCGCACGGTTTGAAAGCAGAGGGTCTGGAGAGGCTGTGGGACCCACGGGACTGGGACGGTGCCGAACTGCCTTTTATCTCCCAGCCGCTGCCTGCGTTCCTGCAGAGCCTGGAAGTTGTTCTCAGCTGGTTATTTTTAAAGAACTAATAATACTTCTCCGCGGCTCCATCCTGCACCCGCTGGGGCTGGTGGAAGTCTTGCCACGCTCCGTGGTGGGAATGAGGTTTTGGTGGCCATCCCTCAGGTCTGCTGGGTCTCACAGTCCTTCCGAGGTCACTGGTGTGAACTGCGCTGGAAGCCGGATGGGAGAAGGCTCCCAGGGACCACGCAGTGGCCCCTGTGGAGGTGCCCACCAGGTGTCCCACCATGTTGTCCCCAGACATGAAGGATCCTTCCCCTCCAGCCTGCTGGAGGTCAGACCCAGCCCTGAGATGTTCTCAGGGTTAATATGAGACGTTTCTCCTTCTCTGTGGGGTCCTGATGGTCCAGGGAACCTCTTTAGGGGCTCAGTCTCCCCCAGAAATCCCTCCTTGGAACTATTTTCCCCTAGAGTGGCAGCCACCCCTCAAGGGTATGTTCATCCCTACATCTAACTCCCAAATACAAGGATTTTCCCAGCTGCCTATCAGAGATGGCTACATCTGAATAATGAATTAACCAACCGATTAATTAAATGAAACGATTTTGGAAAACCATAACGAATATCCTGCTTTGTCAGGACCTTCCTGGGATAAAAGTTTCTAAGAAGCTGTAAGTTCTCTAATGTGATTCCCCTCAATCAAAATGTGCCTCCTCCCGCGCTTTCTTCCCTCAAAGGCTGAGTCAGATCCTTTTCGTGACTTGCTGGCTGCTGCTTCCTTCTCCTCCTGGGGAGACTTTCTGTCTCCACCCTCTGCTTTCACCCAGCTGCTACCTGGAGCCCCAGCGCTGATCCCAACGATTCCCCATGGGCAGAGCAGGGACAAGAGGTGCCCCCGGACCACCAGGAGGGAGGGTTTCTTCTCCACTTTCCTTAGGCTTTATGCGCATTCGCACACTTCTTATTTCTTTTTCCTCCTGCAAAGAAGCCAGAAAGCCAGAATGTGTATCCCAAAAGCCCTTCTTAATCCTTTTTCTACCCTCTGCCCCCATCCAGGTGCTCCGAGGAAGCACCACGTCTTTCAGAGAAAGCCTCGCCTCGAGGAACACTAACACAGGATCTTCACATTGCCTTTCCTTGCTGCTGAGCCTTGCCTCTTTCTTATTTTTTTTTTCCACCAGCTCTCTGCCCGAGAAACGTTTGCCAAAATGCATTTTCCACATGTTCCCTATTAGTCATGCTCTCTGTCTTACAAATCTGTTACCAGCGCCACTAGCTGATGCTATTAATTTACTTCCAGCCGGCTCGAGAGCTCGGCAGCAAAATTCCAGGCAGCGTTCCTAAAACCAGACCCGGCGGCTTGTTTGGATTTAAAACCCATGCCTCCTTCCCCCCTCCGGGATATAGATTCCACCTTCTCCCAAGGCTTGGGGAGACCCGGCGAGGTGCGGAGGCAGGAGGTCGTGGTGGGAGCGGGGCTGCCCCAGAGGCGGGGTCTGCAGCGCCTTAAATTCGTCCCTGGAGCTCCGGTTTCCAACGGCTGGGGCATGGCTTGACCGCGGCGGTAGCGGCAGCGTGAGTTTATCTAGGGCAAGGCGCAGGAATGCCGATGGAGGAGGGCAAGCCGCCGCAAGAAGCACCATGTCTCCGTGAGTACGTTTCCCATTGTTTTCCCTTCAGTTTAAACAACTGGGTGGGAAGCGAGCGGAAAGGAAGGACGTCCAGCGAGCACGGATTTTCTTCTTTTTTTTCACCTATTATTCATTTTTCTTCTATTATTTTTTTTTTTCTTCTATTATTCTTTTTTCTTCTATTATTCTTTTTTTTTTCTTCTTCTATTATTCTTTTTTTCTTCCATTATTCTTTTATTTATTTTTTTCCCCTGTTCTGCTTAGTTTAGCCTCGGCTTTTAAAGTTTTCCCAGTTCCAACAGTCGTGCCTGCGATTGCACAGAGGGGTCGGTGGATTTGGGGAAATAACCGCGATGGGAACGTGGAGCCAGCAGCTAATTCCTGGCTAAAATTGTCGCTATCCTAAACACTCTCTGTGCACCATGTGCCCGGTGTGCACCTCATGCACGGCAGCAGGGCTGGAGAAGCGTGCAGGCGGATGGCTGTGAATGAATGGATTTCCAAGCCGGAGGGATGGGAGGTCCTCCCAGGGGATCTCCGTGGCAGATAATTGAGCTACAAAAGCCACCTAATCCCCTCCATCTACCTGCTGCAGACCTGTGAAGCTGTTCCCCAAGGGGCTTGGCTGCCTCTCTGCTTAGTGGAGGAATGAGGGCTGCAGCACACGGAAGATAAAAAAATCCAATTCTTGGGCTTCAATAGCCAGCAGCATGCGGAGATGAGATATAGTCCTTGCCTGTTATCGTCTTATCCGTCAGCAAATGTGAATGAATCCTTCCTCAGAAGCTTGTTTGTGTTAGAATTGGTTTAAAAATGTTAGCATAATGCTCTCTCCCCACAATTAAAGGCATTGAAATCCCACGGCGCTGCCTTCCCTGCTGGCACGTCGCAGGCCGAGACACGGGAAGCAGTAACTGAGCTGGCCCTAGGAGTCTTTGTGCCCTCATTTCCCCTGGGTTTAAGGGCTGCAGGAGCTGATTCCTGAGTTTCTGAGGGTCCAGGACAGCACCAACAGCTCTGTCCCGTAGCTGGCATCCCCTGAGCACGTCCTAAAAGCCCCAGACAGTTTCTGATGGTTCATGGCCTCTCTCCCTGGTGCAGGGGGTTGTGAATGTTTTTATGCCAATGTGGGGTGCTCCTTTCTGAAACGTGCCTCCCACAGGAGTCAGTGAGTGGTTTGCTAACAATCCTGATTAATAGGATTATTATAATTAGGATCCAAAGTTGAGTATGTGCTCCAAAAGCCAGCATTACCTGGGGCAGGCCCTCACTGCTCCAGCCAAACTGCACAAACTCCAGTCCGTGTGGATTGTGTCACAGAACCACAGCATGGTTTGGGTTGGAAGGGCCCTTAACAATCATCTTATTCCAACCTGTGACATGGGCAAGGCCCCCTGCCCCCAGCCCAGGCTGCCCCCAGCCCCATCCAGCCTGGCCTTGGGCACTGCCAGGGATGGGGCACCCACAGCTCCTCTGGGCAGCCTGGGCCAGGGCCTCACCACCCTCTGAGTGAAGGATTTCTTCCTTATATCTAATCTAAATCTCTCCTCTTTTAGTTTAAAGCCATTCCCCTTGTCCTATCCCTACACAGAGTCCCTCCCCAGCTGTCCCGCAGCCCCTTCAGGCCCTAGCAGGCCACTGTGAGGTCTGCCCAGTCCCTGAGCGACCTTTGCAAAATGCTGGATTGTCCCCAGGGCCCACCTCAGGCAAGCACCAAGCCAACAAATGAACTTCCATACAGGACATTTGAAGTCCATGTTTTAGAACAAGCGTAGTTTGGGGCTCACAGCTAATTGGGGAAGCAGACGGTGGCTGAGCACCCACATGGGGACAACCGGGCCGGGTCCCCATGTGCTCCCTGCAGGCCCCAGCCCTGCCTTGGCTGGACATGGATACTCCAGAGGTGGAGGCACCGTGTCCCACAGTGGGCCATCGACACCTTGGTGCCTTCCCTTCCTACCCCCTGTCAGCTGGAGCTTGGCTGAGTGCTGGGATTAATCCTACAAATTAGCTGAGGCCCCATCCTGCCCTAAAGGAGCAGGGACACAATACAGAGGGACGGCTGGAGATGCTTTTAAGTGTGTCTAAAAGAAAGAAAAGGTGCTCAAAGGGGACGCTTTCCTATCTCACCCCAAATAAACAACAACATAATAAACCCAAATTCTTCAATAAAGAAAGAAGAGCTCTGTGGGGTCATTTTCCACATTCTTCTGCCGTGGCTGAGCTGTTGTATCCACGGCAGCACTTCTGTACTGAACACTGAGTCCAAAACCTCTCCTTTGGGGCAGGAGATGAGGATTTCTGGTCCCAGTAGCGTTGAGGGCTCTTGTGCTTCTCCAGGTAAGCTGAGGGCAGAGAGGAGACTTTCCCCAGCCCTTCTGGCTGGGCCGAGCTCTTTCCCTGCTCCCTGCCCCAGTTCCTCCAGCTGCAGGACAGGAATCACAGCCCCTAGCACCATCTGCAGTGCTCCCGCAGACCCAGCCTGGCGTGTGAAGACTGGGGGTTTGGGTTCGCAGAGGTTTTGTTTGATCTAGAAATAGCAAGGTTAGAAAATTCCATCTGCCGGCTCTCGAGAGCCCTCGACAGTGGAAGAATTGAGCTGGATTGTGAACCTCCAGCCGCATGAAGGCGATTGCTGAGCAAACCAGAGCTGCTTGGCTCCCGTCCTAAGAAGCAGCGTGAGCAAAATAACATTCCAGGAAGGCAAAACGTGGAGAACAGAGCGAGTCACGTTCGTGTCTTGCTCCTGTGCCGGCTGCCGCTCGTGGCTGCTCCCACCCTGTGCCCGAGTGGCTAAGGGGGGTCAAAGCCTCCCCTGAAAACCTCAGGGTGGGATTTTGTGTCTCCATGTAAAAGCGGTGCCAAGGGTTAGGACCAGGGTTGAGTCTTGTGGCGTCAATTGTCCTCCTGGACGTTTACCCCCATAAATGAGAGCTGTTGCGCAGCAGGGAGGTTTGGGAAGGCTTGGTTCTCCACCTGAGGAGCCATCACACATCCCACAACAACCCACTTGTGCCCATGCTCACACGCTCAGCTGTCATTCACCACCATCCCATCCCCTCTTTGCTCCCACCTAGGCACTGTTTCATGACTGAAACTGGGCTCACGGATGCCCAATTCACCACCTGCCATCAGGGGAATGGCTCCAAGACTGGGGGTGATCCGGAGCAGGGACGCAGGGATGCGGAAAGAGTGAGCCGTACAATTACCACCTGCCTTTAATGATGCCTGGGGCAACCCAATTTTCTTGGGCTGAGCCCCTGACTCCCACAAATCAAGCTAAACACAAAACAGTTCTTCTTCCTGCCCAGCTGTCCAGGTCTTCTAAAACATGCGTGGTTTTCCCTGCAAGCTTTTGAAGGTTTATTTTTAAAGCAGTCTGCATTTGATTTAGGCATGTTTTGCTTTGTTTTTCAAACGGAACTTGAAAGGGACATCAGCCTGTAAATATAAATATTCCCATTCTTTCGCTGATTCTTTGCATTTTTCTGGGTTTGCTAATGAAAGACATTTCAGCATCCCCTGCTCCTGCATTCAGCTCAGACGCTCGAGCTCATGGCATGCAAGCAAGAGACTATCGCAAGTTACGGATGTTTTGGGTACCTAGGTGGCCACCGTGGTGCATTGCATTCATTTTTAGTCACCCAAGCCCTTCCTACAGCTGAGCAACGTCTTGAAACCAGCAACAAAACCTGTAGCTGGGATGTTGGGACGTTTACTTACAGCTCTGTTGTTTTCCTCTCTTCTTCCTGCAGGTTATAACTGAGTAGCCCTTATGACCAACATGAGCTGGAGCTTTCTAACCCGCCTGCTAGAAGAGATTCACAATCACTCCACCTTTGTGGGGAAGGTCTGGCTCACCGTGCTCATCGTCTTCCGCATCGTCTTGACGGCGGTTGGCGGAGAGTCCATCTACTCCGATGAGCAGAGCAAGTTCACCTGTAACACCAAGCAGCCCGGCTGCGACAACGTCTGCTACGATGCCTTCGCACCGCTGTCGCATGTCAGGTTTTGGGTCTTCCAGATCATCATGATATCCACCCCTTCGGTCATGTACCTGGGCTATGCAATCCACAGGATCGCCCGGTCGGCGGAGGAGGAGAAGAAGTTCAAGGGATTCAAGAAGAAGAAGCAGTTTGCTCTGAACTGGCAGGCAGTGCGCAACATGGAGGACCCGATGGAAGCAGATGAGGAGGAGCCCATGATCTCCGACGACACGGCAGATAACGAGAAAGCCAAAGCCAAGCCCAAGAGCAAAGAGCAACAAAAGCATGATGGGCGGAGGCGCATCCAGCAAGAAGGACTGATGAAAATCTACGTCTTCCAGCTACTTACCAGGGCTTCGTTTGAAGTTTGCTTTTTGATAGGGCAGTATTTGCTCTACGGTTTCGAGGTAGAAGCTTATTTTGTTTGCAACAGACTCCCCTGCCCTCACACCGTGGACTGCTTCGTGTCCCGGCCAACAGAGAAGACGATCTTTCTGCTGGTGATGTACGTCGTGAGCTGCCTGTGCTTACTGCTGAACATGTGTGAGATGTTTCACCTGGGGTTCGGGACCATCCGAGACGCCATTCGCAACCGGAAAATCAACAGCTTTAGGCAGCCCCCCTACAACTACGCCTACCCGAAGAACATTTCCTGCCCACCCGAGTACAACCTGGTGGTGAAATCAGAGAAGTCCACCAAGATCCCCAACAGCCTGATGGCTCACGAGCAGAACCTGGCGAACGTCGCTCAGGAGCAGCAGTGCACCAGCCCAGATGAGAACATCCCGGCGGACCTGTCCACCCTCCACAAACACTTGCGAGTGGCCCAGGAGCAGCTGGACATAGCGTTTCAGAGCTACAGCAGCACCCAGGCCAACACGCAGCCCTCTCGAACCAGCAGTCCCGCCTCAGGGGGCACGGTGGTGGAGCAGAACAGGGCCAACACCGCCCAGGAGAAACAAAGCGCTAAACCTAAGGCCTGCTTGGAGAAAGGGAGCTCCAGCAGTAAGGACGGAAAGACATCTGTATGGATATAGCTTGTCTGAGGGCAGAGAGGGCAGCGTAAGTGCGGTTTTTAATTTTGGTTTGTTTCTGGTTTTCGCTATTGTCTTGAGTTCATTTCACAGGGCACAGACGCAACTTTTATATAGAAGTCAAGAGAGAAAATTCAGACCAGTTTAGTGCTGTCTTCCGGTGCATTAACAAAAGATGTTTCCTTCCTCTTCCCAACGTGTTCTCCAGCTGGGAAACTCCAGCGAGCAACAGCGAATGCCGCATCCCACCGGGACCGGCCGCGAGCAGGCAGCGCGAGGACACAGTGCTGTAGGTCAGACAGCGTTTAATTACTAAATACCCTTAATCAAAATTAACTTCTGATCCCTCGGTTGGAAGGGAAAACAACCGGTCCGTGGCATGAACTTTGACGACATGCTGCCGTTGCCTGAACCTGCAGACCTCAGGCATCGCTGAGGGTGGCAGAGCAATGGCCCGGCACCCTCACCCCTAAAACAACACTGAAGGCTTTCATCTTTTGTTCCCCTGCGCTGAAAAACCAAGCAACACCAAGCAACCAAGCAACGGTAGCACTTGCTACAGATGCGGTGGGAAGCACTGCAGTTACGGTGTTTGCAGCAAACCGCTGCTCCACATCATCAGAAAGTGCCTTTATGCGACCAGGAAAACAAAATCGCAAAGGGATTCGACTACTTGGCGTGCTAATTTGAGCAGAGATGGGAAGATCAGCGTTGGCAGATTTGTTTTTCTGTTTAATCAAACCTTCCTAACTAGTGGCAGAGAGCAGATCTATGCACCGCGTGTATATGGTGTGTGTGTGCGTGCATATACGTATATACATGGACACATGAACATGTGTGTGTGAATATAGGTATGTAGAGAGATATATAAACGTAATATCAATCCTCCGGTAATTTTACAGCCTTCCAGCCACACCAGGCCATGGGCAGGTTTCCACACACTTGTCTGGGGGTTCACCAGCAGCTCCGGCTTCCCTGGGGGTAGGTCCCAGGCCATCAGCAAGAAGTTTTCCCCCGGTTTATGGACAGCTTCTTTCGGCTTTGCTTGGTTTTAGGGTGAGGTTTAGGAGTTTGGGGAGCCAAGCCCCAAGGCTTCTGCTAGTGCTGGATGTGTTTTGTCAGGATGGTTTCATCCTGGGAGCTGAGATGTCCCTGAGATACTTGAGGCTTGGCAGATGCAAGAGTCAAACGTTTGATTCACCACCGTGGTCAAGGTCATACTTCACGGGAAGGAAGCAAACCCTTTCTGAACACAGCACCATCCCTTCTGAGCTGCTCCTCACGGCTGTGCCAGCACACAAGTCCCCATGTACTTCTCATCCACTGGATCGATGTTACTTCTTGATGGGCATCTTTCCCCTGTCCCTGAGATCAGTCTCTGAAAGCCTCATGGGTGCCAGTTGTCACAGGCCAGCCCTTGGGGACGTGAGGGTGGCCATCAGCACTGGGTCACGGCACCAGAGCCGCGCAATGCCCTTGGGGAATAGTACTGGTAGCTAAAAAAGGAGATCAAAACGATGCAAAGAAACATCCTACAGGGGATCCAGCTGCAAATATTCAGCTTGGTTTTGGGGAAGAGTCTGGGGAGCAGTTTCAGGCTTGTTCCTGGTCCCGCTGAGGGCACTGGAGAAATGCCTGGAGCACTGCCTGCTCTCGCTGCTGGTCTTCCCCTTAAAAAAGCCCAAACGCATCCAGGAGGAGGAGCAGCACCTCCTCACAGCAGCAACAGGCAGCAGCACACATCGGTCGTGTGGAGGGATGCTTTGTGCTGTGAATTTTCCATGAAAGGCTGATAGAGTTCACACCACGGTGGTAGAACACACATATCACATGGCTGGAGGGGCCGGGTGCTGGTGGGTGCGCTCCTGAAGGTACAGGGAGGGCACAAGAGGAGCTCTGGGTGGACATTTGCCCGCTGGCAATTACAGCAGGGCACCAGCTTGTCCCGCACACTGATGTGAAATCCTCACCGAGGGAATCCCCTGCGTGGCCTGAGCACAGCCCGGTGAGGTCTTGGGGCTCTCTCAGGAGCCCACGACAGATTCGTTTCCACACCTGCAGGTTCTGAGATGCTCAGGAAAATGGTGCTGGAAAGGAGCACGGATCTTCTCACCAACTTGCCAGCATCGAATGCATCCCCAAAGGCTGGCACCAACCCCCCGCCGCCACCCCTGGCTTCACCCCTGCTCAGCAGACATGAAGAGCTGCTTCTTTCCTTTGGGTCTGCAGAAGTTTTGGGGTGCCTGACGATGGTCTCTTTTTCATTTTTTTTTTTATTTTCACACCATGGACCCAGCACACCGAGAGGGTTTTGAACGCTCTTGGTCCTGCAGCAGATCCGCAGCCTCCTCCTGGCTGGTGTCACCGCCCCGTGCAATACGCACACCCTGTTTTCCATAGTGGGAGTCGATAATTGCAATATTGACGAGTACTGGAGCCGGGGCAGACACTCGGGGGATCGATACCAGCTCCTCATCGGGCAGGGCAACCACTCACTCCCAGCCAGCCCTGCTCATCTCCAGGGCTTGAAACTTTCTCTTGCATCAAAGGCTTTGCGTATGGGGGCTGATCTCACCTCCCTATTTTTTTTTCCAAGCGTTTTGACAGGGACCAGAGCACACAGGCACATCCACGGCAGGACTGAGGTGCTGGCGAGGGACGCAGGGTGTCCTGCCAGGCCCCATTGACTCCTCTCACTCTGAGTCAGACACGCATAGAGGGTTATAATTATAACAATATTATTATTACATTGCTCACTTCCTCCTTTCCTCCTCCACTGCTTGGCCCCTGAAGCCCTCAGGACGTTGCGTCTTCCACTGAGCCACCACCAGCAACGCGACCGGCGCGCACTGAGCGGCTCCTTCCAGAGCAGGAGGAGCAAACCCACCTCCGCCGTGTCTGTCTGGGGAGCAGAAGGCAAGGAAGGCAAAAAAAGCAGAGCCACAACCAAAAAAAAAAAACCCTCACAAACAGGCAGCCGGAGGAATTTCAAGTAGACAACTGGCAGTGTGGGCCGCGGAGGAGACGCCAGTAGAATAATTAACGCTTTGCTTTTCTTCCTGCAGGTCGATCATTTTGTTCACGCTCCGGACGGGTTTAGCTCTGTAGCTGAACTAATCGTAAACGTTGACACTCTCACTAAGCTTTGCCGGGTAAAGCGCCCGCCCTCGCGTTTCTGTTCTTGCCATTCAGGGCCAGGAATGTCCCACGTAAAAGCCAGATTACCTTGTTGCTTGCATCGCATTCCTCTGGGAAATACTTGAACTTAACTCGAGGCCATAACCAGTCTGTGCTGTTATGAAGTTTCTGGGATTTTTTTGTTGTTGTTGGTTTTTTTTTATGTACTAACTGTATTTGTACTAGAAAACCTTCGAGTATGAGGTTGAATCTCTTAAGTATTTTTCAGTGTAAATGTTCCATCTGGGCTGTAGTTAGAAAATGAAGCGCTGGTCAAAGGAGAGATACGTCAGCCCGACTCTTCAACCGGCTATTCCACATCCATTACTAATAAATGGAATAAAACTTACATTTTGTTACAGTACGCGGAGTGTGTGGTGTTTCCGTGTGAAGGGGGCTGAATGTTGATGAGAAGACATTCTTCTCAACCTCTCATTTGCCCGGTTTAACCATATAAGACCTCTATTTTCCCAGATACGGCTATAAATCACCGCAAAATATTTTTGCCTTAAGAAGCAGTTGACCTTCGGGTTGTTTGGGATGTGTTGTCTCTCTGATGAATCACTGCCTGCAGCTCCTTCAGGCGTGGAGCTGAAACTGCCTAGAAAAAGCCTCCACCCCGAAAAGTGAGAAAACTTTGCTGAGGCTGGGAGAAGTCAGGAGCGAAGGCGAGCAAACGCTGGGAGAGCCCTTGTGAGAAAACCTGCTTTTTGGAGAGCCCTCGGTCTTCGCTCCTCCCATTAACTGGCAGGCCTGTTCGCTCACAACCGCTGTCCAAAGAGTCTTCAGGAAACGGTTTTGGGGCGGAAACGTGCATTTTTCACTGTTCCTCTGGCAGCTGGGCTGTCTCTACGACTCCTCCGACAGAGCAGGAGCGGCTTTCCCCAGGAGATGAAGGGGAACGGGACCCTGCCAGGCGTCCTCGAGGATGGCCGGTGGTCCCAAGCCCTTGTAGGGCACCCACTTTGCAGTGCTACACAAAGCAGCTGAAAGATAAAAAGAAAAAAAAAAGCCTTGCTAAATAACATCCTTCAGACATCTTTAAACCAGGAACAGGCTGAATTCGCCTGTGCTGCTGGGGTGATATCAAAACCGAGCACCCATGGGTGCTGACCTCAGCTTGTTGCTGCTGCAGAACCGGGTCTTCTGGTGAGAATCCCTCTCTAGCAGCCTTCATCCCTCACCTCAATTCCTCCGGGACCCAGCCTGGGGGCAGCTCTGTCCTGTCCCAGTGGCAGCAGTGAGGGGTCAAGAGTGCAGAGCAGCAGCACCCCTCTTCCCCAGGTCATCTCCAAATTCCTGCTGCTGATAGAAGCGGCAGCAGCGGCCTCAGTTTTGTATTTTCTCTAGAAAGCCAGGCTGAAATGCCAGCGGCTCTCCAGCACCCCTGAGATCACAGGGCTCGTCTTGTTCATCAGCTGCTCCACGCCTGCAGATGTTTGTCCTGCCAACAGCATCTCACCAGCTCCCAGTCGCTCCCCCTGGGGAAACGACAATGACAGCTTTACCTTCGTTTTCAGACAAGCCTCGCTGTTTTTCGTGATGCCCAGGCCAGCTGCAAGCCGTGTTTCCCTCCAGTGCCCTGCCCCCCTGGATGCACAGCTCAGGGATTAGGGCATGCACAGGGCTGGGGCTGAACAATCGCATCTCACATGGGTTTGCGGACGGGAGCTTGTGAGTTCTGAGGAAAAGCCGGAGCAAAGGAGTGCACGGCAGCAGTGCTGAGCCACGGGTGGGCAGCCAGGGGCAGTTGCTATTGGCACAGCAGTAGTGGCAGGACAAGGGGGAATGGCTTTAGACTAAAAGAAGGGAGATTTAGATAGATACGAGGAGGAAATCCTTCACTCTGAGGGCAGAGAGGCCTGGTACAGGCTGCCCCAGGGGCTGTGGGTGCCCCATCCCTGGCAGTGCCCAAGGCCAGGCTGGATGGGGCTGGGGGCAGCCTGGGCTGAAGGCCCTGCCCATGGCAGGGGGGTGGCTCTGGATGATCTTTAAGGTCCCTTCCAGCCTGAACCACTCTGTTATTTCATGTTCCCATGATTCCAAGCACACTGAGGGCGCAGACTCCTTTTCTCCAGCTTAGTTTTTCCACACAGATGCTGAGCAGAGAAGGGGGCCTCAGGGCAGAGAGGAGAGAGGACCAGACAAACCCATGCAAACATGCTTCTGGAAGCACAGCTCAGATGCAGACTGCCTCAAATGCAGCTCCCAGTGAGGGACACGGCACTGCTCAGCCTCACCCTGCTCATCCCAAAGGAGAGCACACGCCACATGCAGTACTGCCCTCCTGAACAAAGGCAGGAGGGTCCTGCTGGAGAGGGGCTGTGGCACACTAGGGGGGTTTGAAGGCATTGTAGCTTCATCGGATGCTGAACAGTGGAGGTGGAGGGTGGTTACGAGCCACCCCATGCCTGCCACATCCATGGGGCCAAAGCTGGTTCCGGCTGTGGGTCCACAGTGCCTGTTACCCCTGGGGGCTCAGCCCAGCTGTACTTCCAGATGTGCGACTTCTTCCAGACCTCCAAATGTGCCGCTCTTGGCGCATTCCCATTTCCAGGGAGAAAAAAAAAATAAAAGTAAAAAAAAAACAAAACCACACAAAAAAAGCAATGATGAGCATCACCTCTCTGCATCCCCAGCTGGCTCAGCTGTGTAAGCTCCCCCAAAAAACATCCCCATCAGCTGTGTTTAGGGTTCAGTGGGTGCAGCCTGAGGCCATCCCATTTATTCAAGGCCAACTGAGCCCCTCCGTGCCCAGGGCAGCTGGAGGGATGCGACCACAAGCGACAGGCACCCCCAGCTGGGGGACGAGCCCCAGGCTGACCATCCATGGCAAAACCAGGCCCTTGAGAGCCACCTGTCCCCTGGGAGCCACCCCAAGGAGCGCCACAAAAGTGGGCGCGCAGCAGAGTGGGTTGACCAGGCGACCCTAGGGGCTGGGGCGGCCAGGTCTACCCGGGGCCGAGGCTACATGAAGGGGGCGAGGCTATACAGAGGAGGCGTGGTTCAGTCATTAGGGGGCGTGGTTTAGTCAGGAGGGGGCGTGTCCCGCCCAGCCCCTCCCCGCCGGCAGGTGGCGCCCGGCGGACACACACAAGATGGCGGCGGCGGCGGGAGGAGGAGGCGGCGGCCCGCCCTGACAGCCCGTTACCCCGCCGCCATGTTGGTGAGGGCGGGCCTGCCCGGCCTGCGGCGGCTATGGGGGCGCGGGGGCAGCAGCGGGGCCGGGACCGGGGTCGGGGCCGCCGCCGCCGCCTGGTGCTTCCCGGCGGGCCGGGCGCTGCTGAGCGTGCGGGGAACTGAGGCCGCCATCTTCCTGCAGGGGCTGCTCACTAATGACGTCACGCGGCTGGCGGGGCCGGGGTCGGGAGAGGGCCCCGCGGCCCCCCTCCCGCGCGCGCTCTATGCGCATGCGCTCAACGTGCAGGGCCGCTGCCTCTACGACCTCATCCTGTACAGGTGAGACCAAGCGCGGAGGGGGGGGGGAGATGGGCGAAACCATTGCTAGGAGGATGGGGGGACAAGCCTTGGAGCCTGCGCTGTTGCCATGGAAACGCGTGCGCGTGGCCTGCTGTGTGGCGGCATAATTCTAATAAAGTGATAATTCTAATAAAGTGATAATTCTAATAAAATTGTAATTACGTATCTTGTTTTATCTTTCTCATAAATGATATTTTATTTTATCATTATTAAAAATGATAATTTTTATTTTATCATAAAAATGATCATTACCACAAAGATAATTACTTTATTTTATCTTATCATTCTTTAAAATGATATTTTTTATTTTATCATCATAAAGTGATCATTACCACAAAAAATAATTATTTACTTTGTCATTATTATAAAATGATGATTTTATTTTATTTTACCATCATAAAACTTTAGTTTCTATTTTATCATTATTATAAAACGATAATTGTTATTATCATAAAATTATATATTTTTTATTTTATCATTATCATAAAATTATAATTCCTGTCAGTGGCGGTCACACACCTACCCCTAAGAAACTTCATGCATGTCTTTAATAATAAAAAAAAAAAGTACCAAAAGCAGCTCCTCTGTTTGATTTTCCTCACTAGCTCTCAGCTCTGTGGATTATCCCACAGAAAATTACAATAACCTGATTTTTTAAAGCAGCCCTCACAGCAGGTCCAGTGTCTGAGGATCTGTCTGGATGGTGTCCAGGGGGTTCGGGTTCTCCACTCACTGCAGTTACCGGAGTCATTAGCACAAGCAGGATGTCCAGCACTAATTACACTTCATAGCCACCTGACCCAAGTGTGAGAGGGGAAATGTGTAAGGCAGTGAATAAACATCCTATTTGTACCATCAGGTCACTCACTCAGTAATGAAAGGCACAAAAATGAAGGCCAAAAGATGGAACTGTCAGTCCATTTCTTAAGTTGTTTATGGTCTGGAAGAGAACACGAAAAATATACATGTCAAAAATACGCTCTAGGTGACCCTGCTTGAGCAGAGGGGTTGGACCGGATGATCTCTGCAGGTCCCTTCCAACCTCAACCATTCTGTGATTATTTTGTTACAGGGTGCTGAGCGCTGTCCTTTTCTGCAGCAGCAGCATTCCCCAAATCTCTGGATTCGGACCAGGCTCGAGATAATAATGCCTGTTTGCTTCCTCCACCGTGGGGGTTTGCTTCCCTGACCTTGCAGGTGTTGCTTTTTTTAGGCTTCATGAGAGTCCAGAAGAAGAGCCACACATCCTGCTGGAGTGTGACAGCAGCGTGCTGGACGCCATACAGAAACATCTGAAACTGTACAAGATCCGGAGGAAAGTAGACATCGTCCCTTGCCTTGACCTTTCTTTGTGGGCCGTCCTCCCTGGGGAGCAGGCTGGAGATATCGCTGGTTCCCTCGCACAATGTGCAGACCAGGCTCTGGTTTTAACTCCTGACCCCAGGACAGAAGTCATGGGGTGGAGACTGGTTACAAAGAAAGGAGCAAATCTCACAGAGGTCATCCCTGGAAGTCGTATCGGGAGCATTCAGGATTACCACAGGCACAGGTACAAGCAAGGTAAAGCCAATACCTGTTTTGCACTCTCTGTCACTGGATTCTAGATAAATACATTTCTTTATTATGAGGGTCTTATTGGAGTCCACTCTGATAGTGATCGGTGGAATAAATTATAAAAGCTACAGGGGAATGCCTCAGTGTGTTTAACTTTTTAATAAAGGCAGGAATTGTTTGCTAATTTAAGGTTAAGAGTGATCCAGTAGTTACAATTCTGGCCTGTGGCAGAATTGGTATTTGAGTCCAGTTTCCCATTACAAAAATTGTGGGATTGTGGGTCAGCAAAAGAAAAAGGGGATTACTCATTTTCTTAGAGGGAAATTTCTGTGGTTTGAGTCATTTTTATTATTTTAGAATTATTCATAATCTACATGTTTTCCTTGTTGCTAAGGAAGGAAAAGGAAACACCCTGACGTACCTTCCTAGAAATGTATGACTGGATTTGCCGTTATTTTGGAGGTCAAGGAGGGTAGGTTCGATTTAAGAGGGAATTCTGTCTTGAACGCCTCTGCCTGTGCAGAGCTCCCACTGATTTTACTATGGGAGTAGTACACAGACAGTGGAATAAAATAATCCACACAGACAGTGGATTAAAATAATTAGCAAACTGAAAGATTATGGTCCTCTGCTAATAAAGAATGATTACAACCTGAGTGTCTGGTACAGAAACACTACTAATGGGTCACGGTGGGCTGGACGGTGGTGGTATGCTGCCTCCCAGACATACCAGCACTAGTCCTGCATGCCACTACAAAAAGCCAGGCCCAGCACTGCTTCAAATAAACATGCCACTGGTCACAAAAGAAGCAGTCATAGCTGCTCATACAGCATTTGACAGTTGGCTGGATTACTTTTGCTAGCTTTGAAGAAAATAATTCATGGAAGTTAAGGTCTGCCTGTGGGAGAAGATAATTTTGCCATTAGCATTAAATGTATTTTGATGCCTTTTTATGGGAGTCGGTACTGCTCAGCTTCCCAGGATTAGGGTTTAGTGCAGTTTTTCCAGTTATCTTTTAGAATAATCTTTGCTAACCCTGCTCATTTACTGCTGGTGATTTCATTAAGGCCCAGATCAGAGTACTGACAAACTCATTCCTTCACATTGCTTCTTCTCCCCTCTCATTTGATAACACAGAGGAAACATACTCCAGAAATCTAAAATACTGAACGTGTTACTTTATTTACATGTTGGTTTTACTCCTTTTTTAGGAATTCCTGAAGGTGTGAAAGATCTCCCTCCTGGAGTAGCCCTCCCACTGGAATCCAACCTGGCCTTCATGAACGGCGTCAGCTTTACCAAAGGCTGCTACGTGGGACAGGAGTTAACCGCCAGGACCCACCACATGGGTGTCATTCGCAAACGTCTGGTGCCAGTGCAGTTCTCAGCTCCTCTTCCCCAGGAGAGCATTCCCGAGGGTGCCGAGATCTTGACTGAATCGGGAAAGTCAGCTGGCAAGTTCCGGGCTGGAGGAGATGAACTCGGCATAGCTTTGCTGAGGCTGGCTAATATAAACGAACCACTCTGCCTAAACATAGCGGGTGATAAGGTGAAGCTCACCGCAAGTATCCCTGAGTGGTGGCCAAAAACTGCTAGCAAATAAACGAGGAGCCGCCACTTGCACATTTGCCTTATTGAGAATATTTTTGTGTGACAAGCTTGGGAAGGTGGCTGTGCCTTCAGCTGTTGTTTGTGGTGTTTGGTGAGGGTGTGTGCCAGCAGAATTATTCAAATTGGGCTTAAACAGCAGGAGCCCAAACCAGCAGTGAGTGCTGCTGACTGTAATGCTTTGTGGAGAGACCCTTACACAGGGAAGCACACCTTTCTCTGAGGGTGCCCCTTGTTTATTTGGACTCCTGCTGAATCTTTAGTCCACCACTTGCTCGATCAAGCTGTATTCTGCACGGGGTGCTGAGTGTATTGGGAGACCAAAGTGAGTAACGGGGCAGGAGTATCACCACTGTATGCACTGAAGTTTTGTGTTCAGAATTACCGATCTGTGGTATTATAATTTTTCATTGGAGAGCATGCTGCACTTACCTTGAATAGGATATGTCGTTGCTATACTCAGGCTGAAGTGTTCATTGCAAAACACTCATTGCATTGAGCTTCTTATTAAACTTGGTGATTGGGTGGGTATCTTTTTTTTCCACCATTCTAACTTCTAATTGTGCTCAGGAAGAGGAATAAATTGTACTTCTCCTTTCAGATCTGTTTTTAATACATCACGCAAGAAATGGGGGAGAGCTCTCAAAATATCCCTGTCCTGTTCCTCGCTTCGTAGCCGGCAGAGGGAGCACAGCCAGAGCAACCTGCACCGAGCTCCTGTGCCGTTGCTCACCTTGGCCACGCGTGCTTCATTCACTCAAACAACTGTTCAGAGAGGAAAGTGATATTTTATAGACATAAGGTGTGCTGGGGCACGCCCTGGATTGGCTATTGTATTGGTGTACTGGTGCTTGGCTGAATAATCTATTACTATAAACACCTTACCTCCTGCGTTACTGATGGAGTTGCCAACAACAGTTGAGGGGTGGGTTTTTTGGCACCTCTGTAATTTGTACATGAACGTGTGCACAGTTACATAGGAGGAAGGATTCCTCGCTGTGTTTCAGTTACGCTGGTGTAGTTGCAAATGAAGGTAATGCCCAGGTGAAGGTGTTGTGATTAAATGCAAAAAACACTAAGACCGCGTGCCCCGCAATCTTGTAGAAAAATCCTTCAAACTTTCCTGAAGGTTTCGGCAGGGGTAACACAGCTGGCGAAGGGACAGTGTGCCCCCACATTACGCTGAGGTGCTCACTTTTCCCTCTGAATAAGCTGCAGAGTCTCTGGGGCAGGGGTTAGTGCTTAGCCTGGTGCTTGGGGCAGGATTTTCACCACGTTCACTTCTCTGGCTGCTTCATCACCACGTTTGTTCTTCCAAGAGCTCTCCGTGTCTCTCATACAAAAAGGCTGTTTTGGGCGAGTCCCTGCTGCCATCCTTAGCTGAGGTTTTCTCCATCCACAGTCCCCTCTGGTTTTTCAGAGCAGCCCAATACTTCAGGGTGTCTTTGCTGCTTTTTTTATCTCCTGCTTCACTTCTTTGAGCTTGTTCCTGCTTCTGCAATCGATGTATCCATCTCTCTGTGCCCCAAAGCCAGACAGGTCTGTGCCTGTCAACCTGTGGTAATTTATAGGAGCCCTATGTATTTTTATATTACAATAAATCCATTACGTGTTCAGTCCTGTATTTCCATGGGTGATGAAGGGGGTGATGAGAGAGTTTAGCAGGTGACTTAAAAAGCTCTTGTATGCATACTTGTAATAAAAAACCGTCCAAAGTGTGTTCTATTACTGTGAAGGGAATTTATCTGTGAAAAAAAATGCTCATATTGCTTAAAGCTCATTAAGCTTGCTGTGAAATGAATCTGTGGAATATCTCATTAAAAGTTTATTGTATCAGTAATTTAAATGCGACTTCTCTTAGAGAGACACTGGCTGTTGTTTCCCTTGTGCAAGGATATACAACAGAAGAGTTGTTAGGGCTGGTTGCCAACAAGAAACATGTTCAACACAGCCCTAAAACACTTTGATGGGCTTGAGATTGTTAAAAAAAAAAAAAGTCTCTATGCTGGAAAAAAAAAAAAACAAATTAAACTGTAGTGCTTCACACTTTCAGGATCCTCTGAAGGCGACAAAGGAGAGACTGTGCTGCCTGTGTTTATGCCAGTCTGACAGAAGCAGCTTTTCCTCTCAGCCACCCACTGTGCAAAGCCTTCTCAAAATAGTTGTATTGCACTGCCATACCAACAGCCCAAATAAACACTGCATTTCTTCTGTCTGGGGAAGCCCAGTACCTCTTTCCTGGTGCGCACACATTTCTCTCTTAAATATTTGAAAGGCTTTTCTGTTGCCAACTGCTGCATTTTTCAGAGTACAGACTGAAAACGTGCAGGCACAAAATACGCCCACGGGCTGATTTTCAGAGGCACTCGACCACTTCTGGAGGTGAGAAGGGATGTGGCAGAAGTTGGGAGGGCAGCCCCCATCCCTGCCATCCCCTTTTTTTATTCTCCCTCACAGCCTGCTCCATCACTAAGGGCTTTGTCTGGGTGAGCTTGGGCTGAAAGGTCAGCAACGCAGCTTTATAACTATGAGCTTGCATTTGTAGTGGCATTTACTCCACTATTGATTTTCGGTAAGGAAAATCTCATTCAGCCAAGGTAGAACTGAATGAGGCACAAAGATCTACTGCTGAATGAAGAAGCTATCAAATACAAGCTAGTCAAAAACTGAGTAACCACTGACCTTTCAGTTAGCTGCATAAACTAAGGGGTCAAAGTGGTACTTCTAACGAGCAATTTCAGCATGAATGAGGAAAAACTGAGAAATAAATCACTGGAGGGCCGCTGCCTGCATGATCTGATGGTGGTTTAGGCACAGCCCATGTATTAGAGGATTACCTCCCTACAGACTGCTCTCAGTTGCCAAAATCCTTATCAAACTGCTTGCTCTGAAATTTCCAGCCAGGTGTAGACAGCTTGAAACACCTGAGCATAGCTCACACAGTCCCTCTGCAGAAAAACAAGATGCTTTTATGGTGCAAAGTCATCTGGTTTTTGTGCTTTTGCCAGCAGAGGATGAGCATTGCCCCAGGTTACCGAGCTCAGCTGCATGTATTTACCTCCCCAGAAGCTAGGTGAGGTGAATCCCACACCAGGTGCTTGTCTCAGACTAAATATAGCTGAAAAACGTCAGCCAGAACAGATTACATCTGTAAACACGCAGCTACGGGGCAAGGCATTGTTGTGGCTATTTAAAAATTGTGGTGGCCTTGCCTGGCAGAAATTTCTGGGTTTTCTGAGGTGGAGTGGGGACTGTATCCAGAACCACTGGGCAGCAGGAGAAGGGGGCACGTATAATTTCTGTAATAATAATAATAATAAAATAATCAGTGGGCAGTGGAAGCAATAGCTGGGGGGGAGAAGGGCTAAGATGGTGGTGGGCCCTGGGGATGAAGGGGCTTGTGAGGGGAGGAAGAGGTTTTTTCCTTATGAAGAGCAGCAGTGTCATTGTAGTGGGGTTGTTGAGCTCCCTTAGAGCTGAGGGGAACCCCTGTGGTGGTGTAAATAAATAAAGGACTGTTTCTGAAAGTACCAGGTTTTCTCGTCTGTCGTGTCCCCTGCTGGGAATTTGTGCATGGTCAGAAGTTAAAGGGTCGTGAGGGGTGCTGGCACCCCAAAATGGATGATGTTTCTGACACGACAGGGAGCAGGAGGGAGCTCTGAAGCAAGCAAGGGTTATCGCTTGAAACCCCAACAGGGTAAGACAGGCATTATTTTCTGAGACTGTTGAGGGGAACACCCTAAAATGTTTGGTTTCAGGAAAAAAAGTGTGTGTGGTTTCATTTTCTTCCCATTTTTTTTTTTTTTCCTTCTGTTTGTCTCTGGAAGCAATGCTCAGTTTCATGTTTCATAACAAAAAGCCTAAAGGTGTGGTAAGGGGTCCCAAAGGAGGAGTGCTGGTGCTGAGTCTGCTGTGCACGCAGGTGTTTGTGGGGTTATTGAAATCACTACTGCCTGCCCTGCAAACGTATTGTTACGTGAGTGAATCCGCTGCTGTGACCTGCTTGATCTTAGCGATAGCTTTATTAACATTTTGAGTATGTTTGTTAGCTGTTGATACCTTGCTAAGACCTTTTAAATCTTTGGTGAGTTGGAGTGCTGCACAGGTGAGTTGCAAATGCCATGCATTCCTCCTCAAAGCATGTGGCGTTCCTGCCTTTCTAACAGGCACGTCGTCTCCAGAGTTTTCAGTACACGACAGTTTGACAACTTGTGCTGACTTTTTCATCACAATCCCTGCTGAAACCCAGCTCTGCCTGCGTGTCTGTACAGGCAAAAGGGACATTCAGTGTGTTACTTGGAGGTGCAGGTACTGGTGCTAGCTCCTTCCTCTCCTTATTGATGGGAACATGGTTTCTGCTGGCTAGAGGCAATGAGATCTGCTATGTTTTGACTTAAAATTACTCTTATCAACCATTTACCTTTTGTTTTTGGCGTAGACTGTGAGCCCATCTTGTTCTGCCATATCATGCAGTTCTGAAGCTAGCAGAAATAACTTATCTCCAAACGGGATTTGTAGATTTGTGTATGGATTTCTTTACTTTCCCCTTTCTTGTCCAGGTCAAACAAGTGTGAAATTTTGCTGTCAGACTTCATTTGAAGTCTGGTCCGGTTTGGTCTCCATATCGCTAAATTGAGTGCCTGTACTTAGCACTGTTTGAGTTGCCATAGTACTGGAGTTGTTTGGACTTTCTCTGTTTCCTTAATCCCTGGTCAGAGCGTGGCTTGAGATCAGACTTGTTGAAACCCTTGACCTTGGCCTCTACTTTTGGCAGCATTAGTGCAAATACGTTATTCTAAACGTGGAAGTGAGCGTTAAATCTGCCTCTATCACATTTATGTACATTGTCGGTCTTAAATCATGTCCCCATTAGGCTGTTGGGGAGGGTGGAGGAGGACAGCCACCTCCTCCAAGTGCTTTGTGATAGGGGAACAGTGACAGCCTCATGGTGAGGGGCTGAGCCTGCTAGGAAGGCGTGCCCACATTTCCTACATGCTGCTGTGTTGGGAAAACCATATGGAGAGACTGGGAAAAGTTATTTTCTGCAGGAAATTCTGGGGTGTGTTTTAGCAGTGCTGTCACTGCTAAGTGCTGTGGTGATGGTGACTGCGAAGGATTTTAGTGAAAATGCCTTGGGAACAAAAATCTTTGGATAAAGTCTCTTTCACCATTTTTTAGTTTTTAGCCTGTCTGCACTAAGTTGTTCAAGAACTCAATGCAGAGTGATTTTCTGATTTCTAATGCAACACTTGTGGCTGTCATAGGAGTTTTCTCCTATTTTGTAGGATGGATTTAGGGACATAGTAAACACTTCAGTTTTATTGCTCAGGGTGAGCAATGTATATTTTAAATTATAACTCAGCTGAAGGATAAATTGAGATTTTTTGAAAAAAAAAAAAAAAAAAAAAAAAATGACTAGGGACTTGGTGGCACTTTGCTTTTGTTTTATTCTAGTTTCCAGAGTCTGTACTAATACCTGGCTGGTGATGGACTGTCCTACCCAGCTACTGAACTGCTTTCATTTATAGCTATCTGACAAGTTGATTGCTTTGTTGGTTTGTTTCCCCCCCAAAAATGACGAAAATGGCTCTGTTAGCACTTCACAATGGGAACATTGTCTCTATGGATTTCTTAATTTGCTTAAATTATTTCTTATTCTTTTGTAGAATGAAAGAACGTGGTGTGAGGGAAGGATCAGTGTTTACTGCTTGTCTGAATTAATGCAAAGAGTTGTAGAAAAATAACGTCTTTATAAGGAATAATACATAAAAGGCGATAATACGTAACTGTTTAAGAGGTATTTGACTGAAGTGGGGAGAACGTAGGTCAGGTACAGCACTTTAGCTGGCAAGGAAACCTTTGCCTAAAGTAGTCTTTGTTTCCTGTAATGAGAATCAAAAATAAAGGGCTCCGTTTGCTCACACTGCATCCTTCCCTGGTTATTTAGCTGGAGTGAGCCAAGCTGTGGCTTTCAGTGGGGAGAACAGGAGTGGCAGGTGCACCATAGCCACTGACAAATCTTTAATTTCAGGGAATTATTTTTTCATGTGGAGAAACCAAAACCGCAGAGGTGCAAGAGGCAATTAACTTGTTATAGGAACTCCTGTATTGTTAAATAGGATGTTGCTGTACCCCATAGCAATTAATTCTTCAATGATAGAGCTTCCTATTTATACCATAAAGGCATTTGGAGGTATTGATCACCTGAAAACAATTGTTTAGGAACTGCTATTCCTGTGGGAGAAAGGAGAAGGTGCATTTCACAAGCACCAGACCCCTTTTTCTTTCCAGCTGAGCAGCAGTCCCCAGCTAAAATGCTTCATCTCTGTTTGCCAGGCAGTTCCTGCGAGGTGCTGTGCGAAGGAGACTGCTCCGAAGGCTGCAGCCCTGCATCCTGTGCCTCGTGGCTGCTGCACGACGGAGAGGAGACTACAATTCCCAGAGTACTTCCACATACTGGCACTCCAGTGACATCAGACGCTACATGGCTGAGACTGGTTGTAAAGCGAGGAGACCGAAAATGTAAGCTCGGCGTTTCTTTCGCTTCTGTAGCAGGGCCTTGGGCAGAGTGAAATCTTTGCCTGCTAGGGGAGGATTTCACCTGCTGCGGAGGTGTTTGATAAGGGCGCGTACCTGAAGGAAACCTGAGGTGACACCTAAGGGCAAGCCACCCGTACCGCTCGTGGCGGTGCTGCTGCAGCTCTGGGACTCCCCTAGTCTCGGAACAG
This sequence comes from Nettapus auritus, assembly GCA_011076525.1. NCBI lineage: Eukaryota > Metazoa > Chordata > Aves > Anseriformes > Anatidae > Nettapus > Nettapus auritus. Next base: position 2,701,754 of record CM021766.1, read on the forward strand.
CTGCGTGGAGTCCTCGCTTAATGCCTGCGCTGCCAGTTGGGCTCGGTGGGCCGTTGCCTTGCCCGCTGCTTCCCTCTCTTTCTGGCGGGTGGAGAGGAGACGCTGTCCATAGCCTGGCAACGGCTTCGTCTGCGTGTAGTAACCGGCTGCGCGGCGCCAGTCCCATGGCAGCACTGGTAGGAAGGGGAACGAGGTGCAGCGGTGGCACCGGCTGAGCTACGCCAGCAGACTCGCGATCCCAGGGATCGGCTGCTGCGGTGTGTACGGCTGGCACGTCCCAGTGCCTGCGCCGCGTCCTCGGTGGCCCGTGGCGGGGTTGGGAACGCTGCTGCGAGCGGCTGGGGGGACCATCCCCGCAGGTTTGTCTCTGGGAAGCTTGGCTCTTGCAACAGGGAGAGATTTATGGGGAGTTTTGTTGTATGGGAGAGATGTCAGGTGTCTGAAGTCGTGCTGGTGTTTTAGGAAGCTGGAGAGCAGTTTTGCAGTGTAGCTCATGTTGCTCGAATGCTGCAGTTTAAAGTGTAATCGGTTGCTTGCCTGGCAGTGCCCAGCCTTTCAAGAGATCCCTCACTACGAATGCCTGACAGAAACAATTCTCCCAACACAAACATTGTGCAGTGTGGACTGCCTGAGCTTTCTGTAGGGGCAATGGACTTACAAAGTGGGTGGAAAACTTGAGAACACTTACTGTTATCCGTACTCTGAGAAACTTAACTTTTCAAACAGGTAATAGGTTTTCCTTTAATTCCTGTTAACAGTTTAAAGCTGTTAAATGCCCTTGAGACGTTATTTGCTCAAGTCTGCAATCCTGAAGACTATTTACTGCTTGAATTTCACAAACTGAAGAAGTGGCCAAGAGGGAAAAGTAGCTTTATATCTGATCTTAGAAGCCTAATGAAACTAGGAGACTAATCTTTTTATAATGATATATAGCGTATACTGCTGGCCTTAAAAATTCAATTTGGCCACATACGCTGGTTTGTAACTTCAGAAAGTTTGTTTTGATACATGAAGTAATTGACAACTTGAGCATTTGTATGTTTGTTTAAAAATAACTCTTAAAAAATACGTTTGCAAAGACATTTTCATTTAATGGAGTTTAAATTGTAGTGGATAGCCCACCTGTCCAAATCAATCTGGAAAAATACAAAATTCCTAATGAAGTTACAAATATTCCTAAAGAGGTTTCCTGGGAGTATGTCAGTACCAACAGTGGTGTTCTACAGAAACGTGTCTGGAAGGATATCAGCTGCATATTGTGCTTTTATTTTTAATGTACTTAAACCACCTTTGGATTAGTTATTTGTGAAGTGAGGAGTTCAGAAGTCAGTGCCTGTCTGTGTAGCAGTGCCTTGTGTTTCCCTGCTCTACCAGGAGGTGATAGATGTGACACGTGGTAAGAAATTAGCTGAGGGTGAATTAATAAAAGCTGCTGTTAAGTTCCTTTTTATTTCCATGAAGCCTACAGTGAACTTGATATTTCATTAATTCAAACACTTAAGCATGTATTTAATTGCTAAATATTTTGAGTATCATAGTCTGCTCACGCATAAAGGTGTTAAACTCTTTCACCACTTCTGTAAAACTTTGCCTTCTCAGTCGCAAGTCTGACCTTCTGGCTAAGGACATCCCACAGCTGAGTTGTGTCTACTGCTCTTACAGCTGGCAACTTCATGTCAGTGCTTTGTGAGGAGTGGTTTTTCTTTTTTTTAATTGGGGATTGGTGTGGTAAGACTTCTATAAACAAAAACATCCTCTGAAACTCCGGACTAAGGATGGGAATCTTAAAGTCACTGCCTGGCTCTGCTGTTGGAGGTACTCGGGGTTTTGGAGCACTGTTAGAGTTTGTAGATCATTAAAAACAACGCTGGTAACTTCTGTTTGTTTAAATCAATTGCAGATCAGAACTTAGTTTCTTAGCTACCAACTGGCTAAGTAATTGCTTATTTTTTTAATTAATAAAGCAAAAATTGCAGCAAGAGAAGTTAAATAATTGTATTTCTGAAGTTAAAATCCTTAGGAAGGTTGAAATTACAGTGCTTGTACCTACACAGCCCCACTTCCTGTGGATAAATCTGTGTTGCGTGGCTTCCCAGGTGCTTAACTTGCTTCATTTCTTGCCATTGACACTCTTTAAGTTTTTATGTTCATGTTATAGAAATGTTCTGCATGTTAATTTTTATTTATTTATTGGCCAAGGACGAAGCAGCTCACAGAGGTAGTGGCATGCTATTCCAGGGATACTGTTTTCATAAAGTTGCAGTTGAGGAGGAGATGGGAGATCCATCCTGCAGCAGAATTTCTGTCTTGTGGCTTTGTAAAGCAAGCCTAAATATAAAAAGTCCTAACCAGGCATGTCAAAAAAATAAATGGGGGTCTTCAGACTTAGCACTTTACCCTTGGAATCTGATTTCTGCAACTTGTAAAGGCTCAGGTAGTGGAAGTGGAAGCTTTCATGCCCTCTTTATGATCTACTTACGTTATTAATGTTTCAAATTCTTCCCCCTGACCATGGTTTTAGATGTAGCCCTGATGCTGATACTCTTCTATGCTGACGTCAGCATGGATGCACAAGCACAAAGCCTCACTAGGAGGGTGATGTAAATCCTTCAGAAGATGCTGCTAGTTGTATTAGTTTGAAAAGCAGGTGTGCAGGTTAGCAGAGCTCACCTTAATCAGCGAGGAGGAGCTCAAAGTTAAGTTTTTCATGCTCAAAGTTTGTTTCTGTTCGCTCAGCACAAGAAGATTGTCGAAGCATGTGTGTCCAGACATGTGCATAAGTATACGGGGGAGCACATTATCCCTGCCTTCACCAAGGGACAGGGCATGTGGGGACAGAAGCTCAGAAATCAGACTGGCTGCGTATGTCTTGAGAGGGCTCACTATTTACCAGGCTCATTTGAAGTTTCTGGTGTTAACTTTAAGTGCTGAAGGGCAGGCTGATGGACATCACACTGGCATGAAGGGTTGGGGGACTGTTCTTTCAGACTACTGAGGGTTATGTTTTTGGGGAGCCTGTCCTTCCTCTAAGCTTTGAACCATCAGCCAAATGCCCTGAAATTGAGGGAGAGGTGGCGAGGTGTCTTGGCAGTAATGGATTTCTGTAAATGCTGTAGAATTTTGACAGGTCTATGCAGAAGAGAGCGTTCTCATACAGAGAGGCTTCTGAGTAACTTTAAGCATCCATCGTGGCCTGCTGATGCAGCCCCATTACCACAAGCTCTGCACAAGTGACCCTTAGGAGGAGAAGAGAGGAGGCCACGAGGCTGTGGCAGAGCAGGTGTTGCTTCTACAGGGTTCTCAGGGCAGGGCACAAATGTGGAGGAAGGAAGCCAGTCTTTGGTTTTCCCTGCTGATAGAAGAGTGGTTTCCTCCAGGTGCTGGGCTTGAGGTCGTTCATCTTTTTTGCTCATAGTTCTTGAATAAAAAAGTGTCAGAAGAGGGGGAAAAAAACAAAACACTTTAAGCATTCAAGACATGATGTGAAAAAGCTCAATGAGATGCTTTTTATTTGTGACTTTAACAAAATGCAAGCTGGCATTGCTGCTCCAACTAAAGCATTTGCTTCTACCTGAGCTCTAACACAACACCCCCCCATCCTGAACATGTCCCAAAAGACCTTTCTAGGAATGATTTACCAGCAGGGCAGTAAGCATGTGTTTAAATCACCCCCTAAAAGGTAAGTAACAGCTCACAAATTTATTGAAAATCCATTTTTTTTTTTCTGAAAGAGGGTGAATTGGCTGGGGCACAGAGATTGCACTATTACTTTTTTTTTGGGCAGCTTTATGAATTTAAAACTTGGATGTTTCAAGCCAAGCCTATGGAAATCCCACTTTTAAAGCTGCACGTAGTTGCACTGTGTCACAGAGAGGGATGATTTAGCTAATCACTGCAGGTTTCATTAAGTCTGCTTTGGCAGAAGAACAGCTAATAAATCACAAGTAGTTAAAAGATCCGCAAAGGTTAGCAGCTTAAATGTACTGAACAAATCATTGCTGGTGGTGTAAAGATACTGCTCATCATCTCTCCTGAAAGGAAGCTGTGCGGGGAAGGCAGCACCAGGAGCAGCTGCGTGCACCTGAATCCCTTCAGTGCTGAGCCCCCTTAACTTAGCTTAAACACAGGGGGCCTGATCCCCCTGGTTGTAGGGGCTGTGGAGCTTTTTCTCAGTGGTTCAGAGGATGTCAATGCATTGAATGTGCACTGAAAGCCAATTGGTGCTAGAGCTGCAAGCTTGGTGCTTCCTAGGAGCATCGAGGTACCTACAGGACACTTCCCAGCACCGTTCTGCTGCTGGATGCAGACTTTGCTGTCCGTCTGAGCGTGTTTCTCTGCTGAATGGTGATGGAAATGCTGTAGGAATCCCCAAAAAGCTGATTACCAAGAACAGGTTAAGTAATTCATCCAGCTCTTTGCCTGTTTCCAGCAGCTCTTGGAAGAGAGAAGAGCAGCAACTTGTCTGGGGGCTGAATTAATTGCTGTAGCATGCTTTGCTATAGCCACCAGGTTGGGTAAATCCATAGTTGTGCCGTCCAGCAGGTCAGCCACAGGTGGATGTGCGTGCAGCCAGACATAAGCTTCTTTCTTTAGAAGAGTAAATTTAGAAGAGTGAGTGCTGTGCTGATTTTTAAGAACTTATGATGTGACTTGCATGTTTAAGAACAAGATAAATCGAGATGAAGTGCAGCCTTTTCCCTACTTGTTGCTTCCACCAATTAATGCTTTGTGTCAGCGAAGATGAGACCTTACAAGGCTCAAGGTCTCATCTTTGTGCAAGTTAAATGTGGGCTGTGCTGCATCCCATAACGTGGGTGGCTGATGTTGGAGGAGTGGTACACATACAACTGCAGGCATGTCAGTGGTAGCAACTTGACAATCTGCTTCCCAAAGGGAGGCACGGAAGGTTCGACTCAATGTGTGTAAATGCAAGTGCCGCTTGCCCTGTCTGGGCCTCCATGTGACCCGTGGTCAGTGGCTCCTGACTGCCAAGCTGTTTTGTCATGTGGGATCTAAGCAAGAAAGGAACATTGTCATCGTTCTGCCAGCATCTGAGATGTAGGTGATCGCAGAGGAGCTGTGGGTGTGGAAAGATGGTGGGAGGAGTAGTGAGGGGTGGCTAGAATGAGTATCGTGAATAACAATAAATATGTTGACCTGGTAATTGTTGTTCTTCTTTTTAATTGTTTTTAAATAGGCTAAATCTGTCCGTAAGGATCTAAATTTCTGTTTGCCTGGCAATGCTGCACATGTCAGAGAAGAGAACTGGCATTCTGCTACCAAGGACATGGTCAAGCCAAGCACCTCACTTGGTCCTTACAAGTCACAGGTGAGTCCAAAGAGCATGGGAAACATGCTTTTTGGGGAACAAAGAGCATGTTTTCCTAGGGAAACAGAAATAAATACTTCCATAATATGTTGTTTTTTTTTTTCTAACTACGTGTATTGAATAACTACATAGAAAAAATAAAACTCCTCCAACCCAGAAACTGAAGAGAGTGCTCTGTTACAGCCAGAGCAGATTTTACTTTTGGTGTCAGTGTGGGAGATTAATCCTCTGCTCGTGGCAGGCAGCAGTTCCTCATCCAGCCGGGCTTTGTGTGTCTCCTGTCAAGGGCGTTTGTGAGACTCACCACAAAGTCTTCTGAAGAACAATTACTGGAAATTACTCTGGGTAAAAGTTCTTTGACCGTAAGAAATGAGTGTACTTAAATAGATGTCAGTGTTTAAAACAAACAAAAAGAAACGCCCCAGTAGCCCTTGAGCATGCTTAATGGTAATGGGGCTACAGAACCCCTGTATTGAGCAAGCATCGCAGAGCTGTGCTCTCAGCAGGATTTTGACCCAGCTGTCAAAGGAAACAAGTCATTCAGAGCTCTCTTATTCTCAGAAAAAAAGTTTCCAATGTCTTGCAGAGAAGGAGCATTCCCTTTTGTCCTACCAAGCCCTTTGGATGTTAGGAAATTGAGATTTAGAAGGAAGTCTTCAGTAACATGCCATCACTGTTTTTTTTTTGTTGTTGTTTTTTTCTTTTTTGTCCCTAATATCACGAGATCTGAATATCTGACCTATTTTCTCCCCCACTTACAGTTATTCTGTATCCCTGTCACCTGTTTGCATCCCTACTGGTTAGTTTCCAAGGTATCACAAGAAGGTAACTTGTAGAATCTCTGAAACTAGTGAAAAATCAGAAGTTACTAGCAGTACTTCCCAAATGGTTAACTGGTTTGTGTGCTTTAGGCAGGAGTTATTAGAGTTCTTAGTCACAAACAAACAAAAACCACAATGCTTTTTCATATGTTTGGTTTATCTTGCCAGGAAGAGCAAGAAATAAACACTAAACGCTTATCCTGCCAAGAAATCAAAGAAGAATACAGTCGATATAGAAGCAGTAATGTTGTTGTAGTGCTGTCACTTAGTGGCATCACAGATCAAGCTTGACAGCTGGTCACAAAATACATCTGTGAGCAGTGGGGCAGTCCTGTAGTTTTAGGATACCTGGCTGTAAAAGGACTTTCTGCTGATTTAGCTCAAATGTTTTTGGAAAATGCTTGAGTTTGCTTGTTCCTCAGTTGCGATGAGCTTCCTGGAAGCAAAAAGCCCTCTGTGTGCATCTGAAGATATGGTGTGACTTAATAACAGTATTAGATGTCTCAAAAACAAAACAGTGTGCCCAGTTATGTTTGCAGAGAGAGCTGAGCATATGCACACTTCATTTCTGCAGGAACAAACTGAAGCTCTGTCTTGTAATGCTTTGAAAAAAAAAAAATCCCCTGAGATAGTCTGTCTGGGTTTTAGATACGGTAAGTCTTTTGTTGTTGTTTTTAGAGGTAGTTCAGTGGGAGTAGAGGTTTTCCCATGCTTTGCAGGGTGGGAAGAATGAAGTAAGAACCTGACTGCAGGAGTTGCCACTTGGTTTTTCTGGAGATGGCTTTTGTTCATTGATTTACTTTATATATATTTTTAAGGTTGAAATCTGGAGTGAAAGACTAGTTTGCTACTAGTTTGTATGTAAAGCACAGGTGAGATTTCCCAGTTTGGAATTTTATTGAACCAGATCAAACAAAACATCAGAGCTTTGAAAGTGCAAACTGATGGGGCTGCGTATGGGGTATGTGAAGGATCTCCTCTGCTGAGCTGTAGTCACATTGTCCTGCACAACTCCCGTTAGCAGTGACTAATGGCTCTGAAAATAAAAGATACACCCAATAGTTACAGGTCCTATTTTTAAGCCCTGCAAAAGTATTTTATACTTAAGCCAAGGAGCGTGATTTATCTCCGCGCTTTGATTCCCAGTGGACTAAACAAGACCAGAGCCCAGGCACTGGCATATGCTTGCTGATACCACTAAATTGTTCCAAAAATTCTGGCCCTGGTGAGCTCCTGCTGTCCGAAATGATACCTGGGCATGATTTGGGAGCCACTTGCAATAGATCCTTGGGGTACCGTGCTTCTTGCCATTTCCAAAGGTGAAGGTTCAGTTGAGCAATGTCATGCCACTGGGTCTCTGGGAGAGGGATCATGTCCTGTACGAGGTGTGTGTATGGAACAGTACAGAAAGGGTCTGCTCTACAGGATGATGCTGCCTCTAAAATAACCCGTTATTTAATAGGGGTTTGTTTGGGTGTGTGAGACAAGGCTGTAGCAACTGATGAGCCCTTGTTTAAGCTTTTTTCCATTCAAGTGCACGGCGGTGTCAAAGGGTTGCTCCCGGTAGGAGCAGGCTTTGCTGGGTACTTCTACGTTTTCAGACTTAGATTCAGGAAGAGAGCCTTCTGAGGCTGGGCCAGCTTTCACTAAATCAAATTCTGTCTGCAGAGTTGTAGTAAGCAAGGTTTCACTGTTCTACTATTGAAAAATAGTCACATAAAGAGAGAAAAATTAATTTAGCTTAGTATTTTCTCTTTTAAACAGATGAGGCATGAGACAGGGATTGATATTGAATTTCTTTTTGTTATTTAGATAAAAATTACTTTTTAAAAGCTTGTTAGTGGCTCTAGAGAGACCTAAAACACAGCTATATCCAGACAACCTGAATTTCCCTTAAACTTTGTATTGGCTTCTTGAGGGCTTTAGAGGTGTTTCTCCCATAGCAAGTGCCAGTCTCACAGTTACATGGCGATTTTGGCCATGTAACTGACTCCTAGTGACAGTGCAGTTTTTAATCTTAGAGCCATGAAATGAGATTTCAGTAGATCTGTTTAAATGTTTTTAAATATGAGAACCCACTCGTTGTAGCACTGTTTCTTCCTTTCATGCTCTGTTTTTAACACCTTTCAGGATTTTAAGTACGTGGTTGAGACTTCTCTACAGTTATTCAAAAAGGATTTAGCAAACAACTTGTTTTGTGTGATCTAAGGCTAGCTTGACATGCTGATGAAAGATTTTTTTTTTTTCTTTCTCTCTTTATTTAAGCTGGACAGAAAAGGAAGTTAAATCTGTCTTTTTGTACTTTCTCTAACTGCCTTTGCAATGGAGGAGAAGTGTATTTTATTCTCAGTCTGAAGAGCTCTTGCTCTCCATTCTCTGGAGTCAGGTAGCCAGAGTTCAGCATGGCTTCTAAATGCTAGGATCTCAGATGAAATTTTTGCTGCTATGCCTCTGGAATTCTTCCTGCTGACAGGCTGTACGCAGGGGGGCTGAAGGTGAGAGGTTAGTGTAAGGAAGGGATTCCTTTTATGCAGCAAGTTATTTTTTTCAGTCTGCCTACTGACCGTTCATTTACCAAGAACATGAAATTCTGAGATTGTTTCAGGAAGGTGGGTTGAGTTACAGAAACTGAAAGGTGGCATCTTGAATGAAACGCATCTTGCAATAGGAAATCCCCTCGATAGATTTTTAAGCTGATGTGTTGGTGTTTTTCTTTCTTCAGAAGAACCGTCATTTGCTAAGAAATACTTCTAGAAACAGCTGGGGAAAAGACACTGCTCAATGTTCTCCTTGGCTCATACCCTTTCCTCCCTCCCATGGCCTCTTGCAGCTTTGGTTTGAGTCTCCCAAATGTCGCTTGCAGAAGAGGAGTCAGGGCCCCATCTCAGCTGGGTAGCTTTACTTAGGAGAACTGAAGGGACCTAGTTCAGTACTGCATTATATATAATTAATTTTATTTTTTCAGGAAAGCTTGAGGTTTTATTTTGAGAGTCAAAACTTGCAGAAGTGATCAACAAGAGTCAGGGGGCTGGTGGCAAATTGGCTGTGGGTCAGCGGTGTGACCCTGCAGCAGAGACATGGCCACCCTGTGCTGGGCTGCTTTAGGAAGAGCACAAGCTGTGGGACAAATGCTCTTTTAATCCCTTTGTTCCCTTCTGCTCCCCATACAAGAGGGGGACCTCTTAGCAATTCTTAGCAGTAATTCCAGGCAGCATTTCGGCATTAGAAAAACTTGCCCAGAGAAGAGATGTTGGGATCTCAAAACTCATTGTCAAGTTTGCGAATAACCTACCTGATCAAATCTGCCACGAGCTGGGAATTAGGCTGGGTGACCCCAGAGGTCCCTTGTGATTCAAATGGTTTCTGGAATTCTGCTCCCACCTTAATTTATCACAGGTTCTGCTATAGCAGCTCCTCATCTAGATGCCTTGGTAGGTGCAGTTCCTCATGTTGCTTACATCTCCTATTTTTCACTCTTTGAACAGTAACTGTCAGTCATTTACCTGTATGAGTCTTTCCAGGACCAGTACTCGAGGAGATGTTGCTTTTCTTAACCCCATTTTTCTCTGTAAGGTTTACAGATGTCCCTCCCTGCTTATGTGCGGCTCTCTACAAGAATATTTGTGTTCTCAGGGATGTAGCAGGGATAATTGCTGTACATCCCAGAAGGGATGTGTATGCCTGTGACATGTGCATTTCCAGTCATATAGGCTAGAAGATTCTGAGCTTGTGAATTTGACAAGCAAAAACCAACAATGTGAAATCTGTAGGGAATTCCTGTTACTTTATAGTAAGCAATATTTACTATATACTTTCTTCCTTTTAGGAGATGCATAAACTTGTCACATTTCAACTACTAAGGCAGAGAAAGGAAAAAGTTTTAGACAGTATCCCTTTTTAATACTTATGTTTCATTTTCCTCACAAGTTATTTAGCTCATCATATAAAAGACAAGTTCAACTCTGTTGCCCTTACTGCTCATTGCCATAAACATCTAATGTTAATCATTTTTCCTTTTTCAACATAGGTAAATAGCAAGAAACATAAAATGGACACTCAAATATTTTCCCCGTTACTAGGAGCAATTACTAGCACGCCACCTCCGTTAGAATCTTCCCGGCTGTACAGCGACTGGTCAGCGTGCAGAGAAGATCTGGGCACAAAAACGTCTTTTCAGGACTGCACAAAAAAAAGGTTTGAACCTTCTTGGCATAATCTTACAGTGGTCTGCAATATGAAATTGTTACTGAGCTGCACAAGTGGGGTTGTGGATTGTTTCAAGTAGAGGTTATGGGATAACCTTGCTCATTGTGGCCTTTCCGTACTATAAAGGGGCTTAGAAAAATGGAGAGCAACTTCTTACATGGCAGTTACTGATGGGACAAGAGGGAATGACTTTGTACTAAAAGAGGGGAGATTTAGATCAGAGGTAAGGAGGAAATTCTTCACTCAGAGGGTGGTGAGGCACTGGCACGGGTTGCCCAGAGAAGCTGTAGATGTGCCCCACAGCTGGTTAGGCTGGATGGGGCTTTGGGCAACCTGGTCTAGTGGGTGGCATCCCTGCCTATGGCAGGGGATTGGGACTGGCAGTCTTTAAGGTCCATTAAAGGTCCTTTAAGGTCCAACCCAAGCCATTCTGTGATTGTCTTCATTAGAAGCTCAAATTACTGTGTAGTGGTTGATGTAGAGCTTATAAGAAAAGATGAGGGAGTCATGTGTACGTTTATCTGTGTAAAAACTTAAAAGTTTGGTAAGGATAGTACAATTTCATTGTTAGGGAATGAAACGGGAAACTGTTATAAGTGAGAATTCCTTAACCAGACAACAACAAAAAACCACCACATCTTCTTCCTTGCCCCATCGCTCAGTGCTGCAGCTCGTAACGATCCTGCCTGGTGGTGCAGTGTCATGGAACATGAGCAGTACAGAGGGTGCTGGACACAGATCGGGTGTCTGGTACCCATCTGCCACTGAAAGCATAAATATGTGCACCACTGCTCTTGTGGCAGCCTACTGTCTTCATGTGCCCTTGACTAATGCACTCAGGTGATGTATTAAAAATATATATTTTGAGTGCTGGCTGAATGCAAAGCCCTTTTTGGCTTGCAGTGTGTATTAACTTAAATCATGTATTAAGAATAAATAAGTGAACTTTCATGTCAGCTAAAATGAGCTAGTTCAATACACAGTTTTGTTTTCTTGATAGGAAAGATTAACATTCTCTTCTGAGATTAAAAGCCTTGTTTTCCCCTGAATTAAAACAGACAGCTTTAGAATGCCCTCAGAGAGGGGAGGATCGCTGAGTTCTCTTTAAATTACAATGGGCTTCCTGATCTGTACTTCTCTTGGGTTCTCAACCTTAAGACCAAAGCTGTTTTATCTTTACAGCCCTCCCTTGCACTTTGTATGAAGTCTTCCATGGTAGATCTCTGAAAAGATCACCATAATTCTTTAGCATTTGCCAGAAAGACACACACATCATTTTGAGCTTTATCAAGGAAAAAAGTCAAAACCAGAAATAATTTTATTCCTCTGGAGAAATTCACTCTGAGTCTTGAGTATTGCAGGCACTTGTGATCCATCTGGTCTTAGTAACACAGAAAATATTAAAAGGACAGAGAATGAGGCTGGGCAAAGGCTTAAAATACTCCTTGTCAGTAGAGAGTAAATAAAACTCCATTTTGGTCATAGGTCAGGTGGGCAGGCAAAAAATCATGACTTCCGTGAAATCATGAGTTATATGAGGATTGGGAGGAGTAGGGAATGAGTTTGTAGTATGCAAGCCAGGGTAGCTACTATGGTTTTATCGTATGCTACAATTAAAATTGGAATGTTTAAATTATTTCAACTTTTGAAATGCATGAGCAGTGAATTCATATTAGGCTTCCCACTCTTTTTTTTCTTAATAGCATATGCTGGCAGCATAATACTGCCTTATTTTGGGGTTGGTTGGTGCAGACTGACAGTAGCTTTTGACACTTGCTACCAGTGCTGCTGCTGCTAGTGTTTCTAGCATCAATCTCACTGTATTTAGAGTCTCAGAACATCCTGAGATGAGTTTGTGTAAGGGAAGGGATAGTTGAACACTTGGTTCAACACAAAATTCTGACTTTTCTAGAGTGGGATTACGAAGTGGTTCAATAGATCTTTTAAGAAATAAGTAAAAATTACATTTAAAAAGTGATTAAGATTAAAATAGATCTTCAGTATCAAAGTAGAATAAATCAGAACCCTCAAGATTTTGAGAATGATGATCGTATTTACTCTACAAAGGAAACAGTCAAGATTTGAAGAAACGTGTTCTGTGAAATAGTTGCGTTGATTGGAAAGAGGAAGATCTTCTGGTGCTCCTATCTCTTTATGTAACAGCTAGAGAAATCTCCAGTGAAGTAAGAAGTTAGGAATTAGGAAACGATCAAGGAAATTTGTTAAAGGAAATTTATTCTTCTACTTTTTATAGACTATAGAATTCACAAATGTAGAAAGATTTCTGTATATGGCTGCTGGGAATACATTACATTCAGAACACTTAAGAGATGGTGCTCATACAAATTAAAGGTTAAATTAGTATCTTACCTTTTCTTTTGCATGTTTTGTTTGGGAGAAAAGTACTTATTTAGACTTTTTTTTTTCAGGGCACAGGTGAATCTTTCTTACTCTGGCAGTGGCCCTGATATGTTTGGGCTCGTGTCAAGCATTTTAGAGGAGCCAAACAAGGCAGAACCAGTTACAGATTGGTAAGTTTAGTCTGAAAATTCTTGTATGTTGCATATCACTTTTACATTCTTTTACCACCCATATACATTTTGGATGCTCTCACAGAATTCAGAGGTAAGGGTCTTATAAATGCCCTTAGGTGTGAAAGCTTTTTCTCATTTTAATAAGTGGTGGAAGTAAACTATTAGAAATGAAATTTTTTTTCCTCCAAAAGCTTTGAAATGAGACTAAAAATTTCATTTTAAAAATAGAGTTGACTAAATAGTCAAATATAAAATACTGAGTATAAAATCTGCAGTGCTGAATATAAATACATAAAATAAACAGAAAAACATTGCCAGTCAGATCTCACAGCGTTTATTGAACTACAGCAGGAACTTCCCTGCCCTGAAATTTTGTAGGAGAGCTGTGTGTGACTGGCCAAGAATGTAACGGGGGGACTGTGTTAGGGGCAGAAACCAACACTGAGAGGTGAACTATGGCACTGTATTTAAAAAAAAAAAAAAAAAAAAGGTTTGATTATTGCTGGAATTCTGTTTAATTTTGTTACAGGAATTCTCTTTCAAGATTGTTTCCACCAATGTGGGCACCTGATCTTGGGAGCAATGGTGAATTCTCAAGGCTTTCATCTAAGCACTCTGTAGAAAACAAGGATCTTTCAAACCTGACGTGCACACAGAACTACTACCAAGAACAGCTGCAGAAGTCGCGTGATGTGGAGATGTTGCACAGAGGGTTAGAAGATCTCCATCTCCTAGAGTCTTGGCTTTCTCCATCTGGCCCTTGCACTCAGCCTGATAACATGCTGAAGAACAGTTATCCTGACAATTCCTCTTTCGAGAATAATAACTCAGTTCACCAAGGAGGGTATTCATTTCAAAGTGCCGATTATAATCAGCACTTGTGCAGTTACGACCACACGAGGTTAAATGGAGACTCTGAAAAAATTGGTCCCAATTTTAATAATTTTTCTTCTCGAAACAGACTTAAAGACGACACTACCATTCAAAAAGAGTACTGGAAAATCGAAAGAACAAGGGGCAACATTATGAATAATGATGCACGTGAACAAACTAAATATTCCTCTCATCTTTCCAGTCATCCTGCTGATGGTTCTTGGGATAAAGCATCCCAGGACAGCCACTTCTTTTCTAAAAGATATGAAAACTTTACAGCTGCTCATAAATCACAGTCATCTGTTCACCCATCGCTTTATTTTTTCAATCAACCATCTAAAGAAAATTTTTCTGGAGTGACAAACAGAAAACCACAGGAAGTCCATGTGCAAAATGGTCATCACAGCTTTACTTTGGGGGATGCTTTTAATAACAATGAATCTAAGATCCATGCTAGTCCTAAGGAGTGCTCTCATAAAACTCCGGAGTGTGATTTGTCTGTCAAAAATATGCAAAATGGGAGTTACTCGCCATACCATACGTGGCTGGATGGAAAAACTGCAGGTCCAACAGCTGTGTCAGATGTTGTGTATGGAAAGCAGCTGGTAACAAGCCCCCAGTCGTCATCTGGGGTTTCAACCATGTCTGGTGGTTCTCCCACCCATCACTCTGTCACACATTCCTCCTACTTCTCACAGCTCTCCTCTGTCCCCCCTTCAAGAAAGGATGGAAGGTTGCACCCTTCAAATGGTGTTTCCAATAATTTGGGACCTCCTAATTTCATCTCGGAAAACCAGAAGCAGATGAAACCCTTTGGACGCTCAGAGCACGAGTCGTTGACCAGCAAGGAGTGGCAGCACCACAAATTCCCCACGAGTTTTTCATCCAGCTGGTTGACGCAGCCCAATGCTGTGAGCGAAAACCCCGAGTTATTCCACAGATTTCAAAAAAAGCAAACGCAGGAAAACGGTACTAAAGATGATAGAAGAGGCAGAAGGAACTGGGTTCCCCATTTTGGATATGCAACCCCAAACCACCCGCAGTTCCATGTGTTCCGAAAAAACCCTGAACAGAATGGTGGTGGCATGTCAGATCTCATCGGTCCTTCTTTTCTCCCCTCCTTCCCATTAATGGCTGATTTTAAACAAAATCCCGGCTTCCCTCCATTTAATCACCACCTGTTTTCATCAGCAAATAACTTCACCTTTCCCCCTTCACCCTTTCCATTCTCAGAACTTGTTGATCTTCTTCATTATGACGATTTTAACCACTTGAACCCCTTCATCAGTGATTTATTTTGTGGGGAAATAACCGCACCGTACTTTGCCTTTCCGACACCATTTAACAAGTACAGACCGCCAAGAAATCGCAGCGGACCCGCTAATGAGCTTCATGTCCACCTGGAGGAGTGTTACGAGCAGTGGAGAGCTTTGGAGAAAGAGAGGAAGAAGGTAAACCATAAATGAGTAGCTTTCTGTCAAAGCTGGTGAGGGGATCAAACAATCCATGGAGAGCAGGTCCTCTGGTACTTCTGAGGAGCAGAGAGCTCTGTCACACTGTTAGCTTTAAATACTTAAGATGCCATTTGAAACATTTTTCCTTTCCATTCAGACAGGGTTGCTGATGCAACATTTTTCTCCATGAACCTGCAATATTTGCTACGATAAACATAAGTGTTACTAGCCAAAGCACTGAATTATCTTTAGCTTGGATACTGGTTTTTAATTTTATGGTCAATAAAAGATCACCCGCTCCTTGTTATTCATCCAGTGCATTTTTGTTACGATTCTGGAGCCACCAACCATATGTGGTGACAAACAGGGCCAGCGCTACCATAGGTAGCACTGCCTGTGGTAGTGCTGGTAGGTCTTGGCAGCCAGGTTGTTGCTCATCCTCAAATCTCCTGATCCTTGTAGAAGAGGCAGATTTCTGACCCAGTTGGCTCACTGGAGAGCACCTCATTCTTTCTAGAGTTTTGGAGATCTACCTAGAAATGCTTGTCTTTGCTCACTGATGCCCTTAACTCTTTTCTGCCCATCCAGTCATCTACTAGGAATTCTCTGCACGTGAGAACCAGTGCTGGTTCTTGCTCCCAGGTCTGAGAACAGCATTTCCAGAAACTCTTCTGCTTTCCTTTGGGATAAAGGCAGCTGTGCCAAACCTGCTTGTGCAGCACTGGGGTCAATTAAATCATTTGGAACTATTGGGAACTATTGAAATGGTCTTCATCTCATAAACCATTTTTGTGCTTTCATCCTAAAGGAAGGATTGTTCATCCTTGTTCAATGATGTTCTTAATCCAAAGGATTTAATCAGTGACCTTGATCTGCTCCGTTTTTAAGTGATCATTTATCTTAGTGGTCTCCTCAGGCTACAAACCTCAGTCCTTGATTTCAGTGGTAAAAGCTACACCTGCAGATGGCTTTATTTATGAGCACAAACTCTTCTCAGTCCTACAGGCCAGCTGTGATAGCATGGTTCACATCCCTACAGCCAAAATATTTACTCCTTAAATGAGGATGCCTACATCACGACTGCCTTGCAGGAACGTGCCTGGACTGTGTTAGTTGCTGGTTGTGGCTGTTGCTTGGACAAATGCTGGTTGGCAGCAAGTAAAACTGTCCAAAACTGCTTTCATGGTCCTGAACTATGCTAGGACAGTGCCGAGGCCTCTATGTCAGTGTTGTTTAGTTCATCAGGATATGCATCTCACCTTTCCTTGGTCTGTAGGAGGGGTTTGCTCTTGAGGTTCTCAGCCTTTTGATGTTCTCAGCCTGCGTGTTTTCTGAAGAGGGTAGGCACAAACACCTCACAGTGGGACTTGTGTTAACGTCTGGCACAGCGAGCCTGGTTCTTCTTCTACAACTCCCTCTTCTAGGGATCTGTCATCAACAAAATATTACTAATTGTCCTTTGGGATTTGCCTGCAGTATTAAATTGGTTCTGGATTAACACTAAAAGTTGTTCATTAGCTGTCATTCTTGAATTCCTGGTAGGGTTTGGTAAATTCATGATCCTTTCTCCAACTTTTTCTTAACTGTCGGACTTCAACACTTGACTGTAAGTGGAGTCATTGAGCTCCGTACTTACTGATCCTGTGTTAGGAGACGGCAGACACCTAGTTGTAAGGATGTTAGTAAAGCAAAAAGAAAGAGACCTCAGCAAGTTTTTAGTCTGAATATAGACTTAACCTTACCCTGAACTGCAGCGTGGTACTTAATCTTTGTCCTCAGTCCCTTTGTATGATGAAGGACCAAGGTAGAGAATCCACTGCTAGTTTTAGCTCTTTTTATACTCCAGGTACAAGAAGCTCCTGTCCAAATCCAGGTTGGGTAGTGCTTAATCACTACTAGCCACTACTTCTGTTGTGTAGCGTTTGGGCCAGTTCAGTTCTCAACAAAGTCTGTCAGCTGTGTTGATGACTTTCAGAGCCAATTGTTAAATCTGGCTTAATTCTGATGCAATTCAGATGCTACTCATGCTCTTGTGACCATCTGTTTCTTTTAGTATAATCAAACTCTCACTGCATCTATCATTGCATATTAAGTAACTGGTACATAGAACAAGAAAATCTCTGCCTTAGCCTATGCCCAAGGTTGGTTAAAATAAAGGTGCCCAGAGGACTTTAATTCAGCTCTGCCTTAGAATAAAGTGTTCTTTTTCTGTAGCTGGCTGTACATCTAGACAGATACTTGGGAGTGTTTTTGCTCTGAATTCAGTCAGAAGCAAAGATAGGAAATACTCTTCTAATGTACTTAAACTCTTAAATGAAAACCTTGTTTGTAATTTTGTGCTAATTTCAGACAGTTAAAATGGGTATTTATTTCCCCTTCAGACCGAGGCTGACCTTGCAAGAAACTTCCCAGGAAAGCGCGTATCTAGCGCAAACAACACTCCTGTGTCTCGGCTGCCAGCTAACCCGTCCCGTGTCGATCGCTTGATTGTTGACCAATTGCGAGAGCAAGCCAGGGTAAGTTTTCTTGAAATATTGTCTAGTGAGCCCTAATACCTGGTAAAATACTTCATTTTTTTTTTTGTTAGTTTTATTTTGATAGAGAGTTATAAATAGTTAGCGATTTTGGTGTTTTCAATGTTTCTGGTAGGTGCTCACCTTGATAGGGAAAATGGAAAGGCTTTGTGGTGCCCCGCTGCACGGTAACATATCCGCGACGTTGGAACACCACATGGAAGCCATCCACGTAACACAAGCGAGGCGTAAGGATGAGA
Organism: Nettapus auritus; assembly: GCA_011076525.1. Lineage (NCBI taxonomy): Eukaryota > Metazoa > Chordata > Aves > Anseriformes > Anatidae > Nettapus > Nettapus auritus. The sequence goes on from CM021766.1 coordinate 2,719,744, forward strand.
TTGTTAATGCTGCTAATCCGCAGAGACCAGGAGTGCTGCGCTATAATAATGAGAAAGGTAAATACTTTCTGTATAGTAGTTCTTGGAAAATCTTTTCCAGATTTTTAACTGTGAAAATACACTACTTGAATTATGCAGCATTATTTTATCTTCAGCAAAAATTTTTTTTTTTTAAAAAGTCTAAACCTGCCACTTAGGTAAAATTGTTTAAGCTTTTTGAAGAGCTCTTTTTTTTTTTTGTTACTACTTTGAAAGCTTTGAGGCCTTCTCCTCATTAATAAAAGACAGCTATAAAATCTGTTCAGTGATATTATCTAACCAGAAGTATTTCTTAAAATCAAAATGTTCTTAAACAAGTTTATTTTTTTTATTAGTGCTGTTTGGCTAATCTCTTTTCTCTTTAGCTTATAAGGTAAAAAATGTGTCGGTGCTGTTTTACTTCATGTTGTTTACCTTATCAAAAGTCACAAAACCACCAGAAAATAGACTATCTAATTCCTAACTTCTGTTGAAGTAGAGCTGGAATAATTTGCAGCAGAAGTATGTATTCCTGTAGAGACACTGTTTGCTGCAGTGTTTTTCTCACCTGGCACAGCTGCTACTTAAATAAAAGATTAGCTTCAAGGATTTACCATAAATCTGTTTTCTAACTGTGACTTTGAAAGCATATTAATTGCTAAAAAGTTAACAAACTCTAGCTCGTTATGTATTACAAATTGCTATTGGAAAACAATTCTTAGCCATACGATATAAAACTGAGGGAATGATCATGCTTTGCATATTAATTTTTCTGTGAATTGGACAAAGCAGACTTTGCTAAAGTGATGTGTTAATTGGAAGAAATGTGCTCATAACACAAATGCTTTCATCTACTACTAATATATCAGTACTAAGGCACAACGAGGAGAAGTTGCATTCCCTTCTAATAGAGTAGGATGCACGGTAACGGCTATTCAGTATAATGACTGTACAGCTGATACCCTGAAACCTAAATACCTAAAGTGAAGATCATTGCTTTTCTTCAGAAAATACCCATCTCTGGAAAAGGTTTCCAGAGGGGAATCCAGTTCCCCTGCCTCATTTGGATCCGTGCGCCTCATTGGTCTGCAGTGTCTGACTTAACTGTCCCTGTAGTGATACTGCCAGTGGGTAGGTAGTCCTTGGCTTTGTAGGATAGCCTTCCTCATAGGAAGGGAAAGCTGAACTGTAAAGAGTCAAAATTATTTGTTTTCACAAGTTAGGTGTCAAGCATCTTCTTAATGATGTCATATCCTTAAAAGAAATAGCCTCGTAAGCAAACCACCTTCTAAAATTACTCTGAAAATTGTGGGATGTGATTTGAAACACAAGTATAGAGCAGGAAGTAGGCATCTTACAAAGAAAACCCAACACCAACCGTGTTTTGTTGTACCTGGAACCATTATGTGAGCCATTGAAGCTAGAAAAATTGCAGTTACTTTGATCGTTAACGGTGACACTTCCAGTGTCGATATGGTCCTGAAGAAGAGTTGTGCTGCTGTTGCTCATCTAGGTTTAGTCTAAGTTGCACACAGAAAAGCCTCAAGACTGTTTTCTGCTTTGAAATAGTGTCTGCCCTGGGTTTTGCTGCTGATTATGTAGCCTAAGTTCAGCAGTGGGTCAGTGCTGCTGGCATGTAGGCAAATGAGGGGGGAAAAAAAGGATGGCCTCCAGCTCTGCTGGTTGGTCTGAAGTAGGTACTTTTACTAATTTTTACTAATCATACTTGTTTAATGTTGCGGTAGATAAAATAATAAAGCCTAGTTAATGTTATCAAAAGAGACAATCACAGGTGTTGTGATTATGCCAGTGAATTTTAAACATGATTGCCGTCACTAGTAGTGTGAGATGTTTTATTCCCCTCTTGCAACTGATAGATATCTGTTGGAATTCAACCATTGCAGTGACAGGGTACCATGTTAGCTGTTTCTTGGTCAAATTTTGTGCATTTCCAATGTATTATGAGGCTTGCGTACTAGTTTTACCCATAGCGTGTTTTTCTGTTGCAGATGTTTTGGCTCTGGCAGCTGCCATTAGGGAGTTGGCTGCCTCCACACGCAAGGCTCGTACCTCACTGTGGTGTGCACTGCAGATGACTTTGCCAAAAATCTCTTTAAGCAACCCAGCACAACAGGGTGACGTTGAAAAGGCCTTGCAAGAGCTTTCTCCTCCAAGCACAAGCACACAAGAAAAAAACAGCGTGGAGCATGAGAAAGGAAGCAAAAACGAACAACCTGAGGAACCCATGAGGATTCTGGATTAATAACAAATACTCAATGGGAGGCAGAGGGCTGAGGATCGGGAGGGAAGGGCAAAAAGCCTGCCTAGTACAGAGTGGGGGGGCGTTTTGATGGGCTATCGGAAAGCGAAAGGGTTAAAAATAATCAGTGCTGCAATTCTATTACTGTGATTCTGGTGTTGAGAGACACATCCTGTAAGAGTGTTAATGCAATTTTAATATTGCTGGTGTTGCGATGTCTGCTACATAAGAATTTTATTATTAAGAGGAACTAAACAGTAGCTGAGCATTTCCTTGTCTGCTTATCCAAAGCTCCATATCAGCTGTGACTCAAGCCATGACCTGAGAAACCAGTGAGACAGAACTTAATTATCTTTTGTTATTGATATAATTTTGCATACTTAAAAGACAAAAAAAAAAAAAAACACATTTGAAAGGTATTTAAGAAAGATATTTAATTCAGGTGTTTTTTCTTTTGATTGTTTTGCACCATGATGAGGTTCTTTGAAGTGCCAAATTGATCAACAAGTAGTTTGCATCCTGTCACAGAGCAATCCAACTCTTGTAGTGTTTCTGTGACCAGGAGTCGTTGATCATGCAGGTTATTGCCAAGTTTAATGAGAACACTCGGTGTTTCCTGGTGGTTCAGCGAGATGCTTCAGCAGTTGTGCTGCCAATTCAGTTTCTACCTAGACCAGCATAGACCGAGACTTCGTATCCTTGATTCCATATAATGTTTTACATCTTAAAAAAAAAAAAAAAAAGGTTTTGTAGATGTGCAGTAAGTCCTGCATTAGCAGGCGATATAAAATTGTCACTCAGGATTAGAAACCAGGTGTATTGATTTCTCACTGGGTCAAACCCATGAACTAGAGATCATAGTATGCACTTAATTAGAAAATATTTTTTTGTTACTAATGTAAATTCATGGTACTATAATTTTCAGAAACATTCCATATTTATTTTAATGTGTTTATTGAATGTTATTTAAATCTTTATTTTAGTAATATGAAGCTGAATCTTTTGCCAAACCTTCCAAATGATCAGACTCAACGATTTACTCAGGAAATATGTATATTATAATATAAATATACACGTGGTATATAGGGATTTTGGGTGGGAAGGGATGTTTGCAAAATATTTACACAAAGCTAACTATATACTAGATTACCAAAGCTGTTTAATTCATTTTCCGCATGAAAGATTTCGTATACTTAATTGCTGTTAACTAGTCTCCGTTTTGTGGCTTAGACAATCAGAAGTGTTGTGCGTCAGTGTGGATGTTCAGGGTGAGAACTAGAAAGAGTAATTCGAGTTTATTTCGTAGGGCACGTCAATATTTTAATGCTTTAACAGCTGTCTTAATGTAACAGGATCTCTGAACACATGCTGGTAACCAGCTGTGGCTCCTGGGTGCTGGGGTATTAGTGGGTGGCTTTGGAGAGCAGGTCTTGTTTTGGAAGTCAATTAAGTATCGAGAAAGGTCGAAAGATAAAAATGAAGATTTGTGTTCCATAACGTTCGATGTTAAATTCAATACTTTGTGGATAAATATAATCGTTTCCATATATATGCACTTGCAAAGTGTTCTGTAGTTTTGGATCTGTGAATGTTTCTAGAACAGATACAGTCTCAGTAGTCCCATCCTTAACTGGAAGGAGGCAGTAACCACATAACCCCATAGATACAAGGTTACATGAGCCTCTTTGTGATGCACTGAATAAAGCTCAAAAGCTGGAGTTGACAGAAATCCGAATCCTAGTGTAGCCAGATCATTTTTTCCTAAAGAAAGTGAATTCAACTTAAATGAATATTTGCAGCCTTAGCCTAAAAAGAGGTACTGAAGAGTTATTTTAGTGTTTTCTTTGTGTGTGTGCAGTTTATTTGCACAAATTAATTTCGGAATTTGCTTTTGTGAAACTAATTAACTATACTTCACAGTTTAGAAAGTGGAGTCTACAGTATTTCAGTTAATGACTAGTCTTTAATTATGATTACTGTACTGACAAGAAGTCAGAATTTGGAAGTCTTGATCTGCTTTTCTGTTTACAGAACAATCGTGGCCCTGCGGGATTGCTTTGTAGTGGTGGGTGTATGGGGCGTGGTAGGCCCTACTGTATTGCTTGTGTGTTAATTATTATTGTGGGGGAATGTGGTCTTAATTGGTTCATACCATAGTTAATGTGCCTTCAGCCGTCTCAGTTTTCAAAACCAGTAACCGTGCTCACTCTGTTTTCCATTGCAGTTTAAAACCTCCCTTAAAAAGGGTTACGGTGGCTGCGTTTGGCTACAGCTGACACCTGGACACTCTGTCCCGTTGCTCGTGGGACTGCCCAGCACAAAGCTCCATGGCTGCGGAGGGTTATTGGGGGTCAAATGTGTTCAGTATGGGACTTCCCTGGTCATGCCCCACACATGCAAGCACCGTGTGGTCAAACTTCACTTTGCCTTGCTCTGCTTTCCCCAAAACCCTGGGTCTTCATATCAAAATGATTTTGTGGCCATTTTTTTTTTTTTTGAATTATTTGACTATGGATAGCACTAGACCTATAAAGACAAAAGTCCTTTCTGAATGTTCAGTTCCGTTGCTTATTGCACACTCTCTTATATTTCAGGGCAAGTAGCACTCTATTTTATCAAGTTGCCACTTAAGGTTGCAGCAGCTCTGTTGCAATCATAAAATATTTTTAGCTGCCTAGCTTTTAGTTTGGCAACAATGCAGAAATTGTGAACGTATTGCACTGAATTGTTGGTATGAATGAGTATAATGCTTCTGCTTTTAGGGACCAATCCTATTCATGTTTTATTGACTTTGCTGGAAGCAGAGTTGGGGTGCTAGGTTACACCTAAACCAGAGATGGTTTTGGCTTGGACTTGGGATTGATTTTTGATTATTTTTTCTATTTGTAAAGCAATCAGGTTTAAAAAAAAAAAAAAAAAAAAGCAATGGATCCTTAACGCTTTAAAATCTCCAATTCCTATTCCAATACAAGGTAGATTTTAAGAATTCAAGTTACTTTGTGGCCTTGTATAAATAACTGGAGTCCTCTGGTGATTCGACCTTACTGTTTCCCAGAAGAAAGGCTTGCTTCAAAGCATGAATGTTTTTCTGTTAACATTTGATATCTCAGCTTTTCTTCTGTATCCACAGAGTCCCCGTGGCAGTTAAGTTAGTCTGGTGGGATTTATGTAAACCAAAACGAAGAAGTTGGTGTTAGTTTGTCATTACTTACCAGAACACCACACAGGGAGATTGTTTTGCTGGGGCTTTTTGAGGCGCGTGTGTCAGGTTGTATAGTTCCTAAGCCAGCCCTATTGTTTTTTCTTCCCAGACTGACAATTCTTCATTGGTATTGGTATTTACCACTGATGCTAACCTCTTTCCCTCCCTACCTGGATTTGTATAATTGGAAACAATTTGCCTTACAGCTTAGGAACAGTTGCTCTGCACTTCAGGATGTCTTTGTATGCCTGTTAACGTTTCCCAGTGGTGTAGCAAATACATGGCAGAAGATGCAGGTTGGGTGAGTGGGAGGCTTTTTGAGGATCTTGCTGGCCTTTTTGCCTTCACTGTGTTCTCAGATGTATGGAGAAGCTCCAGACTGTAGTGGAAAGCTTCCTAGTGTTAGACCTGTGCACTTGTCCAGGAAAGATCATGAGCGTACTTTCCTGGGGCTGTTCGGTCTGCTGTCCAGGCCTTCTCCCGCTCAGTATGGGGAAATACAGAAGGCAATCTTGTTGTGGGTTGGTATTTTAATCAGTTATTCCCTGAGTGAGAGCATTCAGCTCTGCTCAGTGAGATGTATCTGGTACCGGATTTATATGAGGTCATAGCTCTAGCTCTAGAATGTGAGATTTCTTTTGTTTAATTGCTTTGAAGACTATGCGACAAATAAACCTTAAAGCTATATGTATTTGTTTAAAAGTTACCTTCTTACCTGTTCTGAGAGCTAATTTTTCTTGTTTTATTCCCAGTTTGGGAACGGTGATGTCAAAATGCTGCATTTTGGAGCAACCGAAAGTAGTAGGGCTTTGCCTTTTTTGTTCTTTGTACCTTTATTGCTCTGAGAGTATATATGATAAAATTTTATTGCCATGATATTCTGTAGATTTTTTTTTTTCTAATAGTGTCATTTAAAATGGAAAAAACTTGAGTTCGGGATTATTTAACTCTTCAAGATTGTGCATTATGTTGGACACGAATAAGGTATATGGCACCTTGGTGAATATATGAGAGCAGATGACTTTCGAATATATATTTTTTATTTTTTCAAATAGGTGCATTTGCGATTAGGCTACTGAGGGGATGGCTGTGGTCCTGCTTCCAATGAAGCCAGCAGCTTTAACAGATTTTTTTGTCTTTATCTGTCTTTGTCGTTCTCCTGGCGTGGTATCTCGAGTTAGGTAGGCTCTTTGTAAATACAGCCTTAGTAGTTCACCTTGAACATTTGATATCGAGAAACTCCGGAAGGATGTGTTCCTGACCTTTTTGATAAGGTTTCTCCCTCTGCTGACAAACTTGGGATTAGCAGGGTTGGTTTGCTTTCTTTTAAAGCTGAGGAATGTACCCACAGCTGAAGCTTTGGCTGAATTGAATCTGTGGGTTCCTGGGAATTTTGCACCTTGTTTTATCCTGACTTGCTTGGATGGAAAATAGAGCCTTAACCGTACCAAGACCCTGATTTATTTCCTGTGCAGTTTATTGGCCTCTGTCACCAGCACTTTTTTTGTCTTGTGGAATGTTCTATAAAAATCAGGCACCTCATAATAGATTGCTTTCTAATTAAGAAAATAAAAATCACTTTCCCGATCAATTTTATCAGTTGTATGAAATGGAAGGTTGTTGTTTTTCTTTGTTAGCAATACTGAAATCAAAGGTGCAAAAAAAGGTTAACTTAATGTTTGTCTGTGCTGTTACAGATTGGAAGTGTATGGGGTTAGGAGCAACTTTTAAAAAACTTGAGGAACTGGGGCTATAAATCCTCTCTGCTTGTTTGCCAAATGAGCTTTAAAAAGGAAATTATTTGCAAATAGTGTGTCAAAAGCTAGCTAGGATAAACCAGAGTCAACGTAAAATCATTGCCAGATAAAAGTTGCTTTATATATATATATTTTTTTTTTACTGTATAAAATACAACCAGTTCAAAACTTGTTTATGCACAGTAATAACTTAAGGAGTGTATTTTTTCACAGAATTAGGCTATTTCTGATATGTGTGGGGAAATAAGTTTTCTTTTATTTTTTATGACAGATATACAAAGATTAATAGTGTCTATATTTTACTATACTATTTGGTGTCAGAAGTATCTTTTACATGTCTGTTGGTCAAACTCATTTATTTAAAATAGTAAATTTTACACTGCTAGCGTTGTATTACTGCAGGAGGGTTTTGTGAGTTGTTCCATGTAATAGACCCAACAGAAATATGTGAAAGTATAATTTAGTTTAAAAAAAAGTCAATTGTTGATTATACAAGATTTTAATTATTGGTCAATTTTGGCTTATTTAAGTACTTCTGTAAAAACAACTGTGGATGTTGAATGAACGCTTTCTTCTACCTCTTGTGTAACGTTCTTAAAATTATACTTCACAGATCTCTTTGGGATGTACTTTGACGTTGCAGAAAGTCGGTACACCTGAACTTGTGAATTTCATGTGCTTTCTCTTTTTTTTTTTCTGTTAGTAGTTTCATGCGGAACACCAGGATGCCTTGTGGCTGAGGCTAGGTTCTGTTCACTCGTGTAAAGTAGCTTCAGGCAAGCTGTGCACATTCACGCGCTGTTTCTGTTGAGCAAAAGGTACAGCAGTCGAGAGATGAGGTTTGTGTTACATATGTGAAAGTCTCAGAAATACGAGACTTCTGTAATAATATGAGAATTCTGTAATAAATCATGGCCAGTGTGATTTTTCTAGTCTTTTTATGTACACGATTGATTCCTTTTATTTAAATCAACTGTGTTGTATGTATGTCCCTAATAAATAGTTACAGCTTGTTGTTTTGTTTAGTTCAACACTATTCTCCAGCTGCTGTTCTCCATGTGGAATTAATTTTTTTGGCAATTCTGCCTCAAAAAGACATGTTATATGTTATGCTTTAACACAGTTACAAAAATTAAAACTCTTCATGTTTTATGACACTGATCTTACTCCTTTAGCAACCTCTGTGGGTGAAGAATGGGCAGTTTCGTTAAGTGTTTTGTTGTGCCTGGGTCTAAGGAATGCCCTTTGAGCTGTATGCGAGGTCGCATACAGATTTTTCTCAGAGAATGTAGAATTGCATCAAAGAGTTGAAAATAAAATGCAGTCTTTAGTTGTACGTCCAGTCAATTGAACTCATCACTTCACACAGCGTTACTTGGGGTGGGGCCGGGTGGGAAGTGCTGATGAATTTGGCACGTTTCTCAAACCAAACTACCAAGGGTCGTGGTTCTATTGGTATGTTGAAATAGTTACAAGCAGCAACAGAACTCCTGTGTACTGAATATCCTAAAATGCACTGAAAGACCGTGCTTTGCAAGTCACGGACACGCAGATTTGTACTTCCCCCCCGTGCCCTCAGCAAGATGACTTTTGGCAAATCTCAGGTATGTGGAAACTCTTTAAGTTCTGGGCTTACACATTGACAGGGTGTCTATGTGTGCACATCAGGTGGCTTTAAGCATTTAAAAATTTTTTTAAAATATATTGTTGATAAATTATGAACACTTTATTCACAGAGGGTCAGCTGTACTTCACAGGTTTCTGAGGATCCCATCTATTCTGCATATAATAGCTGAACACTTCATAAGGCTCAAGGGTCATTCTTCTCAATAGCATGTAGACATGTAATGTGAGCTTGGCAGGTCACGTTGGCTGAAAGGGCCCATGTTTTTTCCCCTAGTTATAGATGGGGCATAAGCTGACTATCTCTTGTTTCTTATGTTGCTGATGAGATTAATCCTGTCTTGTATACTTCATGGATTTATTAGTGGTAGCAAGTCAAGCATTGCACAGCCAACATAAAGTTTGGCTATCTTATGGTGATTGTTAAATAATAATTGAAAGTATGTGGAACACCTTTGATGGGCTGAATTTTACAAAGCCATTCAATTTGGTTGTACTGTTAGGATTTGAGTAACAGTCCTATATAAAAAACACTTTCCACAGTGCTAGCTTGTAAAGGTTCCTGAGAAGACCTTTGACTTCTAGCTCATGAATCATGATGAATCACTCGATTTCATGAGTGTTGAGTTGCAAGATATACACAGCTCAGTAAGTGAGGAATTCAGTTACACTCTGTTTTCCTAAAAGTAGCAGCATTCCTTTATATACTCCTTTGTACCGCTTAAGGAAAAAAACTTGGTGCACTCAGTGATACTGCGAGTAGACTATAAGCAGATGTAAAACTGAAATGTTTTATTTGTTTAGGACCCGTGCCTAAGAAGCAGAAGATGGACATGCTGAATGAATAAGGCAGATTTGGCATAAAGACCTCAGTCTAGCTGTTAAAAGGGAAGTAATGACCAACTAAAAAGTGGCAGTGTTGTCTTAATTTCCTCACTAATGTGTTGTCCTAGAAACAAATCTATCTTGTACTAGCAACTGGAGTACCAGCTTACCAGCTGTTGGGTTTTTTTTCCTCCTAATAGAGCCACCAACTGCCTCATCAATTTTATTACAAAACATTATTTCGTATGGTCCTTTCAGACTGCCAAGTAGCTTCTGCTGTTGTTTGCAATATACAGTTCCCAGATAGTTCTGCCTTGGGTAAATCATTACTGAAGGTAATCCGTAACATGTAACTCAAATGCAGCTCTTCACCTCCTCTCCTTATTCCTTCTATTCCCCTTTCCCTACCTCCACCCCCATTTGTGACTTCTCTGGTCTCTGGTGGTTGAAGAATCCATCACAGCAAACCATTGATGTTGCATTTTTTAAAAACAAACAAACAAAAACAAACAAACAAAACAAAAACAAACAAAAAAACTTTCACAAATTGTGAACTTGAATGTGAGGCTAGTAGATTTTTGCATTTAACATAAGATTTTTTAACTCAGTCCCATCGTTTTATTGTTTCACTTTGTATTGTTCAAGAAAACAAAAACGTGACTTTAATATTATACTTTTCATTATTTTCTTTTCACAGATCTGCACACAAATCAGGAGCCAGTGTAATTCCTACTGTGACTTTATAGATGCAGGTAGCTGGAATATGGGCTCTACTGGCAAAATGACTGTTGGGAAAAATCTGCTTTTAAATTTCTGTATGGTTTTGTGAGTGCAAGAGTACACGTGTGTGTCAGAACAACTGGCTACCAAATGTCTGACAATCCAAAATGTCCCTGAATACATCTTCAGTGTCAGTTCTGCACAGTGCTTACAGCTTGTTCGAAACAAATATAATCTTTCTCATTTTCTGTTTCCTTCTTTATTAGCATGATTACATTAGAGGCCAGGCTCTCCACTGCCTGTTCACTCACTGCTAGCTGGTTGTGTGCAGTGCCCTGTGCAGAGCCCTGCATGCAAGACATACAATGCAAAGGAGCTGCATGGACATTCTGATTTACAGAAAGAATTCCTTACAGCATGAGCTTTAAACTTGCTTATAAACTGTTGTTCTGAGAAATATAGATGAGATTAAGAGCTTCTAAAACTTGCAGGGTTATGTTTTCATCAATAAGTAGAAGAGCGGCTTCTGTAGGTAAGAGTGAGTTTCAGACCTTGTGTAGGCAGTGTTGCATACATAGTTGTTTGGCTAATCCTCTTCTATAAGTTCATACTTTTATGTAACTCTCAGGACCCACTTGTGATTTCCCTCTCCCATCTCACAGTGTTACGGACATACTGAATGAAGGAGTTCCTTCTGGGTTTTGTGGTGGGGAGGCTGCCTCGACAGTTCTTGATGTAAATATAGGAGGACTCAAGCTCTGCTTGAGTTTAAGTTAGTGCAGTTGTATCAGCGTGACACTAAAAGCTTCTGGTTAATATTGCAATACAGGATGGACTAAAATCCCTTAGAGTGAAAGATAGGATTGCCAAAGATTTCTCAGAACCTTAAATGAAGATGCGTGGGCAATCAACATCAAAAGATTTAGAAAAGCAATCTTGTTGAATTGATGGAGCAACAGTTTGTTTCTGTGATCCATCTGCACATTTTCAACAAATATGTAATGTGTAGCCTGTTTGCATGGGGCCTATGGTGCAAAAGATGATTTTTACATTATCCTGTCATATCACCATAAAAAAGGCTGTAGGGCAATTATGTCAAGACTCACATGTCCAGAAGAACAAACAGCTTAGTTGGAAGGATTAGCCATATGAAACTGCAGGTGTTGAGGAGGGAAATAAACTCAATCTTGCTAGTGCCAGAGGTTTTTATCAAAATATTTAAGTAAAATGTTCATAGTCATAAGGCAGTGTATTAGCAGATGGGTAATGGTGGCTATGTCACTACCAGCTCAGCTAATGATGATGTATAACAGTTGGGTGAGCTGGGGAGGCAGAAGAATGGATGAGGTGATGGTCAAACACCAGTGTTCTGGAGGCACTGGGACAAGCCTTGGGTAAGGGCTGAAGAAGGTCTGGGATGAGAAAAGGAGACCGTTTTATCAATGCTGACACCTCTTCCTTAACTGAAATCACTATCAAGCAAGAGCTTTATGCATATGACTAGCTTAGAGCATCTGACTAATCCCATTGACATCACTAGTGCTACTTAAATGCTTAAAAATAGGCATTACTTTTGGGAAACTTTGAAATGGATTAAGCTTCTCATGTGACAGGCATTCCATACAGTAAATCAGCTTCTAATTTCTTCTGATATTCTAGTATTGTCTGAATATTTATATACAAAAGCTTCTGACCAGCTTCTGCATGGTCTCTTCAGTTGCCTGTACATGATCCAAGGCGTTTGCATCTTCCTGAAGATCTTTACCACTCAGCAAAGAAGTTGTTCACAAGCAAAACCCTATGTGTATCAGGATTAAATGTGAATAATATAAAAACTTCTAACTTTGCTATATTAGCAAGGCAATAGGTAGTGAACTACTGACGCTCAGTGATAAAACACTTGGTCAGAGGAACCTACTATGAAAATGTTTTTGGACCTTCACCTTCATGAAAATGCTGCTTTTTGAAAAACAATGATAACAAACCGCTACCTGCGCTCTTCAAGAATGCGTGTTTTCAGGAAGTAGGGAGTGTTTTTAAGAGATGAAGTTGTAAAAGTAAGGGATGAGAAAAAAAAAAAAACTTGTATGGGAGACAGTGAGAGCTTAAAAGCAATCAAATGTTTTTGAGGACAATTTTTAAAAAGTTGAAAAAGTTTTCTACAAATAATGTTATTTGGCAATGTCAATTGTGCTGCCCTCAGTGTAAAAGAAGAAATAAATCCAGTGCCTGTTTCTAGTAGTGTGTGTTTTTTTTCTTTTTTCATGAAGACAGTAATCCATGTAGAAACTAGTGATGCCTAATCTCTTTTTTTTTTTTTTTTAGTTCCCTTTACATCAAAAATGACCCATGTAACATTTAGGAAGTATTAGAAAAATTAGACAACTTTCATGGACAGAAGTACATATGAAATCTCCAGCAACCATATTCTAAGAGAAGAACTGGGTCATGAAATAGGTAAGTTTGGAAGGGACTTCTGCAGTACCTACTTCTATTCCTGCTCAAAGCAGGGCCAATTTCATAGCCAAGGATCTTGTCCACTTCAATTCTGCATTTCTCCACAGATGGAGATCCCACAGACTCTCTGGGTGCTTGTTCCAATACTGCACCACTCTCATAAGGAAGGCTTTAATTTTTCTTATATCTAGTCTGGCTTTTTCTTGTGACTCTTTGTCTCTTGTCCTTTTGCTCTATCTATGAGAAACGTCTGGCCATGAATGTTACAGCTCTGTCTTCTTACCCTTTGGGTTCTGGTAAGTGTTGGTGAAGCTTAGGAGGAATGTTGGATTGTGTAATGCAAAGTAGGTACTGATGAATGTTCCTTCAAAAGTTTATCAGCTGTACCAAGTTGTACTGAGACTAGTGGGAGCACTTTACATACAGCTGTAGAGGGAGGCGCTTGCTTTCTTGCATGCAGGGGGATTCGAGATATGCTTAGAGAAATGCTGGTACCCGTGTTCAGGATGGAGCCACGATAATCAAGGTCAGTGGGTTATCCAGAAACAGAGAACTTGGCTGTACAGTCGGGTTCCTAGCTGGGATGTACGTGTGTGCCTGAACAGGAACCAGCCTAGAGAAATAGTTGAGAAAAGCTGTGGTGTGAAAAAAGATGCAAGGAGCAAGTGATTTAATGATGATAAACATTTTACAATTATACGAATAATAAAAAGATTGAGGAACGGATTGGCTGAACATTCAGTAAAGCGGGGGAGGTGTCAAAACACTTGATTTTTTTTTTTATTATTTATTTTTTATTTTTACCCAGTAAAAGGAAGCTGCAGCCAGGTGAGTGACAGTGTCAGAACAAAAGGTTTTATCAAGCAGGCTCTGCTGTGGGCACACTGACATTTTCCTGAAAACCTGATTCTGACAGGCTGTATCATGACCTTGACAAGTCAGACTTAGAGTTCCACAATCACGGATTTGAGAGGAGGTCTGAAAAATATATTAAGTTCTCTGAGAGGGAAGGGATTAATAACAATCAAGTGCTCAGTGCCAGCATGGGAACAGTCGTTTAGGTGCAGTTCTGTGAAGGATTTGGGGATTACCAGGAAGCATGAGTAGATTTGGGATCAACAATGCCCGGCTCTTGTGAAACAGCAGAGTCCATCATGGGATGCCCAAAGGGACTGGCAGGCTGCAGCACAGCCCAAGTCGTCCCTCTGGTCTGCTTCCCTGAGGGCTGTGCTCAGCTTTGGCCATCGCTCCTCAAACTCATGTGGATGTGAAGAGAGGAAGGAAAATCACCGGTGGATCAGAACTGAGGCTGTGCAGTCCAAAGAAAAGATGAGTGGAGGTGGCGGTCTGCAGCCATGTCAAGGCTTCCTGCCAGAACAGAAGGACATGAAGCGTCTTTCTTATTTAGGGCATATAAGGTTAAATTATGATGTTTCAGATTTGCTGCATAGAAATAGGTTTAATGTTAAGGACAGGAAAAGACAGAAAAAGATGGCATAGGAACCTTTGTGTTTTCTGTGAAAACTAAATATATTGAGAACGAAAGAGGTGACAGCTTTTACAATTTTTTATTATTATTTTTTTTTTTAAACCATCACTTGGGAAGAAAAAAAATCCTGTAGGGAAAAAGGTTTTTTTTTGTTTTGTTTTTTGATGAAAACCTGCCCTTTTATGCAAAATATGCAGTACTTTAAGAGGAACATTGCAATCAGACCTAAAGCCCTAGGCCTTGCTAGTTAGAGCAATTCAAAGAATTGTATTGATTGCTTGAAGGAAAAACAAGCACAACTCATTTCGTTGGCTGCAACCTGTGGTTAAAGCATTTTGGGATCCTTTGGCTTTAAACTTAGACAAGCAATTCTGGAGCTCAAAGATACAAACTTTTCAAGCATGAGCAAAGATTTTTTTTTTCTCTGTTTTAAAACCGCATGAATAGAAATTTCTACTTAAAGCACAGCTCCCTGATGTTTGGAGGGACAGAGGGGAAGAAGACATCCTTGTGGAAGAACTGGCTGTTGGCTTCATGAAGGATGAGAAGGGACTGGTATCATGCCTGATACAGGTGTTTTGTGTTTTTATTCAAATGCAGGTCTCTTCAACCTATTCATCATTATATCAATAATTTATTCCCATAGTTTCAAACATTTATTAGGTGATATAAAGCTTTTCCTTTAGTTTATACCTGCGATGCTGTAACTTCTAGGTAGATAAATAACTCCTTGCTACTTCAGTTCATCTCACTTGGTATCTCAGGGTATTCAGGGTATCTCAGGCCATCCACTCACATCAAGAGATCTGGGATGAGTCAGAGTCCAAGAAAGTATTTGCTGGTGCAAGAACACGGAGACATATCACTTGTTTGTGTGGTGCCTGGGAATGCCATTCCAGAGTACTGGCAGGCATGGTAAGAGGAACTGCAAGGAGATGAGTTAAGTGATGGGATAAATGCTGCATGGGAATATGCTTGGAGAAGAGAAAATTGAGAAGGGGTCTTAATGTGTATAACTATCTGAAGAGAGGGTGTTAAGGGGATGGTATCAGTCTCTTTTCAGTGGTGCCCAGTGATAGGATGAGGCAATGGGCACAAAGTGGAACACAGGAGGGCAGGGGAATTGTATGAGGTGGTCTCCAGGGGTCCCTTCTGACCTCAGCCGTTCTGGGATTCTGTGACGTGTAAAGGTGAGGGACAATTCAAACAGGATCCTCCTAAAAGGTATTAGGTAAATATGTGACTATTTGCTGGAACTCTAAACCCAGTTTTGGTGTTCTTTTCTCAGATTGTAGGAGATGTTCTCCCAAAACCAAAGGATCACACATTTGTTGATCAAAGCATGTATAAAAGCCTTTCATACAATAGACTATCACCACCAAAAAAAACACCACCACCCTCAAGGCAGAATAAAGGGACATTCCTTTTCCTTCTTTCTTGTGAATGAAGGTGCACAGCTGGAAGCCTTCCCAAAAAAGGTGCCTTTGTTTCCACTCACATCAGGGGAATGTCAGCACCCTTATGATGCTGGGCTGGCTTCCGCTGATGCCTGCAGAACTTAACAGGAACAGAGGTGGGGGCTTGGAAGAGGCTTTTGTGCCATTATCATCACAGGGTTACAACGTGGAGCTGATGCAGGTGCATTCGTCTTATGCTTAGCACCTCCGAAGAGTGAGTCTTGCATATTAATTACCTAATCCTCCTTCATAGGACTAAGCAGAAGGGCCAGAATCTTTAAGAGGGGAGATGAGTTTCACAAAGCCATCACTAAACATCAGATAAAGTTACAAGTCATTTGTAATAAAGCTCCATACAAACCTTTGCCTCCATCTCTTAAAGGAGTGCCCAAAGATTCATGTGGAGCACACCATTTACTTTGGTACAGGGTATGAACTAACCATAAGTGGTCTCTCTGTTTCCAAGTATTTGGCTCTCATGCAATGAGGACAAATAGTCAGGGACAGCATAATGGCATTCATGTGCACCAGAAGTCTGAAATAGCTCCACAAATTGCTTTCACAAAAGCTGTAAGAAAATAAGCAGCCACTGATGTTACATATCAAATCAGAGCTACGATGCCATAGACTTTGTCTTTCCACATGCTTGGCCTTCTTTTCCCAGCAGCAGGTGAGATGTCTGGAAGAAAGCAACTTCTGTGCATGCTGCCTGTGGCTTTGGGTGGTGGTCATGATGGTCCTGATTCCTCAGCCAGTGTGCAGGCAGTCCAGGACCAGAAGGTGATGAGGAACAGTCACCATGAGTGGATCAATATCCAGCGGTGCCTGACCAACCTGGTGGCATTTTGTAATGATGTGGATGTGTAGAGGATGGTTAGCACGGACTTTGTCATGGTCTGCCAAACTGTCCCTATGGCCAATTCAGAAAACTATGAACTGGATGGGCAGACTAGAAATTGAATGGAAAACTGTCTGGAATCCCAGGTTCAAAGGGATTCAGTGTTGTTCCACAGTCCAGCTGGCTGGCAGACTGTTCACTTGATAACAAAGCCTTCCAGTTTTCTTGTTTTTATCAGAATTATGTGAGACTTAGGAGATAACTTCTCTGTTTTTTTTTCTTGTGTGTGCTTTCTGATAAAAATGTCTACATATTGATACCATGAGCTATATTAGGAACTTCATCTCTTTTTAGCATTTTCTAGTTCAGGATTGCAAAGCTCTCATTGATGACCACAAGCCAGGATGTGTCCAATTCTCCATGGGCTTTCTCTATCAACTGGAGGAACTTAGGAAAACAACACCTAAGTTCTAGGTGCCTTTTTCCCCCTCAGTCTTACAGCTTTATAGTCATTTTTGATCCTCTGTGAGTAATTTGACTGTATTTTGACTCAAAAGGAGTGGGGAGCATGAGGCAGTAGCACGCCACCTTTCTGTATTGTCTTTGGTCACTCTTACTCTTTTCAGCCCCTGCTTTCACAATCCGTACTACCACTCCCACTTGCTCCTCTGCTGGTGTTTTTGTCCTCTGGAAAGCAAGTAAACACAACATATTGTTGTGCCTTCAGCTGATCCATGTCCTCAGACATGCAGAATGTTATCTGTTTTGTTTCTTGCCAAAAATAAGCATAGCTCACCGCCTGTTCCTGATAGCCATGCGGAGATGAAGTGGTTGTAGGGGACTCTGCTAGACCTTGGTCTAATGCCCATAACATTAGCAAAATTGATTTTTAAATTCAAAATAGTGAGCCTTGATTGCTAGTAAGAGTTAGCACAAGCTCTGTGTTGAAGAAATAGTTAAAAATTGAAGATTTACTGGTAGAAAATAGGATCTTGGGCCTGTGAGATGCAACACATGTGCAACTCAAAACGCCATTTCTGCCAATGCCATGCACAACAGATTCATGTTGCAAAAAGGGAGATATAGTTAGGGTTATTAACTCAGTGCTTATTCACTGTTGTAACAACTCTTGTCTGTGAGGCTATAAATAGACCTACTATTGATCTGATGCCTTTTGAAAAAGGCATTACTCCTGCGAGGAGCGGAGTGTAGCGCTGATAAGCTGTCAACTGCCTGCTCCCGAGTCCCTGTTTCATATTTATCACTTGGCTCTGGGACGGGCTCTGGAGAAGCCGTCCCGAGCCATGCTGTCACCACAGCCTGTCCCCCACACCACCGACCACAGGCCCCCATGATGAGTCCCCCCCTGTTGCTGGACTGTCCCAGAGAGTCCCTAAAACGCTGCCCTTTCGCCTCTCTCCCTCAGGAAACCTAATCTCCCCAGTAAATGACACCCGGAGCTATTTTGGAGCTGGGCTGCAGAGGGAAAAGCGAAGCACGTCAGCGATTTGACGGGAGGAGGACAAGCGAGAGGAGGGGTGGGGAGGGGGGTGGCACAGCCTAACCCCAAGCCGCAAAGGCACTGCCGGGGGACTTGGGGGGACCTCCTGCTGCACGTCCCTGCCATCGCTGGGGTTTCTGTTTTATTTTGCTGAAGGGGAAAGGGGGGAACCAAAAGCAACATGGTCCCCCCACGTCCTCTGTTCCCCTTTTCCCCCTTCCCCCTTCTGTCATCTCACTAGGAAGCGGCTGTTACCCTGCCCAGAGCTTTTTACCTCCTCAGACCCTGACAAGACTCCAGGTAAGACCTAAACCTTCAGCTAAAGACGAATAGGCTTGGGGAATCTGGTTTCTAAGAAAAAGTGGAGGACGGCGGTCCTAGCTGAGGGAGGGTGAGCTTGTTCCTCTGTCAGTGTTTCTGTGCTGGATCTATGCCTTGTCTCGTGAAACGTATTTGATGATGGAGCTGAAGACAGAGGATATCCATCCTTCTTCTTGTCTGAAGCAAGTACGGATGGCTTTGCTTAATTACTTCTGGCCTTTTTAGCCAAAGAGCAAAAATCGGCCTCCAAAGGAGAGGAGAAAAGAGAGGAAAGTTAGGTTTAAAGCTGGTGGTTATACTTGGTGCATTTTATTCTCAAACTGGTGAGAGCAGTGTGTGTGAAGAGCCTGGAAAAAATCAGGTTCCTGCGGAGAGGTGGCAGCAAGGAATTTTTTTAAAAAGAATTATTTCCAGGGCATAAAGTCTGAGCTGCTTTTCTCCTCAGCAAGAACTTTTTTTCCTCTGAGCTTCTCCCCGGTGTCAATACCAATTCAAACCACAGCCCCCCACCCTCCTCACATTTCTACAAATGGCTCTGACGAGAGATGGGGAGAGATGGAGCTCGACAGCTGAGGCTATTTTCGGCCCTACAGCTCAATGGGGTGGAGTGGCTGTAATGGCAATGACGTCCACCCGTTAAAATACAAGCGCTCGGGCTGCAGCCTCGTTGCTAATTGTCACGGAGGGAATTCTTTTTCCCTGCGGCGTTGTGATCCCAAAACTCCCTCACATAGGAAATCACACATGCTAAAACTCAAGGTAGTGCTTCCAGATTAATATAAGCCAGTTTACTTCTCTGTTAATGCTGATCATGACGTATTTAAGGGTTGGGATTATTTGTTTCAGTGCTGGTAAGAGCCTGCGTTCCTTGTGAATATACATGTGACAAGTGACAGAAAGCAAGGAAATAGTCTCAGGTTGTGCCAGAAGAAGTTTAGGTTGGAATTTATGAAGAATTTCTTCACAGAGGTGGTGGTCACGGATGGGAATGGGCTACCCAGGGAAGTAGTGGAGTCCGTAGCCCTGCAGTTATTTCAGAGATGTGTGTATGTGGCATTGAGGCACATGGTGTAGTGATGGGACCTGGGAGATCAGGCTGATGCTTGGACTTGGTGATCATGAAGGACTTTTCCAGCCTAGATGATTCTTTAATCTGATGTGTAAGGGAGAGAAATGTACATGCAAACATCCAGGGTGTGTATGTGCACGGAGAGGAAATGTGAATTAGCATGGCTGTAGAATAGTGCTGCCAACTTCAGACATGTAAAACTCCAGCCCTCAAAACTGTGACGTATTATAAATGAAGTATTATAAATCTGTGTGAATCCACTGTTTTTCTGAACTTTTCAAGCTCACCCAGCTCACGCTGTCATTCCTTGCCATCTGAGCAGACACTGGAGTGTACCTACAGCAGGGGTTCTGCTATAGACACTTGCCTCCTGGATATGTTTTAAGCAGTCCAGTTGGAGAAAATCTGTGTTGAATTTGCTAGAGTTTACATCGCTCCTTTTCTGTCCCCAGGGTGGCAAACCCAGAGTTTTTTTTTTTTTTTTCCCTCTATTCATGTCCTGCCATTTCAGCTCCGTGAAGCAGTGATGAGCATCACCACATGCCAAAAACCTCCTCTGCATTGTAGCTATTCTTCATGTGTTGTCAGAGCAGCCTGGGTGGCTTTAGGTTTGGAAAAATGAAAGGAAAAGATGATGCCACACCATTTTGAGTATCAGAGGGGCTGAGTTGAGCAGTTTTGGTCCTTTGGAAGCTTCTGGGCTTGTTTTTGTGGCTTCATCAAGGAGAGGATCCCAATGAAGCCCTATGCTGTAGCAAAGCCCTAGTAGGAAGAAGTCTTTGTGGACCTACGGAGCTTGTTGGACCCATGGATGTGTTAAAAGGAAAGCAAATACTGGCTGCATGGTTAAAAGAGTGGTGAACTTCATAAGCAATAAGTCTGCCTTCATCAAACAGGAAAGACCAGTGTGCTTGAACCAATGTAAGTCATCTACTTGGCTTCAGCCCCCCGTGTTTTACATTAACTGTGTGCTTATGTGACTGGGAGGTGATCTGACTGCCTCTCTTGGTAGAGTCATGAAATGGTTTGGGATGGAAGGGAGCTTAAAGGTCATCTAACTCCAAACCCTTTGCCACGGGCAGGGACACCTCCCACTAGACCAGGCTGCTCAAACCTCATGAATGATACTTTTCTAATGGGTTGACTCTTTTATTTGGTACCACTCATTATAAATATTCAGATAATTAAGAGAGGATTCATACCAGGAGCCTGAGGTGGTGCAGGTCCCTTCCTAGATAGCTGGTGCACAGTTAGCCCTTCCCTGAGGGCCAGGTTGGAAGATTGTTTTGACTTGAGCTTAGCTGTCTCTGAAGGCTACTCACAATGTTTAATGCCACATGCTAGCCACTGACCAGCTATGAAACTTCCCTGAACATCTCCTGTGGACTTTGGCTACCTACAGAGGTACCAGATGGCAGGGAAGGCAAGTGAGCCTCTGAGTTGAGAGAGTTTATGGCAGTAGGCTTACTTTAATGCATGGAGTCCTCTGTGTCCAACATCTCCTACGGCACATGGACACCTATTCTCCAAAGTGCCATGGAAAGCTTTCGTCTGCTCACCAAGTGACCTTTAAACACGCCCAAATCCGTTGTCTCTCATTGAAGAGGAATTTAGAGTAGCCCAGGCTAAGCTCTATGTCCAGCTCCTCTAAGCTCTATGTCCAGCTCCTCTGTGACAGAACCTGTTCCTGCACTGATGAAACAGGCATGCGATCAATTCTGTCATCTCAGAGCAGTGTGTCTGTGCAAATCTCTACTTACACCTGATTTAGAGGTGTGATGGGCGTAGTACTGGGTGTGCTGGTGTACACTTCATCCTCCAGGTGTAAAGGGTTTGGGACCCAGGAACAGGAGCTTCTCTGACTTCATTGCCTCTCATCTCAGGAGAGGAAGGAGTGCAAGGCTGTTGCAGTTGTCCTTGTGGAGAAGCCCAGGAGACATGAACTCTAAAGCTGATTGAGTAAATGAGCAAGCGGGCATGTGACAGGTCTTACTGTGTTTCTGAGAGAACCCTTGTGTTCCTGACTGGCATTTCAGTAGTCTCTTAGGCTTAGGGATCTGTTGTCATGTGTTTAATATCCTTAAAGTTCCTTGTTCTCCAGGGGGGCTACTCATGGCCACATTTGTCTAGGGAATGTTTCGTGAGGTATACTGCACAGTGCTTTTTGCTCTTTGCCCAGGGTCACGGTGGACAGGATTTCCTGTCCAACCATTGACCTGAGAGGCCTCGGCAGAGAATAACCTGCCACTTCTGTACCCTCTCATGCCAAAGAGCATCACTACGGGGGCAGTACTCCATGGCATAGGGCCTCTGCCTGCCCAGGGACTGCTGAAGGCTTCTCAGATACAGCCCAACATCGGTGAAACAAGGTGAAACCCATCCACTACCTGGCCCCGCTCAGCGAGTCACGGGAGGTCAAGCGAGCGATGGCACTGCCTATACATGGGGTGACATTTAATGACAAGGGTAGTGCCTGGCTCCACAGGCTAAGACAAGTGGCAAGAGGGAATCATCTCATTGATGTAACCAGAGATGCCTGCGACAGCTTCCAGTGGGGGCTGCCTGCTGGTGTGCCTCTCCTGAGGCCTGCTCTCGGTACTGCAGTCAGCAGGGTGGCCTGAGGTGATGTTTCCTTGTTGAGGGGAGAGACCTTTCTCTCTGGAGGCCATTTAAGTTTATTTTCTCTTCAGAAGGAGAATCCTGAAAGTAAATGTGCCCTTGGTGGAAGACCACTGTCAGGGTCTTGCTTGTCCTGGGGGCAGTTTGTGCAGGGGGACACTGACAGCAGTGAGGAGAGGAGAGTGTTGGGGGCCTTGGCTGTGTGCACAGCTGTGTGTTATTTCCTATAATTTATTTTCATTATCTGACACTTCATTCCCCAAAACACAAAACAGTGAAAATTTGAATGAATAAAGACATGGTTAAATTACAAGTACCACTATTTTACCCGCAGTGTGCTCAGAAACACCCCAATGGGAATGTGATCTCTGCTGCAAATGATTAATCACAGTGGGATTATAAAGTGAAATATGACACTGGTAAATGTCTGAGATTAATTGGAAGGGGCGTTTGCATTGACTAGGTTTATTCATGCTTTGCTGTCAGTCCTGCCACTTCCAAGAGAGCTGTCCTGGCATTTGCAGAGTTACTATTATTTTTGACATTTGCATGTACCTATAAAGAATTTGAATTAGTAAATTTGTTTACTAAAGTGATTAGCAAGTTACACTACAGAAAAAAAAAAAAAAAAAAAAAAAAATCTTTTAGCAGTATGTCCACAAAGCTATCCTCTCCCTCTTACTCATAAACTATTTATCAGTCTAATTTAAGCTGATGTATCTTGTCCTGTTTAAACTTACAAAATGTACTTTATCTAGTCCAACCTAACTAAACCTTTTGTTATGTCTGGCTGTTGGTCAGATATTTATTGTAGCTTCATCCTTGCCACAAGTTAAGATTTCATGCCTGTTACGGGATTTCAAGCTTTCAACACCCTTAAGACAATGTTTTTATTCAGGCAGAGACTAAAGATACAAGTGATTTTCTTATGATTATAAAAGTAAGCCAGTAGCAGATCAAGGAATAAGCCCTGTTTTATTTTCCTACCGTGTTAGAAATGTATCTAAAATAATTCTGATGAGCACGCTGTTGTCACGGATGCCTGGAGGTCTTCTGTCATCCTGGCCATCTATAATGGCATAAGAACCGTTCTGTGAGGGTACGTGGTGAAAGCTGGTGGAGAGCAAGGTGTGGTGTAGGTTACAGCATTGGACTTGGGGGCTTGACCTGGCACAAGGAGGTCTCTGTCTGCTGGGGCTTAGGGGCTTGTACTTGCTGGAGAGAAGAGAGAAATGAGATGCAGATACCAGGGAAGGGTTTGGGAGAAAGGGGAGAGGGAGGCTGCAACTTGAGGGAGCAAACCTCGGAGAGAAGTGTCTTGGAATTGCTGCACCAGTCTACTTCAAGAGCAATAGGCATCCAGCGCTGCAGCTTCCCCGTGTTTTAACTGCTCTTGGCTGTCAGAGCTACCAGTGAATGATGACATACCTGTTGGGAACAGGGATGTATCTATGCAAGCAGGCTGTGGGTGGAAGGAAAGCACAGGAGGGTGGGTGAGGTGAAAGCACAAGAGCTTTAGGAAGTGAGAAGCATTCCTGTTCTCACCTTGTAACAGCCAGGCTTTGTGAGCACCCACCACACACCCATAGCTCTCCTCCAACTGTGGAGATGTCCCCTGGTGACCAGGGGAGGCAGGCTGCTCAAGGGAAGCCACTGCTTGATGAAAGGTCTCTGGATGGCTCATAACCAGGCACCTCATGTCCATAGCCATCTCTGTGTTCCAGCACTGCTCCATATTACACAGAGCTCACTTCACAGAATTGAAGAAACTTCTCCCTTTTGCTCTTTTTGACACCATGGATTTGAAGCTGGAAATGTTGTTGGTGTGACACATCTGTTACAAACAAACAGGGATCTGGAAAGGATGAGACACAGCAATGCCATCTGAAGGTAGATCCAAAAACTTTGATGCCATGATACAGCCTGAAATTCAGCCTGATGGGCAGGAAAGATTAGGCAGGACATGAGCTCCAAGTCCATACCTTGATTTATTTATTCTTACTGTCATGAATTTTCCTGCTAGATTCTCCAGAGATGAACTTGGATCCCAGCATACACACACACCACTAAAACTCTCCAGCCTCAAACAAGCAGAGGACTCTGATCATCAGTCAATCAACTTCAGTGGAAATTTCCACTGACTTCAGTGTACTTTGGCTCGAGCCCAGCGCCTGTATCTACATCTTCCAACCATTCATGCAGCGTCTCTGCTTGCAGCCTTGCACGTGTTTATGGAAAATATATATTAAAGCTCAAGTGAGGACAGAGATTTAGTCAGAGGGAATAGGAAGTGCAAACTAGTTTGCAGATTTCTGAACTCAGTTTGAGACCAAGGAAAAAAACAGTTCTGTACATTAATTTCAACTACTAAAGGTGACCACGGTACAGAAAGTCAGTTGTTCTGAGCATTAATGATTGCAGGTCAATCCTTCTTTGCATTCTTAGCATTTACCATGTGATTTTTCCCCATTACTGTTTTTCAGATTTAAATGTTGAGAAGAATTTATTTAATTGCTAAAGATTTTTGGTGGAACAATGAAATATGCTCGATAACTGGAAGAAAAAAGACAAAAACCAAAAAACAACACAAACAAGCAAAGCTGAATTAGTTTAGCAAGTATCAATTTCCTCTAAAGGGAAAGGTGTCTGACTGCTTCTTAAGAGTTCAATATGTTGGAGAGGGAGACAGGGGAGATTGTAAGTCGTGTATTTTTCCTGTTATATATAGTAGGAAGACTGCATTTAGTTTTGGCTTATATCCATGGCCCAAATGAAGTCTGAAGGTTAGATCAGCTATACCGTCTTCAATGGTAATAATGATTAGAATGAAAACCGTTTTGTGTTTTTGTGCCAGCTCTTTCCCAGTATTTAGTTTTAATGGTAATTTGTGTCTTTAGTCTCCAGCAGAGAAAATGGAATGAAAAACAGTAATTTGCTGTTAATTTTCATGCATGATTTGTCATATACCCCAGCAAGTACCTTGTCATATACACGGAGCACATCATTATTCGTGAGACCATCCCTGTCCTAATACAGAGACGATGTGGGAGGGGAGCCAAGGCACAGGGCAAGCAGGCAGTTTCCCCAAGGTCATGCTGCAGGTCAACAGCCCACTCGACTCCCACCCCTTGTGCCATTATCGATTTGCATATTAACATTAATGCACTGCAACGGGAACTGGGGGAGGAAGGAAAAACTAATGCAATGTCTGCCCAAACGGTGGTGCAAGAAACAAAAGCAGGTTTTTGGCCTTCTCTTAGTGCTTTCTGCCGGAGGTGGGAGGGAGGTTGTAAGGGCATGCATCTGTCATTGGGTGAGAGAGTGGGTGGGTTTGTGGCCAGCAGGGAAGCCAACCTGCTGTAGGATTAAGGAGGATATTTCTGTCAGGGTGACTGGGTATTATTTCCTTTGAATTACTTACAATGCCGACAGTTTGCTTTGTTTGGCCTTTCTGAAGGTGAAAAAGCTGAGATGTGAGAGCAGCCTTGCAGATCTCCCCTGAGTAGCTCCCATAGCTCAGGGGGTGCAACTTGCTAACGCTGATGTGTCTGGCATTATACAGCTGAGGGCACATAGCAGCTTGGAGAGGAACAGTGCATGTAGCTCTGGTGAATAGGACTTGCAGAGAGGCTTGGAACTGGGGAGTTTGCTCTTTACAGAGCACTATTCCCAGGCCTCGTCCTGCTCCTAGGAAGAGACAGGTGGTGCGCTCTGGGGTTTCTGGTGCCGGTAGGGTTAAGAGCAGGCCTTGAGCTGTGCTTTGCTTGTAAAAGTAAATGGTAGCCAGTGCAAAAAAAAGAGGATCTGCTCATGGGAGATTAGAAGTAGTTTCACTCCCCCAGTAGGGGAGGGACATCCAGGAGTCTGTATAAGGAGCAGCGAATGAAGAAGACAAGTTTGTGTGCCTTGGGGAACTCAAGGGGACCCTAAATATGTTGATCTCTGTTCATAGAATCATAAAGGTTGGAAGAGACCTTCAAGATCATCTGGTCCAACCATCCCCCTACCGCCAATGTCACCACTAAGCCATGTCCCTAAGCACCACGTCCAACCTCTCCTTGAATACCACCAGGGACAGTGACTCCACCACCTCCCTGGGCAACCCGTCCCAATGCCTGACTGCTCTTTCTGAGAAGAAATGTCTCCTCATTTCCAACCTGAACCTCCCCTGGTGCAACCTGAGGCCATTCCCTCTAGTCCTATCACTAGTTATCTGTGAAAATAGGCTGACCCCCAGCTCCCCACAGCTTCCTTTCAGGTAGCTGTAGAAAGCAATAACATCTCACTTGAACCTCCTCTTCACCAGACTAAATAACCCCAGGGCCCTCAGCTGTTCCTCACAGGACTTGTGTTCCAGGCCCCTCAGCAGCTTCGTAGCCCCATTGTAGTGTTCTCCATAAGCGAATGATGAGACATCTTTCCTGTGAGCCCTAAGCCATGTGGTGCCTGTTTGGAGATGCCTGGCACTGTCTGGATTCCAGCGTGTGTCCCGTGGTGGTTCCTTCATGTGCCTTTGTGCTCCACCATGAGCAGGTGGGAGAAGGCAGGAGTGAGAAGGCAGACCCACTGCAGCTGGGTCTGGCCCTGCAATGTCTGGATGAAACTGCACATAAGAGACAGATACTCGCTGACTACCATCCCAGTCAAAGTGGCTGTATCTCAGGGTTGTGCTGAACAGAAATTGGGAATAAAGAGAAAAGTCATCAATAACGTGGCAGGGATATCTGTGTCTCCCACTAAAGACTGGTCCCCACAGGAGGGATTTATTGTAAGGTTTGCATGAACAAGATTCATAGAGCAAGGCCTACGGGTGGATAAAGATCAGACAACAGAGTCAATAGAGATGGAGAGTGTTGTATTAGCAGAATTAAAACAGCAACAACAAATGGGAAGGAGAAAGAAATGTCAAAAAGAGTAAGGTTAATGAAGTGGGGGATGGAAAAAGAAAAAAGATGAAAAGGAAGAACAGGTGAGCATGAAGAAGAAGGCATCTTGATAGGTAGGCCCATCTATCCGAATTTGTTTTCTGATTACAAAACTTGCCCGTATGTTATATACCGTCAG
Source organism: Nettapus auritus (assembly GCA_011076525.1). Lineage (NCBI taxonomy): Eukaryota > Metazoa > Chordata > Aves > Anseriformes > Anatidae > Nettapus > Nettapus auritus. The sequence goes on from CM021766.1 coordinate 2,746,964, forward strand.
TGCTGGTCATTTCCTAGTGCCACCATGTTCTTCCTGTATGAACAGCCCAAATATTTGTATTTTGCCTGGTGACTCCAGTGAGAAACCGGGCCACTTCCTCTGTCTGCAGATTCACATGACTGAGATCAAATCCAAGAAGTAGGCAAGACCTTCTCACCCATAATGAGAGTGATGAAAACATGCCCCAACCAGATTGTTCTAGATGGCAAATGTCCTGAAACCACGAAAGTGCAATGGTTCTTTGCTAGTACCGTCTAATCTGTTCACTCCTGACATTTTTCTTTCTCACCCTTTAGGTAACCAAGATGGATTACAGCTCGTTCAGTGGAGTCCCCCGATTCTTGACTCGGCCTAAGGCATTTATGGTGTCCGTGGGGAAGGATGCCACTCTGAGCTGCCAGATCATTGGGAACCCCATCCCAGTTGTGAGCTGGGAAAAGGATAAACTTCCAGTCCAGTCTGGGGGAAGGTTTAAAACCACAGAGGATGGGGATCTCTATCGGCTAACAATCTATGATCTGAGCCTGGAGGACAGTGGCCAATACATCTGCCGGGCCAAGAACACCATTGGGGAAGCTTTTGCTGCTGTCAGTATCAAAGTTGGAGAGGAGACCACGGTAACAGAGTATGCCCCGTATTTCATCCAGAAACCGTCCTCCATCAAAGTAACTTTGGGTGAGGATGCCATGTTCAAATGCAAAGTTCAGGGCAGCCCTCCCCTGTCGGTGAACTGGGAGAAAGATGGGAGACACCTGCGGAACCGGGCCGACGCAGGCCGCTTCCAGATCGAGTCTGCCGGGGAGTCAAATGCTCTTACCATCCAATGTGCCCGGCTGGGGGACAGCGGCACATACACGTGCCGGGCGGAGAATCTCATCGGCTCCGCCAGCGCTTCAGCTGCGCTGGTGGTGGAAACGCAGGGCTCTTCGAACCCAGGCAGCAGCAGCCATTTTGACACCAGCTGCGGCAAGACGGCGTCCTTGTTGTCTCACTTGCAAAAGAGGAGGGAGGAGATCAGGAAGACGGACATAGCCCATGGGTCTCTCGATTCCATGGCTGCCCAGTCTTACTCCTTGACAGAAGGGCTGTCCAGCATCGGTTACAGCCTCTCCCGGGACTACGAGCGAGCAGCTGTCCTCACCACCAAAGGGGCCCGCAATGCTACCTTTGGGGCACTGACACGCATGTGCAGCGTGACGGAGGGCAAGCACGCTAAGCTGAGCTGCTACGTGACGGGTGAGCCCAAGCCTGAGATCGTGTGGAAGAAGGACAATGAGGTCATTTCGGAAGGGCGGCGGCATGTCATCTATGAGGATGATCAGGAGAACTTTGTGCTGAAGATCCTCTTCTGCAAGCAGGTAGACAATGGGCTGTACACCTGCACGGCCTCTAACCTGGCGGGCCAGACCTACAGCTCCGTGTTGGTCACTGTCAAAGGTGGGTGCTGACATCTCACTGGGGTGGGCAGCCTGCAAAAGAAAGAGGCGAGAAGTTTCCACACTGGGTGGGAATTTGGGAAGAACTTCAGGAAAGGGGTGTGGGTGAGGCATAAAGAAGAGCCCTCCAGCTGTAAAGGGGTTAGCAATGGAACAGATGACCTGGGGAGGTGGAGAGAGTCCCATCACAGGATGTTTTTAGGCAAGCACAACAAACAAGCATCATTTGGGGATGAATGATGTCAAACTGGCAGGTTGTGGGGCAGCTGGAATGAACTAGATATTTAAAGATCCCCTCTGGTTTCATTTTATAGTAATCTAAGAGATCCATTATCATCCTCTGGTTCAGTGACTAGTAACCCCTCATTTTTCCCCTCCAAGGTTTAATTGTATTTAATCAAGGTTTAAATTCACCACAGGCCTTAATCAAACTGGTTCTCTTAATTTCACGCATGCCATTTAAATGGTGGTAGGGGAAACTCCTCCCTGCAAACTGAGTGTGCCAGGCTGCACTGGATCCCCTGAGGGGCCTAGCCCAGCTCGCAGTTTTCCTGCCCAAAGTGACCCACCAACAGCATTGTTCTTGCCCAGCCTCTTCAGTCGTTTCCCAGCTTGTGTTGCTGGATAGCCTCTAGTCCTCATATGCTCCCAGATCTCCACCAGCTCCAGCATGCCTTTGTTTGCAGGACTTAGCGGTGATGAACTTGCATTCAGAAGGTCCCCCAGCTCTGGTGGAGGTCAGATCAAGCTCTTCAGAACACACAAAAAAAAGGTAGCACATTTTCACAGAGGAAATTTTCAAGTTGCTCTCCCATTTGGCAAGGCTTCAGCAGGCAGTCCGCAATCCCAATAAATCAACTCTCAGATGTAAACAAAACAAAGCAAAGCAAAACAACAACAACAACAAATCTTTGCTACTTCTGTGGCAAAACAGACTTTTTTGACTGTCAGTAAAATGTGTTAGAAATTCAAATGAGTAAGAAAGGTCTGTATCTGAAATTTGTCTTTAAGACTCAGTTTTTATTTGATTTTCTGGTTTCCCTGTTCCAGACCTCTCCTTCTGTGCTCACCATCTTTCCCGTCAGTGACTCGGTCCCCATGTCTGTCAGTGACACCTGATCCACTGAGCTTGCTGGCACTCATCCCGCTCATTGCCATCCCCTGGAGGTGCTGAGTGGTGTCGAGAAGGGCATTTGGCCCCTTCCATAACGCTATGATTCCCTTATGAGACAGGACTCAAGGGAGAAGACTGAGCCTGTTCCCTCTGAGCATGGCTCAGGCTCCAGTCCTTGCCTAGCTCCAGTCTCGCAGAGAATTGTCCCATGACTACGTGGTTATTCCCAACGCGTACACCTGCTCCAAAGGAGACAGGCAAAGTACGTGAAGCAGCAGGTCCGGGAGCAGGCACCACGGGAAAGAGTTATTTATCAATGTCCATTGTCAAAAGACACCTGTGAGTCAGAGGGCTCAAGTGGAAATGTTTGCGGTATGTTTCTTTGTTACACTACACCACTGGAGGGCTTGCTGGCCAGGCCAAGGCTGCCATGGAAAATCCACATGGGTTGGTTATAATTAGGCTCTACATAATGACTTTCCTTTTTGTTACCAGAAGTTCTCAGCCATCCAAAGAGAGCTTAGAATGATGGAGCAATGAAGGGAGCTTTTAATTCTGTCCATTATGCCATTGGTGGTGGCCTTGGCTCATCTGCAATCATGTTTTGGGTGGTAGGTCATTCTTGCCACATGATCATCTCTTAGGCACTTCTGCAGGACTGAGCAAAACTGTCAGTGCAGCCACCTTCTGCCAGCATGAAGCTGCTGCACTGGTTTTATGCATGTGGCAGCATGTTTGTAGAGCCTGTGACTGCTTCCCCAGTGTGTATCCAGCCACAAATACCCTGGTAGGCAAGCTTCATGGGTTTAAGTACGCTCTGGCATTCTGGTTCGCATATAGCACATAATTTCAACCTGACTGAGAATATTTGTGTGGGTTTTAAGTAATAATAAGTAAAACTGCCTGCATCCTGCCTCTGAGGTAGTTAGTAGCAGCCTCTCAGGGTATAGGACAGGGCAAAGGTCAGGCATCTTCTAGCTTGCCTCCTGTATTTTGTCAGTCTAGATGTTAGACTTATGGACCTGACACTTGGCCAAACCCTTGCCCTAAATATTATTGATCTGAAAGAGAATTTTTTGAGCTGTTCTTAAATGGGATGTAGTCAGTTAGGTGTAAATATCAAAAGCAATTGTACAAGACAGAGAGTCACTATCATAGTTAAGGAAAACCAAGAGTTGATAACTCTTGTTCAGAAATGTGCTGGATTCTAGTGTCTAGAGCAGGGATAAAACCACAAGCCATATGCTGAAACATGAGCTGTAAAAGTCAAGAAACTCTTCCCAAGAGTAAATCTCTTTGACAAACCAAAGAGCAGAGCCAATGGGAAGAATGTGAATTAATGACTTGAATTTCCTGAAGGCTTTGAAGATGTCCCTAAGCCATTCGTATAGTTAGCAAGAATAGCGTACAAGTCTCTATCCTTGGGCCTGGGCCAAGCAATGTTCATCTGAGGAAAGGAATTTGGGACTGGGTCACTGAATACAGAGGGACTAGTTGAGTAATCAGATACTGTATGGAAAGGTTAAAGGCTGCGAGTCAGATACGATCAGGACTGGAAAAACAGACCAGTGCTGAGGCTACTCCTGATCTGAAGTGATTTGGATGACCACTGTCATGGTAGCTGTATTTGAGATCTGAAAGAGAACTACAATGTGAGGAATGTGGAGATACAGAGGCAAGTTGGAAAGCATAGTAACTAAGGAAAAGAGCAAGGGAATAAGACTGAAACTTGTCCACACACCTTCAGATAGCTTCTCTTGGAAGTATTCTCCATATTCTTACTCTCACTGGATTATTTTGGAGAAAAAGGAAAAATTGCCTCTAGACTGAAAAACTGAGAATCTTTGAGAAGGCCAGGAGTAGGCAAGTGGAAATGCAGACAGGTGAAAATCATAGAATCACAGAATACCCTGAGTTGGGAGGGACCCACAAGGATCTGCACAGGCCCACCCCAAAATCAGCAATCACACCATATATCTGAAAAGGCCTACAGGTGAAAAGAGAAAGGTCAGGCAGGCAGATATGCCTTGGGAAGGTTAGGAAGACACTAGCTTCTCTGCAGGCTGCACCTATTCTTAGCAAAATATGTGTGAGCAGGACCTGCTTTTAACTCATAACATCATCTCATTGCTAGTTTGGTTGGTATGGACCAAACAAAAGCCTATGACACTCTGAAGAAATATGTTTTCAAGACAAGCAGCCAAATTTATATCTGGTTTAAGCTCTTGCAGCTTTCCCAGTGACTCCATGAACTGCTCTTGCTCCATGTTCCCTTGGGTTTTTTTTGTGCTGTTTCCATCTCACTTTTTTCCCAGTAGGCAGGATTTTGTAGGTCTTTTATTTCTCCTTCTTTAGAAATGTTTCTATTGCCTTCATTATGTGCCTTGGTGAGTATTTCTGCTTTGGCTGAAGACAGATTAATAGAAAAATGTAGCCAAAAAAATTGTGGAGAGTTCATCATTAAAAAAATAAATTCATACTGACAGTAGAAATGGATTTAAATGACCTCTCAGGGCACTCAGTGAATAAAAATGAGTCATGTTTGGAGTCCAGGTGCTACAAGGACAAAGTAGAAGTGATGCTCAAATTAGAACCACTGAGCTTGGATAGAAGTAAAGGTTTCTAGAGAATGGTTGATTTGGAGTGATCAGAAAATCTTTGTTTCATACTTCATTCTCCCAGAAAGGGAGATCAGAAATTGCTGTTTCTACTTGATATTAAATAATTTCTAACTAGCTCTGGTATTATAGGAGCCAGAAATGGGAACTGGTGGCACTTCTTATGTGAAACAGGGCTCCTTGTGAAAACTCACAGGTAACCTCAGATGAACACACCTCATCTTCCAAGGACATTTTCAGATATTCTGAACATTTCGGATAAGGAAAGAGGTTGGTAGCCAAATGGCTTTATCTTCCATGTTCGAGTCATACATAACAGGAGCTTACATTGAGAATTACCTTGTGAAAGTAATGCGTGACAAATAGGCATGTAGAATTGAGCAGTCGGTATTTATGGAGTCTGACAGATCAAGAATAATGTAGCTATCTTCAGCAACTCTTCCCCAAATGCCTGTGGTAGCTGCAGCACAGAACTGAGAGTTGTGCTGGGCGCTGTACAGAGAAGTAAGAGAGGGTCCCTGGGCTGGAAGATTTGCACTGTAAATGTCAGTATCTGAATGATATCTGCAATATCTGCAGCCCAGTGTGGAGTGAAAGAGGGTGATGTAGAGGTCTCTGTTCAACTCGCCATTCTGATCAGTGGGGTCCTTCTGCGGTCCCCTTACCAAAATTAACACCTTCTGCCTGACAGCTGACCAAGCATTTGTTAGACTGTGTAAAGGACATGAAGATGCGTTCAGGAAGAGGAGGCTGATGGGTTTCAGAGCATCTCTCTTAATTCTCCAAATGAGCAGTGGGCTGGGAGAATCGCAACCTTTAGTTCAGTTTGTCAGCTGCTGTCTCTCTGAAGCCCCATTCAGAGTAAAATAAGATGTGTGTGCACATCAGTAGAATGAAAGCAAGGTTGTTTTCAGAGGAGATCTGTGACCCTAGGCTGGCAAGGATAGCCTTGCAGCTACTGTCCCCGGCTGGAAAAGCAGTGCTTTTACTGCAGCACGTAAGAATGAATTTAATGACTTGCCTGCATTTATACATTTAGAAGCATTTTCCTGGGTTAGCTTTTTTAACCTTAGATACTGCTCAGTGGCTGTAAAGAGAGAGGTTAATGACACAGCCAGCTGCTCCAAGTGTGGAAACAAGCTGGTGCGCTTCTCAGGTGCATCTTGGATTTCCTTCTGGCCCTTGGACATGTTCCTGTGCTCTCATGGCCAGCTCCAGAGTCCCTCTGGTCTCACATAGCAATATCGCCTCCAGTTCCTCAAGGCTGGCATCCTTCTGATAAAGGCTTGTTCTCATCCTCCTGCTTGGTCCCATGGAATCAGAATTGCATCCACGTCATTCCCCCTAACCACAGAGAGGGCTTTCAGATGTGAAATACAGGAGTGCAGGGCAGAAGGCTGAATTCTCCATGGGACAGAGGAAGATAATTAATACATGGAGACTGGGGGCAGACAAGGTCTGTGTTACTGCAGCAAGACTGCAAGACTTTGACTTGCCTTGAAACGAAGCACATTAAGACATGTCCCTGTTCCTAAGGTATTGAATGGGTTCCCAGTCAGGTTTCAGTCCCCGGTTAACAACCAAGCCAGCATCGCTCCCTCCAGGTGCCCTGCCAAGCCCCGAGAGTCTGGTCCAGGCGGTGCTCGGCTGGGAGTGATTGGAGGTGTCCATGAGAGCTGCAGTTGTGGCTGTGCCAGGGGTGGAATAAGAGACCTGCAAAACTGAACATGGATTTCCAAGGCTTGAGCTCAAGAAAGAACAAATGGCACCAAAGATACTCTGGGGACAGGTTGGGGTAGACGATGGCTCAGGTACACACTCAGCTACCAAAGCACGAGTTTTAAACCATGCTCTGGGATGTGCCACTGTGGGCATGGGCTCATAAATATACGAGGAATGCACTGCTGCCTGACACCTAGACTAACACCTGCCATTACTAGCTGCTAGCCACCAGGTGACATTATCAGCCTGGGAGTGTGTGTGTGTGATCAAGAAGAGGGGGAATGGCACCATGAGAACAGCCTGGATGCTGATGCAGGAGCGATTAGAAGGTGGAGGTACACATCAAGACATAATTTCTCATGAAGCATGATTGGTGACACATTGTCATGAGCTAATCCTAGTGTCTGACGTGGTGGCAGCACCGCTGACCACTGGCTGCCCTGTTCGGTTCAATTCGCCTTTCTCTAGTTTGTTGCTGGGGTATCAGGATGATTTCACAGCTCAGCTGTCATGGGAATTAAATGGCATCTGCATTGTTCTGTTTGTAAAATATTTTTCCTCACTGCTGTGCAGCTGTTCTGCCTGTTTGATCTATGCTCTGGTGTCTCCCTAAGCCAGAGCAATGCAGCCCCGTTGATGAAGGAAAGCAGAGGCAGAAGATACTAGCGCTCTTTCTTCTCTCATTCTTTCATTGTCATTGACCAAAGCAGATGCAGACCCCTCCATTGAGCTCATTTCTGACACAAGACCCCTAACACGTTGGTTTTTGCACCAGCTGACTAGCTCAGCTGCTCACCTTGACCTAGAATTGCTGCCCTATGTCCTACCCACCTGTAGCACGTAGCGAGTATGGTGCAGAGACGTTCATGTTAGAGGACGAGCAGGCCATGAGAGCAGAATTTACTGACCTGATGTTGTACCAGCTCGTTCACATGGCTTTGGATTAGAGCTAACTCCTCTGCGGTGTTGTGGGGCAGGTACCACAGTTCAGACTGATACTGGTTTGTCCATAGGTAAGTCCTCAAAAATACTTCTGATAAAATCTAGTATACATATATTGATATGAGAGCTGATCACCTACTGCAGCAGGGCTTCATTCTGGCGTTGGATGGGAGCCCAATACAAATCAATGTCATTAATGAGGAGTGTTAGGGTTAAGTCTTCTCTTCTAAGTTATTTTTTTTTGCATGCCTCTTACCTCAGACCATCCCAAATTCTTGTTTCTCCTTTCTTTTTTAATTCCCTGAAGAACCCTCGATACCCTTCAAGGAAAAACTGAAGGATCTTGAAGTTCTGGAGAAGGAATCTGCCACCTTCCAATGTGAAGTACCTGTTCCTAGTACAGAGACGGCTTGGTTCAAGGAGGAAACCAAACTCCGGCAGAGCAAGAAATACAACATCGAGGAAGAGGGCACGTACCGCCGGCTCACTGTCCAGAATGTCACTGCAGACGATGATGCTGTCTATATCTGTGAGATGAAAGAAGGGAGCAGGACCATTGCAGAGCTGTCTGTCCAAGGTAAGGAAGAATCTCACTATTTCAGACAAGCCAAGTCTCGCCTACTGAGTGCCAGATGCACGTGTGAGCCTCCAGACATGAGCTTACAAACCGTGTTCATCCCCTGCATGTATGTAGGGAAGAACAGCAGACTCCCTTACAGTGAGAGGAGAGCCATGTGTGATGGGTCAGTGGGTCCCTGGGTCTCCTGCCAGGGCGTATCTGGGACACGGGGTCACAGAGCAGGGAGAGATTGTGTTTCTGCTCAAGACATGTCACCTGGTGGAGCCCTGTGCTTGAAGGGGCTTCCTAGAAGGCAAAGTCCTTGAGCTGTAGCCCAGCATTGTAGACTTTCCTTAACATGATCCGAAGCAAAGGATGTGTCTCCTGGTGCTCTCACACCTGTCTTGTCGGGTGTCTGACAGACACGATGGTAAATCTGGTCTGAGAGTGGTGCTGATCACTCTGGGAAGTTGGCTTAGCAGTGGTTCTATGGTCTGACGTGTAGTGCAGGCTGTGTTCATCACCAGTTTGATTTCAGACTGGAAACCAGGTTCATGTTTCAGAGCCCTGACATCTGGAGCTGCTTTCTGGAGTAAGAAAGACAGATGAGTAAGGGGTAAAGTGTAGGTGTAGATCCATGTCCAAGTCTCCTGAATCTGGTGACTTAGGACAGAAGTTAATATAGGCATAGAGCTGGGTGCACTGTTGGTGTCTCACAGCCAGTGGATGTGCACATCAGAGACACAGGCATGTCTGCAGAAGGGGCCATCAGTTCTGAACTCACCAATTTGCTCACTTACCTGTGCAACTCCAGGACCTGCAGTTTTGATTTAGATAGTGCTTATGCTGCTATCATTGATGTGTTTTCTGTAGTTTGAGTTGCAGACCTGTAATAGCTACAGGACCACACTTTTCCTGTCTCATTTGAAGCCTGAGTTTACTCCCACTGAAAACAGAAGCTCTCCACTACACAAATTGGTGTAAGATAGCTGGGTGCTGTGCATCCTTGTGCATATTCCTTTCCGTATTATTAGCAAAGGCATAAGAGTTTGTATTGGTGAAGGATGAAGGGATAATATAGCCCACAGACACCTGAGAGTTCAGATAGCTGTAACAGAAGGTGTAACAAAAGGATGTCAAACCATTCAAACACTATAAGCGTGTTTGTCCCTGGTAGGACATCTGGTATTTGTGTTGTGCTGTGCTCCTACAACAAGCTCCATTATAAGAGAGTGATTGAGCCAGGTGGAGCTCTCAGGAGGGAAAGGAGGCAGAGTCTTACTGGGGGATCCCATTGCCTGCCTAGGGGGAGAATATTTGAGAGGGCAGGGTGGGGTTGGGAGAGGGTGAGAGCTTGGCAGGATGCACAGCTCTGTAGCACTGCAGGGACAGGGACACCGCCAAGGGTAGCAGGGAGCATACACACAGCCGAGCTTCAGAGAGGGTGAGCAGAAAACAGGTATTGAATCCTCCTGATGCAACATGTCTGGTTTGTTTCATGAAACCGTTCAGCATGGCTTCTCGTGAAGTATCTCTAGGTGCTTTGCCTGACTGAGGGCACTTTTACCTAGCAGGGACTGTTCCTGGGCTAGAGACGGTCATTATCCATCAACAGAGCTGGTCTTCATACCTTTTTTACACATTCCCCTGTGAATAGTCACTTCCTGTAACTTCAACATTATTCCTATAAGTCATAATCACGGTAGCTTGGAAAGGCCACAAGTGACTTAATTCCATGTGAATTTCAGGGCTCACTCTAAAAAGAAATCTGAGGCTTTCAATATATTTTCTGTTAAGTTAGGTGGCTGCTGTGTTTGGCCTCTTGGTTTTGTAACTTACTGGTCATTTAATGGAAGCAAAATCCCAAAGACAGCCAAGGACCTGTCTGGTTTAAGACTGACCTACTTCAGCAAAGTGTTTGTGCAAATTCCCAGCATATGCAGGCAATAAAAGCTGTGTCACTGACAAATCTGTTCTTGGCAAAGCCACATACCTTGTGTTTACCCAACAACAGATATTGTATGTGAGACTAAAAACATGAGCGACTGTAGTCAAATAAAATTGCTTTTCTCTCTTTGAAGGGCAAAATGTGTCCTTGGGATTATCTCTTCTGTATAACACAGAGCCTAGGGTTTAATTCAGGAATGCCTGTGTAGTGTCTATAATGTTTTGATTAGGTGAGAGCTATTGGCTGGAACAGCTGTAGTCTGGGTGATCTCGTGTTACTAGACACTTTCATATTTGCTGTTTGCTAATCATAATTACTTTCTTATTTAAAGGGAACATCATTAAGAAACTTCCACGAAAGACTGCGGTTTCCATAAACGATACAGCCATCTTCTGTGTGGAGCTGGACAACGAATGCCAGAATATCCGCTGGCTGAAAAACAAAGAGGAGGTGATAGCCAGTGATCGAATCTCCATCACACACTCTGGAAAGCAACACACCATGATCATCCGAGAGTGTACAATGGAAGATGCTGGCGAAATTACCTTCCTGGCTGATGAAAGCAGGACTTCTACACAGTTCACTGTGACCAGTAAGTTTCCCTTTCATTTGGCCTTGTTGTTGTGTCTTCCCCAGCAAGCAGGAACTCCCGTGTTAGTACTATTTTTTCTAGATATTGCCATGGTAAGGCGTGCGTTGTCCAAAGACAGTGGGAAGTTCATTGCCTGCCAGAAAAGGCCAATGACCTGACGTTATGGAGAGGTTAAAAGAGAGAGAGAAAACACGTTTTGGGAAAGAGCATGGCACAAACGTGTGTCCTCCATACCATTCTCATTCCCTAGTGGAATTAATATAAATAATAAATTAATATAAAATGACAACTGGAATGAATATAAAATGTAGTGGTAAGGGATGTGTGATTTCTGCACACTGGGAGGTGCTTAGAAAACAATTTGTAAGCTACATGCATTATGGTCATCTTGCTTCATTATACACAGAGTGCTGTGGGTACTCTGTCTACGAGCTGACCTTCATTTTCCAAAATCATTAGTATATCTGAGGGGCATTTATGAGTTCTTGTTGCCACTTATTTCTTTCCCTCTCTTCAGTGAGTATTTGGAGGGAAGTGTCAGCCAGCATTCAGTTCATTCCATAAGTCCTGAATCTTCAGAGACACGAGGGTATGTGTCTCTGCTTGTGGGTATGCTGGCTCTTACAGGGAAGTAGATAGGTGTCCCAAATATTTTTGGCAGAGTGTGTAGTTCATTTCCATTCTAGGAAGCAAAAACATCTGTGAAAGAACATCTACACACTCACACACTAAACATTTTGGGGGCAGTCAAGTGTTCAACAAACTTCAAACATCTTACTTTGATTTTAGCTTCCTAAGCTGTTTGCATTGAAGTAAAATAAAAATAAAACAAATTTTTAAATAAATAAAAATAAACACCTGCATGAAAAAGGGAAAATTCTTCCTCATGAAAATATAATTTCCTTCCTTTTGTGGTGCAACGGATATAATATGCAGGCTGCAGAATTCCTTCAGATGGCAAATCTAATCTGAGCAAGGGTCCCAAGCAGAGCAGTAGCACCAGGTGCAGTGTAGTTGGTAACAGACCTGAAATGAAATTTTGATGAAACTGCCTAATTTTATTAGGCGGGTGTTCATATTTTAGCACTGTGTTTCCCAAATGTGTGGCTTTTGGCTCCACTGCAGATCTAGTCTGCATGTAAACACCAACTCTACTCACCACTCGGGGAGAATAATACTTCTTGTCTCTCACCAGCACCTCCAAATTGCAATTACTGAGTAGTAAAAAGAAATATTTAAATAACAGTTTAAAACAGTTGTGTTATCTAAAGTGCTTGGGGCATTCTGATGCTATTAGGTTACATGTTTTAATGAGGAAAAAAGGCATAAGCATCTTAGCATTGTGACATTTTCTAAGGTATTTGGGAAGTTGTAACATCCAACCAAGCATTGATGGGGATGACAATGTTCAGTATGATTTCTGACTCTGCTGTTTAAATCATGAAGCAAGAGCTGATTCATGGAACAGAAAAAAACAAGTAGTTGTCTTCCTGCAAGCAGGTATCTCTGAACAAAATATTACATTTCAGTTTCTGATGGTAAGGTCAGGAGATCCGATCCCAGCGTCTAGTTTTCAGCTTAATGCTATGTTAGCAGGACCTTTGGCATCTAGCTCTGACCAGCAGCAACTGACAGACTGGTAACAGTGCACCCCAAAACACTTATGTGTCTATTTATGTAATGAAGAAAAAGTGTATCATGTTGAGATTTCCTATTTTTATGCTTTGTGCCTATTTAATTATCTACTGTGTGCTATGTCCACATCTTTTTTGATTAGCTGGATGAAATTGTTGTTGTGGGTGAGATAGTTAGCTGTTTAATACTATTCACCAGACCGGCAATGTTTATATATTAGCTGCTCAGAATCACTTGTTATTACTATGCCTGTTTTACAGATGGGTAAACTGAGGCAGAGAGTAGATAAGATCTCCCGAACTCATTGCCCCCGTCTCACACACCTTTAAGCTGGGATGTGTTGCTCCTGAGCATGCTGTTCTCCATAGGACTGCAGTTTGGAGACTGGATGGCTGACTTAAACCAGACAGCTAACTCTTAAATACCCAGAATTACAAAAAATTAATCTTTTACTGTGTCAGTAATCTGTAACTAGAGCACAACAGATAATTCCTATCCTCTTGCCCATATCAGTGGAAGCACAGAGTGATTAACTCTAGTAGGATTTTAGCCTTCTCTACAAGAGGAGTAAGAGGGTGAACATAAATCTTTGCTATGCAAATACCTGCAGGAATAAATCTGTCTTATGTGACCTCAGGTATCATGAAATAGCCACATCTCCTTGGCTGTAGGGTCCCATGGCAGAACATGCCTTTTGCATCATTTCCTTTCAAAGTTAATTCCCCAACCCCAAAAGCTGACTCTGCATAGATTACTAAAACACATCTTTCCTGACAGAGGTCCCCACTGATGGCTATCACACTTGGGAGGGAAAGTTTACAGAAGGCTGTCTGTGGCATGAAATTCAGAGGCAGGACAGATTCCCAGATGAAAGTGGCTGCAGAGAACAGCCAAGTCTGTGTAACACACAACTGAGGCCTCCCTGAGGCAGTGTGACTCCAAAACCCTTACACTGTTTATTCACGTGTATCTTTTATCTCTGAAATGTCCCAGTCATTTAGCTGGTCTGTGTTTAACCCTGTTCAAACCTAGACTGAAACATTTCTGTATGCTGTTGGAACAGGTTCTTGAGAAGAAATTTAGTCCACAGACTCCTGGCACAGGCTGCTCTTTGTAGGGTAGATTTACATTGCTTCACAGGATGCCATATCTGTGTGGAAAGCATAGCAAAATATCATTATAGAAACATAGTATGGCTTGGCTTGGAAAAGACCTTAAAGATCATCTAAATCCACCCCCCTGCCATGGGTAGGGACCCCTCCCACCAGCCCAGGCTGCCCCCAGCCCCATCCAGCCTGGCCTCAGGCACTGCCAGGCATGGGGCACCCACAGCTCCTCTGGGCAGCCAGGACCTCACTGCCCTCTGAGTAAAGAATTTCTTCCTTATATCTAATCTAAATCTCCCCTCTTTTAGTCTAAAGCCATTGCCCTTGTCCTATCAGTATGTCAGTGTAAAAAGTCTCTGTCCATCACTGTGCTCCTCCTTGACACATTGGTGCCTTGCCACACGCTGGTTCTCGTAGGCACAATTGTATTCTTGTCTGTGATTCTGAGGGGACTTGTTCTGTTGAAGTTCTGACAGCAGATGAATCCCAGTAGGCTGGCAGTATTATTGCAAGTCAATCCTCTCTTCAATGAATGACATGTAGTAGGCAGTTAGATGAGGGGTAAAATCACATTGATGTCCCCCCCACACTTTTTTTTTTTTTGGTTGGATTCACACTAGGAAAATGGAGCCTTAGTCTGCTTTATCCAGGAGCTGTATAGGAGGTGGCATGGCTCTGTATCTAGCACTGAAAGCTTAAGCCTGTGAGTTGTTCATAGTAAACTCTTCGTGTAATGCAGCCTAAAAGCATCTTCCATCCATTCTCTTGCTTTTCCACATCACATTAAGGTTTTACAGACATTTATTAACATAGGGTAGCCTTTAGACCAGTGTAAGCTCTGGTTTTCTTCAGTGAGACACAGTGGCCTTTTCATGTCAACATTTGGAGTACCCATTCCTGGAGGTTTTGGAGTCCACATCCCTGGAAGTATTTCAGAGACGTGTAAACGTGGCAGCAGGGGACATGGTTTAGTGACAGGACTCAGTAGGTCAGTTTGATGGTTGAGCTTGATGATCTTGACAGTCTTTTGCAACCTGAATGATTCTATGACAAACTTCTTGCTCTGTTTTTCTTTCTGTGCAGCTCCCAAAAAACCACCCACACAGCCCCCAGTTGACCCCGTAGTGAAAAATAAAACAGAAACCTCAGTGACGCTAGCATGGTCCCCTCCGAAGCTGGACCGCCCCATTCCAATCGATGGCTACATAGTGGAACGCAAGAAACTAACTGGATTTACCTGGGTGAGGTGCCACGAGTCTCATGTCCCTGTCCCCGAGTTCACGGTGAGCAATCTGGCAGAAGAGGCTGATTACCAGTTCCGAGTATCTGCTGTCAACGCGCATGGACAGAGCCCATATCTGGAATTCCCAGGGAGCATGCACCTCGGTGAGCGCAACCCCCCCAGAGAAATGGGTCAGCCTGTGCTGACCTGCCACTTTGGTGCTCTAAAGACATTTCCCATGTCTTTGAGGAGTAAAAAGCAGTAGCACTCCAAAGCCTTTTTCCTTTGCTTCTAGCTCTTCAACCTCATTTCAATGTCTGCCCATCACTAAAGTGATGCAAGTTGGGTTTCTGTGATAGAGCTGTGAATATGGTTATATTCCAATATCTCACAGCAGGCTCTGTGAGAGGCAGAGCTCCCTGTAATGGATCTTCAGCCTGGAAGTACTTCTTCCAGAGCTCGTGTGAAAGGGAAAATAAAGGTGTGCTTGTAATTTAATCTTCAGTATATAAATGCGATACTGAACTTACATCTAAAGAATATTTCTGTGATGATCATATGGTCCTAAAAAACAGGTTCCAATTGGTCTCTCTATAGTGTCAGAGTTATTATGAGAAATATGGGGGTTTTACTTTATTTCTAGGGTACCAGTGTGCCACAGAATTATGTATAGAAGGATTGTCTCCTCCTTTGATTCATTCTAGTGAGCAATATCTACTTAGACCTATATCACGCTCTGTATTGTTATTGTGTCATTCTTTTCCCTAGCTGACCACATCTGCTGTTCTTCCCTAGAATATCTAAAAGTAATTAGTGGGCTGAGTGGCCTGCTGAAGATCCTTCTGAAATCTAAGAATAATATTTTTATTGAAGAAATAGCACACTTGCTATGGATCCTGGGTGGTTCATGTCTGTCATGCCTTTAAAGGCAGTAGGGAAAAAATAAGTAAAATATATTTGTTGCTCTATCTTTGCAGGGAATAGGACTTAATCTAGTGCTACAGGTCAGTTGATGGCAGACGTATAAATCAAATCCCATTCACTCACTGTGCATTGCTTTCAGTATATGCAAGTTGTAAGTGTATAGTGTAAGTGTATAGAATTTTATTCTCACATCTCATTTACCTTGAGAACTTTGTTCTTCGCAAGGACTGTTCTCCAGCATGGCCGTCTTGTGTCTTTTGGTCTCAGACATAAAAGTTGTTCTTCTTTCTCAGAACCGGTCCTGGCTGTGAAAACCCCCTTGACAACCGTTGAAGCTGTACCTGGAGGGGACGCCATGTTCACTATTGATCTCACAAAAACTTGTTCTGGAACTTGGTACCTTAATGGTAAAGTCTTGCAGGAAAGTGAGACCTATATCATTAAGAGAACCCAAACTACTCACAACCTAATCATAAAGAATGTCACCAAGAACGATGATGGAGCAGAAGTGAAATTTGTTGCCAACAATGTTGATATGAGCACCAAGATGAGAGTGAGAGGTATTTGCTTTGATCATTGTCCTTTCTTCTTCCAGTCTAGGGACAGTTGCTGTGACCTGATAGAACTGGGGCCGGAGGCTTGCACTGAGGTCTGGACTGTATAAAACACCTGAAATTGCAGCATATGGACCAATGTGGGTCCTGGTAATAACCTAACCATGATAGCACAGAGTTTAGAGGGAGTAATTCTACCCAGCTGCTTGGTATCTGAACTAGACTGCTTAATGTCAGCTCAGGAATTTCTGTGGCTCCCAACCATCAGTCAGTAGATTCAGTTACCAGATAAACTGCTGAATCCATTTAAACTGGTCATTTCAGCTCCTGGTTTGGCTAGACTTTATGGCTGTAGTAGAATCATTCAAAAGTAAAGGAGCATTAATGGCAATACTGTCTGTATCTACCAGTATTGCATGGCAAAAGGTAATGAATAAAATGTTTGTTACGGAAGGAAGTGTTTGGCTTTGGGTGAAAATCTCTGCAGAAGCATGTTTAGAGTATTGTTAATCAGTAGAAAGATGTGCATTTTTTTCTCAGTGAATATTTAAAAAACAAAACAAAACAAAAAACCAAACAAACAAACAAAAAAAAACCCACATTATATCTCCTGAAATGGGAAAAATTGCGAGGGCAAGAACAGGACCTCACACTTTTTGAAAAGTCTTGCTGCAGACACATATCAGGGATATGCTAGCCTGATATAACTGGAAATAATGAGGCCTTTGTTCCTGACAGGTGCTGCAGTGAGATTTACCAACAAAGGCAGAGATATAGAAAAGGTCTCTGCTCAGCTGCGTGAGGAAGCCAAACTTCAGGCTGAGCTTTCAGACACAGATGCTACTGTGAAGTGGATGAAGGATGGGAAAGAGCTCAAGGCCAGTGAAAAATACGAACTTCAAGCTGTGGGGAAGAGGCACGTCCTGAAAATTCGCAACATTGCAACAGAGGATGCCGGAGTTTATCAGTGCATCTGTGAAGGGGATAAAATGGTCTTCCAGCTTTCAGTGAAAGGTATGTGACTGAGTTGCTTTGCATGAATGGCCTGTTCCTGCCCTATGCAAAGATAGTCTTCAAGGGACAGAAAGCGAGTGCTGCAGAGGTGGTGGCATGAGCTGCTGGAACTGGGGGTCATCTTAACTTCCCATTGACATCTAGTGTTGACAGTGTCTAAGATCCCAGAGTAGGAGAATTTGGGAGTGAATTTAGCATGTAACACTATCTCAGTGGTAAGAGCTATGTTTTTACTCAAATTGGCATCTTGAAATACCACAGGGTTTATTTGATGAGGTTAAATTGTGGGTAGTGAAAAGGCGATGAAGAAATTCGGCCATGGAGGCAGGTCATGATACCATCTCTGTCCTTTACTTGCTTATGTGATGTTGGGCAAGTCAGTGAGGAGGTAGTTCAGCTCTGATTAAAGGTGAAGGGACCAAGGTAATCTTGGCACTGTTTTTTTAGGCAGTGTTTTTTTTTTTGTTTTGTTTTGTTTTGTTTTCGTCTGTTTATTTGTTTTCTGTCGGTACCCTGGCAAATAAGAACAGACATTTCCAGGGCATGGTTGAAAGGCTTGACTCATTGCTATTTGCAGGGTATTCAGATGGAGGCCTGTGTGCAACAATCAGCAAAATATCATTTCCTTTATATCATAGAATCATAGAATATCCTGAGTTGGAAGAGAACCATAAGAATCATTGAGTCCATCTCTGGATTCCACACTGGGCAACCTACGAGTTAAACCATGTATCTAAGAGCATTGCCTGGATGCTTCTTGAACTCAGGCAGGCTCAGTGCTGTGACAAGGGCAGCCCTTCCCAGTGCCCAACCACCCTCTCAGTGCAGAACCTTTCCCTAACACCCAGCCTGACCCTCCCCTGTCCCAGCTCCATGCCATCCCCTCGGGTCCTGTCACTGTCCGCAGAGAGCAGAGCTCAGCGCCTGCCCCTCTGCTCCCCTATTCTCTTAGGATAGCTACAAGAGGTGATGTAAATAGCATTGTTTATTTATTTATTTATTTTATGACAGTGATGCAAAATTTGAAATAGGATAAGACCTGTGAAGAGTTACAGGTTTTTTTTTTTTTTAACCTATTTGTCATTCTGTCATTTAATACACAGTAGTAAAGAGAGGGTTAAATTTTCCACCCCGATACCTGTTTTGCTGAAGGTTATAGGTCTGATCTCTCAGATTAGTGTGCTGGGCATTGGTTCCAATAAGTTAGAATCCTTTATGTACTCCACAGAAAGATTTGCTGTTTTGTCCTGAATTTTCAGGACTGCCTGCAGATTACAGTAATGCAAAGGCACCTTCTTCCCAGCAATGACTGCACTGAGTATGTATGAGGCTCCTCTTCATCATATTCTGCTGGCTTGTCACACTCATTCATCTCTAGAAACAACAAAACCCAACAAAACCCTGGAATAATATATGCATTTGGCATTGGAAAGCTTACTTGCTCGGTTATTCTCAAAAAGCAAACTCAAATGAGACTTGAAGACAGATGAAAAAAAATAATTGAAAAATGGGACTAAATTTATGGAAGAGGAACTTTCTGTATACGCTTGGCAGTGGTTCTTAATTTTGGTTTTCTTCTCTCTCTCTGCCTCTTTAGCATAATTTTTCACACTGGCAGATCTACCCACGGATTTAATTGAATTAGTTGATGGACATGTCTATGTCCTTTTCACTACAATGTGACCATCAAATGAGCAATGAATGCTATTTTTTTAAAATCTGTGTTGGCAAGCTGTGATTTAAATGTCTGCTGTTTGTAGCTTGATTACTGGAGAATCAGTTTTGATACATCTCATACTTGCAGCATGAGGCTCACAAAACTGGTTCCCATGTCATGCTGTCCCACTATTTCACTTTCCAGCATCGCCACCTTTGATCTGTTCTTCCTGTAATTCAGATACAGCTAGCTGGTAAATCATTTGATTTGCAGATCAGCTGTGTCTAGCACACGGGCATCACGCGGCTGCTGAGAGGCTTCTGTGTCATGCTGCTGCCAGAGGTGTGCCACTTGCTGGGCCTGATGCCCAAAAAGCCCCGCTAGAAGGTGCACTTGCCATTTATCATTGCAGTCCCTACACTGCCGGGAGACTTCACGTGCCAGATGTCCCCTGACACACATCCTCCTGTGTTGAAACAGGACATCTGAGAAGTCTCTTTCAGTCTGCTGTGGCTGTGTTTTTTATTCTAGTCTTCTAAGTAATGGGAAAGTGCATGAATAAACCAATTTTCCTGTTCTTCCTCCCAATCCTTTTAATCCATACAACAAGTTCCAGTAATGCTGATGGAGAGGTGGAGATCTCTGCAACATTCAGCCTCCACAGGCTTCATGGGCATAGGAGTTGGGTAGAAGAGAAACACTGTGTTGTTGTCCTGCTGAAGCAAAGCAGCACCATCCTGAGTCTCTAGAGAAACCACTGAAAACAGAACCCCAGACAAACCAACAAGAAATGGGGCCTCATTGTTTAAATGTATCTGGTATGACTTCTTTAGCCATAGAAAATGCTTCACTAGACTTACTGAACCCACAAAAGCAGGGCTGGTAGCAATCTAGATAGGTCAGATAAAAGCTCATGTCTGCCAGAAGCTCATGGTTGAACGGACTCACTTGAGGACCTGAACTAGAGAGGTCTCTAGTTTCTTTTTTCTTCTACGTTTCTTTTTCTTTCTTACCTGTGCACTGCTTGGCAAGTCAGTTCATTCTTAATTCTTTAGATGTCCAAACTCTGTCACTGTACAAGCCAGTGAATGTTGATTTCCTAACAACTATTTATTAATCTGTAATTAAAAGCACTACGCATTCAGAGAAATCTGAACAGCTAATCGTGTAATCACACAGAACCACAAAAAGATCTGGGTTGGAAGGGACCTTAAATATCACCCAATCCCACCCCCTGCCATGGGCAGGGACCCCTCCCACCAGCCCAGGCTGCCCCCAGCCCCATCCAGCCTGGCCTCAGGCACTGCCAGGGATGGGGCACCCACAGCTCCTGGGGGCAGCCAGGACCTCACCTCAATCTGCGCGAAGAATTTCTTCCTCATATTTAATCTAAATCTATGGGTTTTAGTTTAAAACCATCCCCTGTGTCCTATCCCTACACCCCCCAAAAAGAGTCCCTTCCCCAGCTCTCCTGCAGCCGCCTTTAGGCCATGGAAGGCTACTGTGAGGTCTCCCCAGAGCCTTCTCCTCTCCATGATGAGCAACCCCAACTCCCTCAGCCTGGCTCCATAGCAGAGGTGCTCCAGCCTCTGAGCATCCTTGTGGCCTCCTCTGGACTCACTCCAACAGATTCCTGTCCTTCTTGTGCTGGGGCCCCAGAGCTGAACGAAGGCTCCAGTTGGGGTCTCATGAGAACAGAGCAGAAGGGGACAATCCCTGCAGCCCACCTGCTGTTGGTGCAGCCCAGGACACGGTTGGCTTTCTGTGCTGCAGTTGCACATTGCTGAATGTTGAGCTTCTCATCCACCAGCACCTCCAGGTCCTTCTCTTCGGGGCTGCTCTCAATCCATTCCCTGCCTAGCCTGTGTTTGTGATTGGAATTGCCCCAGCACAGGTGCAGAACCTTGCACTTGGCCTTGTTGAACCTCATGAGGTTCACACAAGCCCACCTCTCAGGCCTGCACAGGTCCCTCTGGATGGCATCCCTTCCCTCCAGCATCACACAGCTCGGTGTCGTCAGCAAACCTGCTGAGGGTGCACTGAATCCCACTGTCCATATCACCAACAAATATGTTAAATAGAACTGGTCCCAGTACTGATCCCTGAGGAACACCACTCATTAGTGATCTCCACCTGGACGTTGAGCTGTTGACCACAGCTCTTTGTGTGTGACCATCCAGCCAATTCCTTATCCACCAGGTTGTTCACCTCTCAAATCCATGTCTCTCCAATTTAGAGACAAGGATATCATGGGGGACAGTGTCAAATGCCTTGCACAAGTCCAAGTAGATGATACATAATTAAAAGGAAGGAAACTAAATGCAAAACCCATCCTTGTTGATAAGGTCTCCTGAGGGCTTTGAGATAAGGAAAAGCCGTCATACATTGCACCAGGAGGTAGCACTGATAATAATGCCTTTGGAGCAAATCCTGTGAGAGTTGTGCTTAGCTGGTCCAGTCCCGTGGACTGTATCAGCAAAGAAAGCCAATAATTGCATTTGTCTGGACTAGGCTTAAATCTAGAAGCATCAATGTGCAGTTAGAAGTAGCAGTTTCTGAAAAATGAGTTTTTAAATCTGACATGATTATAGGATGGAGTTAAACTTATTTACATGATCTCAGAAACTTCATTGTACATCAGTTAACTCTTGAGCTCCTAAAACACAGCCATTTGGTACAAATTTGTTTAATTAGTATTAAGTGTGCACATTCTTGAAATTACAGAAAAAATGCATACATAATAAAGACTTTGATTTTAGTAGCTTTGGCAGCACAGTCTCCAAAATCCAACTTAATTGTATGTGCTATTTTAAAATAATATGTTAACAAGAGGTTTGAAGATTAATTCCATTATCTAGACTAAAGTGGGACTGTGGCTTTAGGCTAACATTTTTGGCTAGGATACTGGTGATTTTTTTTTTTTGAATCTTTGCAGTCAGTGACTTCATTATTCCACCATGTATTAATAGATGCCAGATTCATCATCTGTCTTCTGTGATTCACTTGATTTCCAGGAAGGATTTTTTTTTCATTTCTGTCCTATGTGATATCTCCATGGATTTTTAATTCATTCTAACTTTATTTATCTAGGTTACATTTTAAACTTTTTTTGGAGTTGATTTCTTTGCCAGGAGATTAAAATAGAATGATTGGATATCCTTCATAGCTTTCCTTCCAGTTCACTTGTTTCAATTCTTTCCTCAGTTTTCCTATTTCAGGTATTTTCTTAAAGCCCTATTGCCTAGGACTTCCTCTCCCCTGTCTCAGCCTCCTGTGTGCTGTATGTCCTCTGGCTTTTGGATGTATGGTTATCTGGTACATGGTTTGTAAAGGTTGCAAATTTGGCTGCTTCTGAATTAGAATCTAGTGGTTATATCCATAATTACACATGGATATTTGGTCTTATGATAAATTAATATCTTATGTGCATGTTTTCTAATGTTTATGCAATTATTTACCAACACTGTGTGTCCGTATTTTGTTTCAGCACTTGCCAACTTCATAAACAAAGAGAAAACTGGAGGAGTTATCAGGGCCATCACTGGAAAACAGGCTGAATTTGTTTCTGAGACCTCTGAAGCCAACATCATGGTTAAGTGGTATAAAGATGGCAAAGAAATCACGGCGAGCAAGAAATTCACCATGGAAGATAAGGGAAAACTGCATAAGCTTGTGGCTTCAGCTGTGACAAAAGAAGATGAGGGAACATACACATGCAAAATTGGAGATGACACTCTTATTTTTGATTTAAAAGTCTCAGGTAAGCTTGTGAGGCAAGTACGGGATCAGAGTCTGTGTTAGGCACTCAAGACTTGATTCAAGTTACTTGTCTTGCCTTGTAGATTGCCAGGTCTTTGGACTAAGTTTGCACAGTACTGTTTCAGAAACTCTGACCTTACTGTAATCCCTTTGCAAATCCACAGTACAGGCAAATAAAATAACCATGCCGTTTCATGTTCAGGTCCACTCAAGGTTTTGCTAGGGCTGGAGTCCTGTCTCGAACACTCCATGTGGTGAGCAGGCTGAAAGCCACATCTGGGCTTTATGCTTTTAGTTTAAGGATTGCCTCAGCATTTACATTATCCTTGAACCTCTTGACTGAAGTGGCCATAAAGTCTTTCCATGGAGGTCCTGTGTCCTCCTTTGACAAGTCGGAGCTTGGAGATTTGGAGAGCTAATCATCTCTTTTTGTTCCCAGAAGACATTGTGATCTCCATTGAGACATTGCGCCTCTCCAAGGTGCTGTAAGCCCAGCCATTAGTTCATGGCATACGCCCATCAGCATAAAGCACATGCTCAAGCATGTTCTTCTCAGATCAAGCCCAGAAGAGTAATGCTTGTCACTGATGTGTTCCAGTTCAGGATGGAGCTGGAGTATAAAATAACACAAGAAATTATCTGTGAAATTCAATCTGTGAAATTCTGCTGACTCAATTTGCACAGCCTGGTGGGAAGCTGTCTCTGAAAAGTGGTTTTCTGGCTTGTGTCTTGAGCCTAATTTTTCGACCCAGTCCTCAGTTACAAACTGAAACGCTAGTGAAAGTTTCTCATTGTGTATCGATGTGCTGCAGTGCAATGCAGTTTAAGAGAAGTAACAACTCCCTGCTTGTGACCTGAAGCAGCATATCTGAGTTACTGTGATGCTGCCCATCAGCTAACTTAAAACCTCAGCAGAGCTGATAGATCTAGCATATCACTGGACTTGGGATTCCTAGAGGGTTTACTGAGCAAGAGGGATTGCTTCCAGTTTACAGGTGGTGTTTGCTCAAGTATTTACTCTGCATCCTGCCTCCAGTTCTGTTTGCTGTTTTGCCAAAAAAATAAAAAATAAACCAAACATAAAACAACAACAACAACAAATCACAAACCATCAGCATCTGCAAAGTATCCGTGTATCTCCATGAACTTTTTGCTGAACAAGGAATGAGTTACAGCCTGTTAACAAAACCTTAGCTAGGGCAACTTCCACCTTGTTTCACATGTCACCACAAAATGTTTCCAGGTTGTTAATAAGAAGTACTAAACAATCATGATATGGTCTTAGGGCAGGAAAGTAATCTGCCTTTATGGTAATGAGTTAACCCATTAGTTTTAAACAGCAGGACTCTAGAGAGAGTGTCCTTCCTTGCTCGTCTAGTTTTAAAAGAATAGATCACTCCTAATGATTACAGTTTTTAATGAAATGTTTGTTTCCTGATGCCTGATGCCACAAACTTGCCTTGCATGGGTGTAGCATAACAAGTGTCCTTGGTATATTCAGTGACTGAAAGCAACAGTTGCTGCTAGCAGAAATACAATACTGAGCCAAGATTGCTGGTAACTGACAGCCATCAGCTTGCTCTTCAGGCAGGGGCTGGCTTGATGGAACCAAGGGTATGAAATACCTGATGTGCTCATCAAACACTGCTTGTTAGCTTAGGGACAGGGCGTGTTGAGTAGATTTGCTCACATTTTGCAAGCAAGGTGACTTTCCACTTAGTTGACTTTATTTTAGCTTTAGAAATACAGAAAAATAATACAGAAATACAGAAAACGGAGTTGATTGAAAAGAAAATATGATTAAAAAAAAAAAAGGCTGTCAGTAACTTGAGGTCATCTCAGCTTGATTTAAATGATCAAAGATTGCAAAGATGTTCAAATTCCATGTATTTAACTAAAACACGAGTATTATTTGTATGAATTTCCATGTTGAGGCCCAATTCTGCAACCATTTTACTTACAGAGACAGTCGCATTTAATCCAATGAGGCTTAACATAATATTCTTCTATCTCTGTATGTCTCATGTATGCACATGTATGTGAGTGTATGTATATACATATGAAAGAATAGTTTATTCGTATGTGTACGTTTATAAGGATTCATCAACAGTCAGCTCCCAAACTGAGACCACTGTGTACTAACTCTCTTAAGCAACAAGTTCCCCAGTTCAGATAAATCTGCTGTATCTTGGTAGGAGGACTTTTCTGACTTGTAAGGACACCTTATTGCTGTGTCTGTTAACGCCCTGCCCTAGTTAAATTGCAACAGTACCAAGCATACATCTTTACATTTATACCTCTAGAGATGAAACTTGGTCACCCAAGTGTGACTAGCAATGAAATAACAATCAATTGTAACTATATGTTAACATTGTCCTGAATAAGCCTGAATCAAGGCGTAAACTGCTTGCTCCTTTTCTTTTCAGATGAAGCTGTTAATTTTGTCAACAAGCCCAAAACAACTCCGGAAATATCAGTCAGTCCTTCTGAAAACCTTGAGCTGGTGTGTGAGGTGTCAGCTGCAAGTGGAACTGTCGTATGGAAGAAGGATCAAACTGAAGTGAAGCAGGACCAGAGGACAACAATAATCTCTCAGGGGACACACCGCAAGCTCATCATCAAAAATGTGACACTGCAAGACCAAGGGAGCTATACCTGTGAAACAAAGAACGACAAAACAACATTCCAAGTCAAAGTCACAGGTGAGAAAATGCTCAAAATTCCAAAGCTCAAGGAATACTCAATTTTGAATAATATCTGACAGTTAGAGAATGATCTTACAACCTCTCTGGGGTGTATTTCAGTTGTGGGACTTGATGTGCAGTCAAGTATCACATCAGATTTTGTACACACAGTTTTAGTAGTAATTGCAACAAATGATGGGCAAGGAGGGTAATATCTGCACCTCTCGCAGTCAGCAGGTGTGTCTGCAGAAACAGTCCTGCAGAAATACAGTGCAAAGCCATAGGTGCAGGGGTAAATAAAAGGGAAAAGGATGACGTTTGAAGAGCTCTGATTAGATGGAGAATTGCTAAATTTAAGTGACCCAAATAGGTGAAAAAAAACATAGGTGATTCCTAGGTGTGAGGGCACTTCCTTTCTAATTCACTGGAAGCTGAGAGAGATATCAGAAGAGAAAAAGAGATGAAAGAGGAGGGTTCAGGCAGTGCATGCTGGTGCCTCAGGTCCAAATCTGTGCTTGAGTTTTTTAGCATTGTCCCACAGTTCCCACTGGCAAAGCAGAGAAGGTGCTTTACTGTCCTAATGGGCCAGCACTTGCTCTGTTAGGGGCAAGTACAGTGAAATAGGGGGAATTTGAATAAACACTGAAGAAAACTACTGCAAAAAACTGTGTGACTATTGTGGCATTCTTGCAGAGAAAGATGTGTTTACAAACAAGGACAAGGTACAAAAGGAGGTAAAAGCTGCACTGACACAAAATGCCACACTGAGCTGCGAGGTGGCCCAGGAGAAGACCGATGTGAAATGGTACAAGGAGGGGAAGCTGATCACCTCGAGCAAGAAGTTCAAGGTGGAGTCGGAGGGCAAATCTCGTCGGCTGGTGGTGAATGAGGTGGAGAAGAAAGATGCTGGGGAGTACACCTGTGAGGCTGCTGGCCAGAAACTGACCTTCAAGATTGTTGTCACAGGTTGGAGAGATGTTGTTTCTTATCACAGAATGGTCCGTGAGTCCCCTTTAGTACAGACCAGAATAAATCACTTTCTAGGCTCCGGGGACTGGGTAGCGTAGATCTTCACTGAAGTAGTGACAGAGATCAGGCAATCAGCTGGTGTGCATTCACTGTCACACAGATGCTTATAGCTAGATGTCTTAATCTCTTACCTGAATCCCACTTAACCATCCTTGCTGTTTTCTGAATTCCTGATAAAGAAAAAAACAATTGTATGTGCGGTTGTGATTTATAGGGATAAAGTTAGGGCCAGCTCCCAGATCTGTTGGAAAATAGGTCTGGGAGCAGGTTCAAGAAGACACCTAAATTGGACAAGGCTTATATATGAATATCAGTGGCAGATAAGATCAGATACCTACATGTGCATTACATTATGGAGCAAAAAGACATATCCTGTACATCCATAGAGATAGGAAGAACCTGAACTCCCAAGGCACTAGAACATTTTGCTCAGAAAAGTTGATTTTTTGCCCTCAGGTTGTACACAGGGTCATGTCCTCTCTGAGGTATATCTCAACTGTGTGTGGGGACCATTCTGAAATGGCAGAGCTGTGTGAAACTGGCATAAGCAGGATTTTGTATTAAGTTTTGAAAACTATGGACAGCATGAACATACCTGTGAATTTTAAATTGGTTCTCCCACTCTACAGAAGTAGAAGATGGTTTTATCAACAAGGACAAAGTGCAGAAGGAGGTGAAAGCTGCACTGACACAAAATGCCACACTGAGCTGTGAGGTGGCCCAGGAGAAGACCGATGTGAAATGGTACAAGGAGAGGAAGCTGATCACCTCGAGCAAGAAGTTCAAGGTGGAGTCAGAGGGCAAATCTCGTCGCCTGGTGGTGAATGAGGTGGAGAAGAAAGATGCTGGGGAGTACACCTGTGAGGCTGCTGGCCAGAAACTGACCTTCAAGATTGTTGTCACAGGTGAGAGAAGTTATTCTGGCCCATCCTTCCTATTTCTAGAACATTTAGAAAAATGATTATTATTTTATAAATGTTTTTCCTATGATGCTTCAAATTTTTGGAGAACATCATTGGGATGACTTAGCTCTGATGGGGAAAAGGAAGAAAGTGTTCAAAGTACAGTTGTGAGGCACCTCTATCCTTTAAAAAGTTCAGGCGTTTCCCTTCACTGTGGGACCGGGGCCATAAAAAGGAAGTTTCTGATTGCACCTCTCCATTGCCATGTGTTGGTGCAAGTGGAACCACACAGTACATATCAGAGTAAGGGAACAGTGGTGAAAAATAGGGTGTCCACCCCATATCTGCACAGTTTTTGTTTGTCTTGGAAAGGCTTGTTTCAGCCTGTGGGGAGAACAGGACAGGAAGACTTTATGCAACTTCAGGTCTCTAAGGCATTGGGTAAATGGCGACTGAGGGAAGAAAGTGGCATGGAGAGTCATTCAAATGCATTACATACTGGGCCTTCAGAGTGGGGGAACGGATTCTATTTTCCAGCTCCCTCTCTGCCTCCTGCTCCTCTTTCAAGTGGCCTGAGTAATCTCTCTCTCACTCCCCATCTCCCCCCAGAGCCAGAAGCTGTATTTACAAACAAGGAGAAAGTGCAGAAGGAGGTGAAAGCTGCACTAACAGAAAATGCCAGGCTGAGCTGCGAGGTGGCCCAAGAGAAGACTGATGTGAAATGGTACAAGGAGGGGAAGCTGATCACCTCGAGCAAGAAGTTCAAGGTGGAGTC
>CM021766.1:2775165-3008961 GCA_011076525.1 Nettapus auritus
AGGCTGCTGGCCAGAAACTGACCTTCAAGATTCATGTTACAGGTGAGAGAAGATACTGTGGCCCATCCTTCCTATTTCTAGGATATTTAGAAAAAATATTATTATTTTTGTAAGAGTTTTTCTTATTATACTTCAAAGTTTTCAAGTTTGCTTTTTTCGATTTTTTTTTTAATTTCTTTACTGAAGGGGTTGTGCAGTACTGGAATAGGTTTCACAGGGAAGTGGTTGAATCACCATCCCTGGAGGTCTTCAAGAAATGTGTTGATGTAGAACTTAGTAGCATGGTTTAGTGGTGGACTTTAGTACTATGTTAGAGGTTGGACTAGATGATCTCACAGGTCTTTTCCAACATGAATGATTGTATAACACTATGATAAATGACAACTAGGGGGAGAAGGTGACATGGAGTGTCATTCAAGATGCATTGCCACACTGGGGCTCCAGAGTAGGATAATGGACTTAGTTTTCTGGCATACTCTGCCTCCTGCTCCTCTTGCAAGTGGCCTGACTAAGATGTCTCCTGGAGAAAAAAGGCATTTCACCATTTGGATGCAATAATGTGAGATGGGCTAGGCTTTTCTAAAGGTCACATGGGAAGTAATGACAGTCTTGAACATGGATGTCCTGGTCAAGCACACTTCACAATGAACAAAATGACCTGGTGCTGACTGGACAGCAGAGGCAGCTGTTGGGAAACAAATAAATCAACAAGTGGGTCTCTGACACAGCAAGTTGCAGTTTCTGCCACTAGGAATTCATCAGTTTGCACTCAACTACAACTAAAATATTTCCTACCTTGAGTGGGGCATGCAACAGAGTGATGATCCATCAGGTGATCTTCTGGCTTGCTGCTACACGGACACTAATCTCTGTGTGATTTGTGATAAAGCAACTAAAAGCTTCTTTGAAAAATGTAAGAACAAAGAAAATGAACAACAACAACAAACAACAAAACCTCAACCCCCATGGAACAGTTTGCGTGTTCTTCCAGTAGCTTTAAATGTTTACTGTCAAGTCAAAGAGATGGTTTCCAGCATTCTCTCTAAGCCATAAGGGAGCTGGGCAACTTTGTATTTTGGAGATGCTGAATCTTTCTTTCTTTTCAGAGCCAGAAGTTGTATTCACAAACAAGGAGAAGGTGCAGAAGGAAGTGAAAGCTGCACTAACAGAAAATACAACACTGAGCTGTGAGGTGGCCCAGGAGAAGACCGATGTGAAATGGTACAAAGAGGGAAAGCTGATCACCTCGAGCAAGAAGTTCAAGGTGGAGTCAGAGGGCAAATCTCGTCGTCTGGTGGTGAGTGAGGTGGAGAAGAAAGATGCTGGGGAGTACACCTGTGAGGCTGCTGGCCAAAAACTGACCTTCAAGATTGATGTCACAGGTAAGACAGACATTGTCTGAATTATAGTGGAGGATAATAAAGTAAAAAATACAGTAATTATCACAGAGTGGTCCAGTTACAATAGACTCTGTTCAGGGTTCACCTGTATCTGATTTTCTTGTGACCAATTGCCTCGATTTGAAGCAACTGAAACATTTGGCTTTAGCTTGGCACAAAGGCCTATCTCATTCTTTCTGTAGTCCCTAGTTTCCATATTACAGTTTGCTTACACAGAAGGGTAGATATTGTCTAGTGAAGGAAATTAGTTTTGTTATAAGTGGCAACCTGAATATTTACCAGCCTATGCACATAAATCTGTAAGATGACTTCATTTTAATCTCTCTGTGTATATTGTTTTCCTTTTCTGCACTCAGAGCCCAAACCTGCCTTTATAAACCAGGAAAAGGTACAGAAGGAGGTGAATGCTGTCCTGACTGAAAGCGCCGTTCTCAGCTGTGAGGTAGCACAGGATGCAACTGAAGTAAAATGGTACAAGGATGGCAGACTGCTTGTTTCCTCTAGAAAGTTCAAAATAGAAACTGTGGGTAAAACCCGTCGTCTGGTGGTAGAGCAGCTGGAAAAGAAAGATGCCGGAGAATACGTCTGTGAGGCTGCTGGCCAGAAGCTGACCTTCAAGCTGGAACCAAGTGGTGAGTGTTCAATTTGGAGGCACTAAACAGCTCTCTGTGTGGCTTACCAGAAGACTGAATGTTATCTATCCACCCAGTGGCCATGGTGCAGCCATTATTTCCCCTGGAATAACATCACTGAACCACATCATACGTGACATTGTCCTTTTTAACGTGGCAGTGAAGTGGAAAATCTGCCTGAAGACTATTTTTGGCTAAGGAAATGCTGTATCTTTTTTTGTTTATCTTCTTTGCACATCTCATCACCTGATCTTTTTCAACAGCAGGGAGCTGAAAGTAGGAGTGGGAAATTTTGAAGAGCAGAAATAGAGCTGGGGAGAAAGGAGACTAAGAAAAGATGGTCTGCTGCTGTGTGTGTCCCAAAACTGCCCAGTTCTGTGTCAAAGCATTGTACAAGATAGAGAAGAGGCCAAGAGAAAGGGAGTAAACAGAAAATCGTAAATTCAGACTTAGCATATTAATACTTCTTAATTAGATTTAGAATCCTAAAAATGGGAGAACAAAAATTATACAGTTCATTTTATCTCTAAGAAACAAGTTTTTATAGGTGGCAGAATGTATATTTTCCTTTCCTTTCCTTTGCTTCTCTTCTAAGCAGAAGCTCTGGGTTACCTGGCAGGTGATTTTCTTTCTTCCCACTCACTGAAAGAGTATAGCAGCCACAAAGATTCAGCCATATTTCCGGTGTTATTAGAGTTTATAGAGGAGCTGGTATGTGATTTAGAATCATGAAGAGAGAAATTGAAAATTGCGGTGTTTAAGGATTTGAGAATTAAGTTATTAGTTTTTCTGCTTTAATGTCTTTCCTAGAACCAGAGGCTAAATTTGAAAATAAAGTTGTCCAGAAGGAGCCCCTCATTGTTCAAGAACATGAAAGCATCACTTTGACTACTTCAGTAACGCCTGAAACTGCTGTAGTAAAGTGGTTCAAAGATGGAGCAGAAATCAGGGCGAACAAGAAGTATGAGATCAAGAGCGAGGGGGCATCCAGGACTCTGACAGTGAACCTGGCAGAGAGCACAGACACTGCTGTGTACACTTGCAAGACAAAAAGTGACAAGCAGGAATTCAAAGTACAGGTGAAAGGTGAGCAGATAGCAGCCTACAAGTTGTGTCCCTTCCTATCAGTTGCATTTCTCTTGTGGGAGGATAAGGTGAGGATTATGGACCTCTCTCAAAAACTGTTCCAACCTCTAGAACTGCTTTTGCAGCTACTGTGGCTTCCCCACCATGAACCACCAAACTTGTTCCTGTCTTCAAAGACCCAGTTTTCATCCTTTAGTAGCCTCTTGGAGAACAAGGACACCTAAGATGGGTGCTTTTCCTGGCATTTGCTCTCCAATGTTATCACACCATTTCTGTCTCCTCATAATCCAGTGGGTAGGGCACGGGCAGAGCCTTAGCTCTTCCTGACTGCTCACCAGCGTGACAAAGCTGATGAGTAGTTTTTATGTGTAGTCAAGCAAATTTGGCTCTGATATTTGGAACAAACAAGCAATCAAAACCAAAACAACAAGAAAACACAACCAATCAAATAACAACAAAAATACCCACTGTGGTCTCATCAGGTAAGATATTAGAAAGAAAGAAAGGCACAGCACAAGCACAAACACGTTTTAAGGCACAGTTCTTGCTTTACAGGGTGATAATGCTAATATAATTTCATTTAAATGTAATCTCCACCTTTCATATATATATATTTGTTAAAGTTGGCTAGAATAGGTTTCATAGAAAAGATTTTTCTTGCCATTTTTTTCTTTCCTCTGCACCTCAGAAATCCCAGTGAAGTTTGCCAAAAAGCTTGAAGCTGTTAATGCTGAGATTGGAGGCAGCGTGTCATTGACCTGTGAAGTGAGCCATGCCAAAGGGAAGGTGGTGTGGCGCAGGAATGGAGTTGAGATCAAGCCCAGCAAACGTTTCCAGATTCACGAGGAGGGTGTCAAACGAACCCTGACAATAACAGGGATCCGGGCTGAGGATGAGGGAGAGTACTTCTGTGAGTCCAGAGATGACAAGAGCAGCATTACCATCACCCCCAAAGGTAAGTCTCTAGAACTGAATGGTGACAATAAGGAAAGATCCTTGGCTTTCCTCCTCAGCCATTACAACCCTGCAAAGTCAAGCTTATTCCTGTGTTTATGCTGTTCCCTATGTTAACAACAAAGTACAAAACTCCACTTTTTCTCTGAATGTCTCTGTTTGTGAAGAACATCATCGTTGAGCTCAGGTCTCTTAGTATGTGGGCAAATCAACCTTATATTGCATTCGAGGCTAGAATTAAGTATCCCATATTTGAGACAGGACTTCTCCCCTCTTTGTTTGCCTCTTTCTTCTATCATTTTTATACATACAACATACTCAGAGATGGGAATTATGATGGTCCAGTATTGTGATCACTTACTGTAAGTAATGAAATTTGATGCTTCCAATAAAATCCCTGAATTTGTTGGCTCTTTGAAGGTGTTTATGCCATGTCTCAAAGACATGCTCCTAAACATTTTCTTCCTATCTATCAGCTCCCAGAGTGGTGAAATTTGTTACGAGTCTCAACAGTGTGGTCTCTGAGGAAGGAAAAGAGGCTGTGTTCAAGTGCACTGTTTCTCCCAGTGATGCTGTAGTCACGTGGCTCAGAAATGGTGTCAAGATCGAAGCCAGCAAGAAGTATGTGATCTCACAGAAGGACACCAACCACAGTCTCACGATCACTGATCTGACACTGGAAGATGCAGCTGAAATCTCTGCCAATGCAGAGGGTGTAGAAAGCACAGCCAATCTCAGGGTCCGAGGTAAGAGGCAATAATGCAGTTTTGATGGGCTGTCACTGATGCTGTGGCCTGTGGGTTTCACATGTCTGTCTCTCTGATTATGATAGCAGTAGGGGATTTCTGCTTTTGCTTCATTAAATAGGAAAGTCCAGAATGCATTGGGACTAGGGATACATAAGACACTTTTAAAATGCTTTCTGAAAACTTGTTTTCTGGATCCTCTACATTCTTACTGTTATTACTTCTCCTTTATCAGAGGCCTCAATCTCCTTCAAGAAGAAACTGGAAGCCAGAACAGTTGAAGAGAAGGATACAGTGACCTTGGAGGTAGAACTGACCAAGCCTGCAGAGGTGAAGTGGATGAGGAACAGCATTGTATTGAAGCCCAGTGAAAAGATAGAGATCAAAACTGAGGGAACAAAGCATATCTTGGTGGTTAAGGACATCTCCTTTGCAGACAGGGGCTTTTACTGCTGTGAGAGCCCTGATGACAAGACCCAAGCCAAGATCAACGTGGAAAGTAAGTTGAATGATTGCCAGGTCTGCAAATACCCTGGACAGGATTTGGATGTTGATTCTGGTCTCTTCCATTATCATAATGGCCTCTGCCACCAAACCTGTCATGGGGACACAGGTGTGTGCTTGGCCACCAGTCAAACTTCTAAGATAATGTGGAAGAGAGGGCAGTAAGCAGAATGTGGCTGGCTGGTTCCTGTTGCCTTCATCTCATCCTACGAGCTTTCAGTTACGCTGTTGACTATTAAACCTCTTAGCTGATTCTTCAGCTTCTGAAACTTCTCACTCCCTGGTACACTCTATTTTTTCATTTGTATGGCTTTTAGCAGACCATTCCCTTCTTCACTCATCCATTGCCCTAATTCTTCTCTATAAAGCACCTCGTACAGAACAACTCTTTATATTCGGTCAGGGTTAAAAAAAAAAAAAAAAAAAAAACCCACAACACAAGAGTAAATCTTCTATCTGTGGGTGCTAACCTTTCAAGTAAGCTAATGGTATCTCAGCTGTAGCCTTGTACTTCTGTCCTTTTTCCTGCATCCTTTTGTCATGATTGTTACAGGATAGATGAGGATAGAATTTAAGCACTTAAGGACTACCTAATCTTGTCTTCAAAGCCCCTGCCACCAACTGATGCTGTGTAGGTCATAAATAATAGGTAAGGAAAGACCTGATAACAGACTTCAAGTACATAAAAGGCTGTTATAAAGTGGAAGGGAACAATCTGTTCTCCATGTGGAAATAATGGACTTCAATTGCAATGAGGAAAATCATAAAATTAAAAAAAGCTTTTTAATAGTTGGATGACTGAATAGGTCATCTGGAGAGGTTTTGAGGCCTCCATCACAGGTTTAAGAAAAAGTGAATTACCTGTCTGGGATGACATAAAGAGCTGAGCATGTCCTGAAGCAGCGGAAAAGGGCTAGATGATTTTTCTAGGTATTTCCAGCCTTACAGTTTTGTGATCTTCTGATGGTGTGAGTACATACCTTTACACAAGATAAACCAGTTGATTTGATGCATTAGTTCAGATTTGTTTTTTTTACAGCTTTCAGCAGTACTGAAAGGGCTGGGTCCTACTCCTCTCTCCCAGCTGCTGTTGTGCAGCATTTTTTTTTCCCTTTCTTAACTCTACTCCTCTTACAGATGCACAAACTACATCACTTATTGGTTCGGCTCTGTCCAGCGGCAGGGCCCTTTGGAGCTGGCTGATACCAGCCCTTATCTAACAAGGGACAGCTTCTGGATTCTTCTCACAGAGGCCACCCCTGCAGCCCCCACTACCAAAACCTTGCCACATAAACCGAATACATCATGCCAGGATTTTGTGCATATTATTAACACTAATCATGAAAAATTTCATCAGTAATTCTCCCCACACACATATATATATATATTTCCATTTTTTGATTGGAAAGGTTTAGGCTTGGAGATAGGTTGGACATGGTGAAATCGGTAGGAACAACCCCAATGATTCTCATTTTTTTGAAGCTCTAATTTTTGACTTTGTCCTTCACTTCGTTATTCTGTGCAGCTGCATGTGCCTGTAGCTAAAGGCTGGATTTCCACCCTGTCCCTCTCTAAGTTAGTCTACTTCAAATTTCCCTGCTAATACAGACGTGGTTTTTTCTGCCCCTTCTGTGAGGCAGCAGCTTGAGAGGGCGAGATGAGGACTAGGGTTGTTTGCCTAAGAGCAGGGTGGGAATCAAAAATATCAAAAATTAATGACAAACTGTCTCATACAGAGCAGGGTTTGTCAAATCACTTTCATGCACTGTTAGGACAGCTTCATCTTCAAAATCTTCCTGGATGACAGTTGTCAAAACCCATTGCTTTAGTGTCATAAAATGTGGTGGTTATCACTTCTATAGGATGTTGCTCATCTTTTTTCTGAAATGAATCGCTCTAGGAAAAACAAACAAAAACAAACAAACAAACAAAACAAACAAACAAAACAAAACAAAAAAACAGACATTGGCATTGCCCAGCAGCTATTAGATTAATCGTGGATCCATGCAGCCTAAATCTAACTGTAATGCATCACTTTAATCTCATTCTGTGTGCAACAGAGAACCAAAATAATAATAATAATAATAAAGAACTTTAAAGAGTGTGTTTTAAGTTGTAGATGTATTGAATTACCCTCTGGAGTGTCTTTCTGAAAATTCAAGGAACCACAGGTGACTACAGTCCTGATTTAGATTTAGATTCAGGTTGACTGTCTCAATTAAATTGGATGAGCTGGCTCCAGAGAAGGTAGGGAAATACAGTACCTCTGTGGTCACCACATGCTGGAAGAATGCAGGGCAGTGTGGGGCAGTTTGCTGTGCCATCCTCTTTTACATGTTGTACCCCAAGGTGTGTTTTTCAAATTCTGTCTGAGTCAGTTTCCCTCCAGCAGGATGTTTCAGCACTGTTGGCAGTAGCTTCAGTTGCATGAGTTTTTAGACACTGGCTGTTGTTATAGCCAAGTGTAAAACACAAAAATGATGGAACAATGTTTATACAGGAGAAAAATTGGCTAGTCCTGATAGTTACCAACAGTGTTTTATAGTTTTGTGCAAGGTGCCTCATGCAAGCTTGCATGACTCTGGTTTAAAACCTTCCTGTTCTGATGAAGGGAGCCAGTGCTGGTAGCAGATAATTAATTACTGTGTGTGTGCTTCGCAGATAACCAGCTGCACCCTCACCACTTCCACTTAGAGACACTGAAAAAAAAAAAAAAAAAAAAAAAAGATAGCTTCTCTGCTGATGAACTGAGATCATTTCATTAAGTGGCTGAAACTCAAGGTGATCCAAGATGAACCACGATCAAAACTGGAAATCAGCTCATTGTAGAGAATTCTTTTGCATGTGATCGTCCAAGCCTTAGTTATGACGTACAGCAGGAATGGGGCAGTGTACAGGAATCTCACTTTACTATAGGTGTGCTACATCCAAATCCTCCAGCTGACATGGCAGTGAGCATTCACACTGCTTTCTGGCAGAGAAGCAAGACTTTGAAAGTGGAAGTCTAAAATTATGCTCCGTCTTTTGGCATTTAAGCAAATGTCCTCTTTTTAGTTTAATATATTGCTTAGAGCTCATATTGAGGTCAGCAGTTGTTCTTTAAATGCTCACAATCCAGGGAAGTGGGCTGCTATTTTTTGGTGCTGACCTTTAGGCTAAGAAGCCTGATTTTAGAGGAGTGTGTGGCTTTTCTTGTTTTAGTTTGTCTTATTTATTTATTTATTTTAAACACCAAGCTGGACTGATACTGTCTGGCTTGAAAGTGCTTTCAGAGCAAGGTTAAAAAAGAAATAACAATGCAAAAATCTATGGATTTACTCCAGTATAAAATATGCTTAATCAAAAGATCAGTGTCTGCTCTGATCTTAAGATGCCAGCAGATCCTAAAACCAACTGAGCTGGTTAAACAAATAGCCTATTTGGCTGAATATTTTATTTTGATAAATAAAACATCTCCAGGAGGAGATGTTTGAGGAAGAATTAAATAAAAATATGTCATAAGTAAAGCGATCCTCCTTTTGATACACCTCTAAGTTTTCATCAGGGAAAAGCATAATTAGGTCAATTAATTATAGCCGAAATTATCCTAAGAACATGGATATGAATTTTCAGATCTCTTGACATGAACTGTTGTCTATTAAAATAAATCCTGTGGAAGTTCTGCCATTCCCCAGCTGTTTGCTGCTTTATGATGAGAAGACCTTTATAAAAGTGTTTTTTTTTTTTTTTTTTTTTTTTTTCCCAGTTCTGTGTACAGTACAAGGTGAGGATATATCCAGGGGGCAATTTACTGAGTTAAAAATTGCTATACTATTTAGTTGATTTCTGGTCTAGACAGTGGGTGATGGCGGGGGGAACTGGCTAGTAAAAGGGCCCTGCAATGCTTGTGGGACTTATTTTTCTCAGCTGAAAGTATCCATTTAAGAAGAGCAGCCATACTAGCAGTATGGTCATGGACAGATTTTTTTTGCAAAGATGGTTGTTTAATTGGCAAATGCTCTACCCGTGTGAGGAAGTAATGTATTTTGGAAGACCTGACGCAATTTCTCAGCCATTGCTGTGAGATCTCCAACTTGTCCATGTTGTTTTTCAGTGAGGCAGATCAAGCTGGTGAAAGGCCTTCAGCCCCTCGAAGTCTCTGAGAAAGGGACTGTCACCTTTGAGGTGGAAGTGTCCCACGAGGATGTGGAAGGGACCTGGCAGAAGGACGGTGTTCGGCTGAAGCCTGCCCCGAATGTCAGTATGGGCGTCCAGGGCAAGAAGCATTCACTGACACTTTCTTCTGTGACACTTGAAGATGCAGGACTCATCTCCTTCAAAGCAGATGGCATTCACTCATCAGGGAGGCTCACTGTGACAGGTACACTGACCCCAAAGTCTGAGCCCCTGTTTGGTGTGGGATGTTGTTGTCTGCTCCTGTCCCCAGAGAGTAAGCCTTTAAGAGGGCAACAAGCTTTCTTCATCAGTAGATTCACATTTCCCTCAGATATCAACAGGATTATTGTAGCTACATTGTCGCTAGTACACATAATGATAATGTGTTAAAAACAATAGGATTTGGGGGGTTGTTGTCACTTACAAGATATATTAAACATGGAAACTAGACACTAGGATCTGCTCTAATCCATTCTTCCTTGTGCAAGATGTTTCTAGAGACCTCATTCCCTACTAATTGGATGTCCTTTTGTATTTGTCTTATTTTTTTTTTTTTTTTTCCAGAATTGCCTGTGAAAATCAGCAAACCATTGGTAGATGTTAGTGTAACTCAGAAGGACAAGGTCACATTTGAGTGTGAGCTGTCCAGGCCCAACGTGGATGTTAAGTGGTTCAAGGTACAGCATGTGATAGGCAGTGCTATTTTCATTTCTGATTTCTCTGGAAATGAGAGCCTTTAATTTCACTTCCAAGGGATGTGAGACTTTGTTGTACAGGTCTCAGCATTGCTCTCTTGCCTTTATGTTAATTTATTTGCCCAGTTCATCACTGCTTGTTATTATTTACTGGATATATTAATTAGCTTGAAATTTATTTTGCATTTTAAGTGAATGTCTGAGCTTTTTTGCACATAACGTGGGCACTGTTATCAATAGGAGTGCAGTCTTATGCTTCAGTTCATACCTAGCAGTTCTCACACAGGATTTATAGCCTCATTGGGAACTGTGGTTTAAAGTGAGACCTCAGTTCCCTTTTTACCTGACAGTCAGGGGATGAGCTCAGGCACTTCATGTACCTTCCTTGAGGTTCAGCTGATTCTTCCCTTACATAACGTCATTTCTTCAAGGTAATGTCCAAATGGGTTTATTGCCAATCCTGTACAGTGCCTTAAGCCTGCAAATAGCTGTCACAGGTCGGCCAAAATTCATGCATGTTCTTCAGCCATTCCTACATGTTGACAGCTTTGTGCTGTGCTTAAGTTTCAGCATATGTTCCAGTAAGCACAGATCCATTAAGTCCAGTGAGACAGGTGAATTAAGCATAGATCAAAATGCTCCTTTTGCTCAGTGCAGATGCAGAATTGCTGACAGCGATCTCATTTGGCCTTTTCCCTTCTAGGATGGGAAGGAGCTCCGGCAAAGTAAAAAAGTGGGAATTGTTTCCCAAGGAAATAAGAGAAGTCTCATTATTCACAAGTGTGAATATGAAGACCAGGGAACCTACATGTGTAAAGCAGCTGAAGACAAGACATCAGCTACCCTAAAGGTTCATGGTATGTTCAACTGAAAGAGGAAATAACCCTATTGCAGTATTTTACTCCACAGTAAGAAATGCTTCATGGACAGTTTGTGCATTTCTCAGTTACAATTTTGGATACCTTTCTCAGTGAGAAAATACTGGCAGAGCTGTTGTGTGCTTGTTCTGTCCTTAGAGGAGTTATTTTTGAAAGAAGTGGTAACTTATTTTTCCATTTATTAGAAGTGATTTCAGTTCTCTGGAATTTAAATGGTGTTTCTGGATGGACAAATTAGCAGATACTGGACAGCCTGGCACAAAGCAGGGCATCAGTGGCTGACACACACATGGTTTGGTTTAGCTTCTGCCATTGTCATAGAGGGACTTTGCCTGAATAGGGACCAGACAAGCCCTGGGAATGATCTCAAGATTTGTCATACTTTTTATGTAATGCTAAGGAAAGTGTGAAGATTTCTGACTGCATCTCTTCTTCATACTTGAGACAGATTTTCCCTCCATGTGTAGCACTGGATAAGCACCAGATGTATTTTGTCACCAGGCTCTGAAGCACCAGATCATAAGCCGGTGCTGAAGGCCAGTTATTAAACAGACAGGTCTGCTGTGCCCTGGCAGATTTGTTTTCCAGAGGGACATAAGAAAAGACAGACCAGCTTTTTCTTATTTCTTACTAGTTGCTGTCCTCATGTGGCCACTTGGGTTCAGTGTTAGCAATTTCTTCATGAACATCTGTCCAGTTCCATTGCTCTGCTAAACTCCCCTTTTACTCCCTGTCCTTGTGACCGGGATGGGTCGATTTATATCTGAACTTGTTCCTGGGGCTAATCCAAGATGTATCAAGACCTGTCCTTTCATAATGAAAGGGCTGCAGTAGCACAGAAATATGGATCAGTTCTGACATAACTGTAGAGGGGAATCGAGGGATTCTTAAGCAAAGGTACCCCCTAGGTAAAACGTGGCTGATACAGTCTGGGCACACAAGCAATGAGAGAGGAGCATGCAGAGAAGCATAAGAATGTGAAAGGTTTAAAGTGACATGAGATTGTAGGGGGTGTGTCTAGTTTTCCTTGGCAGATTTTTCTTCCTTTAATATGTTTAGACAGGTTTTAAAAGACATTAAAGTTCTGGCTTCCATAAAATCCAGTTGCAGTGAGCTCCACTGCCACTACTAATTCTATCTGTAAGTTCAAGTGCAAAATGTATTTGCTATCTTGAAGAGAGAAATCACCCATGAAGGGAAGGTGGTTTAGAATAAAATGCAATCTCATTTTTTTTCCATGCAAGGATGCATAAGGTGAAGACACTGCACTGAGCTATGTAGAAACCCCGATAAATATTTGTCTCTATGATTTCACAGCCCGAGATATCAAGATTGTTAAACCACTGGAAGATGTGGAAGTGAATGAATATGAGAGTGCGTCTTTCGTCTGTGAGATTTCACATGATGAGGTCCAAACGCAGTGGTACAAAGATGACAGCAAGCTGAAGGCTGATGACAATATTAGAATGCGTCAAGATGGTACAAATTCAAATGGGGATCTTATCCTTGAGTGGAGGGCAGATTGGGAGAACAAGCAGAACAGTCTGACCTCTGAACCCAAGAAGGTTCAGCAGAGAGTTCCCCTTTTGTTTTGGGGTTGCGGTTAGGCTGGGACAGTGACATGGTGGGAACTCTAGGGTGGCAAATTTGCTTTTATGCCACCATCTTACACTGCCAGCAGCAGGTATGAAATCAATGCAATTTTTTCCTAAGTGGCAGTGAACAGGGCATTCAGTTAATCTCTCAAGGGAGTTTGTGTCTGAGAGTGGGTGGGATCCTTCTGTCTCAAGAAATTTTCTGATAATAGGAGCCACATTCAGTCTGCCCTTGGAGAAGCTGTGTTTAGGTTACACTTTGTTCCAGGGATGTGGATGTAGGGGAATGGTTGGCTTTGCTGCCACAAGAACAGGTAGTGATGCTCTGAAACCAGACAGGTGATGCCAACCTGGCAATGTGCTTTGGAGAGTGAATTTGTTTGCTCACAGGAAGCTATATGTGGTTGTGTGTCTGTTCTCAGGAAAGACCTATTCGCTGACTTACACACGTGTCCAAGTCAAAGATGCAGCAGAGATCAAATTTGTCGCTGAAAAGGCAGAATCTCGTGCCCAGCTTAGAGTGAAAGGTAATTACACTTTTGATAACAATACCGCTTAAATTGTCTCCTGTTATAAACCAACCAATTTCCCTTACTTTTAATGTGAAGAAAGTTAAACACTTAAAGCTTTCACAGAAATAAAAACTCCTACCAACCTTTGTGCAGGTGAAATATCCATGTCACTGTTGGTGATTTACATTTGCTAAGTAAAACAGTTCATTTTCTGAGGAGGTTGATTTTCTACCTTTAGACATTAAGATTCGTGTTTGAACTTTGAGGGACAAAAAAAAGGCATATTTTTGACTTTCATTTTTTCTTGCTGTTTTATGTTTGAAAACAAGAGATTATTATTATTATTATTTTGGATGTTAAGCTTAAATAAGTGATAAAGAAATTGAAGGAAGACTTCTGAATTAACACACTGACGAAGAGCTCAGGAAATCTGTTATCAGTCCCCAGCTTTGTTGAGTAAATTACTTGTTATCTCTGCAATTCAGCCATCTGAGTGGTAAAATAGGGATAGCAAGTCTTTCTTTCATTACCTCTTTACTTGCTGTGTGTTAGATGAGTGCTTAACATGGTGGGGACTCCTGTCATCATCCAAATAACTATTCATAAAAGAAATATTGCTTTTGAGATTTTGACACCTTTCACAGGAACTGCACGGATTATTGCCTCTTTTATTTTCACTCCTTTTAGAGCTGCCAGTAAAAATTGTGAAGCCTTTGCGAGATAAGATTGCACTTGAAAAACATCGGGGATTCCTGGAGTGCCAGGTGTCTCGTGCCAATGCTGAAGTCAGGTGGTTTAAAAAGGATATGGAAATTCACCCTAGTGACAAATACGAAATTGTGAGCGAAGGTGTCTATCGGAAACTCATAATCAATGATGCAGATTATGAAGATGAGGACACGTACACTTGTGATGCCTTTGATGACAAAAGCAGTGCTCATTTCTTTGTTGAAGGTAGTAAACTATTTTTCCCTGCAGAATACATTGGAAGGGCTGATTCAAAAGCCCTTGTCATTTACTTTAAAAAAACAAGACCACTTATATTTTTTTCATTCAGTGCAGATTTTTTGTGAATTCCATTGATATTGCTTCTTAGTAGGATTATAAGGGCAGGAATGTCTTGGAAAATTGTCCATTCTCTTAAGGAGAGTGGTTAATTCATGTTCTGGAGAACTTTTTAAGATCTACCAAACAAAGCTTGTTCAGAGAAAAGTTACTATAGTTTACCAAAATCTTTCCTATTAACATTATCTGCATTTCACTGAACCTCTATAGCACTTACATATGAAATAATAAGTAAAAAAAAAAAAAAAAAAAAGAAATCCATATGTAATTCCAGTTATAGTGCCAAGAGTATGATATCAGGATGGGAAGGTGGTGGTCTGCTTTAGAGATTGGACTGGGAGTCAGGAGATCTGGATCCTCTCTTGAGGTTGTTATAGTCTTACTGTCCGAGCTGTTACCAGCAATATGTATTTATTATTTAGAAAAAGGGATGTTTTAAGTCTTTTTGAGCCTAGTGCAGTGTTCAAGTGCAGTAAAGATGGCATGAATGTGCAGGATGACAATGAATGAGTTCTTCCCTTGCTCCTAAATCTGTCCTTTCTCTTGTTTCATCCTTCATCCAGAGCAATCCATTAACATTTTAAAGGAGCTGTGTGATGAGGACGTGACTGAGCCAGAAGAAGCCAAATTTGAATGTGAGATATCCATTCCATCTGTGAAACCCCCCAAATGGTATCTACGTGGAGAAGTCTTACAGCCTGGCAGAAACATTATCATGCAGCAAGAAGGCACCATCCACCGGCTGACAATACTGAAAACCAGTGCTGATATGACAGGCACCGTTCAGTTCTCCATCGGCAAATCAAAATCCACAGCAAACCTGCTTGTCAGAGGTAACGTGATATGTTCTAGCCTGAATTAGATCATGAGTGATCCTTCCTCTCACAGTCTCTGGAAGCTTATTTTCCAGACAGTGTCTAATGTGTAGGCTCTACTGCCTGGGATCTTTGAAATATTGTGTGTATACCTGGAAGGTGTGTTTAGGTTCTCGATTACAAGTTGTTGAGCACTAAATGAGACAGCAATGTCT
This sequence comes from Nettapus auritus, assembly GCA_011076525.1. NCBI lineage: Eukaryota > Metazoa > Chordata > Aves > Anseriformes > Anatidae > Nettapus > Nettapus auritus. Next base: position 2,790,418 of record CM021766.1, read on the forward strand.
TTGGAAGGGACCTGATTAAATGGGTGTGGTGTGCCTAGTATTCAAATCTATAGAGTTAAGACTGTATTTTTCCTTAGCTTTACCAACGTAGTCAGAATAGGTGAACTTTACCAAGAGAATTTATTTTTTGTAGTGTTTCCGAACTAGTCAGGTTTGCTGGTACATTTAGTTAATTAATTTTTTCACTGATTTGATCTGGGGCAAAGCTGCAGGACTTTTCATCTTCTGTTACCATAGTAAATGTCTCCAATCACATCCTGAAGTCCTTGTTTTGTTTCTAATTCACTCTTATTTGAGTAAAGTCCTCAATCAGAAAGCAATTCAATAAGCACTGAACCAGAACTGGACCATGCGTTTGGTACAAATTATTTTACGGAAATGTAGTTACCATTATCCACTATAGGTTATTGTGCTGTTTTAGCTTCAAGGCAAATCAGGTCCATAACAGAAACCTGTAGCATCATCTGAGCAGCTGTTGTTGATACTGCTCCCAGAACTGTTGTATAAAATACATGAAAATTAATTGCCATGAAATACAGACTAGAAACTTTCCTCTTCCTCACACTGCATTCATCCTTTCTTCTTTTCTAACCTTGCTTTGCAGATTACCATATACAGATCACCAGGAAAATGGAGGATAAGACAGCTTTGGAACGCCATTCTGTCGTCTTGTCTTGTGACTTCAGGCCTTCTCCAAAGGTTGTGAAGTGGTTCAAGGGCCACGCTCCCATTGAGCCCTCTGAAAAGTACAAGATGAAGCGGGAGAAGCATTCAGCAGAGCTCAAGATTCTGAAGGTGAAGCCTGAAGATGCTGGTGTGTACAAGTGCAGGGCAGGAAATGCAGAGACTGAAGCCACGCTGACAGTTGAAGGTATGAGCAGTTTGCAGCAGGGAGGCTTGCTTGTTCAGTATTTCACTCTAGATTTTTTATCTTTTTGAGGTCAAAGTCTACAGTTCTCTTCTGCTAATTTTATATAAACGTACAAATTTCACCAATTTATTTATAATATGCATTGTGGTGGTATTCCAAGGCACTGAAATGCAACACTTACCATCCAAGGAACTGAACTATTTGGAAATCTTTGATACTTTTAGCTAAAAATGTTTTCTTTGTTTTAAACTGCTACAGGCCTCTGATCTTTGGTGCACATTTGTGGTTTTCATTTCCACTGACCACCTTGTCAGGTTTTATCCACAATACATCTGTTACGGGTGTTCTGTCACATCCTGGTATAACAGTACTGTTTAGCCAGTTCTTCCCCTCTGGTGAAGCTGTAAAAGAAGCTGATCTCTGTCACTTTCAGCAAGACTTGGAGGTAGGCTGCTGAATCATTTCCAGCAGTCCAGGGAGCAGCTTTTGGTAACAGTTTTGTCTTGCAGAGCTTCATCCAAATGACCAAAAAAAAATTAATTCTCCAAGACCCCCTTCTGAGTTAACCAGTCCTTGAGGAAAGGTGTTTCATGTGTAGAGAAGCTTCAAAGACAAACTTCTGGGCAAGGACTGGAAAAGAAAATAAACTTCCTGTTGCTCCCTAAGCCTCAGCCAACTGTATCATCTCTGTAGTAGCTGTTTGTGGCCAAAACCCCTGGTTTCATATCATCTTCTTTTTGACTCTTTCCCTGGCAGTGAGTCAGGGATGATTTACACACCGTATATGTATGTGTGCAGTGACTAGAACACAGGGACTGGAGCTCTGAGGGGTATTTAGATATCACTGTAACGGTTTTATCATTTCAGAAGAATTACTTATCTTTAAATAAAAGAAAAAGATTTGTGTGCGAAAGGAGAATTGAGGGCTCTGGACAACATAATCTTTGTAATGGATGCTTTTCTGTTGGACTAAGTGCAGAACCAAGTAAATGAAATGTATTGACCTGTGATGTTCAGGAGATCAGACTAAATCATTTAATAAACCCTGAACACTATGAAATATGTTTGTTCAACAGTACTAATATATGGCAACAGTGGTAATGGTACACCTTGTTTATCCAACAGCCCGCAATGTAGAAGTAATCAAACACCTGCAGGATGTGGAAATTGAAGAAGAGAGCTCTGCTGTCTTCTCCTGTGAGCTGTCCCATGATGACGAGGATGTGGAATGGTTCCTGAACGGCACCCTCCTTTACACCAACAATTTCAATGACATCAAGAATGTTGGCAACTGCTACACGCTGACGATGAAGCAGGTCAAGCCTGAAGATGCTGGCACAGTGACAATGAAGTCAGACAAGGTGTCAGAGACTGCGCATCTGAAGGTGATAGGTGGGTCTGATCATGCTCTTCATGAGCTAAGAGATGTAAAGCAGCTATTATTTACCATGTCCATGCAGCAATCCTCCTTCTAAGCCTCACCCTTCTGGGGGGATAAATGTTCAGGTGCTTTCTTCCAGCATAAGTTTCTGCTGTAGCTGATGATTTTCCTAAGGAAAATTGTTTTGGTGTCCTGCCAAAAATTTCCATAGCTCTTTATCATTCTTTTACTTACCATAACTATATTTTCAAGGGCAATTTCCTTTACTTGTTTCTCTCTTCAATAGCAAGTAGTTTATATACTCTTGTTTCTAAAGATTTTTGACTGTAAGGAGCTGATCTTCAGTGTACCTCCAAGGGTAGGACACACTTTTCAGTGCATCTATCATCAAGTTGGACTGATTCAAATGAGCAAAAAGAAAGCAATTTGCTGCTGTCTTTAATGTTTTAAAGTTTGCTCACAGAACCAAATTGCTGTGGTTTAATGTTCTCTTGCATCAGCTAAGCCACAGTAAGTTGCATGATATTATTTCAAGCATGCTAGAAACATGAGGTAAAGCTTCTATCAAAATTTAAAAATCATACTTTATTTAGAAATGCACCTGTTTCAAAAGGCATGCTCAGGTAACTCATGGGGATTTTTTTATCCTAAATTAACTCCATCATGTATCTGCATTGTTCTGGAATAGAAGTGTCAGTGGGAAATATTCTGAGACATTCCCTCTGAAAGTCAGAGAGTCTAAAATACTCTTCTTGTAAGAAATCAGAAAGACCATTCTTCATGTGTCTTGCCTTCTGGTCATCACTAATTTGCTTTTCCTATAGCATCAGAAAAAAAAATAAATCTTTTACTCTACCTACTCAGAGAGTCTGAAGTATTTCATCTTCCTCCCTTCTTTCATACCTGGTCAAAAAATTCACCTGAATTTCTGCATGAAATATATTTTAAGATAAATAAAGGGAATCAATGCCCTTTAGAGGCAGGAGCAAAGATATTCAGGAGAGTGTGCAGCATATCTTTTTATTTCTGCTGCCTACTGTATGAGTTCTGCTTCATACGAAGGCAGTGCCAGTTCTCCAGCTTCAGAATAGCTACATCCCAATTACTTCCCTTCACATGTGTTTCTTGTAACCACCTAACCACTTTCCACTTGTGTACTGCTGCAAGAAGCAAGGACATTCCCAGAGAACACTTTCTTCTTCTTTATGATGAATGCAAGGTTTTCCTTACTTAGGCTATCTTGTTGAGCATCTTCTAAGTACAAAGCTATTCCTTTAACCTTCACTAAGGCCGTACATGTCTGATTCAAGCCCTGTTCCCTGTGACTGCATCTCCCTTGGGATCACCTCTGCCTGACAGATGACCCAACACAGACAAAAAAGGAGTCCATGCAATCTCAGAGAGAGACCACAATTGTAGTGCTGTCCTCATTTCCATAAAACTCATTCAAATCTTAAGGTGTGAAACTGCTTTAGGTTCTATATTGGTATAATCAGTTTTCGTAAGGGTTTACTTAAGCCCTCGTTAAATATCTGAATAACTGAAATAACTGAAAATTTCTCAGCTTAAATTCTTGGTTAATTGCTGTTTTGTTTGTTAAACTTCAGAGAAACCTGCTGTCTTCATGAAGGCCTTGGATGATGTTTTTGGTGAGGAGCGGGGTGTAATTAAACTGGAATGTGAAGTCTCCAAAGAGAAGGTCAAACCTGTTTGGAAAAAGGATGGTGTGGTGCTCGCTGCTGGCAACAAGTATGAGCAGATACAGTCTGGGAAGACTCTGTGTCTCCTTATCCATGACCTCGAAAAGCCAGATGCAGGTTTATACACCTGTGATATTGGCACTGATGTTGCCAAGTCAAAGGTCAGCATTCAGGGTAAGTACTCTTGACAATTGCCAGTAAAGGGGTGCTGAAAATACATGTGAGTTGGTGCCTATGTCTCACACCTATTCCCTCATGAGCATAAATGGCCTCTACTGTAAAACAGTGTTACAAAAACATTACAAAAACAGAGTTACAGAAATCAACTCCGTGATTTCAGAACAATTCTTCATGGTCTTTGTTGGAAGTATACCTTGTGTTTCCATGAAAATCTCTGGATGTGTCAGGAATGTACCGGCAATGTTTTCCTTCTGAACATTCCTAAAGTGCAGAAACACTTCCAGAAGAGCATCTGATTTCTCAAAACAAAGCAAAGCAATAAAAAATCACACCCCAAAACAAAACACACACACAGACAAAAAGGGGAGGAGGGGGACAAGAAAAGGAAAAGGCAGCTTTGTTTCACATGGCTCAGCTAGTATTTCAGAGTCTGTTGTGGAAACATGAAAGCAGTTCAATATTGTCTGCTGAAGAAGCCAGCAATCCAATTTGTCCTCTAATCTGTGTGGCTTCTTGAAGGAGGGAGGAGTGTTTATGGTTTTTGAACTCTCATTGGTAATGAAACAAGTTCTGAATTTCAGTATGATTTGAACACCTGGAGAAGTAGGATGGTAACAAATACACAAATAAAAACACGCTATTTCTCATCATGGGCGAAAACCTTTGTCTCATGAGCTGTTCTCCACACAGTCCTTCCAGAGTAAAGCCAGGATGTCCTTTTTCTATAGCTTTCTGGTAATTCTGAGTAGTTAATGTCTGAAGAATTCCTCACATGTCAAATACATCAGTAAGGGATGCAGTAGTGTCCTGCAAATCCTGCAGATAAACCAGTCTGATGAGCTAAAAATATTAATACTACTACTCACGTCAATCAGAAATGCCTTTTCTCCCTATATTAACTGACTTTTTGTCTTCCAGAACTGAACATTGGCATTACCAAACGGCTGAAGAACACTGAAATCCAGGAGGGAGAAGACTGTACCTTTGAGTGCATTTTGTCCCATGAAAGCATCGATGACTTCAACTGGACACTGAATGGGAGCAAAGTGGAAAGTGGAGGGCGATTTAAAGCCTTTAACATGGGTCGGAAGTATACTTTGAGCATCAAAAGTGCGATTCCTGATGATAGCGGGGAAGTCATTTTCACTGCCCGTGGTCTAATCTCCAAGGCCTCTCTGGTTGTGAAAGGTAATGAGACCAGAGAGATTCTGGGGTTGATATCTTTTACTCTCTTCTCATAAGGTGTCCCAGTAAACCATGAGGGCAAATCTGTGATATGGTTAAATCAAATAGCAGCCCTCTCTACGAGCCTTGAAGCACTGAGAATTTCCCTTAAAAGCAAGTAAAAGGGTGATTTTTTTTAATAGATATGTGAGAATTGCAGAATACACTGAGTGGTGTTGGAAATGGCTAGTTCCACTTCTCACTCTGGCTAGTTCCGTTAACAGTAAATCAAGAATGGAATTGGAATTTGAAATAACTGTAGGTGCAAATACCCTGAAAGTCTAAGCTAAAGGGATGGCCTTCGTGCCATCTAATTGTATGTGCTGGTTTTACCCAGCTGGGCAGCTAAACAGCACCACAACTCCTCTCTCTGTCCCCCTCCTCAGAAGAAGAGGGGGAGAAGAATATCTGTATTTAGAGAGAGACACCCCACCCTAAGGGTAGGCCTGCAGTGACAACAAAATTATGGCCTTTGACAAGGATGCCATCAAGATGAGTCCTCAATTCCTGTAAGTGATCATTGCTGATCTCTGAGAGCCTGTAACTGCAATTAATGTGCAATAGAGAACAAGATTGCTTTTGTCCATCCCTTCCCCATCATAACATGAATTATTCATGGAAGAACAAGAAAACTTGCTGGATATTTGAATTAAAACAAAACAAAACAAACAAAAAGACACCCTAACCTTACTGCAATTCTCATTGTGTTTTTTACCTGGAACTCATTTATTTTTGTTTCCCCTCAGAAAAACCTACGGAGGTTACAAAACAACTGGAGGATAGAACAGCAGCAGCAGGGCAGGACATCAGCCTGAGCTGCGAATTGTCAAAGCCTGATGTGAGCATCAGGTGGTACAAGGATGGCAAAGCAATCCGAAAAAGCCAGAAGTATGACTTGCACCAAGAGGGAACACGGGCCATCCTGATCATCCGTGACTCCACAGTCAAGGACAGTGGGGAGTACACCTGTGAGACAGAAGTCTCTAAAACGAAAGCCAGGATCACAGTGCAGGGTCAGTTGAAATACACACAGGGGCTGGCACTTAAAAAAGTTGGGGTAAATATCAGCAACCTGTGGGAGGTATTCTTTTGTTTTCTTAAATAGGATCAACTATTGGTTTTCAAAAAATGTCATGGATTAAAGTCCTTTTAAAACAAAATCTGGAGACTGAATAATCTTGTGTGTTGCTTATAGAGCCAATCTATATTGGTAATTTGAATTAGTTTTTTTTGAACAGGGGTAATCAAAATTACGCAAATTCTGCCAGATGAGATCTCACCAGCAACTGTACAGTGGCATTAAGTTTTCTAGAAATCTTTTGGAAATATTTTACCTGACATGTCCTATGTCAAGGGGGTAGTCTTGGTGATGATCTTAGACCCTTTCCTTCTCTGCATGCTGTGATTCAGTAAGTGGGGGCAGAAGAACAGACGAGATTTAAGATGCCTCTGTATGTTCTGGACTTGTTGCGGTAACAAATATATCTCTCTTCTCCTTCCCCTCTCTCCTCCCCCCTTTTTTTTTTCCTTCCAGAGAAACCTAATTACTTTGTCAAGGAACTTTCAGATCTGAAAGTTGATGAAAGTGGAACTGCAGTTTTTACATGCCAGAGTGAGAAAACCGCATCCTCTGTGGTCTGGAGGAAAGGCATAGCCGAACTCAGAGCTAGCAAGAAATATGAGATCACGCAGAAAGGACAAGTCCTGCAGCTGACCATAAATAATTTGGAGAAAAGTGACAGTGACACATATACCTGTGACATTGGTGATACCCAGTCCAGAGCCAAGCTGGTCGTGCAAGGTATGCATGAGAGGAATACGACTGTACATCCCGTTTCTCCAACAGGAAACATTATTTTGGTGAAATTTGTTTATGGCAAATCTCTGGGATTGCAGCTGTCTGGCCTGGATTAGTAGCTCTGTGCATGACCTGTGCAGTGCCCCAGAAGGGAAGGCTGTACGAATTAGAGCAATGTTATTGGGTGGCTGCATGTCCAGACGTTTAAGTGCTGCCATCCAGGCACAGGCAGGTCTATTTCTCAGCATATGGATTTCAGATCCAATGATTTCTGTGTCTGATACTTAACATATATAGACTGCACAGGCCATGTGGATAAAAATATAGCAACATGGAACTGGATATGCAGAACAATTTATTAATTTGAAGCATTTACATCTGGAGTACTTTAGGAATGATTTGATGAACCAAAATGCTGATGTGAAGAGGGGCTGATGAACCTGAATTCAGTGTGAGGTTTCTAACACCGGCTTTTCTGAGTTAAAAATAGTTCTCTGTCAAAAAGCTCAAGATACACGTAAAGTTCCCTGATGCTGCGTTCCAGGTAGTTCTGTTAGGAGAAACTTCATTACATTGGATTTTCATTGTGCTGGCTACTTGTTCTGCTATATGTGTTCTGGTATTTTGAAGTTGTCTTCATACTATTTTGGTGTGTGTCCTGTATATATTATCTTCCAGTGAATAATTTTTGTGTTCAGTTACAGTTATGTTTCAGTCTTCTGTATCATGAATGCATTTTCTTCTTGAAATACTCATGTGGGAAATCCATAACCATAATCCATAAGTTTTCCATAACAATTTTCATGCTAGGAGTGGAAGATTCCAGTAATTGATGTATCTGTGTTCCTTTCAGGCCAGAAAGTGCTAATAACAGAAGACCTGGAAGATGTCACTGTGTTAGAAGGAGAATCTGCCATGTTCAAATGCAGAATCTCTCCTGTAGACTATAGCAAAGTGCAGTGGTTTTTGGATAAAACCCCACTTCATACCAATGAACTTAATGACATCCAGTCTCAGCCTGGTGGATATCACTTGCTAACACTGAAAAAGCTCTCACTGAAGGACTCGGGGGTCATTACATTTGAAGCTGGTGATAAGAAAACATCTGCCAGTTTGGTTGTTAAAGGTAATTCAAGCATAAAAACTGCAGGAGAGAAGAGAATGCATTAAAATGTCTACAGGATAATGTGGATAGGTAAAAAAAAAAAAAGGCAACAAATTTGGACCCAGCATATGTATATCCGTATATGTTCAAAAATATCGTTAACTATATGATGAAACTAGGGGTGGGGAATTAACACTTTGCATTCCTGGAGAGCTGTCAGTGTATTTATTGGACTTTAGATGGGAATGTTATACTATAATGATGGTACATTGGATATTTTGTCCAGTTTTCCTTCAGCCAAGCTGGAAGGGTGGCAATGTGATGATAAGTGAGAAGAAATATATTAGTTGAAGGAAAAAAAAGAAATAAAGAAAAAAGAACATCTGATATGTTTTTAATTTATGCTTCATTGTTTGAAAGGCAACATTAGGTGTGTTCTCTGCTATTCATTGTTGGCAATGTTTTCTCCAGAAAAGTTGAACTAGACCAAAACTGCAATGTTAGTCTACTTTTATAGTGAGGGAATAAGATGAATGCCAGGCAACCTAAGAGTGTAGGTTTAAAGAAATGTTGTTTCCTTATGGGAAATATAATTCTTTCTCTTTAAACAGAGATGTAAACGAGTCTCTGCTCTGTCAGATAGTATTCTTGTTCTTTTCGGAATCACGTTTCTTGCAATTTTTTTTTTTTTTTTTTTTTTTCAAAATTTGAAAATTTGCCCCATTTGGCAAATTTTGCCATGCCACAGAAGTGCAACTAGATTTTTCTGAGGTCAAGTGAAAGACCAAAAAGACCAGCTTATTTCCAAAAACTGAATCCTTTTGGTAACACCAATATGAGATGCTGTAGTGCTGACGAGAAATGTTTTTGGTTTTCTGATGAGTTGTATTTTTATGTATTAAAAAAAATATTAAAAAGCCAGAAGTTCAGAGGGGTAAGATCTTCCTTGGCTTTTGCTATCTAGCTTCTATAAGCTATTTAGAGAGACAAGCACTTCCAGAGAGCAGTTCATCTCCTCTGTCCTAATGACATATTTTGGAAGTAAATATCTGTTCCTTGGAGGAGCATATCGTCTTCCACTGATAACAGAAACATTCTGCATGAGCAGTCAAGGATATCTGCCTGCTTTTTAGATGACCTCATACCAATGCGGTGATCCCTGCTCTATATAACTGGCTTTGGGAAATCAGTATTGCACCTCACTTCATCTAGAACTAAATTTCAGCGTTCAATTCGAAGGTTCAAACTAATAAAGCCACGCAGAGAAGTGTTTAGGAATAGTGCCTCCACCTTGCTTATATTTAATTAATGAGATATGAGAGATCTTATTCACGTTCTTCTACAGGCATTTTCTTCTCTGTTTCTTCCAGATGGCATTAGGAATTTATTAATCCACATTTTATGGCATGACTGATGCCTTCCTGAGGGCTTTGTAGTCCTGCACACCAAATTATTCACTACTAACCCTGATCTGTAGTTTTGACACAAGTGATCTTGGATGTAAGTCTTACAGATTACTTGTGATCTGAAAATCTGCACCTCTTCTGAAAATCTCAGATCATTTTTATGTGATTCTAGAAAAGCCCTGCATCTTCACAAAGGAGCTGGTTGATACTGAAGTCACTGAGGGAGAGGATGTGATTCTCCACTGTGAAATCTCCAAATCAGACAGCCATGTAAAGTGGTGCAAAGACGGGAAGAGCCTTAGGAATTCTTCTAAGTATAACATCAGCCGGTCGGGATTTGAAGCCAAGCTGGTCATTCACAGGGCAGAAGAAAAAGACAGTGGCAGATATGAGTGTGAGGCTGGAGCAGCTAAAAGTAGTGCGGTTATTACTGTCAAGGGTAAGAATGTTTGGAGTGATGGTTTGGGTCCTACCTTGTTCTATATGCCATATACGTGAAGCTATACTGAAAAGGAACCTCGTGTCTTTGCACCACAGTGCAGGAAGGGTTCTAACTGAGTCATCTAGGGCAGCATCCAGAGAGGTGACAGAACCTGAAACAGGAAAATCCTTCATTTTACCTGGGTTTGGCTCTGTGGAAGAGTCTCAGCTTTCTAGAGCAGTCAGCAATGGGTCAGTAGAGAACAGTGACTGTCTCTGTAAAATATCCACCCACCCTGAGAAATAATCCAGAGCAAAAATGAATCACCTTCTGTAGCTGTCTCCTATGCTGTCTCTCTCCAAGAAGAAATTAATGTACCCACATTTGTCTAGATAATTGCTTTAGGTAGCTAATTGTTTGAGAGTAGCACATCTGAAGCATTTATTCCAAAGAACGTTGTCAGGCAGGAGGCGATAACTGACGGGTTGTATTGTCTGAGCTGCAATAAGTCAATGTTATTTTCTTAGACACATGATATTTTAGTGTATTTCCTGATCATTTCAGGACAGCACCATGTATATTAGGCAGAGCAGTGGGTGTGAGCTGGGTCAGAACTAGGCTCACTTGCTATTTACGTTACAAACCCTCCCAATCATAATTCCTCCAGCCTCTTGTGAGTCACTTCCCCAGCCTGAGGAGGAGCTGAGTTCATGAGAGCAAGTCTGCTCATTCACATGAGCAGGTTTCAGAAGGCTGCTAATGCTTAGCCTCACCAGTGGATATCCTGCATGAATTTATTCCTAACACGCTCTGGAAGGGCTGATCAAAAGCTGCATCCAGACTAGAGAAGTCAGTGTGAACAAAAAGGCTTTGGATCGTTGGAATAGTCAACCTGAAGCTCAGAACACAATGAGGGAAGGCAAGCTGCTCAGCCAGAGCACAGAGAAACAAACCAGCTTAAGGCTGAGGTCTGCTGTGCAAGGAAAGAGAAAAAATGGGTGATGTTAGGAAGGTGATAGCTGGTGGTTACTGGTCCAGATTTGTTATAACTTTCCTTAGCACTAATATGCTTTCCCAATACTCATTACACACAAAGGAAGGACCTGTGTTGACTACAGTAGGACCTGGATCTTACCTGAAGAGGAATTTTTCGGTTAGATAAAAAATAAGCAAACAACCATAATGAGTGTTACACTACTGCCCCATTTCTCCCTTCACCCAGAAGGGTGTGGATGGATGTAGCATTTAAAAACATGGATTCAGATCACTAGTAGATTCAGAGGAATCAAGTCATAAGGATGCCTACAACAAATTATACTGTTGTAACATTCCTTTAACTAATAAGTCACATCAGAATATCAGAATGCAGAAATAGCAGAAAAAAATCAATATTCGCGTGACACTGAGTATCCACAAACTAGAGGTGAAAAGAGAACAGAAGAATGGGCTGTAAGTTTTCAACAGCTGCAGGACAAACACATCATGAATTGGCAGCCAACCTCCATATTCATAAAACACTTTATTAGACCTTTTTTCCTCCCTGTTCTTCCCGAAGAAATGCTATCTCTACAGTAGCTCACCTTAAAGTCTTGAGTCCCAGGCTGTGACAGAGCCTGCACAGGATTCTCCCCAGGGGCCCTTTTGTGTCCAGCATATCCTGTGTTTCTTCTGTGCTGTTTTTAAGTCTGCATTCATGTCTAATGAAAATCTGCCGTGGTTTCTTATAATAAGAAATCAACGCTGCTAGTCATGATAAATGGTGCCTTGTCATTTCTTTGTGCTTTCTGTGTTTATGTACGAGGTGACCTCAGTTAGATTTTACATTTTTTGTGCCAGTGATCAAGCTCTGACCACCAATCTACAATGTAGCTCAGTGTCTGCCATCCCTGACTGACTTCTCGCACCACTAAGAGTGTGGCTAAGTTACACTGGTGGAACTGGCTGCTGTTTGTATTATATTCTGTGCCTTGCACCACAGATCTGGCTGTCATCCCAGAGTGGCACAGGGAAGCTGAAGTAGGACATTTCCCCTCACAGCTAGGCCCTTGCAGTTCCTCTGCATTACATTGCATAATTTTGTTTTTCCCTTTACCACTGAGGGGATGGGAGAGAAAAAGTCAATAACTGAGTAGCTGGCCATTGCTAAAGATCTTTTAAGACTGGAATTGCATACTATTGCCCAAAGTACCGAAACAGTAATGACACTGTTTGTGTCATTAATAGTAGTGGCAGCATCTGCTATTGTTTTTAATAACAACAATAATAACAGCAATGTCTTTTAATAGTACAAATAGTGGTTAAAAGATAAAAAGCATACAGTCCTGAATAGTTTTGAGAGTTCTCTGTAGAGTTCTGGCAGCCAGACGTGGTTTGTAAGAATCTGTTCACTTTGTTTGCTAGTGTGTTTTCATTCCTGTGTTTTTCTACCTGAATAATAATAATAAAAAAATCTGAAACAAAAAAAGTTTCCAAGTTTGTGTGATTCCTTTAACATGTGCAATATTCTTTTCCAGAAATACCAGTTCTCTTCAAGCAAGAGCTTCGAAATGAAGAAGCTAAAGAAGGAAAACAAGTCAAACTGACCTGTGAGCTCAGCAAACCCGATACCCCAGTGAAATGGATGAAAGGGGACACTGTTCTTTATGCCAGTGAGAAGTATGAATTCAAGCAGCACGGCACTGTGGCAGAGCTCATTATTCGAGATGTCAAATCGATAGACTCTGGGGACTACACCTGTACCGCTGGGGAACTGAAGACCACTGCTCAGGTGAAAGTAAATGGTAGGCAAGGTTGAATGCACTGCAGCACTTTCTTAATGCATTGCTTTATAGCTTTTCTACAAAACAAACAGAACCACACCACTTCTTTATGTAGTAGTATCATCTACAAATTCATGCTTAAAATTTAATGGCAATATTGCATACTTGTATGTACCTATACATACACCAATCACATAATTTTATGTTATGCACCTGGGTGTTTAAATCTGTAACTTTCCACAGAGCCTGGAATAAGTGCAGGGGGTTTGTTTCCTATACCCTGTGTGAGAGTTCCTGACCTGTTTGCTATTTTACACAGTTGTGATTAAGACTGGAATTAGAGTTTGAGACCAGCAGCACAAGAGCACAGGAAGAATGTGAAAACATAACATGTAAGAGCAGAGAGGAATGCACAGCAGTCAGGTCTAGTCCCTAGCAAATTGCAGGTGGCCAACTGATTAGTGTTTAGATTCCCAAAGTCCCCCAGCCATCCTTTTGAAAGGCCCTCAGATGCCATCAGTCCTCCCCTGTGCCATTAAACAAACAGCATTAGTAAAAATGAGTGAGAGCCTCCAAAAGCAGTATATGATGGAGAAGAAAGCAAGAGAGATTTGGGGCATAGGTATTGTATCAGAGCCCTGCAGCAACAGGGAATTCGTTGGACTAGCAGTCTAGGACTGCTCTGCTCTTTTGATAAAGGACTGTTTTTAGGGGTGAAAGCTATCATGGGGCACTTGTACAGTGAGACAACAGGGCTTGTCTTGATCCCTGGTTCTGTATTCTAGCTGTGCCTGTCCTTTTTAAACAAACCCTGGAGAACAAGGAAACGGAAGAGGGAAAATCTGTCTCTTTGCGCTGTGAACTCACAAAAGCTGATGCCACTGTGGTGTGGAAGAAGGGAGAAGCCACACTCCAGGCAAGTGCCAAATATGAAATGAAGCAGAAGGGAACAGTGGCAGAGCTGGTGATTCATAATGCAGAGCCAGAAGATGCGGGAAGATACACCTGTGACACTGGAGACCAGCAGACCACAGCCCAAGTCAAAATCCATGGTAGGAATAAGACACCTGCTTGTGACCATTTGTTATTGTTCTTGCCATGGTCCTGCACATTTACAGCGAGTGTTCAGGAAAAAAGGGGATCCATACAAATGAATGGCAGCTCTGGCTGGGTCCATTGTGTTATCTGTTTCCTAGGACAATAACTTCATACTAAAACATAGCAATCAAATGTCATTAACCTGATAACAAGGTATATTTTCTTGCCTCTGAAATAACTGTTCTGCTTTCTTCTTGAGACAGAGGCACTTACCTGAGCTCTAAGGTAAGAAGGGCCTCAGCCACCTGCTTCATTAAACAACATGCAGTTCTGTTCTGTACTTATTGAGCAAGATTTCCATGTATTTGTGACCAACAGCATTTGTGCAGCAGAAGAATAATTATTTTTATATTTTATTTATTGGAAAATAATTATTTTTTTTCCCCCAAAATCATGGTATGCTATTGTAAATGCAAGTAGAGTCCTGGAAGTGCAGGTAGGTCAAGGTTTGTTAGCTGTGCCAAGAGAATTTGTTTCAGCCTTTTAAGTCCCATATGGAGTAAAGTAAAATGAGAATGCTTCATTCCTCAGCCGTCTCTGCACTCATCAAAGAGGAGCTTAAGAGTCTGGAAGCTCTGGAAGGTGGAACAGCCACGCTGCGCTGCCAGCTGAGCACAGAGGCCCCCGTGGAGTGGAGGAAGGGGCACGCTGTTCTCAGGCCAAGTAACAAGTACAGGATGAGACAAGAGGGCACTGTGGCTGAGCTGCTGATCCATGATGTGGACACAAAGGATGCTGGAGACTACACATGTGTAGTGGGAAGCCAAAAAACCACAGCAGCCTTATCAGTGAATGGTAAAAAGTCAGAAATAACCCATGAAACTCTGGAACGTTTCTGTCCATCCCTTCCGTCCTCCTTTCTGTACATTCTCTTTCAACACCTACTTTTATGTCCTGCATCTACTTTTGTCATCTTTCCATTTTTTCTTGTTGCTATCACTCCTTTCCCCAATCCTTGTCCACGATCTGTTTTCATTATGACCAATATTGCATGTGTTTGTTGTAATGTCTTCTCAGAGACCCTTCTCAAGTGAAGGGTGCTGACATGCATGTATGCTTTCCTGAATTAGTATGGAAAAAGATTCCTTGGGAATTTCTGTTGAGGAGGGTTCATTACTTTTAATGATGAGGATGAGTTTGTCCTTTGGATGTGGGATCCAGATCAAATCAGAGACTGATTTACACAGAAAAAGTTACTAGAGAGTGGGTTTTGCCAGGCACAAAAAAAGGAAGGGTGTGATTATGGATAAGGGTGTGAGGATAAGAATTTGATCAATCACAATTCAGCCTCTGACCAGAGGTGCTGGGCAGGGCCCTGCATTGCGATCCCTTGTTCATTCTGCGTCTCTCAGCCCTGCCAGTCCATTTCAAAAAGGAGCTGAAGAATGAGGAAGCCACGGAGAGTGGAACGGCCACGCTGCAGTGCGAGCTGAGCAAGGCAGGCAGCTCGGTTGAGTGGAGGAAGGACGGAAAGGTACTGATGACAAACAGCAAATACAAAATGAGACGGGAAGGCCGCTTTGCTGAGCTAGTAATCCAAGACCTAGACTTGACCGATGCTGGAAGTTACACCTGTGTGTGTGAAGACCAGAAGACAACAGCTACTTTGAGAGTGAATGGTAAACATTCTACCCATGTTTCTCATTAAGCCCCAAATTTAGTGTGTTTGTCAGTGTTTGCTGGTTGCCTGTAGCTCGGTCAGTATGATTTCAAATAATTTTCATGTTAGCTCTGTGGAGCCAGAGTCACCCTACTTATAATATTTCCTTGTGCTTTTTTAGCTTTGAGACATCTTAGCAATGTTCTATATTGTTTTCTCTATTTTTTTTTTTCTCTCTGGTCCAGGAGATCTTCCTCCCCCTTACAACTGCATCCTAGCAGTAGTACATTTGATTAAATGCATATGCTGTAGGCCAGTAATTCACAGAAAAGACCAGATCATTTTGTTATATTTCTGATTCCATCTCTGTTGGTATTGCATCCTTCAGCCTTGCCTATCCTCTTCCAAGAAGAACTGGTGAACAAGGAAGCTACAGAGGGTGAGGCAGTTGCTTTGCACTGTAAACTGAGCAAATTGGCTCCCGTTGAGTGGAGAAAGGGGAATAAAGTCCTCAAACCAAGTGAAAAATACAAAATAGAGCAGGAAGGCCCCTTTGCAGAGCTGATCATCCAGGATTTGGATTTGACAGATGCTGGTGATTACAGCTGTGTGTGTGGAGATCAACAGACTACGGCTGCTTTGACAATAAATGGTAAAAAGAAATTCTCTGCACACATCCCAAGTAAACCTGCATAATTCTGAACTCTTCCTCTTTTTCTCCTGTTACATCTGATCTCTGTATACTTTCCATTTCTGTCCCTTGCTGATTATTCCCCTCTTTTTCTCCTCTGTCTCTCTCTCTCTGCACACCCTTCACCTGATCCCCTCTTGATGTTCTATTTTTCTTCCTCTATTCTATTTTTCTTCCTTTGTACTATGGTTGAATGTGGAGTACAAGTCCCAGCTCAACACAATCTCCAAGTCCAGTGTACCTGCTGTTTTAAAATTTTCTCATAGGGATTGTCCTAAAATTGAGATTAATATTCACTTTCATTACTTAGACTGCTACACCTGCTACTGCTATAAGTGGAAAAAGTTTTTAAAAACGTGTGATGCTACATAAGGATTCTTACTAAAAAAATACTCTTTATTATGGTCCTGCTATTCATAGGCCTTTAAAAAATTGTAAATATATATACTTATATATATAATATATATTTAATATATTTAAATATAATATTTATTTTTATATAATATGATATAAATATATATATTTATTTATACCAATTTTATTATAATTCTCCCAGAACATATCCTGTATATCTGCAGAAAACCAATAGCATGTTTGCAAGTGTTTTACTTAAGGAGCTACATTTATAAAAATACAGACATTGCCATGATCCATGCACTTCTGTAGAACTGGTGCTTTGCTCCAGGGAAACAAAATGCTCTAGGCCTCATACTGACATATGGCCTCTAATTTTATCCCTTTAATTTTATGATGCATATAATAAAGGGTAGATGACTTGTCAAGTTTGTAGAGAAACAAGATTGCTTTCAAAATAAATTTTAAAGGGACAGGAAAAAAAAAAAAAAAAAGGCAAATTAAAATATCTTGTGAATTGTTGGAGATCGAACACAATCCTGGAGTGTGAAGGCTTTGTGACTTTAGTGATGTGCAGGTTCAGGTAGACAAGGGACAAGAGCCAGCAGGTCATGGGCCAGGCTTTCTCAGCTTTGATGCTGTGTCTGTATTCCATTTACTCTGCAGTCCTACCCACTCTTTTCACCAAAGAACTGAAAGATGCAGAAGCTACAGAAGGTAAAAGTGTCTCTCTGCGCTGTGAGCTGAACAAGGCTGCTGCTAATGTGGAGTGGAAAAAGGGATTCAAGACCCTCAAATCAAGTGACAAGTATAAAATGAAACGAGAAGGTGTTGTTGCTGAGCTTATAATCCAAAATCTAGACACAACGGATGCTGGAAATTATTCCTGCGTGTGTGGAGAGCAGCAGACTATGGCAGTTTTAACAGTACATGGTAAAACTAACGAAACAAGACACATACTAAAATTAACTATCTGTTTTCTCTGTCCATTTGGGCAGACACCTGGTTACCATCCTTCCTTCTGCCAGGCTCATACCCACAGCCCACTGATGTCAATGAAGTGTTTGTATTGGTGTCAGCGTGGCTGGTGTGCATGGCACAAGAGGGGTGTCAAAATACAAGCTCAGAGAAAAGATAGGCAACGGGGATGGCTGCTACCATTTTAGTGAGAGTCAATCATTTTGGTTTTCCTTTATCAGACTTCCTGTTATGCTCAAGCCTATTAAAATGGACTATGACTTAGTGGTGTTAAGGTTTCATTACATTTAGAAACATTAGCTAATTCCCTAGAATCTTATTCCCTAGAATCTTGTGTCCCATTGTTCCTGGGACAACAAGGTGCTTTTATAGATACAGGCCAGTTGTCATTGTATTCGCTTACTCTTCTGTGTAAAGCAAGCCCAAACTTTTGAAGTGATGATCATGCTCATTGCAAACTTTGATTTTTACTGCAACTGATATATTGGAAAGAATATGTCAATTGAAGTGAAAATGCTTGTTTTCCCATCATGTATTGAAATGAGCAATTTCATTTCAAACTGACATTTAGAATGAAACTTCGGTGTTTCATTTTTTAATGTAGAATTAGAGATAATGAGAGTCTTCTCATTTACTTAAGTTTGTGAGAACATAGTAAATATCCTCCCTTCGTTATGCTTTAAAACTTCCTGTGAGAAAACCATTTTTTTCAGAAATTTCAAATTTGTTTTTATTTCTTTGAAATTTCACAGGAAAAAAATTGTTTTCTACTTCTGTTGGTTTGTGACTCTGAGTACACGTAAAATATCTTTATGGGTTACTGTAAGCACTGAATCCTTTTGCAGTGATTTTATTCCTCATACTGTTTCACAGAAACTATTGACAATTTATGTTCTTGTGCTGATAAACCAATTCAAGATAAGAAGTAAAAGGGAAATTAAACATCAGTGTTTAATTTTAACTCTTTGGATCGTTACATCTCACTGCTCATATTGCTGTCTCTCAGCTTTGCCTGCGTTTTTCAAAGAAGGTTTGAAAAACAGAGAAGCCACAGATGGTGCAACAGCCACGCTGCACTGCGAGCTGAGCAAGGTCGGGGTCCCAGTGGAGTGGAAAAAGGGGGACAAGACACTCAAACCAAGTGATAAGTATAGGATGAGACAAGAAGAAACCTCTGCAGAGCTGTTGATCCGAGATCTGGAGGTAGAAGATACTGGAGAATATACTTGTGTGTGTGGAGATCAGAAGACCTCAGCTGTCCTGACAGTCCATGGTAAAAAACAAACAAACAAACAAAACATTCTCCTCTATGATAGCAGAATTTCAGAGATTTCCTTTTTCTCTGACAGATCTCTTTCTCACCCATGTTGATGTTCTGATTTTGCAGCCTTTTCTTGGTTTGCTGGCTACCTTTATTTCATCCTGTCACTGTTTGTCAGTTTAGCACTGATGGCCTTTTGGCAGCATGGATTTGTGAGAGTTTCTTATCCTAGACCCTTCTGCATGTTGTTAGAGTGAAAAGGCAGCTGTATGTAAGGCCAAAAGTGTCTAGGCATCTAGCAAATAGCTTGTTCTCAGAAGGATTGTCCCGTGTCTCACTGGTGTCAGTGGACTGAAGGAATGGTCAGTTAGTGTGCTGAGCTTGGTTAGCAAGAGATTTTTGTTCTCTGTTTGGGAGAGAATTACTGTCTTTTGCAGGACCGTGATACATTGTGTTGATGAAATGGCACTTTCAAAAAACAAATGAACAAAAATCACCATCAACAAGCCATTAAATCAGGACTCTGACGGTCCTGATTTAGAGAGAGGTTAGGCAAAATTTGTTCCTGTTTCTGCCACGGTGAATAATGAAAACCTTTGGTTACACCTCAGGCAGCAGCAGTTCACGTAGAGTTCCAGTAACTGAAAGAAATGTTTTTATTTGAGGTATGTCTTAAGGATTTCTCAGATTTCTTGGCATGCTTTTATACACTTTTACCTCTTCTTTCTCCCAGTCAAAGGTACTTCTGTTCTTGCCTTCCCCTGAGCTGGCACTTTCTTCCTTGTGCAATTCACTTCCTTTTTACTACTGTGACAAACCACAAGGCAACATGCAGAGTGCTGCCGGAAAAAACACCCATATTCCTCATATTAGAGCCTTTCTGCCCTTGAAAATTATGGCTTAAAGGTGCACCTAAAATTATATTACTTTTTTTTTTTTTTTTTTTTCCTGAACAAGGAACATTAGTTAAGGTGTTAGGAAAGATGTTTCATGTGAAGACCTCCAGCTAGCAGTGCTGTTATCAAGGGCTATGACTTTCAAGTAGAATTCATGTCATTAGTGTTCAAGATAGATGAATTTAGACTAAAATGGATAGAGAGGACCACTGAAATCAGCAAGGAAATGGCAAGTGTACTCCATAAAGTAATGCCAGAAGTAGGTTATTGTGGCAATTATCCCTGTGAGACCCCATTTTTTAGTTAGTGCAAGATCACTGCTTACAGAGACTGTATGTTTTGTTTTCCTGTGATAGTGAAAGACAGGCCTCAGGACCTAGTCCTAAATTCCTCAAGGTCCAGTCAATGGTTTTGATGAACTCTGTTTATATTACGCTCCTTAGCTTTGCCTACACTGTTCAAAAAAGAGCTCGCCAATATGGAAGCCACAGAAAGCGGGACAGCTGTTCTGCAGTGTGAGCTAACCAAATCCACTCCAGTGGAGTGGAAGAAAGGGCAAGAGATGCTCAAGCCTAGTGACAAGTACAAAATGAGGCTGAAGGATACCATTGCTGAGCTGACAATCCATAACCTGGAGGAACAAGATGCAGGAGATTACACGTGTGTGTGCGGAGAGAAGACAACTACTGCATCCTTGACAGTGAATGGTAAAATACATAAATTTAATTGGAATTTTTTGTCATCTGTGCACTCATGTAGGATCACAAACAAGTCTTGATTATATCCATTAATTTAAATTTTTATGACAGCTGTGTCAAACTCTGCAAATATCTTTTACTGAAAGTCTATCACTTGGGAATGATAAATGGCATCACAGTTTTTTCTGTCCCTGTTCTATCATGTTAATTGAGTCTGGAAGCAGATAATGAAGACCTTGGTCATAAATAGCACTTTCAGTATTTCCATGAATTGATTTCTAGGCTTATCACAGAGATTTCACTTCTTTGTCTTGAATAGAACTGGAAGGTGGTCTGTTATGATAACAATTGAGAAATATAGGTGGAAAGATGCATTGCAGCCTGGAATTTTAAGTACCGTAGCATTCCTTTTGATTGTTCATCCTATCTTAAGACAGAGCTGTGCGAGTTCATGTAAAGCTTGGGGCCAGCTTTCTGTTGTTTTTATCCTAAAATGCCTTTAAAACATACATCCCAGTACTGAAGTCATAGTTCTGCAATACTGATTTCCAGTTCAGTTTATACATGCTGAAAGGAGTATGTCACAAAGAATAAGGCAGGGATGCCCCTAAAATTGTTGTTGTTTGTCTCTCTGGTGCTGTATATTTTAATCACAACTTTTAGAGATTAAAGGGTTTAATCCAGTGGAGCAGACAAGACGCAGTATTTCCTCGCTTTTAAAGTGCTCTCTCTTCACCTGTGATCTTCAGCCCTTCCTCCGCATTTTAAAAAAGAATTGAAGAACATGGAAGCCATAGAAAATGGTACAGTCACTTTGTGCTGTGAACTGAACAAGCCTGCAGCTTCTGTGGAATGGAGGAAAGGAGACAGAGTCCTAGAGCCAAATGACAAGTTCTCCATAAAATGCGAGGGCACAATTGCTGAGCTGATGATCCGTGACTTAGATCTGACAGATGCTGGAGATTACACATGCTGTTACGGAGATCAGAAAACTACAGCTGCCCTAAAAGTGAATGGTAAAAAACTCATGTAACTAATTAAGTAGATTATTTCTGACCAGCTGTTTCTTAAAAACATGATAGGATCAGCCTAGAAATTGCAGCCATATTTCTGAAGTTAGCTACGTACAGTTGGACATGGGTATAAAGGCCTGAATGCACTGGTCAATACCAAGCAAAGGTCAGGCATTTCTTGCAAAAAAAAAAAAATCAGTTATTCATCTAGGTTCCATGTCACTTCTTTGATGCTTGTGTGCAGCAGTAGTTGCTTAAAAAGAAAAGTCATGTTATTCTGATGTTGGTTGATAAGACATTGCAATCCCAAAGCTGGCAATATTAGAATTTGGTAATAAGTTATTTTTGATAGTTTTCAGTGTGGTGTTAAACGTTCTTTGAGAATAATTTCACTGTCAAGTTCTGCTAGATCATTATCTGAGGATAAATCTCATGGAAAAATGAGATTGATGCCTCAGATATAGTTTCATTTATGAACTTTTTTGGTAATGGTCTGCATTGTAATAGAACTTAGACACTGC
The DNA here is from genome assembly GCA_011076525.1 of Nettapus auritus. NCBI lineage: Eukaryota > Metazoa > Chordata > Aves > Anseriformes > Anatidae > Nettapus > Nettapus auritus. Next base: position 2,812,373 of record CM021766.1, read on the forward strand.
AGTTAAGCTTCGTTTTCCATTGTGCCAGCAGTAGCCAAAGTAAGGCAGGACTCAGTCTTGCAGAGTCTGAAGAAATGGACTAGTATGTTTCTCCATTTCATGCCATAGACCCTGTCATAGTAAAAAGCTCTGCTTTATGAAAAAGATGTTCTCCAACTTGCCACAGTCACCATCATATTTTTCTCAAAGTGATTATAAATTCTAGTTTGATTAGGGAAGGTTTTACTTGTCACACATGGTCCACGGACCACAGATAAGTAGTCACTTGGATAGCTACTGTGGTCATACATTCTCCTCATTTTGAACTCCTCAGCCTTGCCTGCACATTTCAAGGAAGAGATGAAGAACGAGGAAGCCACAGAAGGTGGAACAGCCACACTACAATGTGAGCTATCTAGGGCTGCCTCTGTGGAGTGGAAAAAGAAACACAAAGTGCTCAAATCAAGTGAAAAATATACTATGAGACAGGAAGGTACCACAGCACAACTACTGATCCATGCTTTAGAAGTCAAGGATGCTGGGGAGTATACCTGTGTGTGTGGAGACGAGAAGACTACTGCAGCATTGACAGTACACGGTAAAAGAAAAACAAAAACACACAAACACAGAAATTAGAAATTATACTTTTGTGTGGTGTTTCTCCTGTAGTAGTGACACACACTGAGTTCTTTCTCTAATCTTGACATCATTAATTCTGTCTGTAATGCATTTATTTATTTATTTTCATTTATTGTGATTTTAATCTAATTCTAACTAGAATTCTAGCTCCATGTATTATACTAACACTTTTATCTTTTCCTTTCCCTGCTCTTTTTGGTGCATGGCTCTATTGCTTTGCACCACACTGAAGGCTGAAGGATTCCACATGCTTGCATTTTTTGTTCTGGTTTACATACTTCTGACTTGGACCTAGAGAGATGGAGTAGCACGCAGATTTGTGCTTCTTAAAAAAGAGTGATCTTAGATTTCAAGTCACATTGGGATTTGACAGATTATTATGAATAGTGCAAACAAAACTTGATTCAATGCAACTTTTTTATATAGCTATGACTGAGGGTCATGTAGATTTGTATTCTGATATTGCGGAATAGTCAGCATTATGAAGTATGAGAGTGCTTCACAGTCCTCAGTCAAATACATCTGTAAACTTCCTTTGAAAGAGAGAAGAACTTTATTTCCACAAGTAATGTAGGACAGTAGGAAGTGGTTTTAGCCATCTTTCTGACTTTAAAAGTCAGTATGAGTTGATTTCTTTGCTTCAGTGCCCAGACTTTTTCATCTTGATATTTAACTGTAACACAAGGATGGGTTTAATCTTGCACTACCAATTTAGCTGTGGAAAACAGAACTGGAAAGAACATTTACAGATCATCTAGTCCATCCTTAAGCCCCACATCATCATCCTTACCTAGTCTGCACTTAAAAACTCTAATAGTAAAGAATCTGCAGTTCCCCTGGGTACTCATTCAACTTACTAGATGCTAGAAAGTTCTCCCTAATCCCAACAAAAATCTTTCTTGAGCTGTCTTATATCCTTACTTCTTTTCCCATGCCCCGTGGACAAGGAGAAATATTATTTTCTCCCCGTGACTTTCCAGATTTGAAAATTTTTATCTTGTCTCCTCCTCTATTCTCTTTTCCGGACTAAGAAACTTCTTTCCTTTCACTCTTTCTTCGTAGGTCATGTTTTCTAGACTTCAGCTCATCTTTGTTACCTTCTGGACAATCTTCAGTTAATCCCCATCTTTCTAGAAGTGTGGTGGCCCAAAGTGGACTAAAGTGCTCCATCTGAGGCTTTCCAGACTGGAGTAGGATGGAAGGACCTCATGTGTCTTGCATATGACATTCCATTTTATACATCCTATTATGACAGTTCCTTTATTCACATCAGAACTGCATTTCTTGGCCTGTGGTTGTGCTGTGATCTCTTGTAACCTCAACCCTCTCTCGGCGGATCTGCTGCTATTGTTCCGTATCTTGTAGTGGTGTGGCTGATTATTTGCTCCTAAATATTTTATGCCTGTTCTTGCTGGATTACAGCCTTTTCTTTTTTTTTTTTTTTTTTTTTTTTTCACCATTGCTTCATCAAGATCTTTATCCTAATCCTGTTTAACAAAGTGCTTTCAGTTTCTCTCTCTTCCCAGCTGCTTGAGATCACCTGCCAAATTAGTAAAACTAGTCTACATTTCATTGTCCGAGTCACTAAAGAAAATGCTGAATGCTACTGGGCTCCAGAGTATTGAAGTACTCTGCTCAAATCATTCTTTCTTTGTGGCTGTAAAATATAGTTGATTATTCTTTGACTGGTTTTCAAACTGATAGTGCTTTCTACCTATAATTATTTCAGGATAATAGCTTTAATAAAATCAAGGTGTACAGCATATACTATGTCCATCGGTAAAATTTACTAATTTAATTAAAGAAAAATTACATTGGTCCACTCCTTCATGAAGAGAATAGCTCTTGGCAAATCCAAGTGAACTGCTACAATATTGTTCAGAGAATTAAAGTTAAGCTAAAATGTCCATTATTCTTTGCATCCTCTCTCTGCCCCTCCCTGTCCCGTCTTTTACAAGCCAAGCACTGTGGGTGAAATTCAGCTCAATGAGTAAGACTGGTGAGTATTCCTAAATTCCTGTTGTTATCAAGGGAGATCTAGTCAACGCAGTCAGGGGAAGCCAGGGAGACATCCAGTTTACATTGTAGCGGATGTTTACTGATAGATGGATAGCAGATAGATCCATTGGCTCCACTGACTTTGTCTGGATCTGTCCTGGGAGCATAGACTCTTGCTTTACATTGTGACAATTACGTGCCTGTATTTCAGTCTGTGAGACATTTCCCACCTCTGAATTTCTAATTTTCTGTACTTCTGGAACATCTGTTCTCTTTGATTTCTCCAGTGCAACTGTTTATGTCTGATATTGGTTCAGCTTGTTCCTTAAGCATTTCAGGACACGTCATCACACCAAGGTGCTTTTGAGAATATTATTTAAATGTTCTCCAATCTGTTTTTTTCTTTATCCAAGTCAGAATATCTATTACTTTTGTAGCTATCATTAACCTTTAATATTAAAAAAGAAAAAGGAGGTAGACACTTCAGTTTTCTCTGTGTCACCAACTATCAACTTACATTCCTGAAAGAGAGGTAGACCAACTTGTTTCTTGTTGTTTTTCTTCCTTCTAATCTGCTTAAGGAATATCATTGTATTATTTCTGTTTCTTTCTAGTACAAGCTGTCCAGATTTTCTGGGATTTGCATGACAATATTCTGATACAACCAAGTACCACAAGGCGAGAGCAGAGGATACCAGCCAGTTGCTGGATACAACTACACAGAATGTGCATCTGTGTCTGGAGACATTTGATATCAGCATCATTTTATAGATTACCCTTCAGCACTTCTTTCATATCAGTCTCTTTGTCCATGAGGTGCCAGAGCCCAGGAACGGGGAACTACCCTTGACCCTCGTGAGACATGCAGAGAAGCTGACCTTTCTGATTTTGCCTCTATATTCTGTAATATTTCTTTCACAGTGATCTAAACCGCCCATATTTTATAGCTCTCCTGAGTTTCAGGACATTGAAAGACGCTGAACGATTTAGGCAGGTTGTCCCTGATGGTACTTGTAGTTGCATAGTCTGTGTAATTATGTCCTTAATATTGTTTTTTTTGTTGTTGTTTTTGTTTTGTTTGTTTGTTTGTTTGTTTGTTTTCCAAGAAGCTTTCTGCTCTCTTAAACCTTGACCTTTAAATTTGCTTCTACTTCATCATAATTAACAATTCTTAAATTATTGAAGCTTGCCTCCTTGTTTCCCACATAATTTCCCTTTTCTCCATCATTGCCTGTTCTAAAATCCATGAGCTCTCCTGCTTCATATTGGTGGCTGCCCCATTGTCTTCCACATCTGTATTCCCAAATACTTATTTCTTTATGGTTGGAGTCAGGACTTGGAGATGCTCCTCTTTGTTTCTTTCATATGTATATTCTTTATCCAAAAGTGGTCCCCATCCCTTTCCAAAGACTTAGCAGTCATCATCCCATCCTACTACTTTCACAGTACACTTTACCATCACAGTCCCATCCAGTCTTATCCTTTAAATGATTCCATTCTATGTTCCAAAAGAGGTGGGTGTTATGATACTCCTGAACCTCCTGGTGTGATAGTCTTACAGAAGATATTCACAATGGAGACATCCTACTTTGCTTCCCCTTTTATTGTTACTGAAGCACTTTCTACACATTTGTGTGATTTTGCCCTTCAGCCTCATTCTAACTTTCAGGCTAGGTCTGTAGGCACCTTTAATGCATAAACCTTTTCATTTTTCCTTTAGCTTTTTTTTTTCCTGATGATGGTATAAACTCCTATATCAACCTTCCAGGCTGAATTATACTGAGAAAGTTATAGTTTTGACCATACATAAAGTCTTCCCATTCCTGCTGTTTGTGGCTGTGATACAAACTGGTATCTTCCTTCTGTGCAATGGTTCTCACTGTCAATAATGAGGCATGGATAGATAGTGTTAAACATCAGATTAAATTTTTATTTTTTGGTGGCCAAAAGTTGCATGTCGTGAAAATATTTGCTCCTTTGTTTCTCAGCCCTTCCTGCTCTCTTCAAAGAAGAGTTAAGAGATGAGGAAGCCACTGAGGGCGAAGCAGTCACTCTGCGCTGTGAGTTGACCAAGACTGCTCCATTGGAATGGAAAAAGGGGCACAGAGTACTCAAACCTAGTGAGAAATACAAAATGAGGCAGAAGGATGCCACTGCAGAACTGGTGATCCATAACCTAGATGAGAGAGATGCTGGTGATTACACCTGTGTGTGTGGGGATAAGCAGTCCACAGCTTCCTTAACAGTACATGGTAATAACCATTTTCATCTAGATGTCCTCATTATCAAGCTTTTGATTTGATTTTTTTTTTTTTTTCCACATGTCCATTGTTATCTCTGCATAGTTCTTGTCTGACATTGCACATCATGGTAATTAATTTGCATTTTATGATCTAAGGGGAAAACCTACACCCCATACAAACTGGCTTTAGGACCTGATCCCTAATGAAATAGAGACCAGGCCCTAAGACATCTCCCCACTGTTGCTCTAGCTTTTCCCCGTCGCCGTTCTGCCCCTCATCCGGAGGCTGTGTTTGTGTCTCCATTTTAACCTTCTGTCATTGCATCCTCAGCACTGCCTGCACGCATCAAGGAAGGCCTGAAGGATGAGGAAGTAACAGAAGGTCGAACGGCCACTCTGCGCTGCGAGCTGACCAAAGTTGCTCAGGCAGAGTGGAGAAAGGGAAGCACTTTGCTCAAAGCCAGTGACAAATACAAAATGAGACAGGAGGGCACGGTCATGAAGCTGCTTGTCCATGATGTAGAACTGAAAGATGCTGGAGAATACACTTGTGTGTGTGGAGAACAGGAGACAACAGCTGCCTTGATAGTGAATGGTAAAAAACCCTATATCCATATATCTGTGCCATTGTGTATTTCTTTACCAGCTCATCACTATTTGTTGTATGTTCACCTGTGGATGAATTTGTATAATTTTGTAAGCTGTCTTTAAGATCTGGCTGCATCCAGGCTACTTTTCCATTTGTTGGTTTATCTAATGTCCTAGGATTATGAGGAAAGGAACCCCTTTCCACACTAAAATGTTCTGTTTCTGTACCTCCTCATCCCTCCCATCACCTGTGTGACATGTCTTTTTAATGTCCTATGTCCATTTTGTGACCTTCAGCCCTGCCTGCACTTTTCAAAGACGAACTGAAGAACGTGCAGGCCATGGAAAGCCAAACAGCCACTCTGCGCTGTGCGCTGACCAAGGCTGCATCTGTGTCATGGAAGAAAGGAAACAAAATACTCAGAGCAAATGAAAAATACATCATGCGGCAGGATGATGTCCTTGCTGAGCTGGAAATCCGTGAGCTAGATCTTCAGGATGCAGGAGATTACACCTGTGTGTGTGGAGACCAACACACCACTGCTTCTCTGACAGTGAATGGTAAATTCATATTGCAGATGACTGTCCATTATTTGTTTCTTTGCAGCATCCTGCTGCTGTATGAAGTGTTCACCTCTAAGCTTTAGGCTTTTTCCTAGGAATTAATTTGCATTCAGAAAAGGAGAACTTTTTGTTCTTGCATCATAATTTTGTCTGATATACCTGAAAAGGGGGCTGAGGAAATGACTATTTCATCTTGTAGACAGATGGTTATGCTGCATATTTAAGGTCACAACGCCCAGGAAATTATCCCATGGAGGGTAACTGTGTCATATGTTCTTTAAGTTGCATTTTGAATCCATCCTTTGATGTACTGTACTTTGACCTTTCAGCTGAGCACTTCTTTTCTCTTTTTCACTGGTGGATTTAGATTTCCAGGTCATTGTAGTGTTAGCCCCAACAGATAAATTATCTGACTTGGACAGAATTAAACTCAAATTAATAGTTCATTATGCTGATCACAAATGCAGAGGTCTTCGTTTAAATACATTGTCTATTGACTTTCCATTCCCAGCCCTGCCAGTGGTTTTCAAGGAAGAACTGAAAAATGAAGAAGTCTTGGAAGGAACATCAGTTTCTCTGCATTGTGAATTAAGCAAAGAAGCTCCAGTGCAGTGGAAAATAGGGTCCAAACTGCTAAAAGCAAGTGACAAATATCAAATGAGTCAGCATGGCACCACTGCTGAGTTGGTCATTTGTAACCTAGATGTAAAAGATTCTGGAGATTACACCTGTGTTTGTGGTGACCAGAAGACAACAGCAACTTTAACAGTTCATGGTAAAAAGTCATTATTAAAATTAATAAATAGCATTGTAGATAGTAATCATTCTGAAATTCAGCTGTTTCTGCCATTGCTCAATAATTTGTCTTGTTATATTTTTTTTTTCTTTCTGAGAAAATAATAGCTCAGGGAAAATTTTGGGGTCAAATTTGTTTCCCTTTAAAAGGAGAATGAGATATTTCTTTCTGTTCAGGATCCCTTTTCTTATGTATTTACGTTTTCTAGCTCCTTTACCCCTCACCACCACAGTTCATTTCAGCCAGCTTCAGTCTTCTCCAAAACATGCAGACAGGGGTCTGACAGGTGCCCTGCTCTACAGCACTGCTCAGAGAAGTGAAGGATGGGGAAGCAGAAGGAAGAGAAGTCTTGGTGCTGTGTGACCTGGCCACCGCTGCTCCTGGGCAGTGGCAGGAAGGGTACCACATTCTTTAAGGCATGCAGGAGGAGATAAGATTTCAGAGTCATTACGTCTAACCTAGGTTTGAAGGATGCAGGAGTCTGCACCTCTGTGTGGGGACCAGCAGAGTAAGGACTACTTTGACAGTTAGAGACTAAGAAAAACACAACATAGGTTATCAACAGTTATCCCCTTCTTTATCGTACTAGCTTCCAACAGACCAATACAGAAATACATCTTTGTGTTATGTTAATAATCTCATTGCCTGATATTATCCTCTTGTGTACTTAAAGAGTATCTATTTTAATGGAGTAGAAGCCCTTGTCTCTGAGCAACTTGGTTGCAGATCCAGTTCTGTCCTTCCAGCTTTTTCCAAAAACTCCTGAGTCTGCACTGAGCTTTCCTGAATGATGGACTTTTTCTGACATGTCCTGGAAGTGCTCTTTGTATACTGCACAGCTAACAGTATTTGTGCACGAGGCATAGTTGTGGGTAAATGGTAATAATTTGTTTTCCTGAAGTTTTTTCATTCTCTGGTTTCCAATTTTCAAAATGGGAAATAGTGAGAACTTGAAATTCTCCACTTACATGTAATCACCCTTCAAATTTCAATTTAAAACTAAAAGCAGTTTTCTTTTGAACTCTGGCTGCTTTCATACAGATGAGGCTATAAATTTTTAGTAAAAACAAAACAGAAAATGAAAACATTTTTCTACTAGCCTCCAAATACTGCACCCATTAGTGTTACTTGTGAGTGCAGTTGACCCTTTCAGTATTGTTCTTTCACTGTGACAAACGACAGTCAGGGAACTGATCACTTATGGTAAGGAAAACGTAATTACCTTGCCTGAAGAAGGTTGCTGTCAGGGTTTCTGAACTAGGCTATAGCTAACATTTAGAATAGGCTGAAAAAGGGAGGTGTAAAGGGAAATAATCCCAAGCATGGAAAAGAAATTAGGATTTTAATTCTGGTTTTCTACTGACCATTTGTCGATGTTGCATCCTTCAGCTCTGCTACCACTCTTTAAGGAAGAGCTAAAGAATAAGGAAGCAGAAGAAGGTGGAGATGTCACCCTGCACTGCGAGCTCACCAAGGCTGCTCCAGTGGAGTGGCAGAAGGACCAGAAGATTCTCAAAACAAGCAAGAAATACAAAATGAGGCAGGAAGGGACCCGGGCAGAGCTGGTGATTCATGAAATAGCTGAGGAGGATGCAGGAGACTACACCTGTGTGTGCGGAGAGCACCAGACCACAGCTGTCTTAACAGTACAGGGTAAAACTATCCTGACCCCCTATTTCCTAACTAGAAATGTCTATCCTCTGCTGACAGGTGTTCGATTTCCCATGTCTGTTTGTTCAACCTTATCAGCTGAAGTTCCACTTATTTGAAACAGTATTACCTGTCTTTGGTGACCTTTGATTAGAAAATACCACTATGTATTCTTCTCTGTCATCCTTTTGTCTTTTCCTTTCCTTGAACACAAATCTGCTTTCCTTTCATCTTTCCCTCCTGGTATTCCCTTACTAGCATATAAAACCACTATTCTTTTATCTTTCCTTTTCTGCTCTTCTTTCCTAAAACACAATTCTGCTTTTTCTTTCCCTTTCCTTTCTGGCATTCTCAATGCCTAGCATTTGAACATAGGGTATAAAAAGCATTATCTAGAATAAGGCTGTGTTAGTTATTTCTTCTGTGCTGAGGTATGTTTATATTGGATTTTGTGCCCGTAACAGCTGTCCTAATGCACAGAGATAGGTTTGCACTTGGATTCTGGTTTCCTAGGCAGGATATTTTAATTTAGTTTCCCCTTTGTGGGGTGAGTCATTACATTTAAGATCTGAGATATCCAACCTTGTTAAACAGGTGGAATATCCTGTTGTCTCACCTAGAAGGACATATGTGAAGTTCACAAAAGTTATTTCAAGGACATGACTTGCAGTGGTTACTAGAATTAAGCAAATGGGGAAAGTATGCTCTGAGGCAGGAATACAGGCTTGGGATTCAGCATTTGGAGATTTTCTCTGGTGTCAAGAGGCGTCTTTGAGCCCTGGCTGAATCTTTTCAAGGGCACCTCAAGGAAGAAGGAACAATTATGAGGAAGGAGTTGTGCCAACACACAGAGCTCAGCGGGGCTGCTCTGTAAGAAGGAAAGGACATTACAAAGGACTGAATTTTGTGAAAGATGCTATCACATGCGTTAACTAAGGAGTTCACAGATGATGCTCTTGGTTCTTCTTATATGGAAACTGGTAGAAAGCAGATGTAAATCTCTTGATGACATTACAATTATGCTAGTAGGAAGCCAGCAAAAACCAAAAGGATTAAGGCATATATTCCCAGTAGTATGTTTTCCTTTCTCTTTCCTCTCTTTGTTGCTGATGCTCTGCCCCTCCATAACCTTCACAACCGTACCCTGTCACTTTCTACTCCCACCCACCCCAGGAGATATCCTCAGTTTGTAATACATTTTACCTGCATCCTTCAGCTGTGCCTCCCCTTTTCCAAGAAGAATTGACCAACATGGAAGCAGTAGAAGGTGGAACAGCCACTTTGCACTGTGAGCTCAGCAAGGCATCTGCCCCTGTCCAGTGGAAGAAAGGCCATCGCATCCTCACCTCGGGCAACAAGTACAGCATGAGCCAGGAAGGCTGTGTCGTGGAGCTGGTAGTTCATGATTTAGACTTGAATGATGCTGGAGATTATACCTGTGTGTGTGGAGATGAGACCACTACAGCTGCCTTAACAGTGCATGGTAAAGTAACCCTTGGGACTAAGGTTCTCCAGACCTTAGACCTACCCAAATCTCTGTTGCTGTGGTCTGTTCCCATTCCCTTTCTGTTTGCTCAGGCTTTTGTGTTCATTTGGAGGTATTTTATGTGCTTCTTCCTACTGTTGGAATAGGGAAAATAGTTGCCTATTGGTATTTGTAATCCTCAGCTGTGTTGGTTCTTCTTCTCACTGTCCTTGCCCTGATGCAGTGTCCAGGGAAGCTAGGGAAGATTTTCCCATTGTGTTCCACTGACCTGGATCAGGGCTCAGTAATGCACCATGCATCCTTTCCCAATGGACTTCAGTGTTTTTTTTAGGAATATTCACTCCCTATGTGGTAATTCTTTTACTCTCCAGCACTGCCTCCAGAATTCAGAACAGACCTGAAGGACCTAGAAGCTGAAGAAAGTGGGACAGCTACGCTGCACTGTGAGCTGACTAAACCTGCTGTGGTGGAGTGGAAGAAAGGGCAGGAGGTGCTCAAAGCAAGCAGCAAATATAAAATGAGACAAGATGGTGCTGTTGCAAAGCTGATTATCCATGAGCTGGATGTGGAGGACGCTGGAGAGTATACATGTGTGTGTGGAGATCAGCAGACAACAGCTACTTTGATGGTCAATGGTAAAACAAACATACAAAAAAATCCCATATCGATATTTATTTATTTATTTATTTTCCTGGATTTAAAAGTTGTGTTTTAGCGTCACTTGACTCTTGAAGAAGACTTGGCTATGATTCATAAGGAAGGTGTGTAATAGCATGCTCCATACAGCCTAATAGAGTGAGCAGGTAGAAAATGGGAATTGCTAAATGCATTTTCTCATTCTCTTACTTTCAGGGTAACTGTAATCTCTCTCCTGCATGTGGCCTGCCCTAAGAGGGAATCTGAACTCTTAAAAATTCTGCTGGTCTTCAGGACACATCTTCATCAGTCAGAACAACATGTTGGCTACTTTTATAGTGGGAAAAGTATTCTACTACTTTTCAATCATAGATAGGATTAAGTTAGTATATCCTTTGTGGCAAATGTAACTCCTTGAAATCAATTTCTTCTTGTTCTGCAGACATTCCTATTACCTCCCATGGGGAAATAGCTTTGCGCTTTAAATCTACAGCACTGAGATTTAGAGCTATCTGCATATAAGCTCTTTTGGTTTTTCCATTTTCTTTCTATTTTCTCTTTCCCAAACCCCAGCTGCAGTATGTTCCAAGTTTTTTTTTTCTATTTTATAGCCCTACCAGCACTTTTTAAACAAGAGCTTCAGAATACCGAGGCAGAAGAAGGTGGTATGGCAACACTGAGGTGTGAGCTTACCAAACCCAAGGCTCCAGTGGAGTGGAGGAGAGGCGATATTACACTGTACCCCGGTTTGAAATATGAAATGAAGCAGCAGGGCTCCACTGCTGAACTGGTCATTTATGATTTAGAAATGGATGATTCAGGAGAGTACACCTGTGACTCAGGACATCAGCAGACAACAGCTGCAGTAACCGTACATGGTAGGCAGAGTACTGACCTCAATAGAGATGAAGTGAAAGGAGCATCTCTTAGTATTCTCTATGGATATTTATTTGTTTTGCTGCTGGTCCATGCCAGCTTACCTATTCTACTTGAACCTGACCCTTGGTCACGGTAGAAAGGTTCTGCTTGCAGTATCTGAAGTGATTTATCATCATCAAAGCAATTTAAAGGTGTCGTGATGTCAAAATGCGATGAACCCTCCTGCCCCATGAGTACAGGAAGTGTGGGAATTTAGGAAACGGATTACAGAAGATAAGCTAGGCAGGTTGATTGTTTTGGGTTGATTGCTTCACTGGGCATGAGAGATGCATAACTGGGAGTAATGCCTGACTGGGATAATAAGGGATGCAACAACTGGTGGATATTTTTTTTTTTTTTTTTTTTTTTTAACCTGAACGTGCTGTATTATTACTTGAGGCTTTCAACCTCAGGTACAAACTTTGAGTGCAAACACCTGCAGCCACATCTATTTTCCTCAGCCCCTTCTACCATTCTGAGCAAGATATAGCCTGAAATCTGTATTCTTCTTCCACTTATCACTTTATTGTCATCTCCTAATGCACTGCCTCTTCTTGCATTTTGAATGCTAACTTGATCTTTTATACATTGGTAGAAGTTTTATTTGGGGTGTGTTAGGGAGGAAGGAATACTCTTAGCTCAATATTGCAAACTCACAGACTTTTATTGAAGAACAAGGGTTCAAGTAGGTGAGAGCAGGTCCCACTGTGTCCTGGTGGTCTTTGACTAAAGCATCCCTAGCTGGCACAGAGAGACATCCACAGGAAAGTCTGACTACTTCAGGCGGCACACCAGCCCCTTCTGGGGACCACTCTTTTTTCCTAACTTCACCATCTGTCCTCAGATCTTGGTTTGTATAAAGCTTCAAGAAAGGTGCTACCAAGGATGAGAGCTGCAGGCCAAGGACTGTGGAATCATTAGAACAGGCTGTTTCTGCAGAATGATGGTAGGATTGGATCCTTTTTGGACTCAAACACTCTTAAAACATTTCCCTCTCAAATTTTGCAGCACTACCTGTCACATTTAAGCAACCCCTTCAAAACAAGGAATCAGAGGAGGGAAGTACAGCTACTTTCTGCTGTGAGATATCAAAACCCAATGCTGCAGTGGAATGGAGGAAAGGAGGAGTGGGGCTTCAGCCTAGCCAGAAGTATGAAATGAGGCAAAGGGAATGCCTGGTAGAGCTCTTAATACATAATCTCAAATTAGAAGATACAGGAGAATACAGCTGTGATACTGGGGATCAGGAAACAAAGGCATCTTTAAACGTGAAAGGTATGTGGTGTGAGCTGTCTCAAAAAGCAGTAGATTTCATCTAACACAAGGCAGCATTTTGATTGTGATTATTCTGAACTACGTATTCTTTTTTCTTTATAAATATTTTCAAGAATGGAAAAGGATGATGCTTTGTTCTTCCAGTGCTGTATTTAAGTCTTGGGTTCTAAGAAGAAATACTTTCTAGCTTTACAGCTGGAGAGAAGTTAAAGCAAGAATAATGCTTTAGCATAACTTCTGGACATTTCACATGATAGGTGGTTTAAGTATTTCAAAAAAGATTTTCTTCCATATCTTGGAATGAGACTGATGACGACCTTCCTGGTCTGCCAAGGCTGTCCATGGAGTTTTCAACTGTTTTACTCCTGAGATCTTTGTGAGTTCAACTGAAGAATAAATCAATTCAAAGAGTTCAACCCTGGGAAGGATTTGAGTCAAGGAGCAAAGGAAAGAATTGTTTTAAGTGCAGATGGCTGCTTCTAATGCAGAAAGATCTGCTACCACCTCCAGGCAAATTAGCAAACATGGATCCTGCCTAGGAATCTAGCACTTGCAAAGAACAGTATCTTGTTCCCCCAAGGTCCATCTATCTGTGCTGTTCAGGACTTTGTCTTGAATAAAAGCTTCTATTCTTTGTTGTTTTCTTTTTTCTTTAGCTCTACCAGTTCTTTTCAAAAGGGAGCTTAAGGACAAGGAGGTTGAAGAAGGAGCTGCAGTGAAATTCCAGTGTGAGCTGACAAAGGAAAATGCAACTGTGGAGTGGAGGAAAGGCACCATGGAGCTCTTCTCATGCGCCAAATATGAAATTAAATTAAGTGGTTGCACAGCTGAACTTGTGATCCATAATATAGAACCAGAAGATGCCTCCGATTATACATGTGATACAGGAGACCAGCAGAGCACTGCAGTCCTCAGAGTGAATGGTTAGCATTGCATCCAAATGGAACAGAAGTTCAAAGGGATTTGTGGAATTGTGTACATGGTATTCTGTTATTTGTTGGTGAATAAGGCCCCCCAAAAGTAAGATAAACGGGAAAGGTTTAGGAGGTGCTCAGTGATAAACCAGAATACAGAAAAGATGATCATATGGGACAGGGTTTATAGAATGACTACTTAGGCCTGTAAAGACCAGTGCATCGGTCCATTACTTGGATAGCGATAAAATCAAGAAAGTCTGTATAATGGGGATGTTGAAATTCTAATAGATCTTTATTTCTGGCACTTAACATTCATTGCTTGTTCACTTGGATCAATAACTAATTGTAAGCCATTTACAAAAAGCATTTTAAAACACCTATTGCTTTCAATTTTTCTAATATCCTACCATGAAGATCCTGAGAACACCACGTTTAAAGAAACCAGGAGTAATGTCAGTGATTAATTGTCATCTGTGAAGTGTTTGTGGTTGTCTCTGACTGTTAAGTGGAACTTGTGGCTTTGATCTAAGCCACAATATTTCAAACTCTGTCCTGTGGGCTGGATCTGACCCAGGAAGCAGCGCCTGCCTCAGTTGTGAGTCCTGTGCTTGCTTTGTATTCAATTTTCTGATCCTATCCTTGTCTGGATATATAGAATTTGCAAAAGAAAGAAAAAGAAGAAGTTGTTATGAGAATCATGTAACCACATAATGCAAATTTGTTCTGCAGCTTCAGATCCTGGATGACTTGTGCTGAGTTGTCCAGACCTGGGCATTCATTTGTACATTGAAGTCAATGTTCATATGTTAATTGTCTTTTGCACTTTGCAGCCATCAAGCCCCAGCTGAGGCAGCAGCTGAAGAATGAAGAAGTGGAAGTGGGAGGAACAGCCAAGCTGCGCTGTGAGATTTCCGTAAGCAAAGCAGAAGTGGAGTGGAGGAAAGATGGAGTCCTGCTTCAGTCAAGTTCCAAGTATGAAATGTGGCAGCACGGCACCGTCCGTGAGCTGCGTGTTCACCACTTGGAGCCCAGTGATGCTGGCAAATATTCCTGCAAGGCTGGAGACGAGATGACCTCTGCAAAACTGACCGTGAAAGGCAAGAGACATTTCCTGGGGCAAGGGGATTTTCACTTTAAATGCTAAGATTTTACAACATAGTTAGTTGATACTATTGTGATAAATGCACAAAGTGTAGGAAGGGCATCATGAAGTAATATAAAATCTTACAGTGTAAGAATGTACTGAAGCAAAGATTCTCTTGGTGGGCAGGACAAGATAAGGCAGCTGAAATCTTTGATTCAGGGCTTGAAATATTTTGTTGACATCACGTGTGTGTGAGTGAACAGATGGTTCATCCATCCTTAGCTTCCAGTCACATGGCAGCTGCATCTGGCCCTAATGTCGTTGAAGACAGAGCTTGCATTCAGGTTGGACCACTAGTTTGGAACAACCACCCTACAGGCTTGTCCATATTATAGATACTCTGCCTGCTATGCCAAGCTGCACCATTTTTCATGCAGAGTGACCTCAGTTGTATAAATATGTACTGTGTTTGCTCAGATGGAGACTGGGCTGCTTCTCCTTCAGTATTCTCCATCAGGTTCAGGGTACAGCTTTTGCCTATTGCAGGCTGTCTTTGTGATCCCTGCACATATCTGCAGGTGCCCAGCTGTCCTACCAGCAGCACTCAAGCAAACCAAAGCACAAATGTCCTATGCTCCCACTTAACCCAGTAAGCCATGCTGAGAGCACCATGCCATCCAGATACCCAGCCAGTTTGGAGAACCAGCCCAGAATATTTGTTTGCAAAAAGACAGTAGAAGGATCAGTTTTTAATGTTATTCCATGAAGATATCTAAGTGCAAATGTAACACATTTCCAAATCCTGAATTTAGAATCTGGCATTCAAGCCTTATTCACCCAATTACAGTATCAAACATAATTACAAAAATCAATATGCAGTGCATCTCCAAGACAGAGCAAGAAATACAACCACTGACTGAAAGATACTGGCCATATCACCACATACGCTGACAGCAGTCAAACAGCAGAGTTTGAAAGGTAATTTAAGAGGCTGTTATATCTCCGTCCTTGGAGGTATTCAGAGCTCAGCTGGACAAGGCTCTGAGCAATCTTCTGTGAGTTGGCTCTCATTGGACCAGATGAGTGCCAGATGTCCCCTCCAACCTGTATTATTCTATGATTCTGTGATTTGATCCATGTTTGTCCTGTGTTGACTACTGACTGGGCTGTTTGCAGAGCCTGACGTGACCATTGTGAGAGGCCTAAAGGACATGGTGGTATTCGAAGGGGATGATGTCACCTTTCAGTGCCAGGTGTCTCATGAGAATGCAAGGGATGTTGAATGGAAGCTACAGGATGTTGCTCTGCAAAATAATGAGATGAATGAGATCTCAGTGGAAAAGGGAAAGATCCATAAGCTGACGTTAAGGAAGGTGACAGAGCAGGACATCGGCACTATCGCTTTCCGAGTGGGACCACACGTGTCTACAGCAGAGCTCACAGTAAAAGGTAAGGAACCCTGTGATGTGCTGAAGAAACAAGAGTGGTGAGAACAGGTGACATTTTGCTTTTGTGTATGCTAATAGGAAATGTAAGGCCATTGTTCACTTCTTGTTAGCTCGTGTTAGTAGGGTGCTTGTGCTTCAGAGTGCACATGATGCACTAATGTGCTCTCCTGTGGTGCAACCATTATGGATAGAAAGTGGAGAAACCACCAGTTTCAGGGTCCTGAAGCTAACTGTGTTTCTTTCACTAACACTGTTTTCCAGAAATTCTCAGTCAAACATTATTCTCCTTTCATTTTTGAAACTATTGGTCTGGTCAAAGTCCCTATCCCATCTGAACTGACCAAAACATCTCTAAAGTTTGGGATTAGTGTTTCTAGTAACTTCACAAAATATTTCTGAGTTGGTTTCATCAGAAATCCATTCATTTGTTATAATGTCCCAGAATATTACACGGAAGTTAAAGTATATTTTAATACTTCACTGTTCAGCTGTAGGTTTACAACTGTAGAGAAACAAAATAAATAAAACTGTAAGTTCCTTTACTGCATTTGTAATTTCAGTGCCACCTCCAGTCTTTAAGGAGAAATTACAGAGCACAGAATTGCAGGAAGAAGAAACTGCTACCTTCCACTGTGAGGTCTCCCAGCCTAATGTTGCAGTGCAGTGGAAGAAGGGTGCCCAGGTGATTTCCCCAAGCTCCAAATATGAAATCAGGCAAGAGGGAACAATCCATACTTTAAAGATTTGTCACTTAAAACCAGAAGACTCAGGCAAATACACCTGTGATAATGGAAATGAGCAAACGACGGCCACTTTAACTGTTAAAGGTAGGTTGTTTTAAAACGAGAAGCTTCTTCCACTGTCTTGGCTGAGTACTTGTGAGAAGGCTGTACTGTCTTTGACTTCAGATCTCCTTTACTGACATAAAGCATCTTGAGTCCTTTTGCTTTCAGAAGTTAAGTCTGGTAGTTCCAAGCATAGTAACTGCTTCCACAATTCTAGATCCAAGGTCTTCTTTTTTGTCACTCAGAAAACCAAGGTAGGTAGCCTAGAAGGTCTTGTGAAACGTCATCTTTTGAAATATTCCCTGAGGACATGTTTCCCATGAAGGGCATGCCTGCTGTCACACTAAAATAAGGATCCAGTGGTGCCAGAACATCTGTTCTGTAAGAACGTCCTCTGATGGTGGCTGGCCTTTCTGTCTCTGTGTGTGGTCCCAGACATTCCAGCACTCTTTGAAAGAAACCTCCAAAATTAGGAAGCTGAGGAAGTTTCTACAGTCACCCTTCATGCTGAGCTCTCCAAACACAATGCACAAGTGAGGAGGAAAAAAAAGGTTAGTCTTACTCCAGGCCAGCAACAAGTATGAGATGAAGCAAATGGGCTCTGCTGTGGAGCTACTCATCCATAATCTACAGCTAAATGTTGCTGGAGACTACATCTGTGACTCTGGTGATGAGCAAACTGGCATCCTTGGTAGTGAGAGGTGAACAAAACTTTCACTTCACCTTTCAGGAAGCTCTAGGTTACTTTAGATATTCGATATGAATGATTCAGGGACACTGTGACAGAAACTCTGTTTCTTTTTTTGTGGTAGGGGTTTCTCACTGAACAGTGATGCGGTCTGACAGATTAGGTCTTCACAAAGCTTGTCTGTTAAGACGTTATTTCTCTGCACTCCATATTTCTTTCTTGGCTCCGAAGATTCAGAGGGCTGCAGGAGTTAGCTGCACAGTGGGATGCCTTCACTTCAAATGCCACTGTACAAAAACCTTGACTCAAGCTATTGTCTAGCTGTCCCACAGAATACACCATCCACTCCTGTGTCCCCTGCAAGCACCTTCTTATCTTTCTCTTCTATATACATCTGACACCCAGTTCCTATGAATGCACTGTGATTTCAATAACCCCATCTCCTTCCCATATAAATCCCATTTCAGCGTTATCTGTGGAGCCACCAAGGTTCTTCTAGACAACTAGACTTGAGGAACAAAAGTTTTACACATGGCACTTTGTAGATCAACCTACCAAAACTCTGTCTTGACCCATCAGTTACATTTCAGTGCAGAGATATCCAACTTTCACTCCACTTCTGGGTCCAGCTTTCAAATGAGAAGCATTGTAGAATGATATTTTTCTGTGCACCCTCATAAAAACCCAGGAACTTAGATATCAAACACAGGATTTTGAATTGTGCCCCGTGATTGCTGAGTGCTGGGAATCCTGGAAATTCTCCTGGAAATCCAGCATTCTCTCTCATTCCTTGTTTGCTTTTTAAAGTCTTTGAGTTTTAATCAAGTTCAGAATGGCCCTACAATTTCACTAAATGCAAGACTTAGTGACACAGTCATTAATGAAGCAAGCTTTTCCTCTGATTTCTCTTGGTTTAGCTTTACCAGTAATCTTCACGCAACCGCTGCAGAACCAGCAAGCTGAAGAAGGTGGCACCGTCACTTTGAGTTGTGAAATCTCAAAACCAAATGCCACTGTGCAGTGGAAAAAGGCTGGGACAGTGCTGCGACCAAGTGACAAGTACAAGATGTGCCAGGTTGGGTCTGTGGCTGAGCTAACGATTAGCAACTTGAGGGAAGCTGATGCTGGGGAATACATGTGCGATACAGGGGACCAGCAAACCACCGCAGTTGTGCACATGAAAGGTAGGGGTTCACGTGGGAAAATGTGGTAGAGAGATCGTTGCTATGGCAGTGGCACATGATTAAGTAATTTGACAGCTAGACATTGTCCTGTGCCCACAGTGAATCAGAGGGATTTCAGAGACAAGGGTGATTTCCAAGGCATCAGAACTGCAACAGAAATGGGTCTTTAGTCAGTGGTTTAATGTTCAGTGTCTTTAGTAAATGGTTTAATGTTGACGTCACCTACTAAAATCTGTTGACAATGTTTTGACAATACATATATTGCATATAAATGTGTGTATATTATTTATATACACAATATAGTATTACATGCACACTTTTTAGACTATCATATATATGGACATAATACATATGCACACATACATGCATACATAATGCATCTGTAAGAGTAACATATCACACTATGCATGCCCATGCATGTAGTGTTTAGTGCCTTGTGGCCATTAGTTCTTTCAAATAATAGAGTACTGTCAAGAATGAGCATAACAAAATGTTTAACCTAGGAAAATAGGAGGCATCACTTCAAAGTAGATATCAAACTCTGTTGACCTTTCCATAAAGAACCAGCAGCAACCATTGTGGAGATGCTGAAGGATGTCACTTCATATGAAGGAGAAGATGCAGTGTTTGAATGCAAGCTGTCACGGAAAACAACTCAGGATGCTCAGTGGTTCCTGGGAGATGTTCCCTTGCAATCCAACGAAATGAATGAGATCAGAGTCCAGGGGACACGTCACACTTTGATCCTGAGAAAGGTGACACTAGAAGACTGTGGGCCTGTCAGTTTCAAAGTTGGGCAGCATACCTCAGGAGCACAGCTAACTGTCAAAGGTGAGCAACTTCCTAGGAAGAAGGGTTTAGGAGTTACTGGTAAACACTGCCGATATTGCCTTAGCTTCAGGTGGTGTGTATGTGGAAGCAGGGGTCTCTGGAAATTTTGAAAGATTCAGCTACAATAATTGAGGCATTAAAAACATGCACATCTGAGCTAGTCATTTTAGACCTTTGCACAGTCTGTAGAGTGAAGCAGACATCTTTTGAGGACCATCCAACTTATCCTGAAACAAGCATGATATGTCATTATCAGTGCTGAAGAACGTCAAGAATATTCTCTGAATTAATTTCCCACTTAAGATGTTTTCTGATATTTGCTCCAATAAACCTTTCATTAAATTCTATAGAATGATTTTGAAAGGTTGGTTGTCAATACTTGTTTGTTCCTCTTTCATCATAATACAACTCTGAGCACATGGTTCTGATCTGGGGCAGTGCTGGATTCCACATTTGCAGCAGTATCTGTACCGTCTTCCCCACAGTTGCTCCAGTCACCTTTGTAAAGGCTCTCCACAATTTGGAGCTGCAGGAGGGCAGCACAGCTCAATTGTGCTGCGAGGTGTCCAAGCCCGACATCCCCGTGGAGTGGAAGAAAGGCATGTCTGTGATCCACTCCAGCCAGAAGTGCAGCATCAAGCGGGAGGGGAACGTGCACACACTGGTCATTCATGATTTGAACCGTGAGGACTCGGGAGAATACAGCTGTCACATGGCTGATGGGAAGACCACGGCTAGGCTAGAAGTTAAAGGTATGATTTTCTCTTTGCTCAGCAGTTGCGAGACCACAGCTGGAGGAGTACATTGCCAGTACAAGAAAGACATTGAGGTACTGGAGCAAGTGCAGCAGGGGGACTGGAGAACATGAAGTAGGACTAGAGGGAATGGCCTCAAGTTGCACTGGGGGAGGTTCAGGTTGGAAATGAGGAGACATTTCTGCTCAGAAAGAGCAGTCAGGCATTGGGGTGGGTTGCCCAGAGAGGTGATGGCGTCACCTTCCCTACAGGTGTTCAAGCAAAGGTTGGACCTGGCACTTAGGGACATGATTTAGTGGGGTGATATTGGTACTGGATGATGGTTGGACCAGATGATCTTGAAGGTCTTTTCCAACCTTAACGATTCTAAATATAAGGAAAGGCAGGGACGGCTGGTTTTGTTCAGCTTGGAGAAAAGAAGAGAAGGTTGAGGGGGGACCTTATTGCTATCTGCAACTACCTATTGGGGATCTACAGAGAAGAGAGAGACAGTCTTTTCTTTGGATACCCAGCAAACAGATGAGGGGCAACAAGTACAAGCTGCATCAAAAGAAATTTGGATATAATTTTTTTTTATTAGGAAGACTGGGAAAAAAAAAAAAAAAAGCCTTTCACAGTGAAGGGGTGGTCATTTTGGGGGCTTCAGAAATGAGTACTGAAGTTAGGTGGGAATACTTTGAGGAAAAAAAAATAAAAGAAAACGAAAAAGAAAAAGAAAAAAAAAAAAGTTTAGGATACGGGGAAATAAATGCAGCTCCTGTAGAACTGTTTTTTTTTTTTTCCTGCTAGTTAACTCCTCTACCTCCTCCTCCACCTTTTCTGTCTGGTTTAGAACTAGACAGCCCTCTTCAGGTAAACACAGCCAGAACTGTGCATGAAGTTCATGAATGGCATTACCATTCCAGTCCTTATCCGTACCTTTAAAAAAAAAAAAAAATCCTCTATTTTCTATTTTTGTTTTGCCTGTTTGTTCCCTTTGCACCATTCTCCCTTTCAAGCCCTACCTGTGCTTTTCAAACACTGGCTGAAAAATGAGGAGGTGGAGGAAGGGCGCACAGCCATGCTGCACTGTGAGCTGACAAAGCCCAACGCACCTGTGGAGTGGAGAAAAGGAAATACCGTGCTGCACTCGAGTGACAAGTATGAGATCCGGCAAGAGGGGACACGTGTTGAGCTCTTCATCTATGATGCTGAGGCTCAGGATGCTGGGGATTACACGTGTGACTCAGGGGATCAACAGACCACTGCATCTTTGCAAGTCAAAGGTAGGAGAAGCCTTGCTTAATGGCAGAGAAGTTACAGCTGTGGCTGCCCTCCGTAGGGTTCAAATGGAAATCTAGTCACCGAATGGCTGTCAGCACTCTTTATGAACTTCGACTATAGGAAGGGGCTTTATCCTCAGTCTGCTCTTTAAAGAAGAATTTAGTGTTTTTTAAACCCAATTCTCAATTGCAATTTTGATCTCGCTGTGGATGTTGGAAGCAAAACTGCAGCTGCTACTAACGGAGGATACATACAGGAGAAAAAAAAACTTGCCTGCTGATAGTCCTGGCAATAAAAGACAGGAGTATTTCACTATAGCTAAACCAGGCCCATTTTAAATGAAGCCATTCATATTTAGTTGTGCCCGAGCAGCCCAAGATCTGTGGCTCTTTGTCTTTATCTAGTGGCTGTGCTATTTGATTTTATAGTTTTATTCAGTTTATACTAAATGCTGTGTCTTTTAACTCAGACAAGAGTTCATGCTTGTAGATCCCGAGCTTAGCCCCCATAACTGGCATTTCGCTCAGTGTGTGGTTTCAGTGATTCAACATCCAAATTGCTGTCACTGGTCATTTTGTACCTCTAATTATTTACATTGAAAATTGTGGTTATGCACATATGAAGACCCTTAAACAGCCCATGACCTCTGCCAATCCTTTATGGGGCAGCAGTGGTCATCTTCACACCAGCAGCCTCATGAGTATCTGCTATGGCACAACTCAAATGTCCTGTTCTGGGCATGGCATTCCCAACTGAAGAAAAGATGGGGAATGCCAAGCTGGAGAAAGGAACGTGCAAGTCACTCACCCCTGACCACTGTTACTGTTGTGGATGCTTCTCCATTGTAGTACTACCTGTGCTGTTTAATGAAGAACTGAAAAATGTGGAGTCTGAAGAAGGGGGAACAGCTGTCTTGCACTGTGAGATCTCCAAGCCAGACACCCCTGTTGAATGGAGAAAAGGAGGGGTCGTCATTCAGCCCAGCGACAAGTATGAGATGAAGCTGAAAGGCCACATTGCTGAGCTGATCATCCATGGCGTGGAGCCTGATGACTGCGGGGATTATACCTGCAGCACTGGATACGAGATCACCACAGGCTCTGTTTATGTGCAAGGTAAGGTGAAACTTGGTGTGAATACTCTGATTTTGCTGCCTGAATTTCTTACAAAAATGTTTGGCAATAACTGCCCAAACTTGTCACAGATGCAAACAGTTGAAAGTCCATTCATTTCTTCCCAGATTTCAGTGAAGATATAAACATTTACATTCAGGCTGGGGTTGGACTAATGTGTATAAAATAATGTAATTTGAGGTAGTGACTGTACTGTGCACCAGAGGAGGCAGTGGTACTGCTTAAAAATATTTTCTTGGAGAAACTGTTATGAAAAATACTGAAATTCTCATTATTATTAAATAAGGCTTCTACCATTGTTGATACTTGTATAACTTTTTTACTATGCTGAACATAAATATCCCATTTAACTTTTAAGCTACCTGTCTGCCTTGCACTGCATACAGTGCAGATGGCTACAACACACAGGACAGCCAGGAGCTAGTAATGGAATGGTGTTCTTTCAGTGAAACAGTTTTTGTAGACACATACGCTGACTCGCAAGTGGGTGAAGGATGGAAGGTGGTTTCCCAATCCCTTAAAGAAATTTAAGCTCTTTTTTTTTTTTTTTTTTTTTTTTCCTGGAACGGCATTACAAGTTCAATTCTCCTGGACAACTTGCACTGTTGCTTAGGTTATTTCTACAGGAAGGAACTTGTGTATGTTTATGCTTGTGTTTTCCTTTGGCACCTTCTCTTGCTCTGTTATACAGAAGAAGAAGCAGTCATAGTTTCTGGTTTAAAGAACACAGACGTCTTTGTGGGTGAGTCGGCCACGTTCACCTGTGAGCTCTCACACCCAGGCGTGAAGAATGTACAGTGGTGGCTCGACGGATGTCCCCTTCACAACAACTTTGTGACTGAAATCTCTGAGCAGGACGGGATAATCCACACTTTAACCCTAAATGATGTGGCGTGCCACGACTCAGGCACTGTCACCTTCAGAGCTGGGTCTCTTATATCTACCGCTAAATTACTAGTCAAAGGTATTTCGCTGTTAGATAGACAAAGATGGCCACCTCTGGAACTGCTCAGTGCACTAGTGCTTCTGCCTTCCTGGCTACCCTTACTAAATCTCTCCACAATTCTTCTGTGGCATGATAATCCTGCAGCTCTCCACTTCTGCAAGTCACCCACGCTCACTCCAGAAGTCTTGTAGGTATAAGCACATCAACTTTTTTCAACTTTTTGAATGCTTCATGTGAAGAAGTGTGGCAGGGCTACTGCTTTCACTGTACTTCTCAATGGAGCTGAACATACATAGGAGAAGAAACTGTTTTCCCCACTGTGCCTGATTTTTTATCTCTCTTCAATATTTTTTTATAATACCACAAAAATTTGTGTAGCTGGAAATTCAAAGAATTGATCACTGTGCTGCTCCATAGGTGGGTTACTGGTACTGAGCTCAGCATCTTCCTGAGACAAGACCTTGTGCTTATATGCCGATGGCTTCAGAGCTCACTGTGGAAACCACATTGTATATGACATTGCAGTAACCCAGTGAAAAAATGGGCCTTGTTTGTTGATTGCCAGAATACTAGTGGTCATCACTGTACCACCAAAACCTTGTCTGTTGAATGAATATTTTTCTCATTTGGTAAGGGTAGCCACAAACTGCAAATAACACTGAGCTCCAGACTTCATGGTAAAACAAGCTGCTTCCCATTCAGCCCCTTTATAGCCAGTGGGAAAATTTGTTATTTGTCAGAAAAAAGTAACACTTATTCCTAGCTTGGAAATGGGATTTATATATATAAATATATATATGATATGTTGATATGAAGGGTTAAGCATTGTATATTAAAATCTACCCCCAAGCTATTCACCATAACAGGAATGATCTACAATATGAAATTGAGTCAGGGATTGATGTCTCCTTCTCTATCTAATGTGTCCCTTGTACATTCAGAAAATGTAACTCTATGCAGAGATAAAATACCAAATCATTTTTACTAATATAAGAGTCATGCAGCATCGAGGCGATGTGTAAAACCCACAAACACCATGTTCCTGTGTATGACTTTTGAGTTTCATATTTCCCAAGACAGAATTTGGTTCCAAGCTCTCTAGGAAAAGAATTCCACCAGGCATAAAGAATAAATTAAAAATAAATGCATCTTTAGATATTCTACTCAGCCAGATAAAGGGCTCCTGAGAATTTTCGTGAAATTTCACAGAATCACAGAATCATTGATACCGGGACCTCTGGAGATCATCTTATCCAACCCCACAGCTCATGCTACTACACACGTGTATGGATATTTTCTGCTTCCATTAAGGCGAGATGTGAACATGAATCACAGTAGTATATGATTATCATTGGATTAGAATGAGAGAAGTATTAAAAAACAAAACAAAACAAAACAACAACAACAACAACAAAAAACACCCAAATTACACTGTGCTCAGGAACACTAGATGTAACAGGAAAGTAAAAACTAGTAAAATTCTAACTGTGCTTGTATTAACAGCCACTTTCCTGCACTTTATTTTGGCCAGAAATTTAGAAGTAGTTCTTTCTTCAGATTAGGCATATTTCAGTCTACCTGGCTATCCATGGCTTGTTCTTCATCAACAAACAAGTTGTCTTTTTCTCCATTCCACATGCCCCATTCTTGTGATGCAAAGCATGCTTATAACTGGAGATATTTTTATAGTAAGTGAGATCTTAGGACAGGTTCTCCAACCTTCACAGTATCACTGCCCTAGAACTGCATTCATTCAACGGCCCAGCATGTTGACATCTTCATACAGGGGCAGGTGGAAAATGGGAAAGGGCTGAAGAAACTGCAGCCTTTTGACCCCCTTGGGCAGAGTGAAAATTACAGACCCCAGTGCAACTCTTTGGCTCCTAAGGCCCAAGGAGCTTCCTGCTGCTCTGCAAGGGCAAATAGGGCCACCAGGGTCTTAGCCCAGCAGTGGGACAGTGTGATCGGGCAGTGGAAACAGGACACCTTCCTTCTCTTAGACCACAGGCGACATTTGCAGCGAGGAACACGTCTGCATCTTATGAAATGGGGCGGTAATGTACTCCCCTGGTTGCAAAGATACCTACTTGCTTCTTCAGTCCTGGTGTAACAAAACATCTCCAAGTCCTGACATTGATCTTCCTCTCCATACAGACACATACAGACACACAGAGTGGTAGAGAGAGACTTAAGGAGCAGGAGCAAGACTTGCAACAAGTTTCTAACAGACATAAGTAAAACTAACTCTGCTTCCTAAGGTCTGCCAGTAACATCCCAAGTCCTCCACCCAATGCACTAGTTTCCAGAGGAGCATTCCAGGCAGAGATCCAGTGTAGTTTATTCTAGCCAGTTTGTGAACAGAACCATTTGAAAATTAAGGGCATTCGTTAGCTTTCTCTGACTGTCATCTTTCTATGTCCCTATGATATGTACCAAGCCCTACCAAGATTTTAAGGAGCTGATGTGGTTGTGCTGAGAAGGGTAGTGCAGAGACACTTCACTTTTCAGACTCCATTGAGATTTTTCTTTTCAGCATATATATTGCAGTTGTATGCAGCTTGACATCTCAGGAGACGTTCCTGGGCTGCTTTGGAAGCTCACAGTATTTTGAGGTTAGATGTATTTATTGTCCTGAAGCTGCCTTTCAAGAAGCAGAAATAGCCTTTTAAAAGAAAGACACCGATTGTTTAAAACAACCTCATGGATCTCACCATCGTCAGAGGAGCTGCCTGTCCAGCAGCTCCCAGCATTTTGGGGGCTCTCAATTTGAGACTGCACTGGTTGGCAGGTGAGAGTTCAATTGGTTCACACAGCTGAGTCTCTGGGTCACCTACAGTAAAGGAAACTGCATATTATTTTTACCCAAATTATGTCTCTTCTACAGAGGAACACATAGCTAATCAAAATACTGAGTACCTCTCTCCTGTGAAGTGCCCTTTTTTGTTACAACTGACCTGAAACTTCACTCCCCATACTTTCAAAGGCATCTGACAGATAGCCATCACCAGCACAGGACAGGAATGAATATCTACATTTGAGCACTGGATTTCTTTTCAATGAGTGGTTGCTGTCTGCTCATACAGAAGGAGCCTCCTGTAGCTCATGGCATTTTCTCGTGGCTGAGAAGTTGCACATCACAGAGAACCACTCTCAGCATCCCATCCACTGCACTTCTGTCTCACACCTGCACTCCTGGCATGTTCTGGGAAGCAGAAGTGGTTCATGCTCTCTGCTTCCCAGTCTAGACGGTGTCTCAACCGTGCTGGGAGGAAAACTAAGCCTGGAGAGTCTCCCAGCAGATGCTCTGTACAGAGGTTCATATTCAGAGCTATTAAAGTGCAAGCCTTAATTGCTGGTGTCCCATGCTCCAATGTGATAGTTTTATTCGAATGTGACAGTTTTGCTTCAGTCCTGCTTGATGCTGATACAAACACAAACTAAACTGCTAATGCCCAGTGTGCCTGGCCAGCTTCCTGCTTGCACTTTCACTCCGCTTGCTTCCCATGGGCTCTGTGCTTGACAAAACTCTCTAAGTTGCTGTTTCCATGAGGATGCACTAATGCATGTCCTTCCTGACGTGTTGGTTGACAGATCCAACCATTGAAGTGGTCAGTCCCATGCAGGACATAACTGTTGATGAAGATGGCACAGCAGAGTTCATATGCCAGTACAATAGGCCAGTGCACGCCATATGGAAGAAAAATGATCAGGAAATACATGCAGATGGGCAGCGAGTGATTATCAATCAGGACTGGAATGTAAGCATGCTAATAATTAAACCTACGGTACCAGAAGACAGTGGCATCTATTCTTGTGAAGCTGAAGGCACTAAAGTGATGGCTGCACTTGATGTTCAAGGTGAGGTCTTCCAGCCAAAGAGGAAGACTATCATGGCTTCCCAATAAGAGGTGGAAAAATCATGGCAGCATCTCTCAATATGTGACACGTTAGAACCTGCTCTTTGGTGTTCACTCCAGTGCTGATAATGAAAATTTAAAAGTAGATAATATAAAAGTAGTTGGGAGTTAATGGGAATTGAATATGAGGCTGCAGCATTTCACTGGAGCTTAATTCTAATTAATGCTCACTCATTACACCACTTATGCATCATCTACAAGGAACCGGATCTGGCTGCAACATCACTGCAATGGGATGTGTCCTGCTGAGTTATTGTGGGCTCCCAGACATAACGTTGGCCCAAGGCAATAATAAGAATACTTTTTTTGCTGTTACAGAGTGATTTTTACACACAGAATGCTCTAAAACCAGTAGCTAATAGAAGGTGTGAAATTTCTTTTTATGG
Source organism: Nettapus auritus (assembly GCA_011076525.1). Classification (NCBI taxonomy): domain Eukaryota; kingdom Metazoa; phylum Chordata; class Aves; order Anseriformes; family Anatidae; genus Nettapus; species Nettapus auritus. The sequence continues at coordinate 2,840,481 of CM021766.1, forward strand.
CTAAGCTAAACTATCATGCTGTTTTACCTGCTTCAGATACCAATTGGTTGGGAAGTACCTCCTTGTAATCAGTATTTGTAAGAGAAATTTGCCTGAGAATCAGCAAATAAAAAGGTTAATAATAGGTTTATGATTTTCTATTGATGTCTTATTTTTTTTCTGCTGTTTGCATATGGGATTCTTACTTTCAGTCACCGGGTGAATTAGTTCAATCAGCAAGGACAGGGGTTCTGATTTGATTTCTGATTTGTCATGTTTTGTTAGGCAAAATTATGCCTTCTTGCCTAATCAGAGCTGTGAGTATAGAACAGCAGCATATTATTAACTGTAGTATTTTCTACATTGATAAGCACTTTCCATTTTAGGGATTTAAAAAGATATTAATGAATATAATCTAAAAACATCCTAGAGGAGGTAGTATCTACAATTACCTGCTTTTCATAGTTAGGAAAAGTAGTGCTCCAAAAATACACACAGAAACAGCTTGGCTCTATCCTAACAAAATTATACTTTCTCTAAGGATTTACAAAACCCTCATTGTCCTCCATAAGTATGAATATCATAAGATACAGAACCATTTTAGTTACTTGTGCAATTTTTTATTTAATTGAATAAGTAATTTGGCATTATTTTTTACTTTGTTTAGAACAATTCTAGGTAGTAGCTATACAGATCCTAACCACGAATGTCTCTGGTCATTGGTTTATATTATGGATCATAACTGATATGACAATATGACCATTGTATGGTATCTGTGTAAACTGTATATACCTAACTGTGGGTTCGCACGGCTGTGCATATAATTTGTCCATGTAGTTGGTCTAACAGAAATTATATTGGCAAGCACCAGCCCACGCTTAATTTTGCATCAGGCTGGCTGCTTATGTGCAAATACCAACCAATGCATGTAGCAACCGTGCAGGCAAATGGAGTGTGTAGGTATGGGCATGTTTCTGAGCACACAATTAACCACACCTGCATGAGAAAATAAAGCTAATACATTATCATAGAGTCTTTATAAGAATTCACAAATTTGCTCTTCAAAATATTGTTAATTTAGATTTTAGTTCTTTGCGTTTTTCCTAGAAGCAGACTTGCAAAACATGTTGTTAACTCCGATGACAGTCACTATAGCTTTGCCAGCTGTAATATTCTCTTGTGCTTGCTTTGCATGACAGAGAGAAAGGCTGCATGGTGAGCTGCCAGTTGGTTCACATCTCCCCAGCTCTGGTGATAATCGTACTGCCTGAGAGATCTGGGGGAACGGTGCCTGTTGTGGGACAAAACGATACCAACATTTTTCTTTATTTGCAAAAACAGAAGTCAGGCTTCTGGAGGAAGTTTAAATAAAATGCTAGATGTCCCAGGGACTCATCATTATTTTTAAACCATCTTACTGGTTAAAATGTTTTTAAATATAGTATTGTGTTACAGCCTGGTTGGAAATAACAGCTAAGCCTTCAAGCACACTTTATCACATCCTCACACTTTCCATCAGCTTTTTAGGAGTGGGAGTCATCCAGTGCTCCGAGGCTTGTTGATGCTCAGCTGTGCATAGCAGCCCACTAATACCTTTTGGTTTCCTTCCTTGCTAGCTAAGAACAGCATTGTCCAGGGACTGGAGAATGTGGAAGCAGTGGAAGGAGGAGAAGCCCTGTTTGAATGCTACCTTTCCAAACCCGAGTGCTGCGATTACAACTGGCTGATTGACGACGAGCCTGCCAAAACTACAGAAAACACTGAGATGGTTTACTTTGAAAATGGGCGCAGGCATCTGCTGCTGCTGAAGAACCTGACTCTCCAGGACAGCTGCAGGGTGACTTTCATGTGCAGTGACGCCGTGACCTCAGCCTTCCTGACGGTGAAAGGTAACCGAAACAAGTGTTGCATGAGGAGGCTTAAACTTCTGGCTGGACAGGGCAAATGAACCATGAACATATTATGAAGGGCACAGAGGAAAGGCATAAGCTGCTTTTATTTTTATCTGACTTTTCTGCCCACACAATAAATGGATGATATTTTTTAAGTGTCTTTTTTTTTTTCCTTGTTCTGTATGCCGTGACATGGATACAAGCACCATCAGCTGGCAGTTAACAGCAAATGACTGTCTTACAATTGTCATTTTTCTGCTGAGTTGAATTGTGTTTGTATTTAAATCAAAGCTTCAGAGATAAGTTCTATCAGCAACAATATTATCTCTGTATCCTAGTATTTTATGCTATTGAACTGATTAGAATCCCTTTCTGACTACAAGAGCAGCCTTAGCATGGTTTCTTCTTGCCACATATCCTGTCATTGGTAAGATGCTCTGGAAAGGTACAAAATGTCATGCAAGGTGCCAGAAGTAATCTTATCATGTAGCTGCTCAATTCATTCATTCCAGCTAGTTGTGAGGAACCACCTGATTTCTTTACAGCTCTTAACAAAGCCAATTGCCTCTGCACTGCTGACTTATGCAATTTCCACTTGCATCGAGGCATCGGGAGCATGAATCACCTTGGGTAACTGTAGGCAAATCTATGAATTCAATAAATCCTCTTGTCCTAGATTCCTGCTGTACTTTGTAGGAAATTGAGGTATGTTCACAGTGTAATTCAAGCCTTCCATGTGGTGAGTTATGCCTTGCAAATACTGATGTCATTGAGATACAGAATCCTACGGGCAAGGAATGCACTTCTCTGCATTTTCATGGCAGCATTCACAAATTGTTCAGGAAGGAGAACAGACAAAAGCAGCCATTTCAGATTTGTGAACTCAGATATTAAAGAGCTCTGCAAGTTCGTTGAATAACTCCATTGTACTTTTTTGCTACTTGGAAAAGAAAGACATTGCTTAGTAGATTTTTGCTCCTGAAAGTTTTGGAAAGTTTCAGTCCCCAGTGACACCATCTGTTCTAGTGATATACATTCTCTCCCTTTTAATGATCTCTTTTAGTGGTCTCTGGGGCCTGACTGTCCAGAGATTCAACGCAAATATTCACAGCAACTCTTACCTGGTTTTGTTGCTATAATTAAGGGTCTAATTATTTTCATCCATAGGATGGCGCCTGAAGATCTTGCAGCCTCTCACTGATGTGGAAGTCTCTCCGGGGGAGAAAGCTACATTTAGCTGTGTTCTAAGTGAAGCTGTGCCAATTAATGAAGTTACCTGGTATATTAATGACATGGAAATCCAATCAGACAAGGACTGGGAGGTACAAGCAGATGGAAACAAATACAAACTTATTCTGAGAAAAGCTCAACCGCATCATTCAGGAGAGGTGACCTTTGCTTCCAGGGAAATAACTGCATCAGCCAAGTTATCTGTTATAGGTAAGTTCATATGTTGTGTCAGTTGTTCTAGCCCTGTGGCACTTGAAATCTCAGACTTTGGCATTGAGCTACAACCTCAAATTTTCTAATCTTTGTACTGATTTTTTTTCTCTTTGCCTTCCATGCCCCGAAGTAGTAGTCTTTGTCTGAGAAGATGCTTCAGGGCAACTTGTTCCTTGACCAGAAATAATTCAGCCCATCAGAATAAAATTAGGCCAGGGTAGTGATGATAAAGATATTCACCAGCTTTCTTTAACTGCAGTCCTTTGTAAAGTGTAACACAATTGCATGGAAATGAATTTACTCAGAGTTCAACACCACGTTCAGCAAACCTGTGGGCACAGGAAGGAGCTGCACTGGAGTGCATGCGGAAAAATTATCAAGGGCAGCAGAGAACCCTATGAAGTCTACTAATCTACTCAAGTGCAAGGCAACCAGTATTCCAGATTACTGAGTTGCATATTATGATCTTTGTGTGGCTGAAATCCATGAAACTTGCACCTCGTACTTCAGAGATACGTGAGTGAGAAGCTCTTGGAGTACTTTGCAAGTGGAGAAGACAGTAGTTGCCAATTTCCTTTGAGGAGTTTGTGAAACAAATGGTTCAACAATATCCATTCCAGCACCCAAAAGCCTGGCTCCTTCCCACAGTGGGATAGGTCAGCCATCCAGCAATGGTCATGCCAGCACAGCCCCAGGGGTGGTTATGAGATAACTGCAATGTGTTTTAGCTGTACGCTGCACTTGGAATGTTCAAGAGACCCTGACCTACCATCCCTTCTTTAAATTATTTCAGGTAGTCTGTTCTGTCCCTCTCATGAGTGCTGAGACTTGAGAGATGCCTGATATCTTCCATTGAAAACAGTTTCACATTATTTTGGACATTTACACTTTAAGAACTGAAAAATTGTATCCTCATGAACTCTTAATGGCAGGTTTTGTAGATTAAATTTGGCTGAAAATATAGAAAATAATTCTATATTATGTGGGAAGAAAAGACTATGTTGTTCAAAATTAAAGAACTGGCTGTTTTGCCTTTAATTTATTGGTTTAGTACACAGTGGCAGGTTGTTTACTTGGTAAATGCCATGAACTTGGAAACTAGAATTATTTCCAACTTCTAAGCCCAAGAGTAAATTAGATAAGGAGCATTTTCCATTGTACTGAGTATGATTGTCAGTATCCAGTCTGGTAGGACACCACAGTATTCCCATTATGTATTTATTTGTTATTGCCTGATTCTACGACACAAACAGCAATTATACCGAAATTAGGTGATTTGCTATTTAAGTTACTAGAGTTATTCTGTAGTCCAATGGTAACCTGATGGTCATCAAGGCCAGACCTGAAGTGAATAAAATTGAGGCCCAAATGTACTTGAAGCTTTCAGCCAAGTTCCTTAATAACACACATAGTATAGGGTCATATTTGTTTTGAGTTGGATGGGACAAAGCAACAGGAAAAGTATCACAACAATATTTGAGATTAAGTGTCTGAGAGGGCAGCTGGAAAATAAATATTTGTTGTTAGCAGTGTAGATCAGTGCAGGAGAAACCAGTGCACAAACATGTCTCAGTCACGGGGATGTAAACCTCAGCTTTACAATGAGACAAATAGTGAATTTGTTGTGCTTCCTTGTAATTGCTTGTAGAAAGCTCTCGGATTGTTTTAGTATAAAGCAATATTGTTCATATACTGCATCACCGGACCTCTGTTGTGCCTCCAGCCCACCCTGATCCCCCTGAAGAACCAGAAGTTTTAAGTAAGAGCAGTCACTCTGTAACTCTGTCTTGGTACAAGCCGCTGAGCGATGGTGGTTGCGACATCCTAGGCTACAAAGTGGAGAGGAAAATCCCAGGTATTGGCTGGCAGTCATGCAGCAAGGGCATTATTCCAAACACGGAGTTTATCGTGGACGATCTCACCCCAGGTGAACCCTACAGATTCCGCGTCTTAGCTCTAAACAAAGTTGGGGCTAGCGAGCCAGTGCACTTCCCTCAAATGGTGCAGCTAGGTGAGAAAGGAGAAATGCCCCCACGGAGGACTGCAAGCTGTTGTAGGCCTGTTTCGCATGGCATGTCTGCTTCTCCCATTCCAGGTATCTCCTGGAAGAGTTCACTCTGCAACACCTTTCAGTGCTTTGCTGCCAACACAATATAGGAGAAAGAGCTTGGAAAAAAAAAATCTGGGCTGCCACAAAGCAAAACCTGCTGTGTTGTTAGTACTCGACCCTTATTTTCTCCAACCTGCATCAAGCTGTCTTGCAGCCTGCACTGCATCCATGCGTTGTCCGGTCGCCATGAGTTTCTTTTCTGGTGGAGTTCAGATGGAATGCATCAGGAGGGGCATGCTGGAATGTGTTTGGGGCAACCGAGACCCTAGTACTGATGCCGTGGTGGGCAATGTTGTCTTCTTCACCCATCTTCCTCTCTCTTTACATTTTTTGTGTATCTTTTGTAATAATTCCCATGAAGGAGTGCTGGAGAACAGAGTTTCTTTGCTGTCTTTTGGTGTAACTTTGGAAGTGGGATGCAGAGCCACTGCCTCGATCTTTCTTTTCTTGCAACTCCTCCTGTGATAACTGAGTTTCCAGCAAACTCCTCAAAGTGAGAATAATGGTAATTAAAAAAAAAATAAATAAATCCTCTTTCGCTCTTAAGCTCAGACACTCAATGACGGTTTTGCAATGTCTTCCAGTACATCAGCTGGACCCTGGTAACTCTGCATACACTCACTTTGTCTACAACAAATCCGAAGTATTTTGGGCAGTGGTTCCCTCACCCTGCTGAAATGAGCAGAGGGGTGGATCACACTCAGATGTGTACTGCTTGAAGGAACTTAGCCATGTGCTGAGTCAACAGGTCCCAGTCAACATCTGCATGTTTACTGCATTTGTCTTGACTACATTTTGAGCCTCAGTGATGTACAAACAGCATGTCATTGGCAAGCCAAAAGAAGATATTTTTAATATATATTCTTTATGCTTTTTGAGAATTTTTAAACTCTTCCTAAACTGGCTTTTTTTTTTTTTTTTTTTTTTTTTTTTCCACATTGGATAAATGCAGCTTTTAATAATCTATTTTCTTTTTTATTCTTCTTATTCTTTCTTTGTTTTCTCACTTCCCTTCTAAACATTAAGATCTAGGATCTGTAGGACTGCTTGTATACTGGTTGTGATGGGTAAATGAAGATCAGCAAATAAACACAGGAATGGAAAAAATGCAATGACTTTTGCATGTATATATTTAAATGGAGCTGGTTTAATGCCTAGGAGAGCTTGTACAGTTTTGGAAGTGCAAACTTTGGATGCTGCCATTGATTTTTTTATTTTTCTGTTGCTTGTCTACAGCAATTAAAGAACCTGTAAATGAAGGATGGGATGCTTGGACATTTCAAAGAGTGATCTGGAGTGCCTTAAAGTCAGACTGTGGTATGTTCTCTGTATTAATTTGCCTTTTTTTTGTAATTACAGAACCTACAGTTACAGTCACCCATCCTTTGGTGGGAGGATCAATCTCAGAAGGGGATGTGGCTCGCCTGGAGTGCATATTATCAAGTGAAATCAAAGAGAGTGTGACATGGCTGAAAGGAAAAGAACAAATACATGCTGGAGGGAGATATGAAATCATCTCCGATGGAAAAAAGCAAATACTCATTATTAATGCATTTAAACCTGAAGATCAGGACACATATACCTGCATGGTTTCTCCAGAAGTCAAATCTGTTGCCAGCTTGTGTCTTGAAGGTATGGTGTGTGCATTTGGGTGATGTTAAATCAGTTCTGTTTATGGACATCTAGGGGCATCTCCATGGGTTGGAATGGAATTTGTTTTCTTTTACAAGCTATGCCTAAGATCTACAAAGAATTGTTATTTTCCTTTTTGGTGTAGCTCAGTAAATTCATGAATTTCTAATAGTTTGGTCTGCTCACATAAGATGTTTATGGTGCCTCTACCTGGGCTTCTAGTGTTTTTTGAGATGCCCTAGGGTATCCTGCCTGGCCTTCAGCTACCACTTCAAAAAGCAAGGGCTCTTTCATAGGTTCAGCATGATATCTGCTGGCCCCTGTCCTGGCCATCCCAAATGGTCATAGTGCTTAGGAAGCTGAATTGCATCCTTAAGGTGTGGATTCAATTGCCCACACACAGGCATCTAGTCCAATTGAGGTACTTTAGGATACTGTCCCTGGCCTCTGTGTCCTTCAAAAGGAGACAGAAGGAAGAAGAGAGACAGGAAGAAGATCCAGGCTTTAGAATAATGTTTCCATGTGCTTTTCAGAGCATACTCATAGACTTTGTCTTTTAACATATTATCAATTTAATTCTCCTCAGTTCCTACAGTGACAATGCTAAAAGAGATCGCCAGGGAAGCGCCCCCTGCAAGCCAACAGGAAGAGCTTGTGGATGGCCATGTCCAGCCCAGGCTGCCCCCTGAGGCTGCACAGGAGGGAGATCTCCACCTCCTCTGGGAAGCTCTGGCCAAGAAACGCCGGATGAGCCGGGAGCCCACGTTGGATTCCATCAGTGAGGTGCCTGAAGAGGATGAGAGGCTTCAGAAGCTGAGGAAGGAGGAAGCAGAGATGTCTCACTATTACTCGGAGGAGTACTCCACATGTGATGAACTGGCCAGGACAGGAGAAGCAGATTTGTCCTTCACAAGCTCAGATGATGAGTCCAGAGCTGGTACTCCTTCACTAGTAAACTACCTCAAAAAAGCTGAAAAGAGAAGTGTCAGTGTTACTACCAAGGTTCAGTCTGTCTCCACAGGCAAATTATGGAAACAGTGGGAGAAATCCAGCGTGGAGACTGTTGTGGCTGCCCCAACTGCTAAGCCAGCTGAACCAGAAATAGCAGATTTAGATGATCCTTCCATGAACAAGGCTGCTGTGAAGATCCAGGCTGCTTTCAAAGGCTACAAAGTCAGGAAAGAGATCAAGCAACAAGAATGTCCAGTGTTTACTGAGACCTTCAGAGACTTCTGTGGAGAGCCTGGAAGCACTCTCCACCTTGAGTGCGTGGCCCACAGCAAAACCGACATGAAAGTCCGTTGGCTGAAAGATGGGGAAGAACTTTCAGATGGTCGCTACTATCACATAGATAATTACAGTGATGGGACCTGCTCTTTGATCATCACTGGCCTGGATAAGAAAGATGCAGGTAAATACACCTGTGAGGCATCCAATAAATTTGGGAAGGTTTCACATAGTGCCAAGGTGGTGATTGGCACTCAGGAACCTCAAGTGCTTCGTAAGGAGAAGCAAATTAAACAAAGCACTGACAGTGAGACAGAAAGCTCCTCTGGCAGTGAGCTCGATGATGCTTTCCGTAAAGCAGGAAGGAGACTTCATAGACTTTTCAGGGCCAAGATCTCAACGGAGATATCTGATGTGGAGGAAGAGCTCTTTGTCAGTGCAGATGAAGGGGACATAGATGTGGTTGACCATCAGACATATCGTGAGGATGACCAATACATTTACATCAAGTTCGAAATCTTGTCCGAGGCAAAAACTGCTGCCACTCGTTTCAGAGAGATGTTCGGTGCTCTGGGAATTCCTGTGGAGATTGACATTTTAGAACAGGGCCCTAAGAAAATTGAATTGCGTATTGGGAAAGCAACACAGCCCACCCATGGGAAGTTCGCACCACCAGTAATGAGACCACCACCACCTTTGCTGACTTCTGATACAGGTAGGTAAACACGTTTTTTTTTTTTTTTTCTTTGAAAAAGGCAGCTGTAGCATGTCAGAACATTCTCACTCATGAATTAATTTCTAAAATTTTTGTTTTTCATTATGTGCAGATATTTTGCTGGAAACTTTGCAGTATGGAGAAGAAAGATGAAGTTTTTGTTCTTTTTTGTATGTGGGGAGAGGAGGGCAGATCACTGATGAAGGCAGGGACTGCAAAGTATTCAGTTATTTACTAAGCTGCTTTTCACAGTAAAAATGTACCCTACTGTAATCAGATGGCCATAAATGCTGTATAATTATTGCCCTTACATCAATGAAACAGTTTTCAGAACAGTCCTGAGGAAGAAAAGACATTTTGAAAGGGGGAGGAACTAAGACAATGTTCCAGTTTGCAGCTGTGGTATTGCAATGCTTATAGTGGAATATCTTCATAGTGTTTATCAGGGACTTTCTTCTTGACTGTTGTCCTGCAGAAAAGAAACTACTTTGCAATTTAAATCCTAAACCAGAAGTCTTCAGGCACTGGGCAGCAGTGCTCCTAAAATACATACTTTAACACAACGACTTTTTTTTTTTTTTTTTTTTTTTTTTTTTTTCTCCAAACTACCCTGGCTTTAGCTCCCATGTTCATGACTGAACTCCAGAACCAAGAGGTACAAGATGGATATCCTGTCAGCTTCGACTGTATTGTTGTTGGCAAACCCCTCCCCACAGTTCGTTGGTTCAAGGATGGGAAAGCTATTGAAGAAAATGATCATTACATGATCAACGAGGACCAGGAGGGGTGCCATCAGCTGATCATCACAGCTGTGGTCCCCACTGACATGGGTGTTTACCGTTGCCTTGCTGAAAACAACATGGGAGTTGCTTCAACCAAGGCTGAGCTACGAGTGGACTGTAAGTCTCAAAACCACTTTAGAAAAAAGAGATGGAAGGGGTCACGTTCAGAGGTGGATATATATTTTTTTCAAGAAAAATGCTGTTTATATTTTAAAAGTATGTACACATTGCCCACAAAATGTTTCACTCTAAAACCTCTTTGGTTCAGTTGGGTTTTGCCAACACCAAGGTGAGGCTCTGAGCAAAGCTTTTCTGATAAAATGAGACGTTTTCCATAATGCAGGGGCAAGTGGAAGCCGGCTGCAGTAGCAACAGTGAAATCAAACTGCCAGTCACTCACATTAATAGGGAAAGTATGTTTATAATAAAATAAAGTTTCAGAGTATATAAAACATTTCCTTTTCCATTTAACAGTGACCAGCACTGACTATGAGACAGCAGCAGATGCAACAGAGACATCCTCTTATTACAGTGCCAAAGAATATATTTCGAGGTAAAATATCAAACTCTAGCTCTTTCTGACTTTTGGAATGATCAGATTGACATTTGTATTTATGTGAAGTCTGGTTTTGCTATGTCTGGCATGGCCAGTTTTATGTCGTAAAGGAACACTGACCAGCTGAGTTTTCAGATGCAGTAACTACAATAGCCAGACATTTATCATGTGGAAACTTACTCTGGCTGCCTCAAGGCTAGCCTGGATGTTTCTTCACAATATCTTCCCATTACTTTTAATGCAATATGGTGCTGAATCTGTTGTCATAATGACAAAATACACTGACTGAATTAATCTAAACTGGCGATTCTGATTCCTGTCTCTTCACTGGCTTGCTGACTTTCTTCTTCTTAGTCGAGAACAGGAGGAATCTACCACTGAAGAGGAGCAATTGCCCCAGATCCTCGATGAACTTCATGATATTCATGTGGCACCTGGAGCACCACTGGCTAAATTCCACCTGAAGGTGAAAGGTGAGGGGAGCCCACAACACTGTCAGTTGTTCCAGTTTTGTTGTCAGGGTAAAGTGCTGGCCAGGGTTTTCTGATGTGCTCTACTGCAGTTGTGCCCCCAGTCTGTGCATCTTGCACCACGTTTACACAAAACAGTTAAAAAACGTCCATGTGTGCTGTTTTTTTCTCTAATAAATTAAACAAAACTAGATTTGCCTTACTGTGTGAGGGAGTCACTGCCACAAGTTAAAAAATGCAGAAATATCCTTCTGATGTTGCCTATCTATGGAAGGGAGAGGTAGAGATTCTACTGGTTTTTTTTGTTTGTTTGTTTGTTTGTTTTCTGATTGTTGCCTGTAAAAATGATGAGAACTCTTTTGACTTCAGTTTTTGGAGCCCATACTGAAACTGTGATATCAGCCAGTATGATTTAGATTCACATTTTACTTCACTGGGGACTTTTTGCTTTATGTACATTGCAAGTCAGACATGAGCATTACCTTTCCAACCTGGAGGGCATTTGGATATGCAACAAATATGTGGAGTGCCAGAAACTGAAGAGACACAAAAGAACTTTTATAAATAAATAGAATTTCATGAATTTGCTGTCAGTTTTAATTAGGTAAACTTTCAAAACAACATCCCAGGGCACAGTTGAGGATTCTTTCGCTGTCCAGAAGGATCTGCCTGGTTGGAGATGTTCCCAAATCAATGTTGCTAATGCATTCTGTTGTCTGTGTTTGTAACTGCTTTTCACAGGGTACCCAGAGCCTCGTCTCTATTGGTTTAAGAATGGACAGCCATTAAAGGCTTCGGATCGTATCCTGAAGATCGATAAAAGGGAACTTCACTCACTGGAAATTCTCAATGTCACTAAGTCAGATGCTGGCCAATACTCAATATTTCTCATCAACTCTGCTGGTTCAGCATATTCATCAGCCAGGCTGGTAGTCAAAGGTAATACTGGCCTATTTTTGGCATGTGATTTTCTCTGTTCCAGTGAACTGATTTTCTCTGTTCCAGTGAACATGTCCATTTGTATACCTATTTTTCTTGAGAAAGACTACCAAGGGAAGTAAAGGGGGTTGGGGAAGGCTGTAGTTAAAACATGATGTGCTTTAATCTCAGTTCACCTGTAAATTTACCATGAGTCCCAAAGATGAGACATGTCACCTCCCTAGGATCTGACTGTAGTCTCATAAACTTACAGTTTAATCCTGCCCCCATTAACTTTAATGATTAATTTTACTAAAACTGAGGACCTCTTATAAGTCACACATGAGGCTTTTCTAGTAAGACACTATCATAAAACTAAAATGTTGAGAGTTGTGGAAGTTGGTGTTTCCAGAGATGATCATGTGCATTTGTATTTACTAACTGAGTTGTTCTGAAATTAGTAATTAGGTCATGTTTGTAGGGAGGCATTGTAATTTGTGATGTAGAAATGATTTTTGCAAGTGTGTGTTGTAATAGTACTTGAAAACCTAAACAGAATACATTCCTATGCTATAGGACTATTCTTGTCATTATTGATAAGTGTACTTCAGAATAATGTTTTAATAGAACTAAGATTTCTGTGTAATATGTCCTGCAAAGAGTAATCCCCTGGAATCCCCTTTCTGTTTGTTGTTGTTGTTGTTATTTTTTGTTTGTTTTGTTTTTTTTTTTATCAACTCGTGGACAGAAAGGTATTTGTATTTGTCATTTGTTTTCTTCTCCTTGTGTTACAGATCCTGATGAGAAAGAAGAGCCAGGAACAGGTGAGAGAAGCCACAGCAGGTGATGACAGAGCCTGTAGGAATTTTTCAATAATCTAAACTCACACTGAAGTTGTCACCATGTTTCATCAATAATGTCATTTTCAGATTCCCACGAGCAGCTGATACCACCAAGGTTCCTAGAAAGATTTACTAATAAAAAGGTGAAGAAGGGTGCCAGCATCACATTATCTGTAAAAGTTGAAGGTGAGTAGTTACCTAGTCTCCCTGCATAACATTTAAATTGCATAACTTCATGATACATTTTGGATGCTTTCTGACCCAAGTCATTGCAGCCTCATCTCCTGTATTTAATCTGAAGTTTGGGTCTTTACTCCCAACTCTACGATATTTTGTCCACTTTGCAGGAAAGCATGTTACTCATCTTCACCTCCATTTTTCTGTATGTAAAAATAAGGATAATAATACTTACTAGTCTTATGAAGATGTGTTGATTAACAGCCTGGGCTTTAAAAAAAAAAGTTTTGATGTCTTTATGAGTGTGCCATAGAAAAGTTTATGTTCCTTTAAAAGCAGAATTTGCTCATAGCATGGCTTGTGATTGTGTGGTAATAACACCATTAGAAAAAACTAAGTTCATTTCATTGGTTTTCCTTTAGGACATCCATCACCAACTATTACTTGGCTGAAAGAAGAGTCTCAGGAAGACATCCTGTGGATCAAACCAGATACTCCTGGATATAAACTCGCCAGTTCAAATATGCATCACAGTCTAATCCTGTTGGATGTTAAAAAGAAGTACAGTGGAGCTTATACATGCATTGCTACCAACAAAGCTGGCCAGTCCATCTGCACTGCCACCCTAGAAGTTGCAGATGGTAAATTTTTCTTATAATAATGAGGTTCTCTATATTACCTTTCATACAGTTCCTAGAATCATGACTGATAAGGAAATTAATCAAGTCATGACCAAAATAAATGTTTTCACGAGATTAGCTATGACTTTTCTTGCCTTGCAGATGGTGATGCTCTTAACATTTATAATGATGTTTTTGATTTCTGACTAGCTTCAATTAAAAGCAGCAACTTTTAGCTGGAAAAAGTCACCGTAAAAGTATTTTAAGATGAATATTTCAGTCTGCTAAGGTATTTTGCATTGCAGAGTTGCCTGTAGGAATCCAAGACAGACAGATTTAGTTGATTCCCCTATTGCTGAGCTTTCCATAACTTCTTTCATGTTCCCTGTACTAAAAGGATGGGGAAATAAATAAAGTCTGAGAGTAAGGGCAAAACTAGGAAGGACTTGGAAGAATTCTTCTTTTATCCTTCCTTTCATCCCACTTTTTCACTGTACTAAGAGCTAGAGCAGAATAGCTTGAGCAGTGTAGTGAAATGGGACAATCCTACATCTTTGTGAACAGGGAGAGAAACGAAGTGTTTGCATCATGTAAGAAGGAGTATGTATCTCAGCTCAGGAGCTACTAACAAAGCGGATTCACCATGTCAGTATTCCCAGTAGTCCGTGTCTAGAAAATGTGCCTAAAGTAAATATATAAAAGACCATCCTATGCCTTCTGTCCTCTGATGATAAACCTTAATCTTGCAGTGAAAGAAGCTGAAGTTCTGACCCAAGAGCGCGTGATGGTATCAGAAGCCATAATGACCACACTGGGGTAAGTGGCTGGCCACCCAGGCTGAAGTGGAGCAGTGCTGATATCCTCCTGCAGAAGTTCCCCTGAGTCACTTATAGGCAGTGTTGTATTTGGACATCCTGTATACATATCTCAGCACCAGAGTACCCTGTGAAATTACGGGCTGTGTGTGACAGAGAGATCACTGCTCTGGTAGCTACCAGGTAGATGGAAAAGATTTTGGTAAAACAGTGAGAAGTGAGTGGCTTAGCACCTACAAAAAAAAGAGTTTATTTCCATTGAGGATCCCGAATGTAGATTTTGAATACCAGCATCTATAGCACTGAACATCGTCTTTCTATAACTCATCTTTCCCATCACTAAAATGGGACTTTCCCTTTCCTATAGTCTTTGATATAAGGACATGCAGAGCATTCATTCATGGACACTAGTAAAATAATTTGAGGTCCCATGAATGGAGAGTCCAGTAAATGCAGTAATATCGTTGTCAGACATTTCTTCTTGATTATCAAGGAGAATAGGGACAAGGCCTAAAAAAAGATTTGGTTGGGGTCACATAAAAATCTTGCTATTTTTTCATCCTCTATGCAGAATGCTAAAAAAAATTACAGGGTTATGTGCTTGCCAATAATTAAATACACTGATGCTTCACAAAAAAAAAAAAAAAAAAAAAAAAAAAAGTATTAGATCAAAAGGGTCTGCTCACAAGCTTCTCACTTACAAATGCACCTAAAGGATAACCTCTTGCTTTCCAATACTTGAATACTTGGCCTGGATTCTAGGGAGGTACATCCTGAAAAGTGGCATTCACCTGAACATGCTTTAGCTTCTAGAATACATCTAAATTTCCGTTCCCTAGGAGGAAGTTTGCTGTCTGGAAATGTCTGTCTGTCTCCATTGATGACAAAAGGGTTCAAATCAAAAAGCAGAGGACATTAGTCCTGGTTGGATTAATTGACACTAGTATGTAACTTCCAAAACTTTATAGCTGGTATTCCTCTATAAATGTTCTGTTTGCTATATGGTAGTCTTTATAATAGTTGATAACTTTCAGCTGAAATATAATTTCATTAAAGCATCAAGCTTGCCTGTTAGCATTCAGGTTTTATGGCTGATTTTAGAGATTACCTGCATGAGGATTTTGGTGTGAAGCAAGCTGCACTATGAATTCAGTTGGTTCACTGCAACATCTCCCAGGGGTGTGCTCAGGGGCTCTGTTAGGCACACTTAGGAGATACGTAGTTTGTCAGTCAGAAAATGGAGCGAGTGAGCTCCTGCTTCCTCAGAGCTCCCGATTCCCTGGTCCTAATTCCTACAGAGAATTAGGGCAGATCAGTTTGTGCAATTAAAAGTTATATCCTTGATCACTTTGTGGTAATTTCTTCATGTAACCATGCTCAGATGCTTCTCTGGAAGATTACAATGAATAAATAAATAAATGCTGATGCTGTTTCTGTAGAGGCCTGATAGATCGTTGATTTTCAAGGTCAGAAAACCCACCCAAATTGCCATAATTTGACAGAAAGGGTGTTGTCTGACTCCCAGAAGCACAGGAATAGCAGAGAGGGTGCATTCAGAACATTAGTGTCTTGACAGAGCTGTAATTTTGGAAAACGCCACAAGTACATCTTCATCAGATGCAAGCAAATGGTGCTGGTTCTTCACTCCTGTGCAGCCATTTTCAGTCAGTATTGACACAGTGTAGTCTCCTGCCCCTTTCCCACTGGCATGAATTGTCTTGGTGCTAGTAAAAGCTGTCATTGTAGCATGATTCTCTTTGGAGTCAAAATTCCTCCGGTAAGAACTGTCAGCTTGTCCAAGTGGCGCCTGAGAGACAGAGGTTACTCTGCAACCCAAGCACCCAGGTCTTCTCAAGCTACAGATTTAAAATAAGTCAGGAGTAAGAATTCTCATGTGAGATTTGGCTCAAAGGTTAAGACAGCCATGTGTTTGTATGAGCCAGGTGCTCCAAATTTTGTAGCCAAAAGGAATTCAGGCACTACAGACTGTAGGATATAGAGTGATTCAACTCAGCCAGTGCTGGTGTCTGCTTTTAGCGTGAACCCTGTGACACTGAGCTTCTTCAGTGACCCCCCTCAGCTGTGTGAGATAGCAGTGGAGGTGTCCCAGATAAACAGCACTGCTCAATACCAAGCAGAGTCCTAATCGAGCTGTTCTCATCCTTCATGCACAAGTTGTGAAAAGGAGGGGTGGTTTCTCATTTAGCTCTTCTTACTACACATTTCATTTTAACTTGTAACTATGCTTTACTCTTTTTTTTTTTTTTTTTTTCAGAGCTGTTCAACCCTCTGAAGGTAAGGGGAGCCATTTTCTCTCTCTTTCTCCTGCCCATTACACCTACAGCTGGCGTGTGCTTTTCATGATCACCACCAACTTTGTCCTTCTGTTCTCTTGTAACTGTCCAAAATATTGGAACTTTTTGGGATTGGTCTCTGTTCAGTGTTAATTTTTTTGAAGGAAAATGAGCAAACAATTTTAAAAGCAGTGGAAGTGAAGAAACTTCCTTCTACAGAAGCTTTTGTTACTTAAAAATGACTTTCCAATGTCATATTGCATGCTTAATAGATTTTTTGTTGTTGTTTCCAGGAGATCTTGAACCTGGTAGAGAAGGCGTACCCAAAACCCCTATTTCATTAGCTGATGTTGGAACAGAAGAGTTCTTCCAGAAACTCACCTCTCGTATCTCAGAAATGGTATCTGCAAAAATAAGTCAGGGTAAGCAACCTGGCAAGCACAATTTAATTAGTTTAGAAAAATATGCAGTCTTTGTTATCATTTGGTCTTTAAATATCAGTGAGATTTGTGAAGCAGGTTCTGAGACAGCCTGCATAAACATATGAATATTAGTAAATGTTTAGTACTAAGAATTTTATTAAGAGCCCATCTAAATTGACATGTCTTAGTCTACAAATTTGAAGAATAAATAAACTACTACAATACACTGAAATGGTTTGTGTCCATCTTAGGCATACAATGTTTATTTAAATAAATAGGATTAAATGTAAGCTTTGGAGTGTAGGGCAAATTGTAAAAATGGAAGAAGTTCATTTTGAACATCTTAGGTGCTTTGATTTACTTGGATATGCGTCACTCCTTAGTAAGAGAGGAATACTGCTTTGAAGACTTCCCACATCTTAAAGTTTTATCTCAAAATGGGGTTTTAAAATCAAGTCAAGGCTGAAAATTTTGTGCACAGCTTTTCAGTAAACCAAGGACTTCCTGGATTATGTGAAAAATATCTGGTTTTGTGTATTGTGTATTGATTATCTTGCCATCTATTTATTTTCACGTAGTAAATTTTTATCTTGAAGCAAAGATAGAGACATACCTCTCCTGCAGATATTCTTGCAATGCAATAACAATGTATGCAGTAGGCATAACCTCATGCATTAAAGCATCTCTGTTGTTTATTCAATCCTGTATATCAGTAGGATATCACACTAAATACTGTAAGTGCTCTTTTCTGGCAATATTTGTTTTTATGCCATTGAAAATTATTACAGATTTGGTTCATGTTTAAATAGGAGATCTTAATTTCTTACTTTTGGGTTGGTTACTCTGCTTTTTAGCTACACTTCGAGTGCCAGGCGCAGAAAGTGATGAGGAGTCAAAAACTCCCTCTGCATCTCCTCGGCATGGACGATCCAGACCTTCATCCATTGCTCAGGAGTCCTCGTCTGAATCTGAAGATGGGGATTCCAGAGGAGAGGTATGATACCTTTATGGAGAAGTTTCATGCAAGGAGAAAACCTTAGAGTTATCAGTCTCCTGTATTTTAAGGATCTCCAAACCCTTTGGGGATGTACCTCACTTCAGTAGGTGCATTTAGTAGTAAAATATATTGGACCTGTAATATAGAGAACAGAGAATCAATTTCTCATGGCTCACTTTGGGACCTTGAAAAAATTGTTCAAGTCAACAGGGTCAAAACATAGTCATTGATTTATTTAATGCCTTTGTCTTCACAACACAGCTTCAGAAAGTCAGAGCTTGATTTTCTGTGGCCTTGGTTGCAGTTGATCAGAAGAATGTTGTTGAGAAGTCCTTTACATGGTAAAAATAGAATTTAGTGTAAATTAGGGTGGTTTTGGATGTTCATTTGAAAAAGTTTCTGAAAAGAAGAAAAAAAAAGTAAAATAAAAAATAAACTGACACTTTCAGAACCATTCTTTTTCCTTGGGAGCAAAATTCATTGTTTCATCATGCAAATCCTAAAAAGCTTGGACAATTTTGAAAATATAGCTTAAACCTCCTTGAAACTGTGTCCAACTTGCAAAAAGCAAACAGTGATTCTTTTTGCCATAAAGAGGCTGGGAGATAAAACATTAAACATAGATAAACACTTATGTTCTGCTAGTGTTACTATATTCACTTTTCAGAACTCGAAATAACTGTCGTTTCATCCACACAGATCTTTGATGTCTTCATGGTCACAGCTGACTATGTGCCTGCTGCACCTGACAGGGAGACCATCACTTTGAAGGAAGGCCAATATGTGGAAGTCCTTGATTCAGCTCATCCTCTGAAGTGGCTGGTCAGGACTAAACCCACAAAATCCAGCCCCTCTCGACAGGGTTGGGTATCTCCAGCTTATCTGGACAAGAAATTAAAGGTGACTGATCATACAGTGTTTATTTTAATATAAAATTATGTGGGTTTGTTGCCATCTATAGACATTGTTTTTGCATGAAGTAATTAGTGAGAAGGTCATTGAAGAGGTCTGCAAAATGATTGGGCTTTCTGTGTATTATGATTAGGCAATATTTCTGTGTGTGTGCAGGTGTACCTCGGTTTGAAAGAGCTAATCATCTTTCAGCAAGAAAGAAATTTCACACTGCCACTTTAGAAATTATTGAAAGTGACTGTGAACACGAGGGATATTTCTCAGTGTGTGCTGATAAAAGGACTGTTAACTTAAGAGAATATATCTTTTTATTCTTCTGTTTTAGTTGTCACCAGAGTGGGGATCAACAGAAGTTCCTGAGTTTCCTGGGGAATTTGTTTCTGAGGATGAATATAAAAGGAAGCTAAGGTAAGGTCTAGCCATTTGTTTTTTACAACTTTGAGTCATGCTGGTTTTTGAACTAACATGAATATTGGCATTGAGGTACCTTCTGCCAGAGTTGCCTTTTTTGTTCCTCTGAGGTCTGACACCTGCCCTTTCTAAGACTTACAATGTTTGAAGTTTGATTGATTTTTTGCCATTTTCAGTGAAGGAGAAATCCAGGCAATCTAAATCACATTGGGTGACTTGAAAGGAGGATAGAAAGATTTTAGTGATGGAATGCTGGTGGTTATTTCACAAAACACCTTAAAATTTGGTACTTCTGTCCTTTAGGGTGCCTATATATGAGGATGATGTCTAAAAACAGTGAAAGCTCCCTCAGAAGACCAACTACAACCTTGTGTTACTCTCCTCTAGAGCAGCACTCTACTGAATGTGCAGTCACAGAGATATTTGCTTTCTTGATAATATAATGTGGCAATGAAGTTGCTGCTGTCTACTTTACGTAGATCCTTTCATCAGTCATGTTCTATCTGCCCTAACAGTGGATATCTGTATGGTAGAGGTAGTTGTCACACCGTGAGTGAGATTGTCCAAGTTCTCTTTATGGTCAGAGAGGATCTAGTCAACACACTCCAGGTTGTCTATTACTCTGATCAAGTATCTCTTCATTAGAGCCTAAAAGTCTTTTAACATGTTGAGGATAATTGTGATGATTGCTCTTTCATTTTGCTTATCTGTCTACCCTTCAGTGTTCTTATTCAAGAACTATTGATCTCAGAAGAGGATTATATTCAGGACCTACAATTCCTCCAGACTCATCACCTTAAGTACACTGAGGTCTGTCCCAATGTCCCAGGAGCTGTTGCCAGTCAGAAATCCACCATCTTCAGAAATATTGATGACATTGCTCGCTTCCATTCCAGGTAGGCATTCTCATGAGCCATCATTTGAGACCAAAGAGTGGTAGAGATAGAATAGCTATGGTTACTGTGAAGGATGTGGAGCATAGGCAGTACTAAAGTGCAAGGAAACTAATAAACCTTTTGTGAGGAGAGATGATGGCATAACTTAAGTCAGAAAACAGGGCTGGGACTCCAAGATACCCCTCAATGCTTCAAGACTCCATGCATCCAGCTTACTTTTAAGATAACTTAATTGTGTTAACGTGAGATTGTGCCTGATCTAAAGGTCTGGCTGCTGGGGCTGAGTTCTAGCCTCAATCCATCACCTTCTCCTCAGGTGTCTTTTTTTTTTGTTTGCTTCCACAGTGTCTTCCTCCGAGGTCTGCAGAAATGTGACACTGATGATGACGTGGCCATGTGCTTTATTAAACATGAAGCAGAATTTGATAAGTACATCCAGTACCTGGTGGGGCGGGTACAGGCTGAGTCGATTGTTGTAAGCAAAGCTGTCCAGGATTTCTACAAGGTAAACAGTAACCAAAGTACCTGCTGAATGTGCATCCTATAACCCACTGCGTCATGAAATGCAGTTATTAATTACAACTGTGATCCTGAAAAGAATTATTAAATATTTTGGAGTGAAACCATGGCTACATATGATACTTTGCATTCACTCTCTAGCTCTCCCTGGTAGACACAATGGATATGTCAACATATTTACATATCAGAGTGGTAGAACTATCTAATTTTGGCTTCATGAGTTAGGTCTACAAAAGGGCACCATTTTTAAGGGAGTAATCCTTTCTACTGCTGTTTATAACAATATTTTCTCTTTTTCTTCTATGTACTTTTTTTCAGAGATACACAGATGAAATTTTAACTAATGAAGATCCCTCACATCCACTTATCCCACCACTGCAGCACTATCTGGAAAAACCCATAAACAGGATCCAGCAGTATCAGACTATTATCAAGGTGAAGAGACTTTGTTATATGTTTATTTCTGATAGGTTTATATTCTGCTTTGTGCAACCCATGGGAGAAAAAACATTTTTATTTCATGTTTCTTGTTTTCTACCTGATGTAACTACCGTCAAAAATTGATTGATTAAGTTAAAGCAGTAAACATTACTGGTGATGGAGCTCTCTGAATAGTTTTGTAACTGTAAATCCAGGTGGAGGTTCACTGTCTCCAACACCATGAAGTTCATCAAGCTTTATCTGAATTAATTTTAAGTAGATGCATATATACATACATATGTATATGCGTGGATAAATGTGTGTATATATCCATGACAAGTGAGAATTTGCATTGCACTGATCAACAGTTTTGTTATAAAGATAAGCAATTTCCAATGTTCAAGACATTGAATTACCAGTTTACCTCATTGTGTTTTGTGTTGATATTATAGTACGATGAAAATTCTGTTTCTGAAAAGCTTTTCCCCGCTTCCCTATTCTACCATTCTGAAATATTTCAGTTTTCAAGTTTTCATCTGTCCTGCTATCTTAGGTTCTAGCCAAGACCTCAGGAAAAAGCTTCAAAACAGCATTTTTCTGTAATATTTTTCATGGGAAGTAGCACAACAGTATCCAGAAAGAAACTTGTCTGGCCAAAAAAAAAAATATTTATTTTAGCCTTACAGAAGTGAGTAAGCAGTGTGAATAGTTTGAAGAAGGGTCAAATTAACTTTCTAATTTTGAACACTTGCCAGCACATAGAAATCAAGATTTTAAGGATGTCTTGGAACAGACAGTAAGCATGGGTGCTTCCCATGCCTTCAATCCTAAAAGAGAGACACATGAACAAATGTGAGAGCAAAAAGATAACTTCCCTTTTATACTTTTTCCATCCTTTTGTATTTATATCTAATACCTGCTCTTAGTTTAGCATTGTCCCATGAATTGCTTGCCTCGTGGTATTGTCAGGATAAGCACAAGAGAAACACAATGGATACATTTACAATTGCTTTGGTGTTTTGTTTTGTTTATTGTTTATTGTTTTGTTTTCGGTCTGGTATTTGCTGCAACTTCATCTTTATTTAATTACAATTGATAAAAGGAAAAGCCAGACTGGTTAGTCAGTGAGACTGTAGAATGGGTTGGAAAGCAAAGACTTTTGTAGCTAAGCAGTGCAATGTGAAAGAATATGATAAATGTTGCTCAGATGAAAGAGCTGGAACAGATACTTGGAAAACTTCTTTTATGAAGGAAATGCACTTTTTAAATTCTGACCACACAGTAACATTTGCATCATTCATCTACAGGAATTAATCCGAAACAAAGCAAGAAATAGCCAAAATTGTACTTTGCTGGAGCAGGCTTACGCCATTGTGTCAGCACTCACACGAAGAGCAGAAAACAACCTTCATGTCTCACTCATTGAGAATTACCCAGGGACTTTGGAAAGCCTTGGTGAACCTATCCGACAGGTAACTGGAATTTCTCAGTCTGTGTTATGCTGGGCAAGTCACTTACTCTGTCTTGTTGTATCCCCTCTCTTGCATGGGAATCACTGAGCAGGGTTGTAAGGGAAAATTACAGTGATTGTGAAACCATCAGGTGAAATTCAGCTGTCCACATTTAGACACTCAATAAAAAGAGTCCAATGAATCAGCCCAATGTGCTTGCTTCTCCCTAATGCCAGGGGAATCCACTAACTGAGCTGCTAGTGAAGATATATAAAATTACTATCTCTCTGTGATGAAGGAGATAAAATAAGCGTATAAAGCACCCTCATAACACACAGGATATAATTATCAGCATTAGTACTGGTGAAGTGTATCTAACGACATGTCGTGGTGGTTTTACTCTGCTGGGCAGCTGAACACCGCTATAGCTACTCTCTCACTCACCCTTCTCAAAGGAAAAGGGAGGAGAAAATAGGATGGAAAGGGCTCAGTGGTTGAGATAAGGACCCTGCTCCAAATGGGGTCCCTCCCGTGGGCCACAGCCTCCTCCAGGCCACATCCACCTGCTCCACCGGGGGCTGCTCCACCGGGGGCTCCTCCACCGGCTGCAGCGTGGAGATCTGCTCCATGTGGGACCCATGGGCTGCAAGGGGACAGCCTGCTCCACCAGGGGCCTCTCCACAGGCCGCAGGGGAACTTCTGGCTTGGCTCTGGCCAGTGACAGGTCCCTTTTAGATCCAGCTGGAGCTGTCTCTGGCCTGAGACGGGGGAGTTGCTGGGCTGTGCTCACAGAGGCCATCCCTGCAGCCCCCCTGCTACCAAGCCCTTGCTATGTAAACCCATCACACACATAACATTACTTAAAGGATAATGTAATGATAACCACTGCATGCACACCTGTTGCTGTTGTCATCACCATCAACATGACGTTGTCATCACCACCAGCACTAGAAGCAGTCTGCTATGCTGTAATAAAACAGCAGTGCATAAGATGAAGATATAACAATAAACATTTGTTATCTCATTGCTGAAAAATGGTGGTGAGATATCACCATAGTAATTATTGCAGAGTTACCACTACGTGTTCTTTCTTATTTTTCCTATCAGGGCCACTTCATTGTGTGGGAAGGAGCTCCAGGAGCTAGAATGGCATGGAAAGGACACAAAAGACATGTCTTCCTGTTCAAGAATTACATTGTGATCTGCAAACCGAAACGAGACACAAAGACAGACACCTACAGTTACATCTTCAAGAACATCATGAAGGTCTGATCACTACATCCTCACCTACAGCATTTCTCTGTCATTGAGAACTTCAAATTTTAGTCCAGCTTCTTATTATCTAAAACCAGGATATTTCACAAATTCTTTTGAGCTCTTCCTTTGTTTCTGAAAGCCTTTGAAGCACAAGTAAAATCTGTCTGTCCCAAAAATCTCTCTTTGAGCCCTGTTAGAAACATATCCAAAATCACCAGAAGCGTGGGTGGATTTTTACTGTTTGTCAATGAGATTTACACATACAAGTGTTTATACTTCTTCATTATCTCACTGAGTTAATTGCAAAAGTGTGTGATACTGATTTTAGTTTGGGCATATTTGCTAGTATTTGGTCTTTGTTTTTGGCAGCCTGTAGCAGTGGAAGTAAATTGGAGAAAATGTGTTTTTTTGTCAATGGCACAATCCCAGTGGTTCTCTTTACTGCTTACATCCTTTTTCTGAAAGCAATTCCTGTTTAGAAATGTAAAGTTCAAAGCATTTGTCTGTCTCATCTTCAGACATTCAGGGCTCAGATTAAAACTGCAAGTCACAAGGAGCATTAGATACTGAACTCAGGCGTTAGATACTGAACTCCAGTAAAAGACAAATAAACAAGAAAACAAAAACCCCTGTGGAGTTCTTGACTAAGTGCAGCCAGGGCCTCCTGAAAGTCTTTATCTCTGTTCTCATGGATATTTACAGACAAAATTTATTTTCCAAGAAGAAAGGGATATTTTGTCTAGAGAGTGCCTGCTCTTTAATTTCTTTCCATGTAGTCCCTAACTGTGCTATTCCCAGGTGTTGGTGCCAGCCCAATAGCACTGCACTATAAGGTGTTTGTGTATCCCATCCTGGGATACCCTCTAATACTGGATGCTATTTTCTTGAAATGTAATAATTACTCCAAGGAAAATGTTTGTTTTGTATCCGAAAGCCAGGTACACAAGGGAAAGTTTTGCAAAGTGGCCCTGACTTGCTGTTCAACCAAAGCCACATTGCATACAGTCTTACAAATCTTTAAAAGCAGTGTAAATCATCCTTGTTTCCCATTTTACTGTTAGAGCATCAAATATGCTTTAATGGGAATGACATAACTAACATCTATGGAAGAAGATGCACACTGGCAACAGGAGACATGCTGATGGTTAATAGTTGCTTTCATTTAAAATCTTTATTGAAGACAGTTCTGTTTCACAAAGGCTAAGTCTAAATCTGAACTGTGCTAAACTGCAGAATTTCAGGTTTGGGGAATGTTCTGGCTGAAATTCAACCCCATGTAAAAGGAACAAGGAATTTGTGTTGACTTTCTTATGTTTCTTCTGTAATGCAGCTGAACAACATTGATGTGAACGACATTGTGGAAGGGGATGACCGTGCGTTTGAGATCTGGCACGAACGGGAAGATTCAGTCCGCAAGTACCTCCTTCAGGCGCGTACAGTGAACATCAAGAACTCCTGGGTGAAGGAGATCTGTGGCATACAGCAGCGAATCAGCCAGCCTGTCTGGAGTGAGTACATCCCAGGATAGCCCAGACCTCCTACCGCTTGCTTTGGGGTGGCTCCCTGATTCAGGGAGGAGATTTTGTTGCCAGGACAGACAGAAATAATCTAGGGTCACATGCCACCTCTTGAACTGAGTTAAGGTTAGAGGTTTCCTACAGGTTAAAACCACATCACATCACAGCTCTAACAACTCACATGACTGCGAGCAGTACGCTTTAACTGGTATGATTATAGTTGTGTTAGGTCCTTTGCCTGAACTGGGGTAGGCACCATTATCAGGATGGGACCACAGTTTATGACTCTCTCCATTTGTCATCAAGAGAACTGGGACTATATACCATCAAAGTGATTAAATTTATGTGACAGAGCTCCCACATGGTCCCTGGCCATTTCAACTGATACCTGTTATGTGGGTTCCCTCTGATGGAGGGTCAGAGTCAGAGGCTGAGGTGGTTGCTTGGTTCCCTGTCTTCATATTTACATGTCCTTGTCAATAAACAGAGAGCATCGTTTTCCACTACAATAGCCCAGAAAATGTGCATCTCTGGAGGACAGACAAACATTATTGTAACTTCTAGGAAGAACCTCAAGATTTAAACCAGAGTCTTGCTGATATCAGCATAAAGCCACCTGTGACTTTGCTGGGTATCAAATCCTTCACTATAGACTTCTGGCTTACATTGTTGTACCTGGTCATGTAGATTTGCTTGATTTTTGCTAGATTTTTATCTTGTCATTCAAGTCGTTTTGTCCTCACTGTCATTTAATATTCTATCAATTTTCAATCCAGAAAATTTGTCAGCAGGGATATTATATATTTATTGTCCAGCTGTAAGCCAGAAGTGATGTACGTGACAGCATAAGGACTTTTGTCATCTTAAAATGTCAGAACATAGTTGTTTTTAGTGTATATACATTGAAAACAAGTCCTGACTGTTTATTGTTTTGCTTTTAGTGAAGTGTTCTAATGGAAAAGACTATCAGAACAATTTTACATAGTTTTGTATAGGTTTTGTGTGGGTTTTATGTGATAGGAATAGGTCAAAATAAAAGTCTCTTAACAGCTTAGATTTGTTGTGTGGAGACCAATAGAATATTAGGTTTAATTTCAAGGGTGTATTTTAATTGGGGGAATTGTTTTACCTGTTGCAGCTGTGTGGTGTCTGAATAATGGATGTTCTTATTAAAATCATGTTCTAAAATACTTCCATATCAGCAATACTTTTTTATTGTCCTTCTTTATAGCCAACAGTGGACATTTGACAGACTCAGTTTATTCTCAAATAAGCAAGGACAGCTTTTCACCTTGAAAGTCACTAGCTGCTAAAATTTCTTATTCAGCTTTCCATCTGAACCTCACAGAACTGCAGAAACTACATACCTTGTAACAGCTGTCCTACAGATATTCTGTCCTCCTTGGGACTAACATGCTTATTCTGATGTTTCAGTACCTCCAGACTTTGAGGAAGAACTGGCAGACTGCACAGCTGAGCTGGGAGAGACAGTCAAGCTGGCTTGCAAAGTCACAGGAGCTCCCAAGCCATCTGTCAGCTGGTACAAAGGTATGAGAAGCAAGTCATGAAATGCATACTCCAGCCTTCTTTTCTGTGTACTTGCTCTGTGTTAAGCTGTCAGTGAGTAATATAAAAGCTGATCACCTAGAGATACCCAATTCTAGCCTTACTGTTAGCTACTAAACCACCCAGACACAGGTAATACAGATCTTCATGTGAGTTAATATACCCTACTTTTCAAGTTTGTCTTGTAGTCTGTGTGAAGCTACATCTTGCTGCAGTGAAACAATTTCTAGCAAATGAACAACTTGTTTATATTAACTCAGGCATTTCTGTGTCATGGCAGAGGCAGCCCTGTGGACACACTCTTTTTTCCCAGCATTGCTACATTGCAGAGGAAACAACTTTGCTGTAACATCCTATTTTGTAAATGCTTGTGCTGCATGCTTACAGTCTCTTTGGAAGTGGTCCTTTGGCTAGCAAATAAGAGCTATAACTACACCACACACCACAATTCTCTGTGTGAGAATTTCACTTTTAAATAAGGATTGATGATACACAACATGCCCAAACAGTGATTTACCTACTGGTTGTTTTGTAGGCAGATGGAGGAAGATGAAGACCTCATTCCTCAACTACTACTATCAGATCAAACACAGCTCTCAGTCCTCCGAAGTGGAAGTGCTGGATGAAATTTCCAAGGATAAAACATACATACTAAACTATTTACAAAGACTTTTTTTCCATTTATCTTTAAGATGGAAAGCCAGTGGAGGTGGATCCCCATCACATTATAATAGAAGATCCCGATGGTTCCTGTACATTGATCCTGGACAACCTAACAGGTGTTGACTCAGGACAGTACATGTGCTTTGCTTCCAGTCCTGCTGGAAATGCCAGTACCTTAGGAAAGATCCTTGTTCAAGGTAAAGACCTGCACAGATGCATTGTTTCAAATAGGTCTTTTATGTAATGCCATAAACAGGAACATTAGGACATTCCAAAAGTTCTGTATAGCATGTAATGGATAATACTTTTTCTCTGATAATATGGTAGTAGTGAATTGTTCTCAGGTAAAAAATTGTGTCTTTTAGTTTTTTTGTGTGCAGAAATCATGAGAGTTTTGTGGTTAGGGATACATCCTTTGTATCTATTAGGGAGTTATCATATTTCCAGCAGTTAACTACATTTATCCTTGCCTTGCAGTGCCACCACGGTTTGTGAACAAGGTTAGAAATGCTTATTTTGTTGAGGGTGAAGATGCTCAGTTTACCTGTACTATTGAAGGAGCACCTCGGCCTCAAGTCAGGTCAGTTCTTCATGTAGCTTTGCGACAAATCCTATTTTCCCATTCTGCATGGCCAGAAGAGTCTCCTTGCCTTTTTTTTCCAGTTTATGACCCTTTCTTCTCTGTGTTTTCCACCTCTTTGCCATACTAGTGCTGATTCTTCCGGATCCCACCTTTCCTGAGCTTTTCAACAATTTTTTCCACTCTAGAATCTGAAAAGAAATACCTACAACTAATACTTTTAAATAAAAAACTTACAAATAATCAGATCTAATGCCCTTTTATCATTCCTTTATACTCCCTACCCTACACTTAAATTAAGCAACCCTTGACTTAACTAACTGTTCAGATAGAAAGCTCAGGATAGCTCTTTGTGATTAGAAGTTCTTTCCCCTGCACTGGCTGATGAGGTGTCTTGAGAAGAATCTCATAAACTTGTGCAGGTCAGTATCCATGTGTGATCTACCAACCTGCAGACCTGTCTTCCAGGAAACAAGCTTTTGTCTAATGTTATCTCCTGAGTTGTTTGCCCCCTGATCTGATAGATGGATCAGTGAGCTGGGAACTTGCCTATTTTTCCTGGCTTATGTTCAACATTTTTCACATACAGATGGTACAAAGATGGTGTACTGTTGAAGGACACAAGTAAATACCAGACTTTCAGTGAACCACGGAGTGGCATTCTAGTCCTGGTAGTCAAGAGCCCTTCCAATGAAGATATGGGACACTACGAATGTGAAGTAAGTTCAGAGTGAGTTAGAGATCTGCTGTCTGACATGATATAGATTGGAGAATTCATTTTACTGAGATCCATTGCATGAGATTAGTGGCTGAGCAATCATTGCTGCGTGCCATATCAAAAAAGTTTATACAAGTCAGGTTCTCCCTGACTAGATTTCAGTTGTGAAGCTTTGGAATATTCTGATCTGAGAGTTTGGTTGTTCAAGTAATAAATAATACGCTAAGCTTATTCTGGAGCTTAAATCCAGATCTCTAGAGCTACATCTTGTAAAGTCTAGGATCATTCTGACATGACATTTTGTTTCTGGTCCATCTTTAAATTAGAACGTATTCGTGCCACCACAAATCCAAGAGTAAGAAGTAAAGTTTAAATAGAATTGGAAAGCACTGACATTCCTGTTTATTTACTAAACTTATATGGGGAGTATCTAACAAAATTAGAACAAATGTGCTGTAAAACATTCTCTAAAAATTAGTCATAGTCTGTGCATTCACTGTAATAAAATAGTAATAAACTCTCAGCACTCAGCAATAAAATTGCACACAGCTCAGCTCACAGCAACCTCACAGTCATTCCACATAATTTTTAATGTGATCTATACAATTTAAAGTTTTCTGCTAGAATTGTAGCAAAATCACATTATCTTGCATTTGCCATTTAGCTAAGATCCCAAGATCCAGTATTACTTTGGTTGAGTAAGATCGAGTGGATTAATGGAAGATAAACAGAAAACACCAACTGCTTAACTACTGCTTAAAATGGCATATGACAGAAATTTGTGCCTCTTGATAAAGTCACATTAGGACCAAGTCACAGATCAAATGACAAGTAACTAAGCTAAGTGCTGCTGTAACTTGTCTGTGTGAGTCATATGTGGTAAAACATTATAATGAACTCACTTAGCAGCATGTGTTCATTGAAATTATAGCTTTGGTCTGGGGTCATATATTCATCTCTGTCTGTTGTCCTGTAATTGTGATGCATCTGTAATACAGTATAGAAAGATTTTATATTATAAAAACACCCTGCATTTTATTCAGTACTGCATAATTCTCTTCAGCTGGTGAACAGATTAGGGTCAGCAAAAAGTGGAGCAGAACTTTACCATCACACTGCTGCAGCCCTGACTCAGGACAGGAGAGGAGACCAAGCCATTACCATAGAAGGTATGATTCTTGACCAGCTCTGTAAGTATGCCAGTGAATTACTACAAAACAATCTCATCGAGGTTCAAATATATTTGCAATCTTATCCATGTTGATAATTGGTGTATATGTCTGTGTATGTCTACAAGATGTGCATGGGTATACTGCAGCTCAGCTCTATACCCATCACCATCTGTTGATTTCCATATCTGGCAAATCAACTTCATCATATAATGTTCATAAATGCATTATATGAGAAAGGAGGAGTAAATGAAGGGTATGTCACACCACTGTTAGCGCAATAAAAATGCTATCTATTCCTGTCGCAGTACTTGAAAACATATGTCAGCCTGGCAGAACATGAGTTATATTTTACTGAGAAAAAAAAGCAGGGGCCAGTAAGTAAAGCTGAAGATGTATTGTGATTGTTCCTTGAATGGAAAGCTTCTGGAATGATTAAGAAAGAAAAACTGACAGCAGTATGTCACGAACAATTTAGTTCTCCTGTTAGCTAGGACTGTTCAGGTATTAAACATCACAGTCATAGAATCTATTCTTTTTTTTTTTTTTTTTTTTTTTTTTTTTCCTTTATCTTCTATCTGTATAAATAGGGTGATGTGGGCTGATCTTACACCTATCCAATAATGCATCTATTTCTTAACACATTTAGGAAATGACTTCTTGTAGTTACCTATGTACTAAAGGAATTCCCACAAGCAGTATGTTAGGCATGCTTATTGTAAACCTATCATGAATTAGTTTATATCAGTGGCTGTATCTGAGTATGGCACATTCCCCAGCATCCAAAATTGTTTTTTCATACATGTCGTTGGCTGTCTGGGCATGGGCCAACCAGTACTGTCTCTCTAGAAGAGCTCCCAGCAGCAATTCAGGAGATAATACAGCCAAGGGACAATTTATAGTACATAGTAAATGGTTTACTGTTTTGGAGGGTGAGAGAGAGGACTAGGATAGGAATAGGCCATTCCATGTCAGCAAGCATTGGTGTAAGAGAGCTGTTCCAGATGCAGTTAGAGAAGACATGGCCAACAACAACTAGAGGTTTGCCAACTGTAGAACCTTCTTCCCTCATTGTCAGTGTTTTCACATTAACTCATGATAATAACAGGGGCTCAATGTGCCTTTGACATAAGTGTTATCAACATTCAACTGAGAGCCATCAAATGCAAAGACCTGACTCAACGAGCTGCCAAGCAGCAAACTGACCAGAGTTTGGGAAAATGGTACTCCACTCTCCTATTTTCTTATAATTTTCCCCATGTTTCTTCTGGTCCTGTCTGAGACAGGAGCCTGGACTGGATGGACCTTGGGGTCAGTCCTCTGTAGGGGCTGATAATGTATTGCTACACTATGAGGATTCAGCCACACTAGGCCATTAAGAGTAGTATCCAGATCTACGTAATCACTTGTTCTGGTTTTATGCTTGCTTTCCTTATGGTCCTTAACCAGAGTACCATCAAATCATTCAACAACATTGCAGGGAAAATGATATCACTATAGTTACACTAGAATTGTTTCGGTAGCATAAACCTTGAAGTACTTTAATGCTTTGTCCTTGCTGAGACATAAAAAGAGAAAAATAATTTATATGCAGCATGTAGAGGAACAGAAATAAATTACTGCTAGGGTGGCATATCTTCATGAAGTTTCATTGTGCCAAAGCAGAAGATATAAAACCAAACAAGGGTTGTAAAACAAGTAAAAACTCTTCACAAGGGTTGTGAAGCATTGTTGAGCTCATGGGGTTACAAATGTGTCTTCAGCCCTGAATTAGTCATGTAATGTGTCATTCCCGCATTCATAAACAAACAGATTTTATGGGTTTGGTTGAAGAAATATAATTGGAGCTTGCCTGCAAGCTCCAGAAATATTATCATGAGATCGTTTTTGATCGCTTTTGCCTGAGCTTGGTAATAAGGAAGGAAACAGTTCCCTGAGTCACCTCCATGGAGAAACAGTGAGAGCTGCCCCAGGCCAACTGGAGCAAAAAGCAGGCTCATCCATGGAGCATTATTACTGTTCTGAGCAGAATCGTATCAGGGGTGAATTTGGCACAATGCACTTGAATGAGGAGGGAATTCATTGCTTTCCTGGGAATCAATAACCATCTTTGATCTACCTATTGAAAAATCAAGCTCATCTGGCAAAGAACAGGAGGACGGATGGATCTCATGAAGGCTTTCACTTTCCATCCTTACAATCCTTCCTACCTGTGAAAATGGGATTATTTCTAACTTCACCAAGAGGACTACATTACTGCTGTGTGGTATTATTACTTTAGAAAATAGATAACTGCGTCTGTTTCCTAGCTCACTTGCATGGTGGGCCTACATTCTACCTGATTTTTTGTTGGTTCTGTGAAATGTCTATTACCAGAGCCTCCTGAGGCACCCAAGAGCCTTTAATTGCAATTATTTTAGTTGTTATTCTCCTGCCTTTTCTGTACTGTTTATTATACTGAGCCAAACCTACTGTTACAAGTTGGGATACCATTAGTACAGTGGTTTACGGGCCCTGGCCTGCAGTCAGTGATGGTCCACAGACCCACATTAGGGGGACTTAAAAACAAAATTTTTGTCATTAGGTTTAAATTCATGGTGTGGGAATTTGCAGATCCATTGGAAAGATCAAATACAAGAAGGATGGAAACCACTGAGCTAAGGGTCCCCTTGCAAACAGTTGCAATTTAGGCTTCAGGCCTGAAAGGCTGACTTCTGCCTTCAGTTACACCTGGTTGTTTCACTGAAGTCAACGGAGAGTTGCTTTAAAAATCCTCTTTCTGTGGATATTGGGAGAATTTTAGACACTTTAAAAACACGTAATTGGGAGATCTGTCTCTTTGACTTCAAGTTGACTGTCTGCTTTGTGGTCACCTGCCTCGCTGCTTCACCTACATACAGCAGATCTGACCTGACATGGGCTGATGTGCTCTGGCATCCCTTTTTAACACCTTACTACTGCAATCCACTCATCCCAGGTTCACTAACTTGTTCATTTTTTTTAATTTTTTTTTTTTTTTTTTTTTTCAAGAAAAACAAAGCCCAGATTCTGAAAAGAGTTGAATTTTTTCATCTGGGTGGGCAGGTGCAGGATGTATAGTGAGACAGTCAGCAGTAGGGGAAGGGATCAGGTATTCAAAAGGAGATAGGCAAAACCTTTAAGAAAAATACCCAAAATCTAGCACAGGTAACAGAAATTTCTGCATAGTTTTGTGTCAGTTCACATGAAGAGCTGTGGACAAGTTATTTAGCTTTGTACTAGGCTTTTGGTAATACCCATCTTGTGAGGTAAAGCTAAGTATTCTGAGGCTCTCAAATGTGAGACTGCTTTAAATGCAGAAGAGCACTAGATCTCCTAGTGTTACCCTCTTCCTGAAGAAATAGGGTATATGAGTTTGTTCCCCTGAACATTTTAAAATTTCCCAGTTGGGGTGATGATTGAGATATTAATCTTGTTATTTTTAATTTGTGGTCATTGTCAGTTAGTCTCATTTTTGTGCCAGCCATGAGGTGTTCAGTGCAAAATGCAAGAGAACACAATCTGTATTTACAGCAGTCTCTGTTGCTGCAGGACTAAAACATTTTTCCCTTTACACTGAGTGAAAAACATTGGCATTACATTCACACAGTTTAGGAAATTATTTTGTGTCCATGAATTGCTCATTTTAAGATTAGCTCTAGCAGTTCATGTCAGATTTGTGCATCCTCTCTTGTGGGCTTATCTCTGAAATGTAGCAGAAGAGGGATGAGTGTAGAGCAGCATTCCCCTGGTTTATGCCAGCAGGAAAAATAGTTTTATGCTTCTGTGAGTGGAGGAAGTAGAACTTAGAGTGTGTAATAAAGGCTGCATTGGAAACCACCTTTCATCCATTCCAGAGCAGCAAACGCTGACTTCCAATCAGTCTTAGCCTAAATGTTTCATCTCATAAGTCATTAATGCTTTAATGTATTAACCAAAGAGGAGTCTAGTCTTGTAGAAGCACTGGCTGATCCTAATGCTTACAGCTTTTAACCTGCTTATCAGGGGCTCCTGCTTTGCAAAGCTGTTTTCCTAAACTGCTATCAAACAAGTTGAAATGATAAATCCGGTGCTAAAATGGATGCAGAATATTTTCCTCTTGGAAAAAGAATCCCAAGTTCTCTCATCCTACTTTCATGTGGTTCTATCCTTCATAAAGAATTGCTTAAATCCTCCTTCACACCCTGGATATAGCATGTATAAAATAGATCTGTTATGCACTATAGACTGCAGCTCATCAGGACCTATTTACTACAGGCCATTTACAGTTCCTTCATGCCCAGGCCTGCTGACCCTCAAAATACTGAATTCCTTAGCATCTGCTGTGGATAGAAGTATTGCAATCAATCTCATATGGGAGGACTTCCAGAACACACAGTACTAAAGTAAACATTACAAGGGAATTTTTCTTACAGACATTGTTAAATATATATATATTATCTAAATAGGGTTGCTGTTATAATAATTGCTTCAACACCTGTTTAGGTGTACAATCAAATTAATTCATTTCCTGTTTACATCAGAACTGATTCTCTTGTTGCTTATGGATTCATCTCATGATATTATTTGATGACTTTTTCTAAAAGTTACGATATGTAAAAATTCCACAATATCAGTTTAAGGATTTACATATTCAGTGGAAATTTCCAGCCTGGGCACAGTAAGTTGTTTGAGCTCTCAATTCATATTCCATCACTGAGTGATGTATATCAGAATTGAAAAAAATGTTGTTTTAAAATACTTGAAAATCGTCAACTAGGTAGGTAAAGAAGTTATACTCTATTCACATTCACATATAAACATTTCAAAATAATTTTATCCTTGACATAGCAGATAAACTGTAAACTCTTATTTCATTCAAATTGTTTATTTTTAAAGCCACCTAATTCGGTAGTAACTTCCCTGACTCTGTTGGAAATGATTCCAAATTTATACACACATAAATGAGACAGGGCTCTGCAAACAAAGCATAAAACTCTAGGTCAGATACCATCAATATTTGCACAAAATTCTCTTTAATTATCATGGGAGTTTTACCTAGTGGCAGAATAAATTCCTTGAAAGTAGAAGTAAAATTAGGTTCAACTATTCAATCTGATATTGTAAATATATATTTAATATTCTGGCAATGCAGTTTTTGGCCACTGTTTAAAACATCAGCATGAATCATAAGATATATGACAAATAACACAGACTCTACAAGCTCCCTGGGCAAGAATTGTTTGCGATTTTATAGATTTTTTTTTTTTTTTTTTGAGTTGCAGTTCACTTTCAATTGTTCAGACCAGAGCTTATTTATTATAGGCTGGCTGGCAGATTGTAAACCAATTGCTGGAAAAACTACTTTGACATGAAGTTTTTTAGAAACTAACTAACTAGTTAGTTAGTTAGTTTTACTAACTTATTAAATAAAATATGGGGCTTGCTCTTGTTTTTTTTCTCAATCTCACATAAGTTCAGTAGATCAGCATATGTTCAAAACAGTCTGGTTCAGTGTCTTAATTTTATTCTGGCAGATAAGTTGGGAACCTGCTAAAAAACTCTGTTAGCTCTTCAAACATTATCAAGAAATTCTAGTTCATTATAGGATAAGGTTCATGAAAATCTTCAAACTAGGTTAAAAAAATAAATAAATAAATGAAGAAGTAGACATAAGTGTATTACAGGGCTCTGTCTGAGCTTCCTAGAGAATTTTATTCCCATTTTCTGTTCTGATGATAATGATTTTAGTTTTCATTGTTATCAGCTTGGATTTTGCATCTAGTCCACAGTGGAAATTGTTTAGTGTTTGGGGGAAACTTTTCTTCAAGCAAGTGAAATCACAGTTTAAAGAATTTCAGCTCTCCAGGGTTTTTTATATCAAGACATTTCCAAGTTTCAGGTTTCTTACACTATCACTAACTTATTATAGGGGGAAGGAAAAAAAGGGGGGAAAAAAAACAACAGCCTTGTTTTTTATATTTGGCCTTCCAAACAAAAATGCAAGGATCGCACAACAGCAAAAACCATTTTTTGTGATATTGTTCTCAACAAAATAACTAATTGCAAATCTAAATGACTCTGTTCAGAGAGTACTCCGAATTCTCATTCTTGGTCATAATCATTAAAGGTGATGCTGGAAATAACCACAGAAAGCATGGATGGGATGGTACAGGTGTTTTTTTCATTTTTGAATGACTGAGGAAAGTTAATTTAATCATTTCAGCTTTTGCCTTTCTTTAACCCCATGCTGTTCATACTGTTTTCTTTGTAGTCACTGAACAAGAGACTAAAGTGCCCAAGAAAACCATCATCATGTAAGTGCTGACTTTTTTTTTTTTTTTTTTCTGGTAACATTTGTGATTTGCCTTGCTGCCTATGCATGATCCAATAACAAGCTTGTGTTTATTGGCCATGCAAGTGTGTTCCTTCCTATTCCAGCAGATCTCATGGTATTTTGTGTTATGCAAAGTGACAACTTGAAAAATCTTATATCCCTTTCAAAAAATAAAAATTAAAAAAAAAAAAAAAAATAGCAATGTTCCTGTTAGGTACAGCATGGGCTATTTATTTTAGTATTCTGTATGAGAAGAAATTTCACAAAGGCTCAAGGATGTAGAATCTGACTCACAGTGTTGGAAAAAAAAGACTTTGGGAACTGGCTACTCGAAAGATGTACAAACATAACAATCACAGCTTACATTGTTTTCTTTTGCCTTCCTGTTTAAATTCTTCAGGAAGGCCTTTCATGATAAAGCAGAAAGAAGCTGCACATTTTTACTCTCTCTGGCTCTGTTTCTAATATGTGTTTTTTTTTGCTTGGGCTTCTTGGATACTTTGATCCTGATTTATACTGGAATATATAAAGATTAGTTGCAGCAAAAAACAGTACTTTCTCAATTATGTGTGGACCAGTAGCTCATCAGCCATTAAAATCTTAAAGTATCTTCTTGTTTATAAGTATCATAAGTATCATAAGCAAGTACAGAAATAAAATTGTCTCGTGCTAGAGGGGCTACATTGTCCTTCTATGTTAGGCCTTCAGAGCACCTTCAAAAACATTTAAGCCATTAACATGTCTTAATGGCCATAGGTAACTATGGAACGTATATCTGGGGGAAATGCATTTCCACTGGAGTCATAAATTTGCTAAAACCAATCATCAACTTGGACATGATTCATGATTCTTGGGTATGATGCCTTTTTTTTTTTTTTAATAATTTTCTTAGATGGTGAGGTGGATGTGTGAAATGACACCTAAAATATGGTTAAGCAATTGTTTTACCTTTTGTTTCTCATATTATTTTCTGTGATGACTGCCAGTTGTCATCATTTAGCCACTTTGGAGCCAGTGGTTTGTTCTTATAAATATGCCTCCATGCCTCCCGCTCCTAGCAGCTTCTACCCTGAATAACTGATAAATTGGCAAAGTACAGGAAAGAGAGACAGGAAGGAGTTTTTCCTTTGCCCCCTTCCTTGAACACATCTGTTCAGTTAACATCTAGAGTCATTTGACTTTTTTATTTTTTTAACCTTGCAATGACCAGAAAATGAAGGTGCCTATGCCATCTCAAGAGCCAGGGTTCAGATATCTATAGGGTAACAGAAAAGAGAAATACTTTTTGATATCACATTCAGAAACATCCCAAGAAAGTCATGAGCAGGAAGCAATCACCCACAGACAGGCCGTGTCTGAAGCTTAGTAAAGCTCATCTTTCTACATAGCTGTGCCTGTAAATCAGCTGAAAATTTTTCACATCTCTCCTCAGTAAGCTTACAGTCCTCCTTATGATTTCAGATCACAAGAAGCAGCATTAATATTGGCTGATTAAATAAAATCAAACTAATGCAAAATACCATCAGTTAAGCTGGTTCATAAATTTTAACTGCTCCATGGGCTATTGCATTGGGCAACTCGAGAAGTGATTCCTAAATTAAGGGCTGCAGCCCCAAAGGAGGTTGGTATCTTTACGAGTGGGATCTCAGAACAATGGAAATACCTCACCTTTTGCTAATGAAGGGGGCCATGAACCCATTAGGGAGGCCCTCAGCTAGAAGCAGGATAGTGATAAAGTTTGGAACAGGTCTCTTAAGGACACATTGCATCTTTTACAAGGTAGTGAGCAGAGCAACAGAAGCAGTTTTGAAACGACCAGAAGGAAATAAATTAACAGGTAATTTAGAGACAAGATGGAACAATATCTGTATGTGTAAATCCCGGAGCCAAATTTGCATTTTAACCTTGCAATGTAGAGCAAAGTCTAGTGCAAACACAAAAAGGATTCGTTCTCATCTGTATAGAAGGGACTTAATTTTGCATAATTCAGAAAGGCACCATGGTCATTATGAAGGCTCTGCATTGCAGTGTCAGCAAACAAGCCCAACAAGAGGTGCAGAAAAATTCTGATAACTTTTGGGAAATAGTTAAGCAGTAGGAGGTAAGCAGTAGAAAAGAAGACTACTCAGGGGGAAAAGAAATTTCACTGGAGCTGATTCGATCCTGACCTTTATCTCATCCTCAAAGGGGCAAAATAATCATGGGAAAAAAATCTGATCTCGTTAGAAGGCACTACCAAACCAAGTCCAGTCTCCAAAGATCAAATTGGTAGATGAGAGAACCTACAAGATATCCAAGCTGATTAGCCTTCTACATTGATTAAGTAAATGAAGCAGGACAAACAGGCTCTACTTTCACAGGGGCTCCTTCCACCTGTCTTTGAGTCCCCACTGAAGAGCCAGAGCACAGAGGCCTGGAGAGCAGAACTGTTGGTTTTAGCCCTTTGAGGCATGTGTCAGACTAGCTGCTGAGGCTGGGGAAGGAACAGAGTGAAACAGAAGAATAAAAAAAAGCTATTGTATTGATTCATAATCACTCCTTCCCGCCTCAGGCGATTGTCTTTATCCTTCAGTTACCTCCATTTTTTTTATTCCAGTCTCTGTTGCTTGGAGGCAGGAAGAGAATCTCAGTACAAAAACAAAATCAGTTTTGCCTCTTGGCTCCACTGAACTAGCTACCTCTGCTGAAAAGCATCAGCTTCCTTGCACTTGCAAAGCAAACGCTGTCTTTGCTTTCACGTTTTTCCATGTGAAAAAAGACACTGAAAATATTTGCAGGAGTAACTGCATGTTAAACATATGAATTATGAACATTAAAGACTGAGCTTGGGGTTTCCTCTCCCCAGCTTTTAGTTATTGATAGAATTTTATCTCTAGCTCATTTAAAGTCAGTTTGCGCTGGAATGGGAGCAGAGGATTGTTTTGACACAAGCAGTGTGTGTCTCTGCAGAGATACTGAAATCCCAACTGCTTTGGATGCCTCAAAAACATAAAGACCAGCAGAATTCCTCTCAGAAATAGCAGTCACGCATCCCAGATTGATCTGGTATTCCTGTGTCAGTCTCTGATAGTAGGATCAGGCTGTGCCTTCAATGACAGTATTATGAAGAGTAAAAATAAATATAGTTTGACATAGGTGACTTCTGCAGGAGATGTTCTAATTTCCTTTTCCTGGCTTACAAATGTCCTTTTAATGTAACTGTTCTGCCTGTGAAAAGGCAGATCCATGGTCTCAAAAGAATCAACAACATAAAGATATGATAGATTTATTAAAAAAAAAAAAAAAAAAAAAAAAGAGGAAACTACTGACCCTACTGTAAAAAAGAACATTTTGCCATTGAGTTTGATGAAGCCTAGATTTTAGCCAAGGACACTTAGAAAAAGGGGGAACACCTCAAGTGTTTAAAATCTTTGGGTGAAACTGCTGTTTGGGTCCAAAGTAGCACAGTAGGTGGTCAACACAAGCACGTGAGCATTCAGAGGACCATTTCTCAGCCGCAGTTACTTGTATTTGTGCGCTCAAGGAGGCTAATGGAGCTAGGATCCACCTTGGGGAAATGGCACTGAGGTTCTGACTGATTCAGAAAGTAAGTGGAGACGGGCATGTGGGTGTGTGTGTTGTGTGTGTATTCCCTCCAAAATGACACGCTTCACCAACAACTGGAATGCTCGTAAAACTAACCCCACTGTAGCGCCTTGACCCACAATGGCATGTGCAGATGGAGTGTGGCTCCCCAAAAAGTCTCGTCTTCTTGCCAACTCCATCTCAACCCTTTCCCTCATCAGAGAGGAAACGATAACCACTGTGGTGAAGAGCCCAAGGCAAAGGGGAAGGGTTTCTCCTGCCCGTTCTTCTTCAGGTCATTCGCCTTCCCGCTCCCCGAGAGCAGAGCCAATTCCAGAGCCAGTTTACATTTCAAAGATCAGGCAGCCTGTCCACAGACATGAGCAAGAGGCAACATCGAAGTCTGCTGTTCCCATGCTGTATGTCACAGAGCCTGAGAACAGGCAAGGAGCAGCAGCAAGAGAAATCACGGAGACCAAGATGGAAGAGCAAAAGCCCAAATGGGTTGAAGTGGAAGAAATAATTGAATTCAAGGTGAAAAAATCACCAAAACCTGCAAGGAAAAGAGGATCTTCCCCAGCAAAACAAGAAAAAGATGATTCAGGGGTGTTAACATTCACTTTTCCCAGCTCAAGGCCTAGGCATTCCCCAGATGACGATCCAAACACAAATAATTCCAACAATAAACTGGTGGAACAGTCAAAATCTTCTTTGCCTAAAGACAGTCTCTCAGAAGTCGATATCCAGCCCCTAGTGTATACAGCAGATCAGGAAGGACCTCAAGTCAGCAGCGAGGACAGAAGTTCCCCGTGTGGATCTGAACAGCTAGGCAATAATTCATTTACTGATTTTGGAACTGAAGGAAAGAGCAGTCCCCAGGAAGCAAGTGCCCACTGTGGATCAAGTGTCGATTCCCCACTACTTGCCTGCGGGGGCGAGCCCTTGATCTTCAGCTTTGAGACAGCTGCTGCAGATGAACACCAACTTCTGTTCTCACCAGCAAGCCCCGAGGTTAAAGAAGAGGAGGATGAATTAGACACATCTTGGCCTGTTGAAGAGGGGCTACCCGAAGTAGTGCCAGATGTCCTTCCAGAAGAGGATAATGTCATCATAGTTGATGAACCAGAAGAACTACAAACAGAAGACATTAGCACC
Organism: Nettapus auritus; assembly: GCA_011076525.1. NCBI lineage: Eukaryota > Metazoa > Chordata > Aves > Anseriformes > Anatidae > Nettapus > Nettapus auritus. The sequence continues at coordinate 2,881,504 of CM021766.1, forward strand.
CGGGACCGCAAAATCTTAACTCACAATGGCAAAGTATTAACTTTGGAGGATCTTGAAGACTATGTTCCCGAAGAAGGCGAGACCTACGGGTGTGATGATCAGAACCAGACAGCAGACAAACCGTGCGAGATCTCTGTGCTCCAGACAGAGATTAATGAGCCAACGATCGGAAAGCCAGTGCTGCTGAACCTGGGGAGACCCGTGGTTTCCAAGCCCAGGCAAAGATTTTTCAGCAAGTTTGAGGAGCACCTTCCTGGGAGCATGTTCGTGTCGGCATCTAGAGTAACTGGTGTGCAGTCTGTAGGCCCCTCAAACATCTCTTTCCACGTAAGTGATACCTGCATGGCGGTGACGCCCGGAGTGCACGCAGCAACAGCAGCAACTGCTTCTGGTCCCTCCTTTACAGTGAAACCATCTTTCTGCACTGAAGTCCAGCTCTCAGCAGACAACGGACAGTCGAGCTTTAAAACTGAAGTTTCCACAAGAACCCTCAGCTATGGGACTGTTGGTGAACCTGTTACGCTGCACATCAGCACAGAAGACCTCTCCCAAAGCTGAGCTGATACAAGCATAATTTTTAACACAAAAGAAAAGCAGGAAAAAAAATCAAAATTGTTGTAGGTGAGGAGAATTGGTGGCAATGATTGCACGATAACATGTAAGAGGGAATACCTTTGAAAAAATGTATTTAAATATGAGTTTTTCCAGTCTTAAAGGGAACATGTATGTCAGTTTGGTAATTTTAAAAGCTTTGATCGAGGTGAACATATATCATTCCAGAGTGGAGCTGTGGTGGTAGGTTTAAGAAAAGCCTGATTCTCCTACCTGTGACACAAATATAAATAAGTGTTTTTTTGTTCGTGAACATAAAAATGATTTCAAGTGCCAACTTGTAAATTATAGTGTGGGAAGAAGATGAAAGTACCTAAGCTTTTCAGCAACCTTCAGCAGCCAGAATAGGAAGACTGTTTCCAGCTAAAGCAATCTCCTGTCATGCTGCGCACCTGAAGGTCATGAAGTTTCACAATGCTTTGACACCAATTAGCTCTGCCAAAATTTTCTTCATAAACCTTTCAACATGCACAGTCTGATTAAATTATTATGAACTTCTGCCACAGAATGAAATAAATAGGAAATATTGCATTTACTAGGAATGCAAAGGGCTGCTCAGACCTTTCAGTTGAAATTCTAACTTGACTGAAGTCAGTGGTCAAAGTCCCACTGACTTGAGGAGGTCAAGGATTTCATTGCTGTTCTGCCTTGAGTTTTAAAAAATAAAAAAATAAAATACCATATTTAAAATGACAGCTATGTTCAAGTCCACTCCCTAGTTGTGTAAAGATGTAGGTTTCATTTTCTCTGCGTTCTAGCATAGTGGATTTATGAACCATACCTTTTAAAATACAGATTTACTTAATGCTCAGCAAAAGATTAAAGGGCTGCACAAAATGACTTCTGCATCTATAATCAAATGTTAACACATACAAAGAACCACAAATGTGGTCTTTGTCAATAAATATTACTGGTAGAATAATGTGGTATATTTGGTCTCCTATCCATGCCAGTGGTGAAACATTGCTGTTAGCAGACTGATAGATAATGTCTCCTAACATGCTAAAAGGAATTCACCACTGAGCAGCAGGAGCACAAACACAGTCTTTACCATAAATGTCTGGTTGAAGAATACACCTGTTGATAACATTTTGGGCTGCTTGGAAGCACTGCCAGGTACAATTGCATCATGTTACTGTAACCACGTATGTTGAACTGCACTGTAGATGTCACCCTTACTGCCTTCTGTTGAGCTTCTCTGGAGCTTTGCAGCAGGAGAGCTGATTGGGAGAGGAAGGCTGAGATGCACTGGGCATGGCTCATTCATTCCCGTTGGCTTCACCAAAAGTAGAATTTGCACAGACCTTCAACAAGTTGCTCAGCCCTGGGAAGAAATGAGCTCATAGGCCCAAATACTGGTCCCAGTTGAAGTCAACTGGAATTTGTCATTGATCTCAGTAGGACCAAGCACTGGCCCTCTCCATCTGACAGAGGTATGGGGTGAAAAGTCCCAACACCTTGTCCCTGCTGAGTTGTGTGGCCATGTCATAGTAGAAAATGTTTTCATTTAGATGGTGCAGGGAAACCAGAAATGCTCAGATGCAGCTGAATTTCTACCTAGCATAAAGAGAGAGGATTGAGTGAGTTTTTGCCTTGGAAATGTTGGTGTGTGATGTTCTGTCTCAGTGTTTCCCAGCTACGTAATATTGTGAAACTTGTTCTGGAGTCTTCTGGGCAATATTCCTGCGAACGGGGACTGAATTTACAAAAGGTGCTTGTAGAAAAGAATTTTTTTCTTCAGTGTCTGCACCTTGATCATGTGGTGACTGAAATGAATGCATTTCACAGCCTTTTTCATTTCAATATCCAGACAGGATATTATGTGTAATACGACGTGAACCACCCTCCAAATACAGGATGCTTTTCCAGTGATTGCATATGGTGAAAGAAATTAAGCCTCTTTTATGTTACTCTTCTGTTTTTGATAACAACTCCTTGGTTTATACTGTTTGTTTTATAATTAAGAAATACAATGGATATATATTAGTGCTTCTTTCATATATTGCACTGTATGTTGGAAAGTAGCAGACATACAACAGGGAAATACTTTTGAAATGGAGAGTGTTTCTTTTGTATCAGGCCTGATTCTATTCTCAGTTATTCAAGTATCCATCCAGAATAATTCCATGGGAGGAAATTAATTTCATTTGGATTTATGTAGATACTGCTAACAAAGGAATTTGCTCTATATTAGTCTTTAAAAACATAATATTCATCCAAAAAATAGTAAAGATGCATAAAGGAATGCAGAGGTTCCTCCTGATGTGCTTGATTCTCAGGTATTTTTTTAAGAAGCTAGAAAGCTGCAGTTCAGATGGTCATGGAAAAAATACTCATTAGCCCAAAATAATTAACATCTGTTTACACTTTCTTTTGAAATTTAAGCAAAAGAAAATCAATTGAAAAAAAAAAATGTTTAAAATCTTATATAGAGCTCTGTTTAAAAAAAAAATAAATAAATAAAAATGAAAGGTTTATGAGAAGTCCATCACATATTCTTTCAAAATATTTTCCTAGAGGTTAAAAATTATGCTTGTAAGTGATTAAACTGTGTAGATAACTAATGAGGCGTGTGGGGGTTTATTTCTTGTAGATGAAAACACAGCTGTATTAAAATTTTAATACAATGTTTTACCATAATTCCTGCAGGTATTAATAAAGTGGAAACTTCAGTTTGCTTGAGATACAAAAAACAAACAAACAAACAAAAACAACAAAGCAAATCAAATGCAAGATACGCTGTTAGATGCTGAGTTTATATCAATAAATGTCTTGCATCGGCTGTCACTAAACTTGCTGGTTTTGTGTTCTTGTCTGTTCACTGCACTCCATCCTCCGTCAGCTCATCCACTTCTCCCATTGACCAGCAGGAGCTGAGCTGCAGCCCAAGGACATTATTAATGCAGTTCGGCTCTAGCTGCAATATTTTACAAACAGTTTCAGAAGTGTTGAAATGAAATAACCTGTTTTGAGGGATTCTTCCTAGTCAGTTTTAGGATCGTTCAATAGTTTCTTCAATAATTTTGAACAGTACTCGTCTACTTGGGTTCTTCTCTGAGGATGATTTGGAACTTCAAAATACACGTGGGTCTTGTGTTCCTGGTTATTTGCTGAAGGAGATGTGAGGTGGAAAGGTTCATGGTCAAGATTTTAGGACTGGTAAACCAGCTGTCCATTGCAGGAGTGTCATCACCACAGTGTTATTTTGATGTACCTTAGCTAATACTCAAGCTCCTCAGGTCAACAGCTTGAGTCCCACTGTGTAACATCACTAAGTAGGGAGGAAAGCAATGGTACTAGCAGCACGGGGGCTGAATCCTGCATTATCTTGTTAGCCACAAATGTCTGAGAACCTCTTGCCTCACCAGTTCTCTTAGTTTGATCTTAATACCACATTTGATCATAATAGCACAAGTCATAGTTAAACTGAAATACATTTTCTCCTTGAGAGATACCGAGAGTGTTTCATGCCTTTCCAAATGGCTCACTTGTTGGCAGCTGCCCAGCTGGGAGGGCAACACCAGCTGGCAGCAATCATAACAGGAACTTCAGGGAATCAAAATATTTTTCTAGGGAAATATTTAAAGATCTTTCACCCAGCCCAGTGCTCATGACCGCTGATGGGGCTGTCTGGGATATGGTATAAGCAAAACTTGTTTTTTCCATCAAAAGATCTAGAACTGAAATATTCCATAACATTGGGGGGAGGACAGTAAAAAAAAAATAAATAAATAAAATAAAAAAAAAAAAAAATCAAGTGAGTTATGTTAAAAGGGGGTGGTCCAAACCTAGTCTTCAACTTTACCTTAAGGTCTATCATGTGAATTTGCTGTCTAAAAGCTGGGAAAGAAGCAGAATCGAAACAGAGCTACAGGACCTGCTGTATGTGAATGATGTGAATCAAGTCAGAACCATGTGTATGCAAGTACTTTATTTTTTTTCTTTCAGCAAGATCCTGATTGCTCTCCCTGCATCTTGGCCCGCTGGGAACCAATTCCTGGTATGGCTGGGAGTCATTTTTTCTGCTCCAAGAATACATTTTTTTCTTTTACCCATGGGAAACTTTTTTTTAAAAATTCCTGTATGAAATATTTTTAAAATAATAAAGGTTTGGACAACCAGAATAGGATGTCTAAACTGGAGCTTTTTAGCTCGTTTTGTCATGGACTGCAACATCATCCGCATTTGTACTCTTCCTTTGCAAGCAATCACATTGTGAATATAATGAATAGTCTTAATCTGGCATGGGTTTTGCCTTCCTTGATGGGTGTTTAAGGGGATGTCTAGATATCTGTCCTTTTATTGTGCCTCATGCTTTGGGGAAGGAGTGCTGGGCATTAGATGGGATGCGATTAGCTCCTGAGGTCCTTTCCAATCCCACCTAGCCTAGCTTCTTCTGCCAGTGCTGGCTGGGGAGGAGCCTGTGGGATCTGTCTCCCGGGTGGCTGTTCTGCAAAGATGCGTGTTCAAAATCCATTTTTGTTTGGAAAGCTTCTTCTCCTCCCTCTTCCTTCAGGACTGTAGTTTCTTGAGGGAGAAGATATGTCTTCCTCTGTATAACACTTCTCTATCCACAACTACTGTGCGTTAGGAGGACAAATAGATTATTCTTCAAGCAGTAGCTTCAAAGTCTTTTTTTGCCAACCTTTCAGGCTTATCTCCCGTCTTTAGAGGTACCACCGAGCCTGGTATGTGCCCACTCCTCCTTCCCCTTCCCCAGGACAATAACATCCTCCTCACACGTAGCCTCAGTAACAGCACAGCAGGTCACCTCTGGCTTCATTTCACTGCTCTCAATGAAAGTATTTTGGCCAGGACAGCCAGTGTGGGGTTGAGCTGGGAGATGAATCCCAATGTGGGGAGATGAATCCCTCGTCCCATTGCTGTATGGGATGTTTGAGGGGCCGGGGACATGTGGTGTGGTGTGTGCTCGCCCTGGTGAGATGCGTCTGTCTGAAGTCTGTTGTGCCGTTCTCCTTGTCTTGAGTCTTAGCTACCTTCCCTCCTGCTGGAATAAGCGTTGCTGCATCATCTCCCTGCTCTGTGAATGGGAAAGGACGTGATGACAGATGTTTCTTCTGATTGAGAGAGGTTGGATAACTGCTGCTGTTTTCTTTTTACGCTGAAGAGAGAAAAGCTATTCTTCTTGTCTGTAGGAAGGGCTTCCTCACAGCCAGCACTGGAGACTTCTGTCCAGGCCTCGCTTCAGCGTGCTGACCAGGAGATCAAGACAGCTCTCAGGAAACTTGTGGACTCGGCATCACTGCTTGTGACTCTTCCCCCAGGCGTGCAAGGAGCTGGTGGCCATGGCCTTCCCGGGCTCGTTCCCTCAGACCACTTGGGAGCAGCAGCCGGGCCTCCTGTTCACGAAGCCAGCACCCAAACCCAGACTGCTGGAGGGCACGGTAGGTCTGGAATTAATTGGGAACATGTCGCAGGGAAGTTGAGAGAGACAATAATGCTGAACACACAAATAATGATTTTTTTTTTTTTTTTTCATCCTTGGTTTTCCGTTTTGTTGTTTTGAGAAGCTGCAGGGTAAAAGAGGGCATTCAGACCCAGTGAAATGTGGGGTTGTGGGTTGGGGTTAGATTGGCATGAACCTTGGGGCAGGTCTTTCTGGAAACATGATTTGGCAGGGTGGGGAAGGGAGATTGTTTTTCTCTTCTTGTTTGCCATAAACAAGCTGGAGTTTTAAGAGCCCTTTGTCAACTGCCAGAGGCTCTCTAGCATGAAGGGCACAAGTTCACCTGCAGTTCGCTGGCCCTGGAGCTTAGGAGACTACTCAGCAATTTATTTGCTTAACACCAATGATGTGTGTGACTGTGACTTGCCATGGGAACGAGGCTTTCATGTCCGTGGTGTTTCTGAAACACAAGAACAAGCTGCAGCCCTTCCGCTCCTCCTCCTGCTTCTGCACTAACAACTTGTTTGAGCTGTCTGTGTCCTGTCAGAGCATCTGGCGTCCACCAAGGTGATCCTAAAAGGATTTGTCAGGTAGCCTGCAGCCCTCAAACTCCAGACATTGTTAAAAAATAAATAAAATTGTCTAAAGCTTTAGAATGATTTAATGGAATCAGACCCAAAACAACTGCTTAAAAATGACAGGATTTTAAAACCTTATGTTGTTGTTGTTGTTCGTTTAGTGGGAAATCATCCACGCAAATAATCCTCTGGTGAAGCAGAATGATTCAAAAATGATCTATGATTCTATGAAAAATCAGAAGTAAAATATGAAATGGATTATTTCTTTAGTCTCAACTACAGAGAGCACAGAATAGTGAATGTGATATCTGTGCAGTCCTTTCACTCAAGGCAGCTAAAGGTCTTATCAACAAGGGAATTATTTCAATAAGATGGAGACTTGACAATTGTCCCTTTGATTAAATGTTTTATATAAAAGAAGGCAAATATTTTGATAGTGCTGGCAACAGGAAAGCTCAGTCCATTTCCACCCAGCTGGGATCTCTGACCCTGCCAGTAATGCCTTCAATACGCATGTTCATCACAGTAAAGTTGTTTTATGTGCTTTCTCGAAACTGTTGCTTTCGGCCCAAACCAGCCTGCACCAAACATCCCCAGAACACTCCCCAAAAAGGTCTTTCCCGATGACAGAAGACTTCTCTTGAGTTCTCCTTTTCTCAGATGAAAAAGGAGATGATGGGTTTTATTCTAGGGTGTAATTCTAGTGGTCAGTGTTGAAAAGCAGGTGTCTTTTGAATAGATGTTAAAACCAGTTTTTGAAGATACATCTGATCAAATAATTAGTAATAAAAACAAAACAATATCTCATCTGCCATCAAGCTCCTCCATCTTTTTATTTCCTTCTTCCCATAAGCTTCAGATGCCAAACCTTGTTCTGGTGTAACGTAAGAGCTATATGGGGACATTTTCCAAGAACCCAAGGGAGCTATATCAGATTACTCCTCCAAATTAACTTGTCTCCATACTAGATGTACCTCTGGACAGGGCCTGCCATGGCCACCAGTCCTACATTGAAGTAAACCTACAAATTTCACTGATGCTGTCTGATTGCACCAGTGAATCCAGAACTGCTCTTACAATGTACACTTAAATTTAACTATTCATGTGTACAGAGCTAACACTGGTCATTTCATCATAGTCACACACTGGTGGAACCCAAGCCCAAGTTAAATTATATCCTAAAATGGATGCTCTGAACTAACACTTTCCTTTCAGTCATCCTATTTCTTTTTGTCCCTATAGACTGCCTTTTCTATGTGTGCCTGTATGTGTTTCCTTACAGAAAAGTTCATTTTGCCTAGTCAACAATGTGTCTGGTCCGTCTCTCTGATGGAATAACCCTTTGCATTAAAAAATAAATTAAAACAAAACAAACAAACAAACAAAAACTTTACTCCATATGGCCTTCTCAAAAGGGCCGAATTCCCCTTTAGCTTCAATAGCGCTCTGCTCAGGTCAGATGGGTTCAGTTCTGACAGAAGGAAAACTAGAGATGGCTCCAAAGTTTTGCTCTGGGTTTCAGCTGTGCCCATGTAGGTGACCTGTCTAACCTTCCCTATTTCTGCCACCAGACAAAGCACAAAGGCAGTTTCTAGCTGAAGAACCAAGTGTACCGAAGCCCAGCCCTGGCCTTTCCCACGAAGAGACGGCAGCTGGAGCTGAGAGCACTCAGGAGCGCACTGTTCCCATTTCCAGGTGAATACAGGTTCTGATACACAGATTTCCAAACGTGGCCGACATCATTATCAGAAAAGCAAGTCCTCTGTAGGGAAGCAGGTGGTGACTTGAACTGGTTCTTGTACATTTGCTACTATCTTCAGAGTCCTGTTCACACATGCAGTATGCAAGAAGGATATAAATGGTTGGTGAGAAATTAATTCCACCAAAACTAAATTCTTATTTTAATAATTTTAAGTAGATATAGTTTTGTCTGGTGGTTAAACGCGTGGGTCAATGGCAGGGCATAATCCTATGTCCCTGCAGTTATGTGTGACTCTGTCATGATCTTTTCTTCATGAAAGAACATCACCAGCTGCGGGGGCAGGAGACTGGTACAGAAGAGAAGATGTGGTCTGGGACGTACACAGTGAAGTTTATATTGAGACCACAGAAAGAACTCGTGTGTACAAGACTGAGGATAAGACCCCAACCAGTAAGGAAGAGACTTGTTTCAATTTCCCAAATCCTGTGATTGTCGTCTTCTCTTTGGCTGGTATCTCTCAATGACTGTTTTGTTGTTGTTGGGTTTTATTCAGAAATAATTCAATGTCTTGACCAATAACTTTATGAAACAAGAAGTAACATATAAGCATGAGGATAAGCCTAAAGGTAATGCCAGTATAAAGAAACCCCAAAATAATGCTATGATATCTCTTGATTTGATATTAAGACAATACCATATCCAAAATGGCTGGTCATGAAAATCCCATTTGAGCAACTCAACCTACAGCAGCACACCATGGACAAAGTTATGGTATTGTGAACACCTCAAACCTTTGTGTCTCACCAGGTCCTCCCTATATGCAAGTGACAATAGAGGACGTGCAGGTGAATGCTGGGGAGCGTGCCAAATTTCAGGCAGTCATTGAAGGAACCCCTCAGCCTACTGTGTTGTGGTTTAAGGTAAGTGCAGAAAAAAAAGTGCAAAATCTTTTTATTTTTTCATCTTACACCTCCTACGCTGATTCTGGGTCATATCTGTAGATGCTGAGTCAGCTGCAGGTCTCCTTGGAACACCAGTCATGCACCTTGCTTTGTGTTGTCTCCAGTGTCACTGTGGCTTCTTTTGCAGAAAGGGAAACCAAGATGGTATGGGGACCTAGATGGGCAGGAGGTGTCCGTCTGAGAGCCACCAAGATGTGAGCTGTAGTTTTGGGGTCAAGAATGGGATTAAGAATAGTTTTCCAATTGTCAGCTGACTTCCAGGCTCTGTACCTTTTCCATAGCTACTCAGTAAGCTGAGTATGAGTAAAGACAGTAAGTAACTGAATGGAAAGGAAGGAGAAATCATTTATTGTTCCCCAGAATATTGCTGTGTTGCTCAAATAAGCCAGTATTGTTCCATAATGATTGTCTGGAACTCTTCTGTCCAAAAAAAATTGTTTTTGTTCACAAAAGTTTTATTCTATTTTTTTCTACTTTCTGTATGGGAAGGACAAGGGTAAGCTACTCAGACAAATAAAATAACTTTAAAAAATAATCAACCCCCCCTCCTGCACCCACATGTGCACACCTACACATGCCTGAACACCTTGAAAAGATAAGAGTAAGGGAAGAATACGTGCTACATCCTGTTACTGTTCTCCCAATCTCTAATGTTTTCAGCTCAGGGTTATCCTGAGTTTCATGAACTTTCACCTGTTCACTAACCCATAACAAAGCACTCCTCCATATATTTATTTAGTCTCCCCTTGCACCCATGTAAGCCTCTTGCATGCAAAATGTGCTTTAGCAAGGAATTCTGTCCAACAACGGTATGTTGCCCAAAGCATCACCTCTTCTTTGTTATTCTTGCCCTTAGTTCTTGTATCAGAAAAAGCCTGTCCTTGCCCACTCTTTCCTAAATATTCAGAATTTTAGACAGCTCTGTCATATCATATTGCTAAAGCCTCCCTTCCAGGCTGATGAGCCCCAGCTTGCTCTATCAGTCTTTGTCTGGAAGCTATTACAGAGAGAGCATTGCTGCAACAGTTCCTCACCCTTGGCAAACCAAGGATTTATAAGATGGTACTTCCTATTACCTTCCATGTTTCTTCCCTAATCATTTCTAACATCTGGTACAGTTTTTGTTGGTGGTGTTGTGGTTGTTGGTTCTCTTTTGACTACCACCTGGCATTGAGCTGGTGTTGCCATGATCTGTTCTAATTCAAAGTTTTGCTCCAGTGTAGTAAAGAACTGCTCACAGCCCATCATTTCATATGGAGAAACAGGGTTGCATCACTTTATCTGTATTTTATGTGTATTAAACTTCATCTGACATTTTACTGCCCAGTCAAATGGTCTCATAAGGTCTGCACATCTTCATAATCTGCCCTCTATGTCACACAACCCCTCCTGTACTCTTTTTTTATAGCATTATGGATGTAAAGCAGCATGCGTGCCAGCACAAAGTGGAGACCAGGCAGGAGCAAAGTTGCTGATCTTTGTGCTCCCTGGGCTGACTGCCCAGGCTTGGTGTGCTGGAAGAGATGAAACATAAAACACACAACCCTGGTGATCCCTTCCAAGCCCGTATTCCTATGAATGGGTTACAAAACAAAATGCTGCATAACATAAAAAAACAGTTAGCCATGAGGACTTTTTCAGCCAGCATCTGTTTTACTTCCATTTCTTGAAAAGAAGAAATATCTGATTCCATCTTGTTTTCCAGTACCAAACAGTCCTTCCATTTTTTCAGGGCACTACACTGCTGACAGACAGCAACAGGCTCTATCAAGGGATGACAGGCACAACATATTTCTTAATCCTGGACAACGTTGGCTCAGAAGATGGTGGTGTCTATACCTGTGTAGCCAAAAATGCAGGAGGGGAGGTTTTGTGCAAAGCCGAGCTTGTTGTACACGAAGGTAACATCATTCTTGCAGTTGCAGGAGTTGCTGCAATAGCCCCCCCTTCAATATTATTCTGTTGCCATATTCTCCTGGTACTTGTATGGTTTCTGCCATGTATTCCTGCCTAGCAGTTGGATATTAGTGGTATGGCAAGATCCAGTATAAATGTAAATGGTCAAATCACCTACACAGATGGGTAAAGGAGTTTGTTTGCTTTACTCCCTGCTTGAGACCATATGATAAACAGATATAATGGGCCATAAAAGTAAGTGGGGGCATGCCTCTGGTGGTGGTCTGCTCTTTAGCTTGAGTCCTCTGATTGCTGTCAGGTGAAGATGCAGCCCCAGTGATCGTGTTGGCAAGTTCTGTCATCAAACAACTGCACCTAATTCTGTGCAGAAGTTTAGAGGAGCCCTGTGTAGTTTCCTGCTTTACCCTGTCCAGAGGTAATTTTATATACTGATATATATCACGGTCTGAATATTAACCCTTACGTTTTTCTTCATTTCCAAAGCTAAGAAAGACCAAGCAGCAAAAAAAGTGGCCACACGGAGAAAACTGCATTCCCTGTATGAGGTTAAGCAGGAGATTGGAAGGTAAAGGAATTTCCCAACATCACAGCATCACTGCAGGAGTACAGCTCATTGGCCATCTCAGCTGCTGAGCAGCAGCAACCAGAGGCAGAAGAGGGCCCAGCTGTGAAAAAGTAGGGAATGGTGAAAGGACTGGCAGAAGTGGGAGGTCACCCCACTGCACGTGGGCTGCAAACACTTTCCTGAGTTTTCTGCCAGGCTGGGAGAGTCCATAGAGCCCGTAGGCCCAGGTGGCTCCAGCCAGACAAATACCACCAGAGCCTGGCAAAAAAAGTGCCCAGCTATGGCTCTTGGGCAATATTAGCCTCAGCAATGTAGATACACATGCTCTGTCCATCCAAGGGGTCTGAGAGCATCAGCCTTTGCCAGCACAAGCCTGTAGCACCTGAAATTTCTTTTCCTTCGATGGGAATTCATTGCTTAGTTTTGGAGACAGCCGGGAGAGGGCAATAGCAGCTCGCACACAGGAAAATCAGCTTTGGTGGAGAGTTTCAGCCCTGAGCAGTACGAGCCGAAAAGAGGCTGGGGAGTGGAAAGGTCTACACCTGCAATGCAGGGGGCTTTGAACCGAGTCTGAGCAGGGCTTGTCCTTTGATTTTACACAGGGGCTGCTTCAGTTTTGTGAAACGAGTTGTGCATAAAGGGAACAGAGTGTCTTGTGCTGCCAAATTCATCCCTCTGCGAAGCAAAACGAAGGCTCGTGCACATCAGGAGAGGGATATTCTTGCCTCTCTGTCCCATGACAGAATTACCAGGCTGCTGGATCAGTTTGAAACACGGAAAACCCTGATTTTAATTCTGGAGTTGTATCCTTTTCTGTGCTTCTTTTCCAATGAGGCTGGGAAGTACTCTGTTCCTTATGCAGACATCAGGTATTAAATAACAAAGCAAAGAGCCATTTTTGCCTGAGATAAAAAACCACAATCTTTCCCCACTTTACAGAATAACCCCCCTCAACAGGATAACATAGCCATGTGTGCTCCTCACTGAAGTACTGTATTTCTACTGTTTTAGGAAAAGCTATGATACTTGCATATACGAGTAGGCATGTGTTGTTAAGCACCAAAGATCTTTTCTGAAATATCTGGAAGCGAATGACTCAGTTTGCAATGAGATCTCATGAATTCTGCTCTCTGTTAGTTGAGCAGAGGTGGCTACAAAGTAAAATTCGTAATTTAACTTTAGTTGTATTTGCCCTTAATGCCGTTGTGAGATGCTCCAGCGAGGAGCTCCTTGACCGTCTATTCAAGAAGAGTGTTGTCACTGAAGCAGAGGTAAGCTTTCCTTCTCATTTGAAAGTCCAGAGCTGGTGGGTACCACCTGTTTCTTCAGCAGAGAATAACTTCCAGCTGCATTTTCTTTTTCCAATGTGAGGAATATCTTGCAACCAGTGATAATCTGTTGAAAGAAAATCAGGCCCATCAGCTTTTATTGCTTAGTTTCTTCAGGGAATTACTAGAAACTACCAGTGATTTTGTACACCACATCACATACACACCATATTTGCTGATGCATCATTTTGTTGCTATCTGTCACCTGGAGATCCCATATTTTCACTTGTTTAATATTGTAATGATTTGAATGCTTTATCCCTTCACAATTGTACAGGTATCCAAGGGCTGAAATTAAAGTTTCTAAGGTGGTGGGTTTGTTTTTTTAATACTTGGTACTCAAACCTCAAAATGTTTCACATCTCCTGTCTAGTAGCCAGGTTTCCCATATTTATTGCTAAAATTGATTTTTTCAATTTTCAATTCGATTAGGGCTTTCTCCCATTAGACACAGCTTCATTCCACACAGTAGTGTTTGGTTCACATCTTATTTCAACTGCAAGGACTAATATAAGAAGTCCAGTCCAGTTTTAAAAATATTCCTTGTCCAATCTCTTCCTCTTTTACATAGAGAAAAACAAACAAACAAACAAAAAAACACATTGGTGGAATCAGAGACCTTATTTATTTAATATTAATGTTTAATGCTTTAATGACTGTTTAATATTTTATTTAATTTTTAGGTCAAATTGTATATCAAGCAAATTTTGGAAGGAGTCAAATATCTTCATGACAACAACATCCTACATTTGGACATCAAGGTAATGTGCAGTGGCAGGTCTAATTTGTCATTGCTTCTTGTTGGCCAGGGAATGGATGTTTTCCATTTGATTTGTTCTTACTTAAAGTGAAAATATTGCCTGCTCTCAATAAGTATTTATTTTATTTTATTTTATTTTATTTTATTTTACCAGCCTCTGAATATCCTCATGGTTTATCCTGAAAGGGAAGACCTTAAGATCTGTGACTTTGGATTTGCTCAGAAGATTACACCCTTTGAGCCCCAGTTCAGCAAATATGGGTCTCCAGAGTTTGTTGCCCCAGAAATTGTTTCTCAGTCACCGGTGTCAAAAGCAACTGATATCTGGTAACCTATTGTCTTTCTAAAAACCTTTTGAACTAGACCACCTGAATTTGGGACTTCTAGATTGAAACAAATGTTTTCTTATGAATACATAATGACATTATATTGTGTGTACATTCAGTCCATAGGGTAATTTACTGCACTTACAACAAACTATTTTGCAGTGGATAGGCTTCATCTCATCACAAGCTCAATACCCTCAGCTTTGCAAATCTGAGTGTGTGGGGTATGGGGATACTGTTGTGCAGAATCACGTGCTGTTGGTCACGCCTGCCATGTCTGCAATGTACCACATGCTTACAGGTACAAATGGGGCACCAGCCAGTGAGTAATATTGTATGTTGATAGAGCTGGTGGAATTAATAAAGGTGTTCCTTAACATTTAATAAGTAAATGGACTAGTGATGATAAGAAGGAAACTGAAAGTGAACGCCAAGAATCTCAAACCCATTAGGGCTATTTAAAGCTCCTTCTTCCTATTTTGGTCAACAATTATAGAACTCTGACAGCTAATTAATGCAAAGGAGCATCTTAGAGAAGCCGATTTTTAATAAAGAGGCAGCAACTAGAGAGAATGATCCTAGGAGGCTTTCTACAAAAGGTGAACAGTTTCTAAAAAGTATTTTAAGTCTTTGCCTCTACCTGTGCTTTAAAAATGGAGGAATACTTGAGACCAATCTTATAAAATGCTGAAGGAAAAAAAAAAAAAAAAAAAAAAAAAAGGTGAAAGCAAAAGCTTTTGGGATTTATTTTCCTTGGAGACGTGGGGAGAAGAAAGTTATCTTACTGTGCTACGGTGTCTAGTGGCAGGAAAAGGGGCTGTGTGCTTCAGAAAGATGGAGAAAATGATGGACATCTGACATTTTTCTTTCTCTCCACAGGGCTGTTGGAGTCATCACATATTTAAGGTAAATAAATCTGTTTGGACATACTTATTCAATATCCATTTGCCAGTCAGAGCCCTCCAGCACCTTGCAGTGAGGGATCTAAGTGGGTGAAGCATCAAGTCCTTTGGCAATTTGTTATTTTTTTCTTTTGGTCACTTTTTTCTGCATTGCCAAAGGCTTTGATCGCTGTCCCTGCCTAAAGACTTGACAGCTGTTCTCCTCAGAAATTAGAGCAATGGATTGGGTTCAGTTTTTCCCTTGCTCATTTAAGCCACCATCCTACTGCAGCTGTGAAAAATCAGGTCCTGAATTCCTTATCTGTGAGTAAGGGATAAATAATTCAGACAGATGTTGAGTAATGCTGTAGTAAACAATGTTCTGTTAACGGATGCACTGTTCACAAGCATTGCAAGTCCCACGCATGGAGTCCCTCAGGCCTCTTCAAGCCCCACGTAGACATGTGTGCTCCTATTGTTGAACAGCAAGTAAAAATCTAAAGTCTGTCTCCTTTTATTTTATGTCATTCAATAAATAAGCCTAACATGCAAGTCTCCATTTGCCGGGGAGAACGACAGAGGAACACTTCTAAATATCCAAAATGGAGAAATTTCATGGACTATCCCTGATTTTGTTCACCTGAGTGAAGATGCAAAGGATTTTATAAAGTGGATCCTACAGCAGCACCCCAAGTGAGTGCATTTTCGTGCTTCCTACAGACAGCATGAAAAGATATTGGTGTCGCAGCAGGTAGATCTCAGGTCATCAGAGCTGCAGTTGCTTTGAAAAGTGGAAAGTTGAGTAAGGTGTGGTGCATTATGCCCTAATTCTTTATTCACTACCCAGAACACCGTTTGCCAAAGAGCTCTGCTTCTGGTATGGCAATGTCTTCACTGCCTAGCTCCAGGCAGATGAGCTTCTGAAATGACATGGGGAAGTGGGAAGAGCTAGTATTGCTACAGAGGGAGTTATGGGGAAAATAAATAATGTGAACCACATCTATTAAGCAGTTTCAAGCACAAAAGGAGACTTGAAGACATGTGTAGAGGTCATTGCTTTTTAATTTCATTTCTGTTCTTTCTACCTGGTGCCAAAGCTATTTTTGCTTTGGTCCTTTAAAGAGTCAAAGTCACTCACGGGACTGCTCTTGATGCCCTTGAACAGGCTCCCTACAGGGTGCCGTGGGATCTTCCTGTGGAGCTGCAGGGAGTCTCAGGCTGGGCAGGAAGAATTGTTCTGCCTCAAGGGAATGAAACCTTGGGTTGAAAGCTTCTTTCTGTCTCTGTGGCTTCTAAGCTCCAAAACAGAATCAAAAGGACATACACAAATGTGTATGCATGTGTCCATATGAAACAGGCACCTTCGGGAAGATCTTGTGGTTGCTGTTTGAAGTGACTTGCTACTAAAATGGTTTTATTTTCTCTTATCAGAGACAGGCCTAGTGCTTTGGACTGTCTTTCCCACAAGTGGTTCATGGTAAGTTTCCCCTTGTTCTTTATTAAAACCATAAAAATAAATTTAGGATGGAAAAGACCTTTGAAGAAGCAGCTCTTGATAATTTATCGAGGCTGCTTGATAATTATTTGCTGGTTTATTTTTTTTCTCTTGGTCTGCTACTTTCTGTCGTGTACAGAAGTGCAGGCATGACTCTCCAGAAAGAGGAGACACATTGGTTTTCACTTGCCATGATATCTTTCCTTTCAGAAGATTACTACTGACATGAGCAAATATAACATGTCTGTAGAGAGAGGAAACTCTGGCTTTGCAGGAGGAAGTTATGGTTTATATTTCGGTGTCTGAAATCTCTAAGGAGGAAGAACAAAATAAATAAATAAATAAATAAATAAATAAATAAGGAAATTTATTGAATCGCGTGCATTGAACAAGGCTTGCTTTTATCATTGAAAAACTGGTATTGCCCGCAATGTAGCCGTAATGGGATTGTAGAATTTGTTCTGTTCTAACTTTTCTAAATTAAACAATTCTGGAAGGAGTCAGTCCTTAAAAACAAAACAAACAAACAACAACAACTTCTCTGTAAATGCAGTCAGGATTTTTAACCACTGATTTTCCTCTCCTTCTACCTGGCAGCATAATCTCCCACTTGAAACAGCTCATTTCATTAACACCAAGCAGCTCAAATTCATTGTGACTCGGAGCAAGTGGCAGGTGAGTTGGCCTTAATCTATGTTAGTTCTTTCTAGTTAAGTATTTTTCAATTACATTAGAATCTTTTAAAGTCTGTTGTTCTAGGACAGCAAGTATGGCAGAGATCTCAGCTTGGCTATGAATGGGGAATAAGCCCAGAAGTAATATGGATGTAGCAGAAATAAATTACCCAGGCTTTTACTGTAGTCCTGGGTTGTGTACAGTGCTTTTCTACCAGGCACTGAAACAAGGATCGAAACCTGCCTTTAGGTGTGTAGATGGGAGTAGGTGTCTACATTCCTGCTGGAGTCAGCAGAAATTTTGGCTTTTACTTTGGTTTTCTTCTTTTTTGTGTGTGTGTGCGTGTGTTTTTCTCCCAGTCTGTACTCCTGCCTGGCATTGCCCTGACCCAGGTGCAGCACCTAGCACTTATCTAATATGTTTGGATAAAAACTCTTTCTCCATCTACTTTGAATGGCCAAATTGTCTTTAAAAATCTCAGACCAGGTCCAGTTTCTCTGTTTATGTTCCCTGTAGTCAATATGGTTTCATCTCTGTGAATAGGAGATGGGGGAGGCTCAGTGAACAAAGGAGGCTTAGACTGACTATATGTATAAAAGGGTGGCAACGTTATTTAACTAGTATTGTGGTTTTTAGGGTGCAGGAGATCATTTTTGTAAGTTTGCTTTACCATGCTCTCACCATGTCTCCAGCTGATTGTGCTGTATTTTGCATTGGCTTTCAGCGGTCCCTAATGTGCTATAAATCCATACTGGTGATGCGATCCATCCCAGAAATCCTGGAAGGGACTCACGACAACACCTCCCTGGCCATCTCCCGGCATCTGATTGAAGAAAGCACTTCTTCCAGCACTAGTGGCTCCTCTTCAGACAACGAGAACTCACACTTCCCCAAGAAGAGGCACTTTGGCTCTGCCCCTGAATTGCACTTGTCCATATTTGATGCACCAAGCAGCCAGGAGCCTCCAAAACATGCAAGAGAAGAGAAGCACTCCAAAATCTCAATCCCTCCAATAAAACCCATGAGGAAGAAGTACGCTGCAATGAAAAGTGAAGTGAAGGACAAATCACCTACAGAAAGCAAGCTCATGACAGGTATTTTAAAAGAGCAAGAGGAGGGGCTTCAGCCCAGAATTCGAGATGAAAGAGCAGAGCTGTCCCAAAGAAGTTGTGCAGCTGAACCTTCATCAGTGAAGACTTCCTCAGAAAATGCATCAGATCTATCTCAAAAACAAAAACCAGACACACTTTTATCTGAAAAGGACAAAACTGAAAAGGCAGGGGATGGGGCAGAAAAACCTGTGTGTGTTCCTAGGCAGAGCGTCATTAAAAGCACTTTCTACAGCCAAGCAGCTGAACTACCTGCAAGGACACCTTCCTCACCCAGCAGGGAGCTCAGGAGGCACTTGGACAGAGCCAGAAGAACCTTCCGGAAAGCTGGATATTCAAAGGTGCCCCTCAGTGGTCTCCGTGAACCCCTCCTGGAACAGTTTGAACTGGAAGAAGAAGAAGGCAAGTCTGATGATGGAGATGATCACAGGGAAAGCCTGCTGGGTTCCTTGACCAAATCAGCTTCGTTTGATACCGCCAGGAAACCACCCCATCCTGCTATTGCTGGGTCTAGCCGGAGTCGTTCCCTGGATGACTACAGGCTGAGGGCCTCAAGATCAGTGAGGGAGCAAGATATTTTGGAAGAAGACTATGATATAACGGCACAGGAAAGTTGCCCTGAGGGCAGCGAGCACTGCGACATTTCTGCGGGGCCAGGCAAGGGATGTGCTGCAGGCATTTCAAAGCAAGAAGACTTTAGGAGAGCCAGCAAGGATCGTTCAGAAGAGCAGGTCTCTCCTTCCACACATTGTGAGGGTAATGGGTGCCCAGCTGTTTGTGTGCAACAGCTAGACAGACTTCCAGTGTCACCTCAAAAGAGCGAGAACAGGAAACATTTACTGAAGAAGTCAAAAGCTACTTACGTGGAGGAGGAAGCTGAAGATTTGGAAGTCAAAAGCCCTATTCTGTCTGCCCAGCACCCAGACGTAACTGTGTCATCAGCTCAAAAACATGAAATCAAGGAGGATAAGCCTTCCTCTGGCAGTGCTCCTGATGCGGTTTTTCAGGAGGGGGAACAGGGCATTTTGACGGTCCAGCAGTCAGAGACCACCTCCACATCAGCCTCTGGCAGTACAAAAGAAGCGTACCATCTGCCCCAGGAGTCTGCCCACAGCACCGACACCCATCCTGATCTAAAAGGTGAGGGCTTCCTCATCAAAATAACAGCCCCAGCTCCACCTTGGAAAGACAAAAGGCAGAAACATTCCCATGAGAGGCCTGCTCACAGTGTTGTCGAGTCTGATCTCATGGAGCACGAAAGCTCTTCTGTTCTAACAGGCCCACAGACAGACACCAATTCACTTCCAGTGTGTAAAGAAAAAAGCCAGCAACTTTCCGATCAAAGCATTCCAGCACCTCCTGGTGTGGAGGGCAAACAGCCAGGTGTCCCAGCAGCTCTGCAAACAGCTGGTGAATGTGCCCACCAGAAGCCAAAGTCCTACAAAGAGCTGAGATCTGCAGTCCTGGAGGATGAAGGACCAAGCATTGCAGGGATCACTCCACTTTTAGCCCACGGTGGTGAAAGTGAAGCCCACACAAAGGCTTCTGTTCATGCAGACACGACATCATCCATCCTAAAGGGAGAGCATCCTGTTGTTTCAAAAGTCCTGCCACCAAAACCAATGAGAACTGCCATTGCTGACAGAGCACGGCACACTGAAGGGGAGCAGCCAGCTCACAGCAAGGAGAGATTGGCTGCCCTGCAGAGTGAAGGTTCATCTGTAACAGAACTTGTTCCCAGTTCGGTCCATGAAGCTGAAATCCAGGGAGCTGTACCCCAGAAGGTTTCTCAGGGCAGTGGCATGGTGCCTGCCACTCTGGAGGGCAGACACATGGCTATAACTGTTACACCCCAAAATACTGGTCTCCCTTCAGTCTATGAGAGTGAAAAGCAAGCACATCCAAGGGCATCGCTTCACAGTGAGGTGAGATCTGCTGTCATGAGGAGTGGAAGCCCAGAGGTGGGACAGACTTCATCTGCTCCTTGCCCCAAGGCTGGAAGTTATGTGTTTGAGCAGCACAAGGCCGTCTATCCTACTGGCAAATCTTCTGCTGCTCTGGAGGGCATGCGCCCAGGTATTTTAAGTGCTCCACAACCAGACGTTCAGTCTCCGGCTTCAGTCTATCCGCTAGAATATGAGGAACATCTAAAGGTTTCTGGTGAGGGGAGAGACACTGCCTTAGAAAGTGGAAGCTGTGATGACGGAAAAACTGTCCCACCACTGCTCCACAGGGATCGAGGTCAGGAGCTCTCCCATCACAGGTCTTCTTTTTACAGCGATGAGGAGTCTGCTGTGCTGGAGGGCTTAGTGGACGAGATGGTTTCCCTCTCTGAAGAGATGAATGTTTGGGCAGAATCAGTTTCTGGCCAGGAGGAATGCAGAAAACACATCTCTCCTCCCACAGAGATGTTCTACAAAGGCCCAGATAGCCAAGTGCCCATGGACACCTCCTGCCCTTCCGTACGAGGGGGTAAAAGAGAAGTCTCTGAGCTGGAGGACCTCGCAGAACCCTACCTTGCTGTGAGCGAGGAGTCAGAGGTATCAACAGGGCAGGGGGCGCAAACAGTTCCCCATGAATGCGAAAATCTGGAGGACTTGGCATTTGAGAGCCTCAGTTCTAGCCAAACAAGCGTTTCCCCGACGGAGAGCTTGGATGCCGAGAAAACACCCGGTGAAGTGCCCGTAAGCAAGGACACTGGCAGACACCCAGAAGTTTCTTTAGTGAAAATCAAAGACCTGTCAGATGAAGCACCAGGTCCTGTCAGTGGGACTCCAAAACTCGACATATCAGAGGTGGAGCCTGCCTATTTGAATTTCTCTGACTTGTATGACATTGTCTATTTTCCATTTGAGTTTATGAACTTTAGGAAGCCTCCACCCAAACCAATGGGTAGGCGGTTTATACCTTTTAGTGAAAGGGCAAGGGCAAGGTCACCTCCTGCAGGACACCTGCATAAGGATAAAAGACTGTGCATCAGAGAGGAGGCAGAAGGAAAGAACAGATATTCGGAAATATCTGAGGATTCAAAGGCAGCTAACCTCTTAGTCATGGGAAAAGAGTCAGAGAGCCACAGGGAAATGTACGGCCCCCAAAAGGACTCAAGTGGCAAGCAGAAAAGCTCCTTTTACAGCAAGTCAGGACTCTTTAAACCATATGGAAGGTCTCACTCAGTGGAGCAGTCAGTGGAGCAAAGTCTGAAGAGGAAAGTAAAAGCTTCTGTTGCCCACATTTCAAGAATTCTAAAAGGAAAGATATCTCCAGAGCCAGAGACAGAAGAAGGCAAGTATTTTATTCTGTGCCTTTATAGATTAACCACTATAACTGGGCTCTACTAAATCTGCCTCTTCCTTTCCCCCCAGTGTATCTGAGGCTGTGGTTAGACAGTCATTGCAAATCTGTCAGTGGCAGGTCATGAAATTAGCTGTCCTCAGCCCCACCACTAGCTCTCGGTTAGTGTCCCGCTCCACTGCAGAGTCAGCTGGGTTAATCTGCTGATGGAAGCAGCTGAATTCCCCTGCCCGAGTGTGCACAAAAGCAGTGCGTGCCTCCATCTGCAGCTATCATCTGACTACAACAGATCTTTAAGGCTAAAGAGACCAGGTGGGGTTGGTAAAGTCTACCTACCTTGATGATATTCATGTTTGGACCACAGAATCTGTCCTTACTTCTCTGCCACCCCTACATACACCCTGCTCTTCCTGTACGTTCTCCTTGTAATGGCTGTCACAGCCTTTTCTAAAGGCTGTTGACTAAAGGCTTTTTAATAAGGACGTCCCTGTCTGCCAAGCTATTTTTGCATGAATGCAGAACTCTGCTGTAAATGCAAGCCACGAGAGGAATGATGGCCTTGAATGACTTCTCATCCTTTCTTTGAAACAGAGTTCGGTGAGCTGGGCAGTGAGGCAACAGAAAAAGAGCCCTTAACAGGAGCTGAAGGATCTCTGAAGTGGAAATCAGGACTCGCTTCCTTCAAATTATCAAGCCTCATACCAAAAGAGAAAGGTATCGCTGTTGCATAAGTCACCAGTTAGTTTTACTATGAAACACCACTAATTAATGTGTGAATATCAGTCCTTTATACTGATATGTATAGTTTCTATCAGTACTATATAGAGTGTCTTCGCTAAAACCATCTTTTTGTGGCCTTGCTTGCAAATTGGAGCCATTCTAGGAAACCAAAAAAGACAACTAAAACCTACTTTAAAACTAGAAAGGGAAGAATTTGAGTATCCAAGAGTAGCCAGTGGAGTATCCAGGTGGCAGAAGTGGGGAACTGTGAATCCCTGTGCTGTGGGCCTGCATGCATAAGGGCCAGGCAAGCTGCTGTAAGAGGCAGCACTGTGAGATGAGAAATAGTAGGGCAGCCCACTAAGTGACTTTTTTTTCTCCTTCTATATCCATCTTTTATTTCTTCCTCCTTCTCCTCATGTTGTCTTGATCTGATTCCCCTGTCTTTGAGATGCCTTCATTTAGTTTTGCCAAACGTTTACACCAGCTCAGCAGAAAACACCCGCTGTGACTTACTCTTCCTCCCCTTTGGGGGGTTCTGCTGCTGCAGCTGTACCAGCAGGGCTGAACAATGCTCATGTTCCCCAGATCCATCTCAATTATCACATGTGGGCAGTCACACTGTGCCTGCACGCCCAGTGCCCAAGAGGTTCTCTGAAAACCAAATTTTCTGAAAAAACAGAATGTCAGGGCATGAACAGAATGCTCTTAAACAGATCAAAAATGCTCTACAACATCATGCTTGCACTTACTTTCCATGTAACACTCCTGCCCGCTCTGCATCAATACTTCTTTCTCTTCTTCACAGCGCCTTTGTTCGTCGAAGAGCTCCTAGACCAGGCTGCTGCTGTAGGACAGTGCGTAACGCTGTCGTGCCGGACGGCGGCTCACTCCTCTCTGCACATCAACTGGTTCAGAGGTGACGTTTGCATCCCTTTAGGGAGTCCCCAGCCCCCAGGACAGGGGTGCAGGGAAGGTTTAAGCACCTGAATTTGCAGGGTACTTATTTTTTCTCATGTCTTTTGCCTTTCAGATGGGATACCTGTCCACAGCAGCAGTCGGATCCTCATCTCATCCACACTCAAAAACTTCCAGCTGTTAACTATTCTCTCTGTCAGTGCCGATGATTTTGGTATTTACACCTGCGTGGCCACCAACTCCCTAGGTTCAGCATCTACCTCTTGCATTATAAGAAAAGCAGGTAAGAGAAGAATCTAGATTTTTTTTTTTTTTTGGTCTCTTTTAAGTGCTGTATGCAGAGCTGGTCAGCCCTTGAGGATCTATCCCTCATCAGATTGTTGGTTTTGTTGTTTCCCCTTAAGCTAGATGCGAGAAGCCAGCTGAAATCAGGAGACTCTGTGACTTGAGAGTTAGAAGCAGGGTGGATTTAAAAAGTAATTATAATACAAGAGAATCTGTGTAATAGCTAATACAGCTGGCATTCAGGAGCATGGACAGAGAGAGAGATGCTGAGGATTAACAAACTTCACAAAGCTGGTTTAGTTCAGCAAGCAGATTTTGAAGATGAAGGCAGCCCCAGGTTTAGGCAGTACTGCCACCAGGGAAATGTGACCTATAAATACCTGTGAGGTGAGATTCCTGCAAATGTGTTCAGGGGAAAGTTTCTCCCTTACCTGCTTTAGTCCGCAGCCACAGCCCTTGTTTTCTGGTGGTGCGGCATATTTTGCAGTTTGTTCCCTTTTCTTTGTCCTTTAGTTTCTCTACTGGATTTAGAACCATTTATTAACCATGTGGTTATAGAATCAGACTTCAAAATCTTAGTATTGAGTTCAAACTAGGCACAACTGAACTGCTCTTCCACTAGGAATGTGCGTGTATATATACATACCTATATATATGGAAGTAGAATGTCTGTAACTCAGAAATGCTGGCTGTCTGGGTGTGTATCACAGCAGTGCTGCTGCTAACACTCACTGGTTGTTGTGCCTCCTCTCAACAGAAGTTCCGCCCAGCCCTCCGCCCCCTGACATCGTGGAGGTCTACGAGGATGGAGTGCAGGTGGTCTGGAAACCCGTGGAAACCAACACCCCTGTCCATTACACCATCCAGTGCAAAAGTGAAGGTAAAGTGGAGCTCTGCCTTTCTGCCTTGCAGAGAACATCTTGATTTGTTTGATCTCCCCACCATCTGGATGTATTATTTTTATTCAGAAACAGCCTCGCTTTAGCTCCCTCATTTGGAGTTAGGAATGAAATAATTATACACTAATAACATCCACAGCAACGGCGGTTAGCAGATGATATCATCCTATATCTGGGCTTTCTGTACAGTCTGTGGAGGATGGCCCATAAAAAAGGCAATTCTCCCTACACTAAACAGACATGATTTCTTTTTCCATTGATGCAGGAAATTTAGGGTAGACAGCCAAATGACCCAAGTTTGATAGAACTGCATCCCATCCCTTTTGTTCTGTTCCAAGGCTTGATTCAGAGCCCAATGAAATCCATGGATGTTTTCTTGTTTAATTCCATGAACTTTGAACCAAATCACTGAGTCTGTTCTGTCTCTCTTGGGATTATTTTTGTTGTTCTTAAGAGTACTGTGACTGTCACTTCTATTTCAGTCACGCGTATGTCACCCTTTGGATTGTACTGCTCTGTGCTCCTTTTAATTCTCCAAACAATTCTGGATTAACACTAACATACCTTTTTATCCTGGAGCCGATATCAGTTGTTTTTTGTCCAACACAACTTTCTTTATTGTCATTCCTTTTGACACACCTATAGCCAAGACTTCGGAGAAGATGCTAGATGCAAGTTGTTCCAGGTAGGAAGACAACCAGGAAACTGCATCTACAATCTTCAATCACATTCTGTGTTTGTGACAGGAACAAGTGAAATCCTACTTTGCTGAGCACAGGAGGATTAAGATAAACAGAAAATATAATCCTTGTCTTATGCATTATTTGACAGTAGGCTTTGGCATGCTGCTTCTTCTGAAACTTCTCTGATTTTAAGGTCCTTTTTACACATACACACACCCTAATTCCACCAGTACCCTGCAAAGTCATTGATACCTTTTTTTTTAGGTAAGGAATTATTGCCTTTGCTATGATTTGAGGCCCTCTGACAGTGTTTATTTGAATGAAGGGATGGGTTTAGTCTCAAACAGTCTCAGGAAGTTTGAGTTCAGCCTTGAGCATGGCAGAATGACAAAGTGTGGGACATAGCACCGTGTGAAATGTTTGGTCCTGACTTTCTGCTTCACACCTTAGTCCCACAGATGGTAAATCCAAGACAAACCTACAATTTCATTTCCCTGAGATATCACCTACGTTTTATAAAAGCTGATTGAACTTGAAACCTCAGTTTCAAATACTGGGTTTGCTAGGAGGGTGTTAATTAAAGGCTTTGTGCTGAAATCCTGCAGCTCAGGATTTCAGTAGGATTCAAGACAGGGCAAAAGGGAAAATAAGGTGATTTTGTTAGGCTTTTGTTTGGAATTCTTGATGTATATTTGCATTTGAGATTAGTGGCATGAATTAGTTAAACAGAAACCACACAAGAAAGTTTCACCATTCCTCTGAAACTCTATTGCCACACCTTGGACCAATCAAATATAAACCAGCTGACTTTGGAAGAGGTGAGTTTGCAACATTGACTAGTTACACCATGCACAAAAGCAGGCCATATCAGATCAGTTTTTCATCTTGACCATCGTAAATGAGTCCTAATTTCTTTCTCTCTTTCCTTGGTTAAGATGGGGACTGGACAACTCTTGCTGCTGACATTGCTGACTGCTGCTACCATGCCAGAAATCTCTCCAGGGGATTTATCTACTGCTTCAGGATTGCCTGCACCAGTAAAGCAGGCATGGGCCCTTACAGCAGCCCATCTGCCCAAGTGAAAATCAGCAGGAAGGATCAAATGGGTAAGAGCACTGGGAGAGCATTGTGTTCTTCCTGCATCTAAATAATTGAACTCTTTTAGATGCAGGTCCAGAAATCAAGGACAAGTGCATCAAGACCAATGTCACTTGGCTTGAGGTGTTTTAGGGCTTCCCCTCTTTGTTTCTCTTAGTTAAAAGTAAATTATTTTCTAATTCAGGACAGAATTAGGGGAATATCTATGTAAGACATCTGGAAACTGGAGATTGCCCCCTGAAGACACACAGTTTTCCATGTGAGGTCTTGAGGTCTGGGACAACGACCAGGTTACGTGAGACACTGATCTATTTGTGTATATCTGCCACTGTCTAAAGCCCTGGATTTGCTCCTTCTCATAGACACAGTCGTAATTAATTCACATTAATTCATGTGCTCTGGCTTATATTTGTGAGTTGCCTTCCTACTGTGGTGTATTTTTCAGCTGTATTTTCTCTCCAAAGTAAACCAAGCTCAATTTACTTTTTTTTCTTTCTTTTTTTTCTTCCTGTTTGAATACTTTGTACTATTCACTCATTTTGTTTTGTTTGTTTGTTTGTTTGAAGAAATCCATGACCCCACAAAAATACACCCTTGCAGTAAAATGTTTTCTTCCAAGAAGTGGAAGGATGGTCTAAGTGGAATTTCCTCCCAGTGGAGACGATTCCTTTGTAAAAGTCAGTTCACAGAGATATTTTTAACTCACCCTAAGTCATCTGCTTTCCCGTGGCCCAGGATTCGTTAACAAATATATGGCTCCTTTGCAGTCACTCCCTAAAAGTCCCATACTGTCAGATTATTTTATTTCAGTGCATCCAGCATTTCCAAGCAGATGCTTTATTATGTCAGGGGATGCTGCAATATTTCCAGGGAGCACTTAGACAGAATCATAGACCAGAACAAGAGCAACCAACTTCAGCTTCTTCCCAAGTATACCCAACCAAAATAAGTTTCTGATCCTTTAGCAGCGTCTTACTGTACCCCATTGATTGGTTATGTGAGCAGATGAGAAATGGTAGCTGTTTGATATCACAGTCACAGCACACAGCATGCAATCCACCTCATATACTCCCGAGTGGTCACACCAGGGAATTACTGGATGGTCAGCCCAGACTCTGTTGCATTCACGTAGCCCTTCGTGCCTGAAGTGGGAACCAACACTCAGACCTCCCTGGAGAAAGCTCTGCTGTTGTCTTTATCTTTGCCCATAGAGAGGGAGGGTAGCACAGAGAGGCTCCCATTTCCACGTGGAGTTGTTTGTTGTTTTCCCGTGTAATCCTTGACACTTTTTCTCTGCAGAGCTTCATGCTGCGATGAAGGGCTTCCCAACAGCTGCTACTGAGGAAGAGAGTGAAATAATCACACCATCTGAACCTTTCCCAACCTACCAGACCTATGCCTTCCAAACAGAGATCAAAAGGTAGGGAATCCAACTGAGAACTCAGCAGCAGGGAATTATGCATATGGCTTGAGTCTAGAAAAGTCACTTTTATAAATGCACTGCTCAGCTACAGTCATGGTATTTTGTTCAAAACACCAGGATTCATGTGTGGATTTTCTGGGAGAGCAAAAGGGTCTGTGGTGAGCACTGCGTGCTGGATAACAAGCCCCTTAGCATATTGTGGAGTGAGGCCGGGGCTAACAGACTCCTCTCCTTGTTGCAACACCCTTTGCAGGTAGTGGTTTCAGATGTGCCATTGGGATTCAACTTTCACTGTCTAGAAAAAAAGGAATGAAGTCCCAGAAGGATTTGGGATTCTTTTGTTGCCAAGAGAAGCAGGCAGCTGCCTGCAGGGGCCAGTTCTCATGCTCTGTACAGGAGGAGCCAAATTCTCTCTTTCCAGAGGAGTTAGGCTCTCCCTCCTGTGATGTAAAGTGACTGTACAGATTAGAGACACAGGAGGATGTGCAAACCATGACGATAACTCACAGCATGGATGAAAAACACAGCATGGGATCCTTATGGTTTTGAAATAGGGAAGCTCCTGGCTCTTCCAGGAGTAGCAGAGAAGCTTAACCTGCCTTTGTGTTCCTCTGTACCAGGGGGCGTTTCAGCATCGTCCGACAGTGCAGGGAAAAAGTAAGCGGCAAGACTTTAGCTGCTAAAATTATCCCTTACTGGCAAGAGGACAAGCAGACTGTGCTCCTGGAGTACCAAGTCCTGAGGAAGCTTCACCACACAAACATCGCTCAGCTGAAGGGAGCCTATGTCAGCCCACGGCACCTGGTGCTGATCCAGGAGATGTGTGTGGGACCAGAACTGCTCCACTCCTTGGCATTACGGTAAGAACAAGAGGAGGGAACAGTTTTCCCCATGAGGGCTGGTGTAGGTAGCAAAACATTATTGCTTTCACTTCTCAAACTGGCTCATCTCTCTCATCTGTTCTGTTCTGAATTGCGATGCATTTATTCTGCAACTTCTCATGACATGAAAAGGTACTTAGGTTCCCTACAAAGCTGGGGTAGAGGACAATGCAGGGCCATTCAGTAGAGTTGTTGAAAGCAGATTACAGTAGTTAATATGATCCCCTCTTTCCCATAATAAGCAGAATACTCTGGCTCAGGAAGCCTTGTTTCCACTCCATGTTGCTTCTCACATTGGCAGAAGATGAATCTGCTGGAACCCTCTGAGTAAAACAGTGGGAATGGTGGACATCAAATCTGCAATTTGATTTTTGCACGTCCTCTGCTTCCTCTAACTTGCAGCTCTCACAACCTCACAAACCTCTTGTACCTGTAAACCTGAGTGACAATATGGGTAGAAATATCTGTATATGGTAATTGCTAAATGAGTGGAGTTATTTCTGGGTTCTCAAGAGTCTCATGAGATTAGACATCCAGGAGAGGATGGTAGTGGGTGCAGAATGGTTCTCCTGAGTGTGCAGATAAAACACCTCTGGTTTCTATCCCCTTTTTCTTCTACCAGGACATCGTACTCAGAAGTGGAGGTCCGAGATTATCTGTGGCAGATCCTCAGTGCAGCTGAGTACCTCCATGCTCACGGCATCCTGCACCTGGATCTCAGGTCTGAGAACATGATCATCACCGAGCCCAACCTGCTGAAGCTCCTGGATTTTGGCAACGCACAGTTCTACACGCAAGACAAGGTTATTACCATGGACAAGTGCTTGGACTATGTTGAAACCATGGGTGAGTGGAGTTCATTCACAGAACCTTGGCATCATAGGCAATCTCTGGCAAGCAGAGACTGAGCCATAGGTCAAGGCAGCAGTCGGCCACAGCAAGCAGCCCCCTCGGTGCTGCCCTCCAGTAGCAGCGTGAGCTGGTGGGTGTGGGTAGCAGTGACAGCCACCCCGCTTGCAGGCCACAGGGGACGCAACCAGAGGTCATGGCCAACACCGCTCTGGCAGGTATCCCTGAGTCCTAAGCTCAAGGATGCAACGTTACAGCCAGCAGTCCCTGCTGGTTTGATGTTTTCAAGGTTTTGATGCAGTCATGACCTAGGAGAGTTACCTCAACTGGCTCCCCAAAATAGAAAGTTTTTCTTTTTCATCTTTGGGAAGGCAGCAAAGCGTAAAAGTACCCGCTGCTTTGTGCTGCCTTCAGTGCTGTAGCACTGGAAAGGAGCTTGGCTCACACCAATTTGCTTTTCTAGCTCCAGAACTGCTGACAGAGCAAGGAGCCATCCCGCAGACTGACATCTGGTCCGTCGGAATCACAGCGTTCATCATGTAAGTCACTCTGTCTGTCCCTACCCTAGGAGTGGCTTTAAAAGTGCAATTTCAGAGTTATCACCAAGGGGAACTGCAATGACTCAGTTAAACTCCACTGTTCCCTCTCCTGGGCAGTGCCCCAGAAGGGAGTGGAGATGGCTGCACCTTGCAAGGAGGCCCCGTCCCACTGAGGTCTCCATGTAGAGTAAGGAGGCTGTTCTGCAGCACAGCAGCTGCTGGTGTTTTCCCTCAGCTTCATCTGAAAAGCTTTAACAAAAAAAAAAAAAAAAAATCAAATTACACCAACCAAAAAAGCAGCTGAAGTCATGAAACCTGCTGAGGAACACTGCTCTTTGGGATTTTGTTTCTCCATGTCATGCTTCCGCACATTGCCATGAGCTCCCACTCTAGCAACTGGGTGGGAATTCCCAGGAGAAGGAACTACCTTGAGCTACGCCCTTCGTGCTGATAATTCTCTTCTTTTGGGACAGGCTGAGTGCCAACTACCCTGTCAGCTCTGAAGTACCCTGCGAGTTTCTGCGAACAACCAGGAAGGGGAAAGTGAAGCTCACGCGGTGCTACGCGGGTCTCTCCGGAGGAGCCGTGTCATTTCTCCAGAGCACACTGTGTGCAAATCCCTGGTAAGGCAGCAGGTCCTGGCTCTTGCCCCTTCTTTCTCTCCCATTTGTGAGGCTCTTCCTCACCTGATGTGGCTCCCTGACTGACCTTCTCACTTGTGTCCTAGGGGAAGGCCGTCAGCATCTGAGTGCCTTCAGAGTCCCTGGCTCCAGGAAACTGGTCTGGACAACAGACAGCAAGCACTGGTTACCTTTCCCACCACCAAACTGAGGAATTTCCTCACTGAACGAGAAAAGAAAAGGGGCCTGCTGTGCTCCAAGTACGGTCTCATGATTGCCCAGTGAAGGGGATGTGGCAACAGACAGGAATGTTGTCCCTCTCCCTCTGCACCCAGCGTTTGGTACCGAATGGTGCCATTGAGTTACTGTGCATCACCTGAGCCGGGCTGGCTGCCTGGGGCTGTGCACATCACTCTCCGTGTGTTCAATTTAGCGTAACTGAGCAAATGAACCCACGTTACTCGCATTGCCACGTGGTAAGAACAGAAATACAGGCTGTCAATATGGCTCAGCTGACTAACAGTAACTTGATGGTACGTGTCACTCGGCTCCATGCTTCCAGGAATAATCGGGAAAGGTTTGCGTAGCCATTTCTGAGGGGGACTAGCCCCAAGCAGCTTTACAAATCCTTTCCTGAGGTCAGAAAGACTCCCTGTGTGCAAATACCGGGCCCTGACTTCTGCCCCAGGATGTCACCACCAGACACTTGGACACATTACTCGCCTGCTTGTCCCACGGTAACCACTGCAGCAAGGTCTGAGTGCCTGGTGCGCTCCTCACCTGCCTCGGATCCAAAAGAAAAGGGTAAATACTTGTGATGGGAAAATATCTAATGTGGAGAGGTGATAGGAGACTGGCGGAAGAAATCGGGGTATATAAGTCCGAAAGATTCACGGTGGGGAAATAGTGAGCAGTTGTGGGGTATTAGCAGTGTGTCTGAAGGCTTTAGATGTGGAAGTCCAACTGGATAAAGCCCTGAGCTGACCTTGCGTTGAGCAGAGCATTGATCTAGAGATCTCGTGAGGTTCCTCCCAGTGTGACTTGTCCTGTGATGCCCTGTCTTTGCCACGTGCCAGTCACAAAGAGCAGTAGGAGTCTGACAGCACCATCAGCAGCTGGGCTCAGCACGCCACGCACTTGGCCAAGTTCTGCACCACCCACACGGGGCCTGACCCACGACTAAATGCAAAGTGGAGAAGAGCTGTTGTGGAGCAACAAGAGGCTGCAGAGGTGTGTGGTATATATGTGACAGTGGTGCCACAGGGGAGATTTTAACCTTATTTGTCTGTGAGGAAACCCTTTCCATCCCACGTCACCAAGAAAAAACAGAGGCAGTCTCTGTGAGAGCAGCCTGGTAGCACAGGGTGTGTGCAGGGCAGGCAATGGCAACAGGGCTTTCCAGCCACTGTGCACATCTCATCCTCACCCTGAATAGCTTGCTTGGCTTTGAGAAGAGTTACTGCTCTCCCTGGGCCCCAAGTTAAACCTCAGCTCCTGCTGTCATAGAGCTCACCAGCCCTCCATGGGCACTGTTGTTGCTGCAGAGCTGACCGTGCTTCTCTAGGGGTTCAGGGTGAGTAAATCCACAAAACCTTTTTTTTTTTTTTTGGATGTGTATTTGAAGTTTCATATTAGACCCAGATGATCAACGTACCCGTCACATAGGATCTAGCAGTAATCCCTCATCTGGCTGCATCTACATCAGTTCATCTTAGAGACACGTTAAAGAACAAACGTACAAACACAACTCTTGGAGAAACCAAGCTGTGACTTCGTGTATGAGCAGCTCTGGGAAAGATGTTCACCATGAGCGGGATGCTGGCCCATGGAGGATTTAGTTGTACGTCTTTCCTCACAAGCAGGGCTAAAACGAGCACATGCAGCAAGCCTTCTCTGAGCACATCCAAGAGCTGGGAAGCGGTGGTGTGAGCACCGGGCCAGTTCATTGCAGCAAAGTCTCTGCCCTGCTTTGCTGCCCATTAAACACTGCCCCATCCCTCCTGGCTTCACAAATGTCTGGATTTGTGCATTCTGCCTGCCACGGGATAGTTCTGCCCATGCTGTGACGTGCTGGGAACAGCTCAGCACAGGACAGCAAAGGCAGCACACACAAGTGACCATGACCTCATTACGTGCAGGCTTTGCACCACAAGGGATTTTGCCGCTTCGAAGCCCAGCTGTCATTTTCCAGGGAGGCTCACCTATCACGAGACGTGACACCAGCAGCATTGGCAAATGCTGGGGGTTTTATTTCTTCCAAAAAGTCCAGAGCAACCTGAACTTTTGTGGTCCTTTTTCTTTCTCAAAATCTGCTGAGGATTGCTTGCCGTCACGAAGGACGGCATTAGCTGTGTCATTGCTTCGCACTTATAACCTCTGTTCCTGCGAGCTTCTCTGGTGTGAATGATGTACCTATGGGTGCACTTGGGTTTCCTGAGCTTTCCTCACAAGCAGCATGTAAGCAGAGGCTTTCCCAGAGCCACGTCTCACTCTCCTTAGGGGGACGAGGATGGGAAATCAGTTCCTAATGTGTTACAGTTTAATACTAGACGTGACACTGTTTCACTAGTGGTGGTGTTTTCCAACGTGTTTAACCCGTGTTGTCCCAGACCTGAAGCGTGCAGCATCACGACTACTTCTCCTGCATGGTGTGCAGAGTGAACGGGGAGCAAAGGAGCTTTCACTGTGCTGTGGAGAGCAGACACTGATTAGATAGACCGTAAAACTTTGAATAGCAAGGTAATATTTTCCTCACAATGCTCTACAGAAGAGAAAACCAAAGTTTTAGGGCCAGATCCCACTCCTGAGGGCCAGAGGAGCTAAGCAACACAGTCAGCGTGACGAGGTCTGGCCACTAAACATTTCAGGGCCCTGGATTCCTTCAATTTAACTTCTTTTACAAACCCAGTAAGGTTTCTGTTGGCGCATCTAGTTCTTCACTCTTGCTGGTATGCGTTGAGATGGAGTGCTCAGTGCCAAGGGACAGCCCATCTACGCATAAAAAGCTGATTGCTGATTAACCCATTTCGAGCTTTCACACTTCCTCAAATTAAGTGATTTTTTTGCTTCTCACACTTGCATGCATTTGAGCATGTCTGAAGTCTTTTACAGACTCAATATTGTTTTGTTAACCATTCTGACAAGGAAGTAAAGCCAAATTTTCCTGCTGAATCACTGTAATTGTGGTTATTTTTATACCCCCCTTCTCAAACCCAGTCCATGTTTGTGCAGAACCCATCCCTCCCCTCTGACCTGGAGCCTATACACGCGATAACAAAAAACACACACCACGAAGTGCATTAGTCATGAACGGCCTTTATGTAAATGACCCACAGAAAAAAAATCCTCATGCCAGAGCGTGCTTTGGAGTGGGGATGTCACCGGGCCAAGGACTTCGCTGTGCGACCAGGAGCTCCCATGGGTGTCTCCCAGAGAGCGAGAAGCTTCCGCGGTCACCGAAGGCTTTGAGGCAGCTGGCGCCGTCAGCCTCTCGATATACTTAGAAACAGGTTATTTGGAAAGGAAGAGTTTCCTGTCATAGGAAAAAAAAAAAAAAAAAAAAAAAAAAAAAAAAAAAACAGATTTAGTGACAGATTTCCAGCACTGGTTTGGAGTACAGCTGAGAAAGTAAAGCACGAAAATGCAGAGTATTTTTTTTCCTAGGGCAGTGCTGCCTTCACCAGGAGGAGAAACCCCAAAAACCACCCAAGTAAGCTCATTTCTGGGAGGATGTCAGGCCAGATTTTCAGGTACCAGCATCAGCTGCAGGGTCTGGCTCTACTGGGAAATTAAGGTGCTTTCATGGAGTATTTGTAAGTGTGGAGGTTCGGTTGTCCACATGTTAAGGGGCAGCACAGTCCTTGCCGTGGCCTTGACCTGTCCGGCTATCCCAAGGCATCCGTGGGCATGGTTTCGAGTGTGCAAAGGTCAGGCCATTGGCCAGAACCTGGGAAGAGCTCCAGTTTAATTCCTGGTAGCAGAGCAAAGAAAAGAACCCACATGTGATTAAAATAATAATAATAAATAAATAAATAAATAAAAGGAAGAAAAAAAGAGATGAGAGACATAGAGGGGACATGGAGGCATGTAAGTTGTGAAAAAGTGCTGGAGGTTTTAATCAGAAGTGTCACAGCCGAGCCTTGTGCAGTTACAGGTAGATCTTGTTTCTCTTGGCTCTGCCATAGCTGCCTGACAGTTTCTGTCTGAATTTCCACCCCTGCAAGCTCTGGGCTCATGCCCAGTGTGGCAGCACTGGACAGTTTGCCCTTGACGTGCAGTTACAGCACAACCCTGCCCTTCACGACAGAGCAGGGTCTGGCTTTGATGTTTTGCCACACGTGAAAATGTTCGAGTTGTGCTCCTCACTTGTACATAGCCTCCGAAGTCCAAAGTCAGTGTTAAAATCGGTTCATTGTCCTCCGCACAGGCATGACTGGGTTTAATTCCTGGGAGGAGTGCTGCTGCCACAGCAGCGATGTTGAAGGGAACAAACATAGCAGTGCTTGTAGGGCAAAGTTTTATCCTTCATCACCCTAGGTAGATAAAACCAAGATGTTTGGGGTCCCAAAAGGTCCCAGAAGCTGTAATTTGTAAGGGGCTGAGGTTGTTGCACTCTGCTCATGCCCCAGTTCATTTTTCTAGCCCCTTCCTGCCACCCCCATCCCCTTCCTTATGCATTTGCAGAGGCTGGGGGCTAAATTTGGAGGGGGGGAGGCACTTTCCAGAAGGCATCTGGGAACACCATCGGCCCAGGGGACTCGAGGGACGGGTGGAGGACCATCGGGACCCTGGCACACACAGGGCTCATCCCCAGCTCTCCCTGGTTCATCCAGCTTGGTCTCGCTTGCACATCCATGCTCACACCAACTGCCAGCACCACGGACCCCCAGACCTTTGGTTCTGTCCCCAAACATCCCATCATACAGCCCATACAATCCACAAACGCTTTTCCCCCACATCCTACAACACACCTCACCCCTTGGCAGCAACCCACCTGGATCCAGGGGAGGTCTGGAGAGCTGCTCCTGATGGCACATCCTGGACATGGCTGTGGTCCCTGTGGAGCCCAGACAAGGTGCTGGCTCCTCAGCAGTCCTTAATTCAAGTTCCATCTGCCACGAAGTCCCCATGCCCCTCTGGGTTTGTGCAGATGGGTTTCTGACAGGCTGGCAACCCCTGTGTAGGGGTAGGGAGTAGCCCAGCAGGGTGTTATTTGGGCTCCCCTACCTCGCCATTGTCTCTCTGTGCTCTCTTGTGGGCATGCAGATGAACTTTTACCTCATAACCAAACTGAATTCAGGAACCAGAGGTGGAGGGCAGCAACACATGCGAAGGAGGTACAGAGGAAAGTCACAATAACCACTAAGCGAACAAGAACGTACTGCTATCGGCTCCACACAGATCCAGCAACCATGAGATCAGGCAGTTTATTTCATAGATAACACCTGAACAAAA
This sequence comes from Nettapus auritus, assembly GCA_011076525.1. Lineage (NCBI taxonomy): Eukaryota > Metazoa > Chordata > Aves > Anseriformes > Anatidae > Nettapus > Nettapus auritus. The sequence goes on from CM021766.1 coordinate 2,917,481, forward strand.
AATACCACAACCAGGCCTTCTCAGAAGCGCCGCCGGTACCTGAAGCGAACATCATGGACGGGCTGCATTGTCCCAAATCCCCAGCGGCTGACATCAATGGCTGGGATCTCCTCTTCACCATCGACCAGCTCCAGGTCATAGTGAGCCAGCATCAAGGAGACAAACAATTTAATTTCGGTGGTGGCAAAGAACCGCCCAGGACAGATGGATACGCCCGCCCCCCAAGGCATGTTGAAGTATTTCAGACGTTTCCCGTCCTTGTAGAAATCTTTCTTGGTGCCATCTGGGTTTACAAAGCGATCGTACTTGAATTTGTGAGGCTCAGGATAGATTTTGGGGTCCATCTGCACAGAGAGGTGTGGGAACAGAGCCACCCTGTCGCCTTTGCGGAGCACGTACTCCATGCCGTTGCTCATCTCAAGGCTCATGTCCTGGAGGATGGCTCTGACCAGCAACGGAGCTGCCACCAGCCTCAGGGTCTCCTCCAGGGCACTGTCCAGAAGAGGCGTCTGGTTTAACATGTCCCTAGTGATGTCAGTTGGTGGGCTCCCAGCCTTCACCTCATGGCCGTTCTCCCTCAAGACCTTCTCTACCTCTTCCTTCACAGCCCTCATGGCATCTGGATGCTTCATGAGATAAAGCAGGAGCCAGAAGGCGGTGGGGCCTGTATTGCCTTGGGATGCCCAGAGGAGCATAAACCTGAAACGATCCCGCATGTACTCAGGGACACCGTTTTCTGCCAGAAATTGGTCTTGATCGTTTATCCACCCACTGACGTTGTCCTTCTGACAGCTCCTCCTCACGGACAGAGTGCTCCAGAAGAACCTCTTCAGCTGCTCAGCTTCTAGTTTGTCCTTGGGGGACAACATAGAGTAGGCCAGGCAAGGGAAGAGGCAGTCATACTTCCGAAACTCGTTGAACAGCTGGTTGGAGTGGATGAGATCTCGCTCGTTAGCCTCCTCCTCATTATCTGTCCCTCGGTGGGACTCCGTGCCATACAGAGCCAAGTACCCAGCTCTGAAGATGATGTTGTAGCAGTAGTGGAAGAGGTTGTCCTCTTGCCATGGTTGCTTCTCCTCTCGTGAGCTCAGCTTGGAAAACATCAGCTTCTGAAGGTTACCCATGGTGGCCTTTGTCAGAAGGTTGAGCCCGTCTCCCGTCAGGTGCTTCATGCTCAAAGCATGCATTGTGCTCTGGCTGGCTTTGATGGGCTTGTAGCCAAACACCTGGATGACCAGTTTAGATGCAAAGGACCTGAAGTCTAGTTTAGATCGTGATTCCTTCATAATGGCTCCAAAGCAGAAGGGGTCCATCACGAAGGTAAAGTAATAGCCTCCGATCAGCACCGTGAAAATATCCCCGTGTTTTCTCTGCATCTTTTTCAGAAACTCTGAACTGTTCCTTCTGAAATCCAGCAAGTAGCCCAACCAGGGGATGACACCTTTGTCCAGAGGGGGCTCGTTGGATCTTCGACTCCGGAAGGCACCCAGCAGGTAGAGCCCACTGAGCAGCAATGCCACCAGGGTGCAGAGGAGAGCTACCCAGAGCGCCATGAGAGCCCTGTACCTGGCCGGGAGCGTGACCCTGAGGCCAGGCTGAGGCAGGCGGGTGCTTTTTATTCCCATCCAGGGGCTGATATGCAGATGCAGAGCTGACAGCATCTGCCCGGATTGGCAGCAAGTATTTGCTTTTCCCCTGTAGCATGAGGACATCTCTCCCCTTGGCTAACAGGCAGGGATTTTTAAGGTGGAAAGCACACTGTAGTTAACTGGGGTTACTGGGCTGCCGCATATAGCCCAAGGGGTTCAGCGTGGGCTCTGCAGCAGCTCAAGCAAAGCCCCTTTTCTAGGCTGCGTTGAGCCCAGGCTTTGCAGAAGGAGCTTCAGAGAACTCCCCTCCGTGATTTCTGCCTTTAACACCGGGCTATGGACATGCGCTGCAGGCTGGGAAAAGGAAAGGAGGAGTGGGTGTTGGAAGTGCTGCTAGAAACGAGCTTGGGACAGAGGGAAGGGGCTGACAGCTGATCTAAATCCATCTCAAATGCCAAAAGGAAAGATTTCCAAGAGTTTTACCCATCTTCCCTTCTGCTTCTCGATATCCCCTGCCAGGGTTGGGAGACGGAGCAGGCCCCCATCCCTTATGCCGTGCTGTGCCTCCTGCTGCTGCCAGCCCAGCCCAGGGGCCTGGTGACTGCAGCCCCTGCCCCAGCTGCTGCCCCTTGCACAGCACAGCACCTGGTGTGGATGGAGAGACATTACCGGGAGAGAGAAAAAGGATTTGGAGAGAAAATGGGACAGACAGCAGTGACCAGGCACAGGGGACGCTGCTTACCCACAACCAGCCCCTTTAGCACCCCCTCCCTATTAACCCTCCCTTGCCCTTCCCCAATCTACCCGGTTTCCTCCCTCTTCCCCCCTTCCCCTACACATCCCATCATAAGCTCTGCACAGTCTCACAGGCCCTCCTCGGGGAGATCACAAAATAAAGAGCGCAGCCTTCAGCTTTGATTTGTTTCCCAGCTGCTCTCCCTTTCCACGTTCCTTCCCAGTGACCTGACCCATGGAGTGAAGGCCACATCACAGTACCAGCAAAATATGTGCTTTGGCACTTTTTTTTTTTCCAAGCAAAGCTCCCAGCCTTACTGTTTTTCACCCAAACAGCATGAAAACTCACTGTAGCAATGCTGGAAATAAAAAATTATAATGCCTGTGAAAACAAATATACCTCTCTGGTTCAACTCCAAACCTTTCTCAGTCCTGTCGGTCTCACAATAAAAGTAAGAAGGTGATGAGAGTTTTGTCTTAAATTGTAAACTTTATTTGCACAATTCTACGCAACTCCTTTATTCACTTTATTTCCAGGATGGAAATAGCCCAGCTAATGATCAAAAGCGTATGGGGTGAACAGTACCTTTTACATAAAGGTCAGCATGACCTTGAACTTTAAAGCTACACTGGGACTGGTACCGGCTGTCTGTGCTCTTCTGTCTGAGGCCGTGCTGTCACCCTGTGGTGATGTAAAGCCAATACTTGTGTTAAAGATGGTTGCAGAGCTTTTTATCTTGTCAGAACCTGTCCTTAGGAAGGGAAATACCTCCACTGCCATTCTGCTGAGCCCGTGGTTTTTCTGTTTCTCCCCAGTTCTTACTGGTTTCCTCTCCGTGACTGCAATGTTTCAGTGCTGTTTAATGCACCTCATTCCTCCTGCGGTCTGACCTGGTAGACAAAGGGCCAAGCTCACGAACACAAAGAGGAGGCCACAAAGATGCTCGGAGGCTGGAGCACCTCTCCTGTGAATAAAAGCTGAGAGAGCTGGGGCTGTTCAGCTGGGAGAAGAGAAGGCTCCAGGGAGACCTCACTGCGGCCCTTCAGTACTTAAAGGGGGCTTACAAAAAGGATGGAGAGGGACTCTTTACTCGGGTAGGTCATTATAGGACATGGGGGAGTGGTCTTAAACTAAAAGAGGATTGATTTAGACTAGATATTAGGAAGAAATTCTTCACTCAGAGGGTGGTGAGGCCCTAGCACAGGTTGCCCAGAGAAGCTGTGGATGCCCCATCCCTGGAGGTGTTCAAGGCCAGGCTGGATGGGGCCTTGGGCAACCTGATCTAGTGGGATGGAATTAGACAATCTTCAAGGCCCCTTCCAACCCAAATTATTCTGTGATCCTATGAACACATCTGCCTGGCAGATGGCAGAAGCCAGGAGAAGTGAAGCTGCCCGATGGTGGGCTTCTGACTGCCCATGCCCAGCCTGGTGGCTGAGTCTGCCAAAAACACCACCCAGTAGTGCTGTGGGCTGAGGGTGTAATGGGACAGCTCTGCTCCGACAGCCCCTTTGGGATCTGTGAGGGAAAAGCTCTGCACAGGATTCACATCATGGTTTTACACCACTCCTTGGAAGGGGCCTTGTTCTTCCATGAGGACATTCAGATTGTGCACAACACTCAGGCAAGCTGCTCCTTCACACAGTAATGCCCCAAAAACCTCACACGGGGGCCTCCTCTGTTCTAGCACAAACCTAGGGCAATTGTTTTGAATCGTTTTATCACTTTCAGTGACAGCAGAAACAAATCCCACATGTAGTTTTCCAATCCCAACATGGAGATTCCTCATCTGGATGCTGGTGCTAGGCTGCCACTTCTGGCTACGCAGCCCCGTGGGCTCACGCCGACCCCACCACGTGGCCAGGACCAGTAAAATAAAGCGTAAAGGACATAAAAATAACGTAAAGAGTGTAAATATTTATCATGCGTTTGTGATACTCAGCATTTCTATCTGGGCAGCGTACCTGCTGCAAGAGGGGCTTGTCTCAGAGGGCTGGATGTCAACGAAAGCGCTTCTCCTGCAGATGGCCTGAGGGATCTTCCACAAATACAGCCGGAATCGCTTCTTCACAAAAGCGTAGAGCAAGGGGTTGAGGCAGCAGTGGACGAAGGACAAGCTCTCTGTGATCTGAATGGCGTAGTCCAGCTGCCTGCTCCTCTCGCAGCTCCGGATCGCTCCAATGTCTTGCAGGGAGTGGAGGATGAGGACGATGTTGTAAGGGAACCACAGGACGAAGAAGACGCCCACCAGAGTGAAGACTAAGCAGAGGGCTCTCCTCGAGCCGGGCATCCGCGATGTGGTGAGGATGCACGCTATGCGGGAATAGCAGAACACCATCAACAGGAGGGGAAAAAGGAAACCCAGGATGTTTTGGATGACCTGAAAGACAACTTTCCAAAACAAGTGTTTCTGCCCATAATCACGGGTGCACACGATGGTTTTGTTGTTGATATGCTTCGTGGTGGTGAAGAGGCCATCTGGAATGGAGAGGAGGATGGAAAGGACCCACACTACCACCAAGACGAGGATGGATTTCCTCTGTGTTGTGGAGCTGTGAGGAGAGCAAGCATAAACGATCTGCAGGTACATGTCCAGACTCATGCAGCTCACAAGAAAGACACCGCTGTAGAAATTCATGGTGTACATGGCATTTAAAACTGGGCACAGCATATCCCAGGTCACCCACTGGGAAATGTACAGGGCCCAGAAAGGAAGGGTTAGCAGCAAGAAGAAGTCTGAAACCACCAGGTTGAGCAGATACACCTCGGTCATCTTCTTTTTCTTCCTGACGTACAGAACGAGGACAACAAAGAGCAGAAGGTTCCCCGCCAAGCCAAGCAGGAACACCACAGTGTAAAAAGCCGGCAAGAACACCCTGCTGAAGGAAAGGACCTCTTCTTTGGTGCAAAGGCCATACTGCACGTAGTCCACCTCGTCCAAGTACTCGTAGGGGTAGTCGCTGGCATTGGCAGCGTAATCTTGGGCATCCATCAAGGCTGCAGCAGTTGTTGCTGCCTTGGAAGCTGTGTTCAACATGAGGCTGCCTAAGACAAAAGATAAGTGAAGGAGATCACCACGGTGTTTCAAAACATCATTCCAATTCGTCCAGGAAAAGCAGAAGTGGATTGTTTCCCTCTAGTTCATAGGTTTAAATCTCTGCCACCTCCCAGTAACTCTCCCACGTCCTGCACTCTTTGGTCTTTGCCTGCAGCACAGAGACAGCCGTCTGCACATACCCAAAAAAACTCATTCTGGTTTCCTCACTCCCACGCATTAAGAGCATGGTCTCCTCTGAGATGATTCATTACTTCCTCCTGACACCACTGCGAGCTTCTGGGGAAGTTCATGCCCTAAATTATGCAGAGTCCAGCACCACACCACTCTGTGAGCCGCTTTGGGATTACCCGGGGTGCTGCCGGGAAGCGGCATCGCGCTTCTTGGTTAAGGGAACCCACCACCAGCACCTTTATGTTGGTGGGGCTGCACCCAGAGGCAAAACATTGAAAAGTAACTGTTCCTTCTCGTAGAAGGCCTCCACGGGGTTTTACAAGCCAAGGCTATGCTCTGGGTGCTGCCAGCAACCACAGCAGACTGGCTGCAGATGTCCCCGACCCCAAGAGCGCACAGGTTTTGAGCCATGGCCAAACCTGCCCTCCTTTCCCATAGGACTCATTTTTCCAGCAATCCCAAAGCACACGTGTTTTCCACCTGGGTTGCAGAGCTCTGCCCCGCTGCCATCTGTATGGAAACAACCTCACGGAGGCGGAGGGAGGTCCCAGTTCACCCCACAGCCACCCTACAGCACCCCAAAGGGCCAAGGTCCCCCCGAATCCCTGGTGCAGAGCAGGGAGGGGGGAATCTGCGGACATACCTGGAGCAGTCCCGCGTCCGGGGTTGCTGAAATATCCATCCCAGGCACCCGGGGGCGACTGAAACAAAGGGAAAGTTTGGGTTGGGCTGGGCCGCGATGTTCCCTCACTGGCTCGCCTTGCCCTTAGCAAGCGCCCCGCGGTGCGTTAGAGCAGCCACAGTGGCCGAAAAAGACCTGGGAATGAACCTTTTTATTCATATTTTGGAGGAAACCCATCCCCGGCCAGATGCTCTTGGGAGGAAGCCAAAGCTGCCTGGCCGCTCTGAGCATGGCCCCATTCAGGACTCCCCAGCACCTCCAACGGCCCCACAGCTCCCATTCTGGGGTCTCTTTCAGCTTTTTTCTCCCCCCTGCCACGTCGTTCCTCCTCCACACTGCGCTGATGCTCGCACCCTGTCAAAAACGACGTGGGCTGAGTGCTGCCATTAATCCCAGCCGGCCTGCGTGCCAGCGCTCGGAGCTGGCCAACCTTCAAGGAGGAATAAAGGAACCTCCCCAGGTTTCTCCCACAGCTTTATCTCTGCGCACAAAAGAGAAAAGACACTTACAAGAGCCACTTCTCCCCGGCGGGCAGTTCCCATCCTGCCAGAGCTTGACTCAGGCTTTAGGAACCTCCTGTGGTGGTGTCAGAGGACGGGCAGGAAACAAGAGCTCAGTGGAACCGCCCTGGGTCTGTTTCCCCTTTCCCGGAGTTACTCAGCACGCAGCCTCCTCTTCGTTTTCCTCGTTGGCCTAAGGCTTGCTACGTAACAACCCCTGATGTGACAACACGTTCTTTCAGATTTATTTTTCCAGAAAAACTTTAATTACTGGAAACATCTGCCCCAGCCTGAGAGAGAGACGGACCTTTACGTGATGTCCACTCTGCAGCCTCCTGGCTCCCATTGGCAGGATCCAACCCGCTCACTGTCGGGACTGCCCAGGAAACCTCTCTGGCCAAATTATATTTTTTTTTTTCTTTTTTTTTTTTTCCAACAAATCTAATTATTTTCCAGTAAATCTGGATTCTGCAGGATCCTTGTCCTTACTTTCCTCTGTGCTTAGGCAAGGAGAAGTGGGGTGCTGCCTGCTGATACCACTCCCGTCATATTCTCACCCTAACTGAAGGTGGGCAAAAAGATCCTCCAGGTCTCCATCGTGTTGCCTGTGGGCACACGAAAGCAGTGGTCAGATTCTCAAGAGTCAACCCCCTTCTCCGTGCGTCCCTTCACCACAGGACAGGGGCCAGGATTGGGACCCAGCACCATGGAGCCAGGGCGTGCTGCTCCTCCAGGACATGACTGAGGGGTTGGTTAGGTTTCCCACTGGAGCACACTGGTGGAAAGAGGGTGAGGAGCAAAATATGCAGTTATTTTTGTACGTAGAAGATACCACAGAATCATCTAGGTTGGAGAAGGCCTTCAAGATCACCGAGTGCAACCATCAGGTCCTACCGAGCCTCATCACTAAAACACAGCTCCTCTGTGGTGCACCCATCTCTTAAATACCTCCAGGGATGGGGACTTTTGGTGAAAAAACAGCTTTTGGGGAGGGAAATGAATATGCTGGAGCTGTTTGAGATGAGACAAGTGTGGGGTTAGGACTGAGCCAGTTGTATTTTGGACCTTTCTGGGCTTTCAGAAGTCTTTCAATAATATTCCTTATCAATGTTCTTAAACAAAGGGTGAGTAGCAAAGACCTGAAAACTCCCAATAAATGGCTACAAAGGGTTACAAAGCTGGTGAAGGGCCTGGGACACAAGTCCTGTGAGGAGCAGCTGAGGGAACTGGGGTTGTTTAGTCTGGAGAAGAGGAGGCTCAGAGGAGACCTTATTGCTCTCTGCAACTGCTTGAAAGGAAGCTGTGGGGAGCTGGGGGTCAGCCTCTTCCCACAGGTAACTAGTGACAGGACTAGAGAGAATGGCCTCAAGTTGCACCAGGGGATGTTCATGTTGGAAATGAAGCCCTGCTCCCTCCCCTGCAAGCCCCCGAGCACATCTGTGTGGGCAATGCCCCCGTCAGCAGGCAGCAAAACGCTGCTCAAAATGCAGAGGCCCTGAACGGGGCTGCTTCAGGTGACTGCAGCTTCATTAGCCCAGCAACAAAAACAAACTAAGTTTGGGTTTTTAATCGAGTTTCTCCCCTCCTGAGCACATATTGCTCTGAGCTGCAGGAGATCAGATGGGCCTGTGCCAGCCGCAGCCAAGAGCAGCCCTCACTGCCATTTATTACCAGACTTTAATTCAATTCCAGAACTGGTAATTGCATAGATTTCTTTTTTTCATTTTATACTCTGAAGATCCTTAATGGCTTTGGCAATTAAGGTAACAAGGTTATCAGTGATGGGAAGCGCACTTAGCGAAATTCAGCGGTACGACCAAACACTAAGCTGGGCTGCTTGCTTTCCTGCTGCCAGTAACGCTGCAGGTCAGCAGCAGGGCTCTGCCTTTCCCGGTGCAAAAATGGAACAGGGAACTCCAAAAATCTCATTTCTTTGCCCCTTCACTCCATTGAGGTCGAACTGCCCTCTCCTAGGGGAAAGTTTTAGGCATCTGTAGGGTCCAAGGGGATTTTTGCTCCTGCTCCAGAGTCCTGCTGTTGAAGTCAGGAACCATTTTTAAGTTGTCTTTGGACTTTAAAATCTCCAGCCTGGCATACAGTGGGGGCAAACCAAGCCCTGCTGGAAAGCCCAAATGCAGAAGAAAAATTAAATAAAATTAAAAGGCAATTCACTGGCAGGAAAATCAGATGGAGGAAAAGCAGGGTCTGCCTTTGCCCTGTGCTGAACGACTCCCATCTGATGTCAAAACGTGGTTTTGCACCAACACGAGACATTTCTGAAGCAAAAGCTCGAACAATTTACGGAAAAAGCAGCGCTCTGCCTTTCCCCCCTGGGAGCAGCAGCTGGAAAAACAGCTTGGGAGCGCAAAGATCAACCCCAAACCGCCACAGCTTGGGGGAGGGAGCTCCTGGTGCCTGATCAGGGCAGAAAAAAATTAAGAAAAAAATAGAAAAATTAAGAAAAAAATAAGAAAAAAAAATAAGAAAAATATCAATAAAATCTAACAGCTGAGGAACACCCCCAGGCAAGCACATGGCCGCTTTCTGGCGCGCCCGGGGCTTCCCCGAGCCACCCCGCGTGACGTCACGCCCTGCCCCGCCTCTTAAGCCCATATAAGGACTTGGAGGGCGGAGCGGCGGCGAAATGGCGCCGGGAGGAGGTCCCCTCGCGCTGCGGATTGGTGGGAGGAAAGCGGGGCGCCGCGCGGGACGCTGGGAGTTGTAGTTCTGCGGCGGCACAGAGTCTGGCGGGCCAATGAGAGCGGGGCGGGCGGGGCGCGATTGGCCAATAAGAACCAGGGGGCGGGGCGTGGTGCCGGCCGGTGCCGGCGGTCGGGCGCGGAGCAGCTGCGGGCCGAGGGTCCGCGGGTTCGGGACCCGGCGGGGGCGGTGAGCCCGGGGCCGGCCTGGGGCAGTGGGGCTGGGTTTGGGGCTGGGTTTGTGGGGGAGCGGGGCCCTCGGTGCCCCGTTTTTGGGGTGGTGGGAGTGTGCTGCTGCTTGGTTTTTCCTGTCTTTATCTGTCCTAGTACGTAAGGGTCTCATTTCCCGAATTTTCATGGAATTAAATCAGCTACGTTGTAAACTGTTTTCCACTCTGCGGCCCTCGTGGAATACCCAGGGGTTTTTTTCTTCTTACAAAAAAACCTCTGAACACTTCTCATCTTTAAAATCTCCAGGGAGGCTCCCTCGTCCTTGCAGGCACCATGTCGTCCGGTCAGGAATCTGCGTTCTCCGAGTATGAGAAGGAAAGCAGCCAGACGTCGAAGCTGCTGCGGAAATTTAAAGAGACGCCGTTTGTGCCCATCGGTGAGACGAAGCCGGGGGGAAACGTGGGTTCGTGGGCGATCTCCTCCTGGGGAATCAATACGGCAAACACGGTCGACTGCCGTGAAAAGGAAGTTGCTCTGAAATGACTTCCTCATGCAGGGCTGGGATGCGGGAACAGCTTCTACCTGGGGTGATGTTTGCTCCCAGGGAGGGGGAGAAATCAATGAGGCCTCTCATCTTATATAGAAAAAGCCAGAGCCTAGAAAAAAAAAAAGTTTAGGTGAATTTAAAAAAGACATGTTTGGTGAGCCTGGGAGGTGGTGAGGATGGTGTCTTGGACTGGGAGCTATGTGATCACTACATAGTGACTTTCAAGCTAACAAAAGCCCAACCAAGAGTATCCAAAATCCATCCCACCTCCTGAAGGTTTCACCTCTCTTTGTAACCATCCCATAGTCCAAAAGCTTTTTCCCACCAGGTTCAGTGGTTCCCCGGCTTAAGGACGTTGTTAAAATCCTCAGCCTCTCTTCTGAGACCCAAAAAAGCCTCGAGGAGAGGGTTGTGTGCCCTGAGAGCTGTCCTCTGATGGGAGACGGGGTTTGATTTCCAGCCGCCTTAAATGGACGGTGGCCGGGTCAGCCGGGGTGAGCTGTTCCTTTCCAGCAGATAGCTGCTGGTTCCTGTGGTCACAGGACTTTGTTCTCCAGCTCACGATGGGCTCGGTGAGTCCAGCTTCTCGCAGGCAGATTAGCGGAGTTTACTTTAGCCTGAGTTAGAGCTAGCTTAAAGGCCCTAGAACTCTTAATTTGCATTTAATGAAGCTATCGTGTGAATCACGCACAGGGAAAGGGTGTTAGGTTCTCAGCTGGACCTGGTCACGCTCCTATTCAGGCAGCCAAGCTGTCTGGGTTCTCAGCAGTAAAATACACACAGCCCTTAAAACCTGGCAGCCTTCTTTGTTTTATGTAAATAATCCTCCTAAATGTGGAATAAAAGGGACTGGGTGTTTGCGCATCGGTGTTTGTGGTGGGAATTGGCACCGCCCAGGCTGCGTTTGGTCTGTCCAAGCACTAAAATGAACGGTGTTGCTGAACCTCCGGCCCGTAGCGTGGGACAAGTGACTTGTAACTTGTCCTGGTGAAAGCACGCCAAATGTGATGACCCGAAATAACATCCTCAGCGGGCCAGTGGTATGTCGGGATGCATCCGTGCACCAGCAGCACTGAGTGTCCTGGCCGAAGCCAAGGAGTGTTCTTGGTGTGAGGTTCCTTCTAAGAAAGCGAGCAGTGCTTGTGCCCTCTGAAAAATATCAAGGAAACTCTGTGACACCTGGAAAATGTACCGTGAGCTGCTGTTGGCGTTTTAACACCAGCGGAAATCATTGTTCTGCCTGCTCTGTGTTAAACGAGATGGCACTCAAGTGAAAGCAGTAGGAAGAAAAGGGGTCTCTACGCAAAAATCGCGTTGGACAAAACCAGGCTTAGTCCCAGGATTTCTTGTTTAGATAGATCAATGCGGCTGAGATGTTGGAGGTGATTTTTACTCATATGAATGCTTTCCTTCTTTTGTAGGGATGGCTGGCTTCGCCGCGGTGGTGGGCTATGGGCTGTACAGACTGAAGCACCGAGGGAACATGAAAATGTCGCTTCACCTCATTCACATGCGTGTGGCAGCCCAGGGCTTCGTTGTGGGAGCATTAACGTGTGGTAGGTACCGAGCAGGAGGTTCTTGTCATGGGTCCTCTGGGTCATGGAGACCTTCTCACACCTCTTCTGCTGGTGGATAACAGCATGTGTTAAAAACCCTCAGGGTAGAAACATTCAGGCTACTGCGTATAAATATTTATGCCTGTTTGCTCACTCTTCCTAGAGTTCACATAATGTTTAAGTACATATATTCAATATTAAACCCCGCTAACTTTGGGAGTAGAAGTTTTGATCCCTTTTAGAGGTGGAAAGTATGTGAGGTTCTACGGGTATTGAAATTAGAGGCAAAAAAAAAAGTCTCTGCTGTTAATATTTTCCCTTGTAAATATGTTGCTGTTTCTGAACTTAATGCACTGGAAAGTCAACTTCCTGGGTCTCATATAAGTGTATTGGCTGTGTAAGCGTGTGAATTTATATCCCATGAAACACTGTTTGCCCCTACTGTATTCCCAGAAGGTATAAGAGCAAAGCTTGACTTTGGCTGCAAAGTGAACTAGAGTTGGCTGGGGATCTGCATACCGCTAAACTAGGAAAAGTTCCTGTGTATAATGAATTCGGTAGTGTTCGTCATGGCTGTTTAAAGAGAGAATGAAACAGAAGAGTAAGGGAAATGTTTCTTTGGTTGCTCAGAACTTCAGTGTTCAGATTTTGAAGCCCTTTGTTTCATATTTAACCCAGCTTTCTAATACTGTGTTTTTTTTCTCACACAGGTGTGCTGTATTCAATGCTACAGGAGTACGTGATAAAGCCCAAGGAATAATGGAAGAACCTAAACCTCTGTCCTGGTGGTGGCCTGTGTACTGCAGCTATCAACTTAATATTGAGGGGTTCTTGAGGGAAAAAATACGTGGCTTGAGAGAATTGCTCTTTATTTTGTGTATGGTACGCTGTCCCGAGGCTGGCAGTCTAAATGATTGCATAGTAGGTAAAATGGGTATCAGGGTCTGGTTCTTTTTGATTTACGCTACTCTATCCCAGTTTTTAGGGGATATAGTAGAGTACAATCACTTTATCTGCCTCTTGAGCACTAGCTCAGTCCTGCAGTTGGTGACTTCTCTTGCTGCCGTTGCCCAAAGTGACAAAGTTTGAACTAGCTTCTGTTAGGTAGAGGCCGCATCTGTAAGATAGCACCATGAATGCTGTGAATGTTCTGCTGTCACTTCCTATCCTGTATATTTGTCAGCCTCCAGCTGTGTAATTTAGAAGCTTCCAGTAGCGCTGACTTCTAAAATACTGAGATATCTACAGACATCTATTTTATTTTTTTATTTAAAGCATAAGATAATTATGTGGTGAGTTTCAGCTATTTAAATGTTATATTTATTCATTGTTAATGACACCGTCTCCCTATTTTTACTGTAACTTTTCAGATGCTTAGATTACTGTATTTTGTAACTTTATTTACAGTGTTCTTCTGGGAAACATTGAAATGTAACATTTAAAATGCACTTTGATTTGGTGTTCTAATGCTTTTAAAATGTATGTTCTAACTTCCGCAGTACCATTCCCCACAGAAATTTTAAAATATTTGAATCTGAAAAGCTCCCTCATGCTTTATGAGGTGTAAAACCTTTCTCTGCAAAGCACCAGTGTTATTTTACGCAGGAACCCCTTGAATCTCTTAATGGCAGTCACAAAAATGTGTTGATAAAGCAAAATTTGTAAAAAAAAAAACGGCAAGATTTTCTCCAACTAGCTTACATTCCATGGTGGCAGTGTGACAATAGGAGGGCTAATAAAGCAAGATACACCCTAAACCGGTGTGATTTCTGGAGAGCAGTGTGGGATGAATAAAACAGGATACGAATAAACAGGTGTGAGCAATGGAGACAAGGAGCTGGTTGAGTTTTGACTGGGCATTTATTGTGGGGCTCGCCCTGTGCGCAAATACTCCGGGGTGGGGACTGGGTAGGGGGTACACAGGGATTTTAAGAAGCCCTGAGAGGGCAAAGGGCTGCCATAGGGGACCCCAAGCCTCCCACATGGGGGCGGGCAAAAGGAGCTGCCCTCAGCTGTGGCCGCCCTCCAGCCCCGAGGGACGGAGGGGGCAAGGGCGCTAAGATGGCGGCCGGCTCAGGGCGCATGTGCGGGCCGGGCCTCCGGCGCGTTGCTATGGCAACCGTGTGAGGCCGCGGCCTAGTCGGGAGCCTGAAGCCTGAGCCCGGGCCTTGCGCACCGGGGGCGCCGCCGCTGGCCTGGGGGCTGCGGGGGGCGGCGTAGGTGGGCCCAGGGGGCGGGGGGGAGGCTGCTGGAGGAGGTCTGGAAGGGAGGGAGGCGTGGGGTGAAGGCTTGGGGCTGAGGGAGGCAGCGCGGCCTGGTGGCAGCCAGGCGGGGACCCCCGCTTTCCCCCCCCTCTGAGGGGAGGCTGAGCTGCGGTGGGGCCCTCGGGACCTGCTCCGTGCCCGGGTGGGTCATGCTGGGTGGCACTCACTGCTTAGAAGTTGAGGGGAAAGTTGTAAGCCACGCTGCTGGTGTTTAGTATAAGCAGAGATCTTTCATTGGTGGTCCCAGCTTAGCCCAGAAATTTGGGGATTTGGGTCTTCTTTTGAAGCCTGGGGAGGAAGGCTGCATGGGCCTGAGCCACAACCAGCCTGTGTTCCTTTTAGTCATAAAAACTGAAAGGTGCATGGTGTGGTTGCTCTGTTTGCTTGGGTTTGCCTCCAACCTGCGCTTCTCTAAAATATGTTTAAAAACATTTTAAAGCATTGCTTTTTGAATGCTAGAGTGAAAAAGGCCTGAAGGCTTTTCTGTTTGAAAGCCGTTTATGGAAAAAAAAAAAAAAAAAGGGGACACTTAAAGTGAGGCTGTGAGGCTGAGGAGGAAGAGGAGGTGGTGGCAGGGAGACTGCAAAGGTCAGGGTGAAAAAACTGCGAAGCAGCTGTTAAAGAGGATGTTTTGAATGTGATGTTGATCTCTGCTCTCTGATGTTCTTCATTTTCTTCCTGTGATGCTTTTAGTAAACCATGGAGTCAGACATAAAAGCACAGGAGCATTTTAAAAGCCAGTTTAAGGCTCTTCAGGAACAACAGCAAAGAAAGCTGCAGAATCTAATGGAGAGGAAAAAGGACAAGCAGAGCAGTCAGCAGGTTAACAATGGCGATGCAAAGGAGACTTTCGGCATCCCGAATGATCTAAAGCTGTTTGAAACAGACCCACCTGTAACTGAAGATGACAGCAAAAGGTAAAGGTGTAGCAGCACTGTGTCCTCAGGAGGTCACAGGACTATGTTTTGTGATTTTATGATCTTATGAAACTCACAATAAGAGAGCACTTTATCCTCATGTGTTAGGCTTTCAATAGCCTGAGAATACTCTCACTGTCTCCGGTACATTTAGCCTCAGAGCACTGTTAGGTGCTCTTCATTATCAGAGTTTCACAAATGAAGAGCTGAAGGACGGAGGGGTTAAGGCGATGTGCTAAGGGCAGCTGGGTGCCATCTGCCCACTTCCAGGCACTCACGATCACTAACAAACGCCCTTTGAGTTACTGGTTAGCTCCTGACTACCCTTGTAAACAGGTGTCCTACACCAATAATTTCCAAAGACCAGTATATGCAAAGCGCCAATCAGCTAATGGGTACAAGCCAAAGGCCTGCAGCCCAGAGCAGTGTTCTCCACATACCTGTGCAGTGTGACATGATTTAATAAGTCAAAAGACAGCCACAGAAGATGAAATACAGATATAGAAGAGTCTCGTAGGTAGGGTTGCCTCACAGGTAAGATACATGACAGGGATATACAAGTTAGGGTTGTAAATCTTGGGGTGGCACGGGTTTGGGCCCTATCTCACTCACTGGTGAGTACCTGAATTATCTGGACACTGGGCATTCTGCTGTGGATCTTCCTCAATCTTGCTTTTGGAGCTGAGTGCAGAAATCAATTTACTGGACCGGATTTGGAACCCCAGCTCAGATCATTCATCTTCCTCCTAGGATGTAGTCAGTGTCTTCTTCAGACCTAATTAATTTATTTTCACAGACTAGAACAGGTCTGGAACTGGACACATCCCAGAGGTGTCTGCAGTTACCACAGTGTTAGCTGTTCCGGGATTTGCTCCCTGTTAGTGGCGAAGGCAGCCTAAGGAATTCCTGCTTCTGCTCACTACTTGCGACTGTGCTGACACAGCTCCTTTCAGGGCTGTGCTGGAAATTGAATTCACTTTCTGGGGCAAGGGTAGTTTTATCACAAGTCATTTCAGTGATCTAGATTACAGCTTTAGCCCCACAAGCTGTTTTATTGGCGTCATGATCGGGGTGTATACCTTTGAGACAGTTTTCCCTCCCAGAATCCATAGTGGGAAAGGGAAAGGGCACCTCTACCAAGGTTTATCAGGCCACTAAGCAAGGTTTATTGGGCCCTAAATGCTGATCTTCCTTCTGTGTTACCCTGGGCAGCTTGTTTCTGAAGTCTGCTTCCTTGAATGCCTGAGTACAGAAGCTGCAGCAGAGCTCCTGTGATGATGCAGGGAACCTGGGATTGAGCCACTGAAACTTTCAGGTGCTTCTGGAAACGTGTTTGTATGAAACAGGGAGCTGAGCCTCCAGAAATAACCTGGTGCTCTCCTCCTTGCACCATCCGTTCCCCTCTTCATGCGTAGCTCCTTCTCTGTGGCCAGTGTAAGCTTCTGGTCTGACCTCTGCCAGCTGTCCTCCTCCCTTCAACATTTTCTCTGATAATATGTAAAGATTACTGAGGAAATTTAAATAATTTTTCTTTTTAAATGCAGAGGGAGCCTCATTCCCACATTTCAGGTGTGGATTTATTTGAGCATAAGGGGAGGCTTAGGATCTCCTTTAATATCCTGGTGCAGCGAGGTACGGAGTACAAGAGAGTCCCAGCAACTCTGGAGCTGCTCCTCTGCCACCTACAGTTCAGTAACTGAGGTCTGAGTAACTCAGGAGCTGTTGCTTCTCTGCTTTCTGAGCCTCGGGACCTCATTTTTCCATCTTCCTGTTCCTGCATCCAAATTTCGTTCAGGCAAGCGCTTAGCTGACATTTCAGTCTGTGTTTTTGGTTTTGTTTGTGCGTGGTTTTATCCTCCCTGGTCTGTTTGGTGCATTTCAGATTGATTTTCCCCCATCACATGGAGAATCCCTAACAGAATTGGGAAAAACAATGAATTTCAGCCACAGCCCTCGCTCACAAGCTTCCCCAGCTCTCTTTCCCTGAACAACTGTAAAACAGGTTGGCTTTCTGTGGCCTGTTGCTTCTGGCTGACTTTCCATTGCTGAACCACTTGGGTAAACCTCCTTTGTAACGCGCAGAAGTCTTTCAGAGGAGACTCCAGCTCTTTGCAGTTGGGATTTCCATCCATTTGTTACCTTTCGGAAGCCAGCTCTGAGGCAGACATCGCCGACCAGGTGTGCTGGGAGCTTAGAACCGTGTTTTTTTTTCATGTTAGCTCCATAAAGGTTGAAAATGTTTCTGTGTATCCCTCATTAAATCTGCCTGGTTTTGCTGTTCTCTTCTGTGAGCGGTACATGTGGGAATAACTTAGTTTTGTCTTTTCTCTGCCTAGATTGCTGCTTTCTTTCTTCTCCTTTGTAAACAGCTGCCTTTGATCTCCCTTTGATTTGCAGCTTTGGAACAGACGTGCACTGCTTAATTACAGGTTGTGAATCATCTTACAAATTGACTCTGCTGTTTATGACAGTGCTTTAAGGGGTCATTTATTCTGACACGCACACATGGAGCGTGCGTTTAACAGCTAAAGCCCAGGTTGAGCAAAAGGCTTGCTAAAACTTGAAGAGAAAATGTGCAGGTGGCTATTGAGAAAGCCGACATCCAGCTGTGGTTATAGAATCACGGAATCATTAAGGCTGGAAGAGCCCTCCGAGATCATCTGGTCCAACATCCCCCTACCACCAATGTCACCACCAAGCCGTGTCCCCAAGCACCACGTCCAACCTCTCCTTGAACACCCCCAAGGACGGTGACGCCACCACCTCCCTGGGCGACCCATCCCAACACCTGACTGCTCTTTCTGAGCAGAAATGTCTCCTCATTTCCAACATGAACCTCCCCTGGCGCAACTTGAGGCCGTTCCCTCAAGTCCTAAATGCTTTTATCCCTCTCGTTACGCTTATATCCAGAGCCATACACTGGAACAACTGGCCTACATCCCGCCCTCTACGATCACTCAGGCTGCCTACTTCCTGCTTCAGCTGCAGTCTGGGGCACTCAGTGTGCAGGCTAAAGGTGTGGGACTCTGATTTAATCACCACCATGTAGCTACCCAAGGTCACCCTGCAGGTAATGGCAACCTGAGGCTCAATTCAGCTGCCTGCAGTCAGTGCCTGGTGATATCTGGGGTGCCCGAGGACACATCAGGAGCATCCCCATGGGACTCAGACGAGGACCCTGCATCGTTTCTGTTGCCTCACACAGGGGGCTCTGATAAATCTGGGGTGTCTCGGGTAGATGCCTGTGTGCCCACACTTTGATTGAGCCCCCGAGGCCCTGATTTCTACATTTTACATTTGGAGGAACCACCGTGGAAGGACGGCAAAGAGATTAAAGTTGTTCATCCTCTGTATGCCTGAGAGAGATGAAACCCATAAATGTTACTAAATGTACCAAAGAATTGGAGGAGCGAGGCCATTTCCTGCCATTCAGAGGGCTTTTTGATATTCTTTGTTCTTAAATGAATTCCAAAAAGAGACATTAACAATACAAACTGATGCTAGTCCGTCCTGGTGGGATACCAAAAAAAATCGGATGAGGATGCAGGAAATTGGCCTCTGCTGAATTGCTCTGAAGCGTTCATTTTTAAAGAAAGAAGCCCAGTAGCAGCTTTTGTAATTTATGCTCTGTTATCCAGCACGCAGTCTTTCCATTTTCTCTCTGGAAGCATTGTTTCGAAGCACATCGTGGTGACGTTCGTCGTTACGACTTCTTTTTCCCCAGGTTGCTTGAAATTGAGAACGAGCAACTTCAGGATCAGCTTCGAGAGGTCCGGGATGAGAACTGCAGGCTGTACAAACTGGTGAAAGAGAAAGAGTTTGAAACAAAGCAACTCCAGAAAAAAATGCAGGAGGACAGATTGGCTTTGTCAGGTAACCAGGGGAGCTTTGCGTTCGCACCGTCTTAGTTCCAGTGTTTGCTTGACGCTGATGACAATAGAGGCAGGATAACGGAGTCCTTGTGAGCCAAATAATCCTCCTGGCAGAGAAATAGTAAAGTGACATCTCTTCACCTGCTTTAGGCTTAAAAAGGAGTGTTTCCTTCACATTGTGCTTGCCTCCACTTACTCTTCTCAAATAAGCTTCTGCTAGGATGAACCAAAGTCAGCTCTTTTAACTGAGAAACAACTGGCCTCTGAGATTTGGTGTTGAGCTTGGCAGTAATTTGCCATAGCACCGGAACCTCTTGTCTCCGGATTTCGGAAATAGATACCTGAGGATATACTCACATAGTCAACCTTTGTTGCCGCCTAAGCTTGCAAAAGTCCAAGCTGACACCGTTTGGCATTTGCAGTTACCTAAACACCGACATTTCCCCCCTCTGGAGAGTCTCATGGCTTTGCTGGCCGTGAGGAGCTCCTTGCAGTGGTTTGACGTGATGGCACACACGTGCACCTTGGCGTGTGTGCTTAAGGTCTGCGTCTCACTCTCAGTTTCATGAGCTACAAAATACGAATGCTGCCGCTCCCCATCTTAGAAAGAATGCTGTTGGAAGGACCAAAAGTCCTTCCCCTTTCCCCCTGTACTCGGCTCTGGTGAGGCCGCACCTCGAATACTGTGTTCAGTTTTGGGCCCCTCGCTACAAGAAGGATATCGAGGTGCTTGAGCGAGTTCAGAGAAGAGCGACGAAGCTGGTGAGGGGCCTGGAGAACAAGTCCTACGAGGAGCGGCTGAGGGAGCTGGGATTGTTCAGCCTGGAGAAAAGGAGGCTCAGGGGTGACCTTATCGCTCTCTACAGGTACCTCAAAGGAGGCTGTAGCGAGGTGGCGGTTGGTCTGTTCTCCCACGTGCCTGGTGACAGGACGAGGGGGAATGGGCTTAAGTTGCGCCAGGGGAATTTTAGGTTGGATCTTAGGAAGAACTTCTTTACCGAAAGGGTTGTTAGACATTGGAACGGGCTGCCCAGGGAAGTGGTGGAGTCACCATCCCTGCAGGTCTTTAAAAGACGTTTAGATGTAGAGCTTAGGGATATGGTTTAGTGGGGACTGTTAGTGTTAGGTCAGAGGTTGGACTCGATGATCTTGAGGTCTCTTCCAACCTAGAAATTCTGTGATTCTGTGATTCTGTGATTCTGTGAAAAGGTGTCTGAGGTTTCCAGGTCAGAACTGAGGCACGGAATATTGTTACATGATAATGATACTTCCCTTTAAAGAAGTGTAGTGCTTTGGGGATACACATTAATCCCTGCTCCTCACGGATCTTCTGCAAACTTGCATTGATGAGCACAAAAAATGATGACTCCAGAAGCCTTTAAATTAATGTCAACGAGCAGTGTTACAGGTTTTCTCTGCTACGTAGCGTTAAATTCCTTATTCAGGCTTCTTTTGTTTAAGTGCCTGAACAGGACACACGCAGCTCGCTGGCTGAAGGAAAAATCCAGCTTTGAAAGCGGTTTGGGTGTCCTCTGAAGGCTGAGCTGTGCAGTTGGAACCTTTTCCACTGGGTGCCACTGTTGTTCAGGACAGCAGCGATGACCAGGCCAGTAGAGAAGGGGAAAACCAGCAATAAGCAAAACCCAATAATGGGTACAGCTCCACTCTTCATAATTACCTCTAGCATGTATTTAGGAGAAGTGATAGGCTGTTACTGGGTCAAAACCAGGAGCCAGAAATGCTGTTGAAGCTTCTTGGCCGACTGAGTTGCCAGCTGGTGGCATTTTGCACCATGCCTTACCTATCTGCTCTGGGGCAAGAGACCCACACGCATTTCAGGGAAAGAAAGAGCTTTAATTAAACACGTGCAATGCCATCACACGGAGGCACGAGCCTGGGTTTTGGTTCGTTTTGTACGCTCTGTGCTCCTTAGCAGCCATTATTTGTTAGGAAAACGAAGGAAAAAGTAGCTTCTGGATGAGAGAGGGAACCCAACAAATAAAGATCAGTGGAAACTGTTAAAATAATGAGCGTTATATATGCCAAACATAACTTGTTATTGCAGGCTGGTATTATTCCTGAGCTAGAGGTTTTCTTGCGTGCTGTACGCAATTCTGTCGATGTTGCACTTGTGCAAGAACTTCTCTTCACCCGCGTGATGTTAACAAAAAGCCAGGTGACACAGAAGGCATTCCTGGGGATTACTTTCCCTGTGACACCGAGGAGGAGGAGAGCGCAGGGTGTGTTTGGAAGAGCTCAGTAACACAGTAAGGCCGCGCGCGTTATCGCGAGGGACTTAAAAATAGGCACAACGACATTTCCTGGCTGTTATCCAGGAGTCAGCTGTAGTAGTGCTCCCGACCTTTAAGGACAGATGTCTAGAAAAAGTTGGCACCTCTGTTTCGGCGACTCCTCCAGGAGTAAACAACCGGCGCAAAACAAAATGTTGTCTTTTTGCGTAACGTGCCACAAATGCCACAATATGCTGCCAGCTCTTCACGGTCCTTTGCAGCAGTGAGCAGAAAACACCTCTCCCCTTTCTGTGTGTTAGAACCTCCGTTCCTACAGTGTGAAAGTGGCTTTGCTAACCACGGTGTGACGCTGGCTCAAAGGGCCAGGCAGTCCAGCTGGATCACTGCCGCCTCTTTTCCCTCGCTTACTCATTTAAGTGCCTGGCACGGCGCTGGGAGAGATGGCTCGGACAATGAAAGTACACTGTGCGGTGGACAGAGAACAAAAGCATTGTCTGTTCTGAATCTTGCCTGTAAGATATGTCCTTTGCTTTTATGTGTGCTTTTCAGGGACGTCTGGTTTAGCGGGGGACGTTGCCGCTGCTAAAATCGTTGAACTGGCCAAAAAGAATCGTGAGATAACTGCCGAGACTGAGAGCGAAAAAGCCAAAGTGAAGCAACTGAATAACAAAGTCAAAGAGCTGGAGAGAGAAGTGAGGCATTTTTCTTGTCCTGTTTTTGTCAAAGAAACAAAAGACATCCAGCTTTAGGGACAGAGGAGCTGTAGCAGCTGTGGGTTTGATTCATGTTGCCATTTTGAGTTTGCTCTTGCATTCATGCTTGCTTTGAGTTTTTGTCGTTTCTTTCCATGCTAGGAGGGAGGGACGTGTGCCCTCAGCCCTTTCCACCTTTGCAGAAAGGAGCTACCAGAGGCTGAGCCAAAATAATGAGCCAAAGAGATAAGAAATGCCAATTAGAAACATTCACTTGTATTTGAACCAGAAATAGCGTAAGTGCTTTCTGAACTGAGGCAGTGGTGAACTATGTCACGTAAGATGGCAAATCTTCACTCAGCCAGCTGTATTCTTCTGGTTTACTACAATGTTTTTATATAGGCTGACCTTTCAGAGGACTAATTTCCCTCAGGTGACTGCTGAAATGAAAATTAGATGCCCGATGTCAGTGTTTACTTTGTTCAATGGCAACTGCTGATCCTCCTTATGCAGTATTGGTAATTTTTTGGATCATTATTAATGTGTTTTTTTCACTTTGCCTCCTCAGAAGGCATCATTTAAATGGATCAGTAATATTTATCGCACTGACAAATGCATTTTGACTCCATCCTTCACAGTCACTTGTTTTCCTGAATCATTCAGCTGTCTGAATTGGACCCCAGGTACCTGAAGGATCAAGAAGTGGTAGATGACACATTGGAGAACTGCATAAATCCAGAGAGTTCTGGGCAGAAGGGCCTTGTCACACGGCTGGCAGGCTGGCTAAGAAATACCAGGTGTGGCTGAGGACCTGTGAAGTTACATAAGTAGCAAGATAAAAATAATTTTAAGAAAAAAATATCTTGCTTATAATCTTCTATTACAGAAGTATAAAGACCATTATTCAAACAGAAAGGTAAAATATTGTCAGGTAACGACCTAAAAGAAAGGAATTGCAAATGCTTTAGGAAAGAAAGTCAAAGTAAACAGAAATTCTCAAGAAACAGTGCTGGTCAGAGCAGAGATAGGCACCTCAGGTACGAACTAATCTGTTCCTTGGACACCAGCACCATCAGAATCAAAGACAAATGAAGCAACCTGTCTCATCTGCGACAGAGGTGAAAAAAAGTTGGGCCCCACTGAAGCCATGCCCTGGTCTGTGTTTTCATAGAATCCCAGAATCCCAGAATCATTAGGGTTGGAAAAGCCCTCCAAGATCATCTGGTCCAACCATCCCCCTACCACCAATGTCCCCACCAAACCATGTCCCCAAGCACCACGTCCAACCTCTCCTTGAACACCCCCAGGGACGGTGATGCCACCACCTCCCTGGGCAACCCGTCCCAACACCTGACTGCTCTTTCTGAGCAGAAATGTCTCCTCATTTCCAACCTGAACCTCCTCTGGCACAATTTGAGGCCATTTTCCCACAGACTCCTTTGGGATGGCTCTTCTCCAAACCATTGCTCGTTGGCTGAGTGTTTGGAATGGGTTCGTGCAGAAGAGCTGTATGAAGATGTGAAGGAAGGGTAGGATTAAAGCAGTGCTCAACAGTAGGAGGTACCTATGAAAATGTTGTGTGACGTGTAAGAAGAGACATCGCAGAGAGGAACCTGCAGAGATTCACATCTCTAAAGTAGCTTTTATGCTAAGCTGATGAGACCCACTCAATTTTTCCCATTGATTATAGAACGAGACAACTAAAGCACAGTTCAGTTACCTCCACAACGCATAAAAACACCATTTGAGGTGCCACTTGACCTCCCAGACATCCAACCAGGGCTGTAGGACATGACAGTGGTGTCACTCTGGGTGCAGCAGCTGAGGGCCTGCTAATGTCACGTCCCTTGGGCACCTCCAACAGGACCAGACACCTCTGTGGGGGCAAAAAAAGAGCCCACAGTCAGCTCATCTGCTTGACCAAATGTAGGGGTCTAGTGTAGAGGGAGCTTTGAAGAGTAGACTTCCCTTATTGTATTGATGAGATTCCATTAATTATGAATAGAGACAGCCACGCTGAGAAGAGGAAAAGTGTTAATTTGAGAGTGGGATCTCGTCCCGTATGCCTGCTTCTAGATGGCTTAAACTCAGGGAAATGAATCATATTGGATGGTACCTTGCAAACATGTCACAGTATGTCCTTTGACCAGTGGAAAACACTGTTATTTCACGTAATCGTTAGCTCTTTGCTCGCATGAAAGCTGCAAAATATGAAAATCATAAGCGTTTTAACATGAATCTGTTCCCACAAACAAAATGCTGGGTGTGGCCATGGAGCAATCGCTTAGCAAAGAGCAGAACATGAACAAAGACTGCAAAGGGGTGTTTGCAGAAAACAACACTGAAATGTGACCCAGCAGCTGCCACCACTCGCCGAAATTCCTGATTCTTAGTCCATTGCCTAAACAAATTTAAGGACAGGGTAGAAGTGGTGGTTGGTCTGTGCATGGATTTATTGCAAAGAAAGGTGAGATGGCCCTGAGTTGTACTCTCTGTTTCTCCAGATACGACTTTAATGACGAAGCTATTCCTTAAAGCCTTCTTTTATTCAGGCAAATAACCAAGATTTTCTGCCCACCTCAAAGAATAAAGTCTCATCCCTTTAAATCATCACTTCCCAGCCTTTCCAGCTCCAAACCCACCGCTCTTCGGTCCAGCAAGAAGTCTTTGCAACCTCAACAGAGGACCTGATCCAGAGGAGGAGGGGCAGTGTGTCTGCCTTCCTGTTCTGTGGCGAGCAATAGCAGACATACTCTTCACCTGTCGAGAAATGCCACTTCAGAGATGTCCCAGCTGAAGAAAAAGAGATTAACATCACTGCTGAATCTCAGCTGTAGGGCGTTAGGTGGTCATTGCTCCTTTTAGGTTCCTCTGGTGAATAGAGCTGTGTGCTTTTTATGAAATATCCTGTGATATTCTTGAAAAGTGAGTAAACTGGCATCCAGAGACGACATCGTGGTCTGTGCTTTATTGAATCTGCATTTATGTGTACACATTCTTATTTTATAAACCTGTGATGAGAAAATCCCCCAGGGATGCCCATAACTGATCCCATCTCAGCAAGTCAGAGACATTTTCCCTGAAGTTATTTTACAGTGAAATAACATAGGCTGCTTTGGGAAGCATTTCAGAAAAAGGCTTTTTTCCTGAATCTTTATAAAAAATAAGGGGAAATGAAGTCTTTTTTTTGTTTTGTTTTGTTTTCCTAGAGTAAATAAACATTCAGGATCATTACAATTACCGTTGTATTTTTTTCTAGTCTTCCATGAAGGTGTGTTCTTCACTGTATCCATTCTATAATAGTGCATTTCTTTTTCCAGCTACAGACAGCTGTGGAAAAAATACATTCCCTTGGTGGTGATGATGCAGGAATCAAGCAGTCAGCCCTGAAGAAGACAGAAGGAAACCTGGTATGAATTGTAATCGTACAGAGGAAATCGGAAGTAATAGTTGATACTTAGTTCTTTCCTATTGTGCGTTTCTTATGGCAAGGATGTCTCCGTGTCTCTTCTCTAGTTTTGTGACCAAATTGCTCTGTTTTCACCTCACAAATTAGGCAATGGGTCTGGAAAGGGGGGGTGGGGGGAATGGGCTAAAGTTGCGCCAGGGGAGGTTTAGGTTGGATATTAGGAAAAACTTCTTTACTGAATGAGTTGTTAGGCACTGGAATAGGCTGCCCAGGGAAGTGGTTGAGTCCCCATCCCTGGAGGTCTTTAAAAGACGTTTAGATGTAGAGCTTAGGGATATGGTTTAGGGGATGATTTGTTAGTGTTAGGTCAGAGGTTGGACTCGGTGGTCTTGTAGGTCTCTTCCAGCCTAGACTATTCTGTGATTCTGTGGAAAAAAAAAAGATTCTGTGATCCTGATGGATATGTGGATCTCAATAACTTCAGTTTTCCACTAAGGATTCTGTTCTTACCAAATCCATTCTTCTCTTCAAAGGCCGAGAGTCCAGAGGTGAAAGCATTGCAAGACAAATTAACCGCGGCCAACTTTAGAGCGATGGAGTATCGTAACCAGCTCCAGTCTGCAAAGCAGGAACTGAAGATGACGCAAAAGGTAGTGGAAGGATATGCTCATGGGCACACACTGATTTCATGCCCTGCCCCTATAACTGGATGGCCATTTCCATTATTTCTGCTGCTATGATGGGTACGGATCCTTTAAGGTTTGGAAGTCCCAGTTCAGCAAAATAGGTTTTGACTGACTTGACACAGCCCATTCCTCTTTTCCAAAACATTTAATTCAGTATTTACTTTTTAATGTAGGCTTCGGTCCCGTGAAGTTGGTGAGATCAAAAACCACACTTGAACCAAAGCACGTGTAAACGGTTTGGTGGACTGACATCGAGACTAACTTTTTCCTGCTTGATTCACGCTGGGTTTTAATGCATTCCTCTGTGCTCGGCTTCCTTTGGTTTCGTTACTTTGCATAAGAGACCTGCAATGCAGATCACAGTAGAGAACGTGCTTCTAAAAATAGAACTCTGCTGACCTTTTTATAAATAATTAAAACGCTCGTCATACTAACTTTAGCTCTCGTTAATGTGGCTGCTTCGGAACTGTGCAAGAGAGGTTGGCTTAGTGCCTGATTGCAAGGGTGTGTGTTAAGACAGCATCTCTGCTCTGCTCCCGTTCAGCTCTAGTTATATGTAGTGCAGAATAAATGCAGGTATTGAAAACTGTCAGCAACGCGTGGGAAACCTCGGTGACGGATTTGAAATCCTCTTACAGAGGTAGCACAGCCTGACGCCTGACGCCTGATGCTGTGGGGACAGGCAGGTTCTTTTAGGAATCCTTAGTAGAATAAGGGCTGGCCAGAGCGTAGTTATAACTAGAGCTTTATTAACACGTTTTAAAAAGAATAACAATCAGCACAGCTTGTTGTTACACAGACTTTTTAGTGAGTAGTGTAGCTTTCTTATTACCTAGAATTTTTAGTCACCTAGACTTTTTAATCATCTGGACTTTGCAGATTGGGTCAAATTCCTACTAACGAGCATGTGGTACTGTAATCATAGCCTAGACTCAGAATTCACCTAAAAGAACATGAGTCACTCGCTCAGTCCTCAGAGAAAGATGGTGGTGAGGCACACCTGACCATCCCTGATCACAGATTTTGCCATCCAGAAACGCTTCTGTTCTAAGTCCCGCTTGGAACTTGCCGCTGCTTGATTTTAGAAGCAGTGCTTGTGATGTTTTGCTTCCCTGGTCCATAACAAGTGTCACCACAGCTGGGCAACCCAGTGCCTGTGCTTGGATAGCCTCGATGGGCAAATGTTTCTTATCACAATGCCAACAGGAGGCTTGCCTGTTCTGTAACGGGGAGCACCACATCCTGGTGGATGTTCTCATCACAGTGCAGAAAAGGGGGAGATAGAAGGGGACCGATACATGATCGGGCTGCTTACATATCATGGCCATTTGCCTAATAAAATGGTTTTGATTATGTTAACCATATTATCAGGTGTCAGGGGCATGGGGCACTGGTCACAACACCCAACTTTGCAGCTAGACAGTACGACTTGACACACTTGCTAGGCAGGCAGCAAAATAAAGAGTCACAATTAAAAAAAGAGAAAAGAAAAAGGAACCTAAAGACTAATACTGAAACATTAAAATACCGAAATACCCACCTTAACAAATGAAGCCATTCATATCAGCCAAACCCCTCCTAAGCAGCAACGCTCTGTGTTGTGATAATGGTCCAAAATAGCTTACATCACATGGCAACCTGGATATCAGACACAGGTTTTATCTATATACAGACTACTGTGTATAGATACAGTGGTTTGGTGGCTAGAGAGAGCAGTTTTTCCTCCCCTCCCCACCACAGCCTACTCTTATTGCTGATGTTAATCCCTTCTTCATAGCTTTTAGCAAATGAAGTTGGCGAAGATGTGAATATTCAGAGTCTCTTGAGCAATTCTGGCAGCTGGCGTGGACGAGCCCAGCAAATTCTTGTTCTCCAAAGCAAGGTGAGTCGAGACCCTGCACAGGGCCTGCATAGTAAGCTCAGTCCTGGGATGCTCCAGGTGGGATGTTTGAGGTAAGCTGTTGGTTCTTCATTAGGTAACGTAAAAACATCTTTACCTGCTGATAAGATGTGTCCCAGGACAAAGAGTTTACTACAATTACACAGCCAATCTTTTCTGTGTTGGAATAAAAAGCTTTATGATAACTTTTGGAATGTTTTTTAATGCTTGTGGGTGCCTGGGTATGGTGTGTTAGGTTTTAAACATGTAATGATGTGCGCAGAGTCTTTCAGAATTCCTGAAGACTACGCTAATTAGTCCATTGCAAACATGCAAGCCTCCATATTTAAGCTGGGAATCTTTAGCATCTGTGTCAGAGGAGAGAGTTCAGTGACTCTGGAGAGCTGTGGCAGCCTAGTTAAAATCCCAGGATGTTTTGAAGGTGCCTCTCTTCACTGCGTACTGAAGGAGCCCTGTCAGTGCCTGTGCTCTGACTTAGACACCTCTGTTCAGTGCCTGAAGTCAGATGGGAAGAATCGAGGCCAGATAAGATGTTCAAATTGTTCCCCCAGGAACTTAACTAAAATCTTTAACTCCTGAATCTTCCGAAGGGAACAGTCTAGCTGAAACGTCAGCTCAGGCCAGGGAGGCATTTTGTCTGTCTTGCATAAAACTTCCCGCAGGTAATTTGATACACGATCCCCCTATTTTTCTGCTGTTGAATTATATGCCAATGAACTGTGATTTTTGCACTCTGACTGAAGTTGTTAATCTCTGTTTTCCCATGGGCGAATTACATTTTCCTTTCATTAGACCTCCTGGCTGGGATTGAGCTGAAGGCTGTATGTATTATTACAGCACTCCACTGTCGAAATTTCGGAACCAGTCTCCACAGGCCCCTTCTGTAGTCAGTGGCGATACAGTAAATACAGTCACTGGCTCAAAAGTGATCCTGCTTCCTTCTCCTGACTGTAAAATAAATCTGTAGTGAATAGCTGAGAAGCAGCAGCTGAGTTCAGTTGCCACACACTGGTGTCTAATGCCAGCTGAGATGCCATAGGGTGTTCCTCTGACCTTTGGTCATTGCTCTGGAGGAGTAGGGATGTCCTGTAGATCCTGTGCCATGTGTGTCCAGTGCCCCAGGGCATCTAAAATTATACCAGATACCTGTGTTCAGGGTACTGAACTGTGTCTTAAATGTGGACATGGTGGTTCTGCTGAAGTCTGATGCTAAAATTGATATGGGTAAGTGGGTGTCAGCCCTTGTGGAGCAGATCTAGCATTATTCCGTTGGTCACATACATATTTAGTGGCATTCAAGAAGCTTTGGGGTATCTGCCTTGCTTTCACTTGTGGCTTTGATAAAGCACAGAACTCCCATGTGTCCTTTATCTCCTGTAGGTCTTGTGGTCGTATCTCCTTCCTGCCCTAAGCATCTGCATGTTTGTTAGCACCTAACAAATATAAATTTGAAAAAAAAACATTCACTGCTCTGCCTACCCATGATAATGTCAAGAAGTGATCGAGCAGATGCTGCCCTCTGAGCTCTGGTTCTGTGCTCTTTCGTGCTGGACCACTGTGTTGTGCCCTAGGTTCGAGAGCTGGAGAATCAGCTGGGTCAAACCAAGAGCAGAACGTCACTGAGTGAAATCGATGAGGAACTGCTGGCACTGGCTGATCCGAGGAAGCTGTCAGCCCAAGAGAAAAACCTGCTGAAGATTCGCAGCTTGGAAAAAGAAAAGAAAGAAGCCTTGGAGGTAAAATGTGAGCTGACAGAGTCCTACTTGGGTACATAGTGAGTAAGAACTTGCCTTACTTTCAGGGTGTGTTACGTACCCTGCCTGAAGACCGTTTTGGAAACCCACTCGATCAGCTCGAAGAAGTCATGCCACACTTCGCAGGCTGATCAAAAGGACTTCCACGCTGGTTTTCTGTATTGTACTTGTGTGTCAAGGCGTATCTTTGCAGTACATGATACACTCCCTTGCTTCATGATTCACATGTCGGATGCATCCACTTGTCCTGAAACGTGGCCACCTGACAACTGGGCATGGTGTGTGTTGTTAGAAAGTGGCAGAGAGGCCAGGGGTTGCAGTGCAGCTGGTGCTGGCTTCGTGCTGAAGTCACATGTAGAAAGGAGCCCTGCCTTAGCTCATCCAACCTCTGGAGCATCCCCCTCTCCCCGTGGCCAGGTGTGCATTCTCCATGCAATGTTAAATACAAGCATCCCCCTCACACCTCATACATCTTTATGGCTGTGGGCTCCTACATGTGAGCAGAGTGAAGTTCAGAATTGCACTGGACTCGTTCCAAGAGGCATTTTAAACATGGGTCTTACTCTCCATCTATCGGATTGAGTTGCTACAAAAATAAGCAGGTTTAGGGCTTGAAAGGGGCTCGTGGCACGCAGTAAACCCTGAGCTGTAAAGGATCCATAGCTCCATGTCCACAAGGACCATAGGGGGGTGCAGCAGGGGGTGTCAGCTATACAAACAGGGTAGCAAAGCGCGTTTCTCTAAGCTCTTTTCCTACGTTCTCTTCTGTAAAGGCCACCTGGCACCCTTCCAAAGCTTAATTAGCTGCTGCTTTTCTCCCCACAATCTAAGCGTGCGATAGAGTGAGCGGTGGGGTAATGCACACCTTTCACTCTTGGCTGTGAGGAAGAAAGAAAGGGATTTATAGCCACAGGCATGCAGCACTGGGAAGATTTCCCTCGGTAACTGTAATCCGCGTGGCTCCACTCTCCCCTTGTGCTTCAGGCTCCACTCCAAAGTTTCCTTTGCACTCGTCCATGGCTACATGACTGCTAGCACGCTCCCTGGCCACTTCCATCTAGGTGAAGGCTCACGAGACAGCATGTGCCACGCAGGGCTAGTAGACAGTGTGGCAGCATCATCCTGTGTCTGGAAGTAGGACAGTTTCCCCAGGGGAATATGGTGAGACAAATGAACGAGCAGGAGCATACAGAATTATGTTTTAGCACAAAATTATCATCCACTTCCTGGCACGTACTAAACCAGCCTAGTTCCCTTGTATTTCTGGTCAGACAGACCTTTTCTGATGGTGGCAAGCAAACAGTGAGTAGTGCTATTTATACCTTCTACTTAGTTAGGGCTGATGTGATATGCCAGTGCCATGTTTTTCATTCTGCTGGGCAATGTGTGATTCCTTTAGCTCACCAAAGCATCTCAGCTATAACTGTCATTTCCTACGATGTGTTTGCCTCTGCAGAAACTCACTGGGGAACACGATGCTCTCCAAAAAAATCACGAGGAAGTGAAAAAAAAACTCGACGCATCAAAAGCCAGGAACAAAGTGCTGTGCAGCGAAGTGAAAACCCTGAAGGGACAGCTTGTAACCCTGCTGGAGAAAGGAAAACACGATGATGAGCTCATCGATGCCTTACTGGTACTGCCTATTACTCTTGGTCCCTGCCCTCTTTCTCTAAGTGGTGAAACATGACGTCATTTGATGACACCGTGACACAGACAACCTTATACAGGGGGCTGATGAATCAAACTGCGACAGCCAGAGGTTTCAGAGTTAGCTAAAACCCTTGTGCCTTTTGGAGCAGATCACCTAAAGGCTGCAGGACAGCACTAGGGGTCAAAGTTCAGGTCAAAACACACAAGACCTGAACCATGAATCCTAGGCCATGTGCACATCCGGCTGCAGTAGCTGGAGCTGAGAGGACTTGGCGCCTTCAAAACTAGGAGTACTACTGGGGCCTCAGGATACAGTTACGCTGAAATAAATGCCCACTGTCATGCTCCTGCGGGATTGCTTTGTCCTGCTGTGGTTCTAAATGGTTTTCCCCAATTACAATAACGAGAAAAAAATATGAGAAAATAAAGCACTTCCTAGTAGAAGCCCTAATCCAGCTTCTCGCAAGTTTAAAAGCACTTACATTTCCTTGCTTCTGTACAGAGCTTTTAGCTAACAGAGGGTAATGACTAAGCTGGCATTCACCTTTCTGCACCCCAGGCAGGAATATGGGCACTGAGCAGCAGATTAGGCTGATTACAGAGGAGCCAAATAAGAGCTGGCACTTCTACTAAGTTTGAGCACTCTTACTTAAAGTATTACAGAAAGACACAGTTTTTGTTTGAAAGGAGCAGTTAAATTTTGATCCATCACATCAAAGAAGTACCTTGCTGGCAGTCTGTTCGCCTGACAGGACAAACTGTCCAGCAAGTATTAGATTTGTCAGTGTGAAAAACTCCAAAACCCACCGGCAAAACAGCCTAGCCTCATCGCTCACGCTACCCTCCTTTTGTAATGTCACCGTCACGCAGTCTGATCGTGGTCTAATGTCACAAAAACCACATTGAAATCTTC
The DNA here is from genome assembly GCA_011076525.1 of Nettapus auritus. NCBI lineage: Eukaryota > Metazoa > Chordata > Aves > Anseriformes > Anatidae > Nettapus > Nettapus auritus. Next base: position 2,949,499 of record CM021766.1, read on the forward strand.
ACTTTTCTTCAGCTTATGAAAAAGTCTATTTCTTTACCCAAACCAGCCGTTCTTGCTTGCTTTTCTGCTACACTCGGTAGCAAACCTTCCAGCAAACTGAATCTTTCAGAATCTTTTCAACTCGAACCACCCGGTCACTAAAGTCTTGATAGGACCAGTGAGGGCAGACTGCCCTTACCCAGCAGAACATGTCTGGGTGTTAAACATCGATGTCCTGGGCCATTCTTTTAAGTGATAGCTGCTGAGAGCAAGGCAAAGTGACCTCATGCTTAAAACATAGTGGACCAAATTCTTGGAGTAGTGCTAGTGACATCAGTTTGCTTACACCAGGGAATGAGTTTGGCAGGGCAGTGGCTTGCTCTCACGCTCCTAAGTGTGTATTTGTCTTGTAGGGTGTAAAACACACGGAGTCTTAATAATAATTGTGTACAAAAGTGAATATCTCACTCATTATTTCTATTTTATCAGAGTCAGCAGAAGCAAATGCAGGAGATCTTAAAGCACCTGAGCCAGCAGGATGAGAAGAACAAGGAGTCCCAGCAGATGCTAGGGCAGCACTTGAACAACGAGGCTCAGAAGCAAAACTGCCTTATAGAGCAGCTCAGACAGCTGGTGGCTGAGCGAGAGGCAAAAGTTAAAGAGCTGGAAGAGGAGATTGGGCAACTCACACTCCAGGTAGTCAGAAGAAATGATCAAGAGGAGCACACCTGTAATAATTTTAGATCTGTTCTTCCACTTCCTTCTCTAGTGTTGTCCAAGATGGTTGCTAGCTCAAGACACTAACACCTGCCCTACTGACAGACCCTCCCGTCCTCTCTTGTAACTCTAGTTTTCTTTCCTGTTTGTACATAACATTTCTTCAAGCCGTTTAAACAGCAGAAAAATATAGAAATAGTAGTGACATCAGCCTGACAGCAGGTGTGGGGCTGCAATGGGGACTGACCATCCTTAGCTGCTGAAGCAAGCAGGCAAACGTAGGCGAGGCAACATCAGCAGGCTGCTGTGGAGCCCAGCTACATCCCCTCATGTTGTGACGGGACTCCCTAGTAAATTACTCTCATCTCCCACTGTGAACCACTTAAAAACCTTTCTCAGATCTCCGTGCTAGTCTTACGAGTCTGCTGAGTCTCAGCCATGTGGGAATTGCGTTGTACAGGTGAAGGAATCAGGAAGGTTGGCTCCTTAGGGACTAGTATGTTAGGAATGTCTTCAACTTTTATGGTCTAGTATAAAAACTAACGGCGCAAGACGTACGACTGCAAGATGGCACAGGAATTGAGGGCAGTCCACTAAACTGTCAAAGGCTTCTCGTGTGGTCTGGTACCTTACATTCAGGTTTTGTTAAGAGTATTTAGACATCCAGTTCCTAAAGATATAAAACCCTCACACTGGTGGGGTTGTGAATCTGTCAGATACCTCAGAAACAGGGCTAGAGAGTCGAGTCTGAGATGAAGCTTGGGTTAGGGACACAAGCCAGTGCTGGCAGTGGTACTGTAGGTGCTGCAGTGACACCGTGTGTGCCCCATGATTTCCTACAAAACAGCACTTTTTACTGATTTTTGCTTTGTTTCTCTTCTTCAGTGGTAAGAAACTAAAGAAAAGTTTCGGAGCAGGTCCTGTAAATCAAAAGTTGTGGCATGCTTGCAGCAATGACCATAACCTGCTGATCAGGCATTAGTGCAGCTCTTTTCCCTTGATCTATGCAATTGGTTTTATAACCTTCTCCACCATTAACAGAAGAAATCTGCCCATCAAGGGGACGGTCCAGGAGCTGCTGTTGTACCACCCTCGGAGCAATCAGAAGATCCACGTTTTACTCTGCTTAAACCTCTGACATCAGGCGGTGATCAGGCTGGAAGGACTGAATCTGCTCGGTAAGAAGAGCCTAGTGGCAATGTTTTAGGTTGCTGGGAGTTATTCAGAAGCGTGGTTTTCCCAGACAGCCGCATCAAACCACAAGCGCTGTGTGCCAGCGGCTGCGGTGGGCTGTTTACAGTATATGGGAATTTCTAATCACATTGTCTCTTGGACTTTTGTCCTGGAACAGAGAAAGATACACAGACTTGCAGACATTACTACATTTGGCATGATGGTAGTGCAGCTAATTCTCTTTCTCCGGCTCAGATAATGTTTATGTGGTTAACTTAAGTGCCTGTGTTTCATGACTCTTAGGAGAAACAAGGTTTCTAACGAGCAGCCTTCCGAAAGCAGGGTGGCAAATTAATACGTAGCCCCATTTTAGGTAAGCAGTAAATCACCGGTGCATTATTTAAATCAATAACGATGCTTTGAATAGGATTTCCTTGCAGAAATGTTGAAAGCACACCACGCTGTTCACTTTTAACAAACATTCTTTTTAAAGCCTGATTGAGGACCATGTACATTATATGAATATAATCAAAAGTCTGATTTTTGTTCACACTGAGGCAGCTCTGGCTCACTCTGGCTGTATGAAGGGACCGTAACTTACACCAGAACAAGTTGTATCCCATCCAACTAATTTCTCTTATGGAATTTTAGCTAGCCTACCACGTTATTTTAGACACTGAGATTGGCCTGAAAATTGTCAGATGTATCCCTAAGGAGAACGTCAATACAAAAGTTAGGAAATTATCCACTTTTTTTTTCCTTTTACCAATTACTTCAAATATCCTCTGATAGGAGGCAGGAGGGTGAGCAGGAAAGCAAGGCTGGGTATTTAGGGGCTTTGTAGAAGCCCCTAAATGCAATGCATACATTATTTTTGGTATACATGACTGACGTAGCTCTGTCCTGACAATGGCTGACATGTCAGATGGGCAGTGAAAAGAGTGAAAACTGCAAGAGCTGTTAATAATTTGGTCAGCAGGGCTCACTCATTCCATTAACTTTAATATGCTGATGAACCCTCTATTCCATTTTGCTGTAGTGAATCATCTTTTCCTATCAGGAAAGATGAAATGAAAAATGCTATAAATAGGAGCTAAAGCCCCTCGGAGATGTCAGAGTAAAAATCCTCATTTTTAGACTGGGCCTCTTCTGTCGTCACCAACCTTAACTTGATTTTAGGATGGATTAACCAGTCGCAGCCTAGAAGGCAGCTCAGCCTGGTCCACAATATTAAGGCTTTATCCTCCGTTAGCTGCAGCTTAAAGGCAAGGAAACACAAAGGCAAGGAAAAAGGAATCGCCTTTGGGCAGCTGAATTCAAGACTGGAAAACAAACACTGGAATTTTATGTCCCATGCAAGCAGATCCGTAGCATTTATCCAGACTGGAAGTGATACACTTGTGTTAGCAGTCTGACAGATCTTCCTAAGATCTAGATATTTGTAAGTCTGACAGATCTTCCTAAGAGCAGGAGAGCAAAAAACTATAAAATATATTTTCAAAAGACATCTGGAAAGAAAAGGTCTGCACCTTGCTGCGGAACAGGGGTTCAGGTGGTTAGGAAAGCATGCGATAAGCAAACACCATCAAAGAAATGCAGTAACCTGTCCTTGGCTCACGTCCTAGGGGGTGTGCGATGAGAGTGGTCTATGTGAGGGTCCAAGGTGGTGCCCGTGAGGAAATAGTGCAGCAGTGGCTGTTGCTGTGGCTGTTTTCATGTTTACCTTAAGCCAAGCAGGGTCAAGAGCTGTTCCTGCTCACCACATCCGCATGCTGTGACACGCAGCTCCAAATGCTGGTGTGGAGGGCCAGCAAAGTGCCTCCAGAGATCTAAAACTGAGCTATGGTATTTGTACACGGGACACACAACGTGGTTTTGCTCTGTGTTTTGGGGACGGAGAGCAAGGTGAGCTGCTGTGTATGCAGAGCCTGTGTGATCCCCTTGTAGGAGGCTCTCAGGCCACAATAAACACAGACGGTGAAAAGTCAGAGGAGTTCTTGGATGAGATAACCTACCCTTTGTAGATCTCGGTGCTTAACAGAGCTTTCTCCCTTGTAGCACAGTGTCCAAGATGGGCCATATGCTCGTAGAGTCGGCAGCTACTCAACCTCCCCTTCTCAGTAACAACATCCCACCTGGAAGGTACGTATATAAACTTCATCACAAACAAGAGAGGAAACCTGCAACGTTCCACAAGCTGCTGGCAGCCCTCAGCCTTGTTTCAGTAACAAACAATTTCTTTTACCATCCTTTCCATGTGATACTGTCAAAAGGTTCTGACACAGGCTGCAATGTCTCCTTGCTGTCTTAATTTTTTAATTGAGTGCTAGTTTAATGCCCCATAACCCCCCTTTTTCCTCTTTGTCATCCCTTGCCACCAAGATTTCACCTGCTTTTTTGCTCTAAAGGAGATATTCTTTAATATTTCCATGCAGAGGTAGAAGAAATGAAGTACACGGTAATGGGATACATGGAAAAATTGCCCCTTCCTTTCATCATCTACTCGGCACGAGAATAACCATTTTACTAATGCTGCCCGAAGCCTTTCAGTTAAAGGAAATCAATAGCGTGCCGTTTAATAGCTTAGCACAGCACTTTGGAGAATCCACAGGCAGGTTTCTCTTTGGCAGGAGCAGTGGGAGGAGAGTCAAGTGTTAGTGAACTGATGGGTGCGGGAAGTTTGTTTTCAAGGGTGATGGGAAGGGAGAGCATCGTCGCGAGGGGAAAGGCCTTTCTAGTGAAACTCACAGTGGCTTTATTTCCACGTTTTTTTATTCCACGCATTGCAATATCGATGCTGGGGGGAGTCAGTGAGCCTGGCTGTGCGTTCTGGCTCGGGTTTCAGAAGTGCATTTCGATATGTTTCTTTCAAACGCTGCCTTTGTTTCATTTCTTTCACTCGTGAAATGGGAAACAGACTCTTTACGCTTCTGCTGCTTTTAGGCGTGCCGGCGCTGACGGCCTGGATTTCAAAGTGCTGCAGACGCAGATCACAGAGCACAAGGCTCTCTGCCAGGCTGCTGAAGTGGAAAGAGACAGGCTCCTGGAACTGGTCACTGTGCTGCAGAAAAGGTAGTGGCTCATTCTGCCCGTGCCCTTGGTGGGATGCTGTGATTAAGGAGCAGCTGAGACAGTCCGGTGTGCTGTACTCTGCCACTGCAAAACTTGCCTTAAACAGGGGCATTTGGAATTATTCTGCTCAATTTCACTGCCTACTTGACGATTCATTATTTTTAATTCTTTTAGAACAAAGTGCAGAAGAAATGGAGTCGTCTTCAAGCTTGCTACACCCAGATAAAGCTGGAGTTGGTGTATTTACGTGTGTGTGGTGTTATTTAGGCAGCGATATTATTCACCAATACTAAACACTGTAATTAGAGTTATAGTCTGATTTCTGTTCCAGAAGCTTTTCACATTCTTTTAAGTTTCACTGTACCCACTTTTAAATGAATTTCTTCTGGTTTAACCGAAGCATAACGGTGACATTTTTTCCCATTATTCAATTTGATTTAAGACAATGTTAAAACCAAGCTATGTTTTGGGAGGGCAGAGGAAGCAAAGTCTTTTATCTTCAGACACCGTTCAGCTTCTGACTTTTTCCCAGTTAGACAATTTGCTTTAAATATGATTTGATTCCCAAATCTGTATTCCAGTTTATAGAAAGACACATTTTGCTCTGGGTATTTTTGAATACAATAGGTAGTGTTTGCTTGATTGATTTATTTTGCACTCATTATCATTATCATCATCTCACTTACCTAACTTTTAATTAATCACAATCTGAAAAACATGGGTTTTAAAACTGTGGTAAAGGTATCATCCCCTGTGCTTTTAAGGGCTAAATCCTAGAAATGTGCATTTTATTCCTGTCTGTAAGCCCAGTGACAAACAGAGCTGTGCAATTAGGTAAGGATAGAGGTCTGAGTGATTTCTGAACTGGGGCCGTTGTGAATATGGGCTAACGAAGAACGCAGAGTCAATGAAATGCGCAGTAACTAGTAAAATGTGCCACAGAGTGATGATTCAGCAGCTCCACGGTTATCACACATTTATCAAGAGCTCCTGCAGGTAAAGCAAATTTTATGAGACTGTGTGCAATAATTCTTGGAAGACCTCAGGATAATATAGCATCCACTCATATTTCAACATGAATATATGTAAAAAAGTGAGGCGTTTCTCCTCTTCCTTTCCCCTGTTGGAGTACAGGTCAACAAACCTCAAGGCACATACATAATGCTCAAGCCAAGAGAAGAGCTCTGAGAATGGTTATGAGAGTAGCATTTTCCTACAGCAGCCACCAGAATTTACGACCGTGTTTCTCAGCCACTCACCGCAGAGCAGGAGACGCTGTCAGAAGACACTCGCTTGTAGACTGACTGTAGGATTGGGCCCTGCTTGAGGAAGGGAAAGAGCTAGAGCAAGATTTCAGTTTGCTGCTCATATTGGCAGAAGATATCATAAAAACCAACTAGACTTGTCATTTTTCCTCCACTGTTTGTCTGACGCGGGTGCTAGGGGAACACCTGGTCAAACGAAAGTTTAATGAATTCAGAACCACTCAGGAGAAATACGATTTCACATAGCATGTCACCAGCCTGCTAATTCACTGCCACAGGAGGTTGGAGCCTTGCCTGTAGCTAGAGTTTTAAAACAGTGATATAATTTTATTATAGCTGTAATATTTTTTTTTAGTTCTGCCAGCTAGGAGGGGAATAAGACTAATCAAGTCTCTTGATTCAGGGAGCAATCAGCTATCACCCATAGGGCCAAGGAGGATTTTTTTGGTGTTTTGGAATATCCAACACAGTGTGTCAGTCAATTCAGGGTTCTTTCTAGCTTTAAATTCCTCTAAATCATTTGTTGTCGGGCTCTGCTCCCCACTGAGCACATCCGTGGGTGCACATCAAAATTTGTTAGTTGATTTTCTGAGGTGTTACGCGAGGTGAACAGGCAGGTAACTTTGCTCTTCCTTTATTGCATCGCTTCCACTCGCTTCCTTCCACGGTAGCGTCTAACGGCCAAGTTTATGAAAAGCAACGTCCAGCTTCTTTTCGTACTCGGAGATAACTGACGCAGAACAGCTAAATGCTTGACAGTGTTTTTATAAACTATTCTCCTTCCAAATTTTTCCCAGTGTTTAAAAAGATGCCGTTTATTATTCCTCTAATAAAAGATCTCCCTTCAGCAATCTGCCACTTGCCTGCTCCTCTGAGTGGGAAATTTAGCCAGTGCTAAGGGATCTAGGCAACCTCCATTAGCCAACCTATTATTTATAATTATACTCATTAGTTAATTCTGTTTTGCAAATGTAGAGGATGTCATCTGGAAGAATCGCGCTGGGATTTCTGCCTTTGGATGCATGGAAACTTCTCCTGTTCCCTCTGCTGGGAGCTATGGAGTAGGATTCAGTGTTTAAGACTGGCTGATTCTTTATACCTGGGACATAAATAAGCTTGAATCACCTTTTTTTGCCTATCAGGGTGGAGGAAAGCAGCGATAAAGTCTTGGAAGTTGAGAAGAGGCTTCAGGAAGAGCGGCGGCGATGCGTCCTTTTGGAGCAGCAGCTTGAAAAACTACAAATGGATCCAGGGAGGAACACAGGTACACAGAAACCTCCTCCGAGGAGCAAAACAGGTGAGGTGGAGCTCTTATCTACATCTGTCTCCCCCGTCCCACTTCGGTGGTTAATAGCAGCAACATTTGGGCTCTCATCTCTCAAAGCTACACAAGTGCTTGACCTTGCACACAGGGATTTGGACCTGCTCAGAGCAGTGGAGTGATACTGAATGCGAAATCCTGGCCCCACTTAATTCAAAAGGGCTCTGACACAGATTTAAGTGGGACCAGGACTTTTGCATCATGTTGTTTTCACGGGATGATGGTCTACAGAAAGAACTTCACACCGTTCTGCATCTCTGCTGTGACCACTGCTGTGTTCCCTTTACACTTCTGAGAGATTCATCTGAAGGTTAAGAGCAGAATTAAAGGACGCATCCCAATTTAAGGCCTGTCAGTGTCGATGAAGAAGTATTGCTGGTGATGTAGTAATTAGATCTGGTGTAATTTATTATACCATGAACATGATAATCTCCTGCTATAAATACGAAAGCCTTACTAGCATAGTTAAAGGAGGAGAATTCATGATGGATGTTAAATTTTTATTTCTCTGATCAGATTCTTTTATTACTTGAGGACTCTGATTCTGTAAGGTGTCTAACCAATAAAACGGTGCATATTCTTAAGGAAACTTTTCCAGTGGCTTCCCTTTTTTATACGTATTTTCATAAAGTAAAAGGAGTTTAAATGCCAGGAGACGAGCAGTAGCAATAAGCATTTTAATTTGGCAAATACTGGGATGGCATCAGACTGAGTTATGGTGACTGGAGAGGTCACAAGCCTCATAACAGAGCTTTTACATGCTCTTGGCCTTCCCCACGCAGGAACACATGATCTTTGGCCATGGGACAACAGCCCCGCAGTGCAGCAGATGCGTGGTGTGGCTTTTTACTGCTGTGTGTACCAGTCCTACCTCATCAGCTTCTTACAGCTCTGTATTGAGCGCTGTATGAACAGTCACCTCCCTTTCCACTTGCACCGGTGTCTTGTTTCTCCCTAGGTGCAGTTCAGACGAGGTAGGAAATGCTGCTCGAACTGCACTGCATTTGCAACTCCCATCGCAGTGCTATTGGCCGTGGTTGGGAATAAAACCTCTCTGGAGCAGCACAGTGATGCAAGAAAATGCCTGGTGCTGTTCTCTATGGTCTCGATTCATACAGCAGGGCTAGGTTCCCGAGTTTAAGATGCTCAGGACCTCAAGTGAAGCACTGCCATTCATCCATCCGGCATATAGAGAGAACCAGGTATGCAGGAACAGGATGCAGAGGAGCTTTGTCCTGCAGGGATACTGAAGGATTGCTCAAAACCTACTTCTCTCTGTAAAATATCCATCAATTCCTTGGAGCAGAACTGCTGTGTCCTTTACAAGGGCCCCAGCCAACGCTGACTTATTTCTTTTTCTGAAACCACTACTTTTTAGAGCTGTCTTACCTGTATTAGCTGAGAGCCTGACACAGAAGAGGTAGTGCAGAAAAACTTAGATCCTCACAGAGAGACTCCCCCCACAAAACAGGAAGTTGCAGTTCAGCGACCAGAACAATGTTAGAAGAGTGTGCTACCACTTAGGATTCCCGGTAGGGTTTTGATGTAAGACACATTGGAGCTGTCATCTGGCTTCTTCTGAGGAAGAAATCAGTGTATACACAGGGAGAGGTAGTAGGCAGGTGGGAGTTTGGAGAACACAGCTATCAATCACAAGCTTTTCCCTCAGACTCCCTGCCTTAATTAGTACAGGGGCATTTTGGTGCTGTCTTCCAGAGAATTTAACTGATATTTTGAGCTTAGACAACCCGGTAGTGTAAAGCTTTGATGTGCTATTCTGTTATTCTGCATGTACCCTTAGTTTTCCCTCGCAACCTCAAACTGATGTAGTGATGAACTCGTCAGGTTCTGAACCATTTTGATCAAATTGTTGTAACAGTTTGGTAACTCACCTCTGAGAGAGACTGGCATTTCACAGCTGGAGGAAGCAAATTGTTCCTACCACCATGACAGGTTCCTTCTAACTAAACACTTAGTTCATTAGCCTCATCTGCTTGAGGACTAAAAGCAAATGTAGAAAAGGATTCGCAAGAAGACTAATAAGAAGAAATCCTCTGTGACTCTGTAAGATGAGTAGGTACCAGTCTCTTTCACCGCAGTTGTTTGAAGAGAGCCCAGCCCCTTGTAATGTGCCAAAATTCTCTGGGGTTTGTACAAGGAACAAGTCTAGAAATCTGTAATACATCCCTTCAGCAGAGCCTGTAGGTTATCTAAACGCTTTCATGCCAGATAGTTGAGGAAATAAGAAGGAATGAAAAGCTTGAACATAAGAGACTAGAGAACCCACTAATTAACATAATATTTTCTTTTCTTTCTGAAAGTGCAAAATTGGAGAGAGCTGATCTAATTGCTAATCTAATGTTTCTGGTCTCCTCAATTCAAGGGAAGTAGATAATGACGCTGAGTACTTAGAAACAACGCAGTTGTGTTTTAAAATTATTCATGCTTTTGTTGTTTTTTTTCTGCCTTATCCAAATTTCTAATTAGCAAAGAATAATCCCAGAGGAGAGTGGGTAAGTAAAAGCAGGTTTTCCTCAGTCCTGTGAAACACAACCTCGAGTTCAAAAGCGTTTCTTTGTTACACAGCGTGACCTTTCTCCCCATGTGGTTTTATCAGAGCAGAGTACTTTCTGACCAGGTTCTTTTAGATATTCCTCACGAGGAGGATTCAGGGTTTTATTAGCAAATTGACTTGAAGATATTTGACAATATGTGGGGGTTTTGGTTTAGAATAAATGCCTGATGCCTTTTCATTTAGAAAAAAAAATATGTCAGCAATGTACTGAAATCACAACACAGGCACAATATAACGACTGCAACGTACAGCTGAGTCACAAACATGATTCCTGTCTCCGCTCTGGGTGTCAGGATGCTGGGTGCCCCCACTTGCCAGGAAGAAATACGTGAGTTGAAGCCAGCTCAAGCCCATTGTTCTCTTCGAGGTTCGGTTTAGCTGGTTGATTTTTATATTCTGTGTTGTGCTGAGCCAGAACTTTCTGTGGATTGTTTTAGGGAAGGCTGTTTACGTTTACTCAACTGACACAGCCGTTTATCTACAGCAAAGGCTACCCTGCAGTCCCCTTGGTGTCGAGATAAGTCCAGCTTCTCTCACGATAGCTGTGGTCGCTTCCTACATTCTTTTCTAATCTTCGTGAGCACATCATCCTTGCCTGTCTTCTCTGAGCCTTCTGTTGTCAGGATTCCTTGATCGGTCACAGTTTTGATTCTCCAAGCCCAGTGGTAAATTTGAGATATTTCCTTATAACCCTTTCTGTGTAACCCTGGAAGAAGTCGTTGTGTCCATTTGAAATGGCAGGAACAATGCTGCATGTTCTGAGAGAGCTTTATTTTGGAGAGCACTCTTAATTTACAGTCTCGGTTTGAAGGGCACATTTAATTGCTTTACTGAGCTTAACCTACATTGTGCTTACGCTGAGGATCCAAAAGTGCTTTACAAAATCTGTTTCAGTGTGTGCCACACATGTGCCTCATCACTGGCATTCAGCAAGCAACAGTTGTCATAAGCTTGAATGAAATACAATGAGATAAGGGTTAAAATATTACTTTTCAACTGCTTCTATCACCTGTCGTTTGGGACCCTTAAATACTTTGGATGGTCTTTCTGATTTTTCTATACAGGTAAACATACACGTTACTACCTCATGTTTTCATTTGGCTAAAAGGAGATTAAAATAAAATATATATCCTATATATTTACACCACCTTTTTGGATATACACAGAACCGAGCAGATCGCTTAGCATTTATTCACTGTTTCCTGAGATTTACTTGATGTCTCATGAAGTGGAAAAGATTGTTTTACTAAAGCTCCATTTTGTGATGAAATCTCCAGGCCAACCTGCTGGTCACTCAAGACTCACCTTGAACATGGGTGATAGGAAAGAGCTCTCAGCAGCCCAGCTCCCCAGGCTGCCTCTGGAATCGCAGATAGAGGAGCTGAGCACAAGGTACGTTCTCCCTTCCTCCACGCTGTGTTACTGCCACATTTTTTCAATAATTCAATAATTCAGATTCGCTGTTGTCCTCTTAGCAGTGCTATTACCTGAACCAGCTCCTCAGAAAATAAAAAGCAGGAGACTGTACAAGTCACAGATCCTCTGGTTTGTTCTTGTCTATGTCATTCTTACCTAACTTTCCTAAAAATTACACCCAGAAATGTTAAGGCAATGTTAAGCAGCACAAAACGCCTGCAAGGAAGGCACCTTTTTCCTTTTTATTTTTCTTTCCTTAGCCACTGATTTCAAGCTATCAGGGAGAACAAAATTACAGTTGTAGAAAAAAAAAAACACATCTGAAGAGTATTTGGTCTTCTAATACCCATTTCTATCTCAAAGAGAGAAGGAACAAGTGTTTATAAGTCTGCTCTTTCTCAAGCCTGTTATAAAATTACCAGAGAGCATGTGCTTCAGTGTTTTCTTCCCTGGAGCTGAAGCACTGTTCTAATTTGCTTTGAAGCTCCACAGCTCACATGAAAGTTGCCTTTTGTTTCCTCGTAGGCTTGTGATCCAGCTGGATGAGAACGAAGCTCTGAAGGCTGCTTTGGAGACTACTGTGAGAAAGAAAGAGGAAGACTTTAAACTGTACCAGGACACAATGGACCAAGTGAAGGATATCTTTCTACAGGCCATTCGGCAGCAGGAACAAGAGAAGAGTTAAGCAAGATATTCGGAGACCTTTGGACTGCAAAGAAGGGAGAGAGAGAGAGCCCAGGCAGCGTGCCCGCGGATTGAAACGCAGTGGAAGTGTAGTTTTGCAGCCTCAGATCATGTCATGTCGTTAGCATTTGCAGGAGAGGATGAGAAATGGAAATTAAATACAAAAAGACTGAAGATTTTGCATGTCAGCGGATTCGGAGTTAGCAAGCAGCTGCCTCTCAGGCTGCACATGTCATAGCTGGGTGCACTTTAGGAAGCTGAGCTTCTGCGGTGTGATTTTAGGCAACACCTCCCTCGCTTCAAACGAGTTTTCTAGAGAGGGCTCAATATTCATTACACTGCCACTTTTATCAGCACATGAAGGAATTTGCCGTACACAACTTATGCCAGCCCCCTTCCAAAGCCGTGCCAAGAAGAAACAGAGTTCTTTGTGTATCTGCACACTGACACCTGCCCGTCTGGGGTTTTCTGTAGTGCTTAAGTGCTGAGGGAGCGGGTTAGCCTGGCACATGGGTATCTCTGGAGCATTTTGTGGGGTCTCTGTTGACAATCCCAGCTTGTTTCTTTCCTTGAACATACTGGCAGAGTTTTCTGAAGCTCAGCAGAGTTTCCACTGGAAAGGAAAACTGGGCAGATTGCTCCCACGATCAGTAGGACTTACCTTAAATCCAGCTCCCTGTACCAGCTCACGTGAAGCTTGCCATCCAGGTTATCAATTCCCAAATTTCTGGGTCCCTGCCGGCTTGCATCAGGCAGATCCTGCTCTCGTTAGGAAGAAATGTTAGTGGAACACTGACAGGTTTTTACTACAGTAGAGGAGGGACTTTGGAGGTGCTGAAAACTCTCGCGTCTTGCCCTTTTCTCTTGCAGCGTGGTGAGAACACCAAACGCAAGCTAATAAGGCATTAACATGCAGGCTGCCAGCAGAGAGCCAGCCTCGGGGACTGCAAGCCAATGGAGAGCTCGTCATTTCTGAATAGTGCCGCTTTGTTTTTCAGATGAAAGTCTTTTGAAAGCTCTTCTCTCTTTGTGAGCGTGAAGTTTGTCGGATTTCAGCCCCAGCCAGCACAGACGTGGTCAGAGCCGTGTGCTTCCTGGCTTTTTGCTGCTTCGGTTCGGAAGTGTCTCTTCAAACAGGTCGCAGAGTCTGGAGGTGATGGAGGTGAGGAGAAGCTCAGCACCTGGCCGTTAACCCTGCCTGTGCTTTAGAGCCCCGCTCTGCTCCCCCAGCGCTGCCTTACAGCCGAGCAGAGCTGTCAGGTGCCTCCCTCGAACAAGCAGGACCAAAACTGCTCCCTGCCACATGCCCCCTGCTCACCCTGCCAGGAGCATCAGAGGAAAAGGCATCCTGCAACCCACAACGCACTCCTGGCAGCTGGAGGAGCTGTAATTCCTGGATCGGGAGACAGATACAAGTCTCATCCAATTGAGCTGTGTGGTTCATTTCTGCCCAGCTCTATCCTGATGATGCACAAGGTAGAGTGAGCAGACCAAAAAGCCCACCTCTGACAGATATTTTCAGAACCTGCAGTAGTGAGCACACCATAAAAAGTGACCTGAGCTGTGACAAGACTTGTAGACGCTTTGGTACATGGTAGCTGCTACACTCAGGCTGGCAGCTTGCAACCAGACTCTGATTTCGCTTACACAGAAGTGTGAATCAATAATATTTCCCCGTCAGGACACGAGAGGAAAGCTGCCCTCCTTCCCAACACGCGGTCAGCATCTGTCTCCCGTCCTTGTGCTGCAGCAGTGAAGATCGTACCGCTCTCTAGCACAATTCTTCCTGGGGTGGCTCTGAGTCAGCCCAGGAAACTCGGAGAGAAATGGGAGTGCTGTATGTTACAGAACACATATGGCTCGCTAGCACATGGCGCAAACTTCTTCACAAGTGCTGCAACGCTTGTTTCTTTAAACATATGCTTGTTTGGGGTTGCACAGAAGCATTTTCTCCTTTTTTTTTCACTCACACACACAACCACACGGTGCCTTGAAGAAGGAGGATGGGGTAAGTCACAATGAAATGGCTTGTTTAGGGAGCCCACACCTGTAAGTAACGTTCCTCATGGAAATATGCGATCTGTCTCCGAGCACAGAGCAGGGGGGATCGCAGAGCGGTCCGGCCCTTCTGTTTTCACCTGAGTCTTGAAATAAATTCCCTCTGCACCTCCAACAGAGAGACCTGACTTTGATTTCCCTCCGTGCTGACTCTTTAAGGAACCGATTCCCATTTTGCAAGGTATGAGAGCAAGTTTCTACCAGTGCACATAGTTCTGTCACTGAAGTTAAGAAACCCGCTCAGCTCTCTGAAGCAGCAGCCCTAGTTCAGCTGGCTGCAGCAGCCCCATGTCTCCCAACCCATCACCCAGAGACCAAAACCAGTGAGAATATTGGCGTCACTGCCTGCAAAAACCCTTCCTGCTGGTCCCCAGCCACAGAATCCCCCCAGCAAGCTTGTTGTGCTGTCTGAGCCACTTTTCTTTTAGAGATGCAGCCGGGCTTGATCTGAAACCTTCAAAATCCCCTGCTTTCCTCGGAAGTTTCTCCTGGCGGATAAGTGCCAGCCTGTGAAACCCCCCTGCCTTCATTCTCATTTCAGTTTCTCTGGCTTCAATTTGCAGCCAGCCGTCATGATGCATTTCTCCGCTGGATAAAAGCGGTGTGAGTATCCAGCATCTCCTTTCTGGGACAGCCTTCATGCATCATAAAGTTGTGTCGCAGGACACTTTTGGATAAGCTCTGAGTTTTTTCAGTCTCGTAGTTGTTGGCAGGGACGAGCTGGTGGTGACATCTCAGGCTGGTGGCTACAGTTAAGCTGCGAAGAGCAGCCTAAGTTAATTTTGCTGCAGGTATTTGAGGCTGTGGATGCTCCTCGTTAGGATTCAGCCAGCTTTTAGCCAACGTGTGCTAAGAGCACGAATCCTCCAACCGCTTGGGCTGAGCCAAAGGTTGTCTCCTGCCCCGGAGCTGGGCAGAGCACTTCCACGGAGCAGCCAGAAAGTGCCTGACGGATGCATCCGATTTTAAAAGCACAGCTGAGCCGCCAGGAATAAAGCCTGATGACCTTTGATTAATTGTCAGCATTTTCCTCTCGGTCTGTCGTGAGCAAGCCTACCTACGGGCAGCAGGCATGGCAAGAGTGCAGCCTACGGAACCAGCTGGCCGCAACGTGAATTAAGTTGCATTAGCATGGTTAAATATAGACGGCATCGACACACGCGAGCTCTCCGTGCCCTGGGCTCTGCCGAGCCAAGCGTGGAGGATCAGAGCCGATCCCACTGTAACTGCTCTGATTTAGAGCCGCAGGTTTGGGCTGTGAGCACTGCGAGCCCCACGCATCCAACCCTCGGGGGCTTTGCCTTTTGGGGGCTGTCGCCTTTCTGAGGCACCCGCTCCACCCCGGGCTGTCACCTTGCTTTTTGTCAGCACTCTTTGGGTGACAGAAAGGCTCCAGAGCAGGGCGAGGAACGAGGAGGAGACATTTAAACCCTTAGCAGGGGGAAATTAGGAGGAAGGGGCACTGCAAAACCACTTTGCCCACCCCTTCGGCAGCTTACAGCCAGCAGCTGCTACTGCCCTGCAAGCGGCGGGGCCATCGCCCCGTGCATGACCGATGAATGAGGGTCGGCTTTAAATGGAAAAACACCGTAGCAGAGCCCCTGCGCTCTAAATTAAGCCACCACGGAGCCAAGAGGGGTATTGGGTTTCTCCCCTCATCCTCTCCCTGCCGAGCCCAGCTCTTGAGCTGGCCGATCCCGCGGGACAGGGTGGCCCCGTGCAGCAAATGCCACCTCGATCCCCACGCGTCTCCCCTTACAGACCAAAGGCTCCAAATCCCATCTGCTGGCACGGGGAGAGCTCCCGGGGCTTAGAGCAGCTCGTTTGTCAGCAAGAATCGTTAGCTGAGCTTTCTCGGGAGAGAGAGGGGATCTTGGCAAGAGGGGCTAAAAGTGGTGGGCTTCAACCGATGCTGGGTTGTCCCTGCAAGGTGGTGGGAACCTTCTTTGGAGTCCTTCCCAGGGCAGCAGGAGGGCCTGGGGTGGGATCGTTGTGTGCCCCAGGGGACAGGCTGGATGTTCTGGGGGTGCTGAGAGGGGTCCTGGGGGTGACCTGGGGCAGGAGATTGGAGGGGTGGGTGGTTGGGTGGATGGATGGATGGATGGATGGATGGATGGATGGATGGATGGATGGATGGATGGATCTCCCCACATTCCCTTCTCCACATTCCCTTCTCCTGCACCGTCCAAGCAGGGAGGCGCCTGCTGAGGTCCTGGTGTTGCGGCACGTTCCCAGCAGCGTATGTGCATGGGCAAACCCAACGGGGTACCTCAGGCCGTATAAAACAACCACATGGTTTATTATAACCCTCTTTCCTTCCAGTTCACCCCATAAAGAGCCACTCCAGCAGCAGGGAGACAGCCATATAAAGCAGGATGAAGTGGCAGGGAGCAGGCTCCTTTGTTTGGTAGCCCCATCAAACGTCCCATGTTTGTGCTGTGCCTCACCAGGATGGAGCTGGACGCCTTCACTGAACCCCACTGCCTTCCTGCTCACTGCCCTGGACACTGAAGAGGGCCACAGCTTCCAGCAACCCACCAAATGTTGGAAAAACCTATCATTAAAATCAGCTCGAGGCCATAAACAACCCCTAGTCACAAAGCAGCAGTGCTGGGGCAATAAAACACAGAGGTGTCCCCTGTGCCGAGGAAGGCACGCTGGTCACATTAAAAATAAATCTTATTATATTAGAAATCAAGAGCATTTTTTTTTCTAATTTTTTATACTCTCTATAAATTAAAGTTAAATGATTTTTATCACCACCGTTCCCAGAGCCTTGTGACAAACTGCCACACAGCCCGCCACCTATATTGCACTTTTAATCCAGCAAGCTCACAAATTACTCTGGGTAAAAATAATAAAATGAAATAAAATGAAATAAAATGAAATAAAAATTAAATGAAATTAAATGAAATTTTTAAAAAATGAAATAAAAATAAAGTGAAATAAAGTGAAATAAAAATAAAGTGAAATAAAGTGAAATAAAGTGAAATAAAGTGAAATAAAATAAAATAAAATAAAATAAAATAAAATAAAATAAAATAAAATAAAATAAAATAAAATAATAAAAAGTATGTTATCATCCCCAAGCTCTCTGGATGTCAGTACACCGTGTGTCTTCTACTGGGGAACAGGGAGCCCTGGGGACAGCAGTTCAAGAAGCATTTGGGGAATGCTCTCAGACATGGTCTGGTTTTCTGGGTGGCCCTTTGGGGACCCAGGAGTTGGACTGGATGATCCTTGGGGGCCCCTTTCAACTCAGATATTCTACAGGGCCATGTTCCTTCCTGCCTTTCGCTCGGATAAAACCCAGGATCAACTCCCAGTAGCCCCCCAGGTCCCCAGCACACCCCAAAACAAGATCCCACGGACTCCCAGACTGTTGACCCAGGGTCCCTCTGGGGACACCCAGACACATCCAGGCCCTGCAGCACCTTCCTGGCCCATCACCAGCCTCTCCCCACGGTGCCCAGGTCCCTTCTGTCCTGGGGACCACAGAGCTGGGCCCAGCGCTCCAGGTGCAGCCCTAATGGTGCTGAGAGGAGAGCAAGGTCCCCTCCTTGTCCTGCTGGGGACACCTTTACTTCTCCTCTGAGCACCCAGTGAATTATGCCAAGGTATGAGGAGCCAAATTCCTCAGGGACCGAGCTATGGCAGCAGGATGAAGGCTGGGGCTCTTTGGGGTCCTCAGTGTCACCCCAAAGCTCTCGGGGTGCCTCCAGCAGGACGAGGAGCCCCTCAGTGAGGGGATCCCAGAGGGGGCCATGCTGCAATTCCTCCTTCTGGAGCCATCAACATGCCTCGTCTCACCCCAAATCAGACAAGCTGTGGGTTGTTGTTGTTGCTGTTTTTTTGTTTTGTTTTGTTTTTTGTTTGTTTGTTTGTTTTTTATAAAATCCCAACTTGTTTCTCTCCCCCAGCCCCACAGGCAAACCCGAAGATGCTCGGGGACGTAAGCCCGAACATGAGCTCCCCCAAACCTCCCAGGGGCTTGGCAGAAGGAGCCTGGCAGGGGACATGGAGCTGGGTCTGACTTGCCCAACCCCAAAATAACAGAGCCCACAACCCAACCCAGCCCCACAACACCCCTCGTTTTGGCTGCAGATCCTAAAGAAGACCCCAAAGGGAGGTTTCCCAGAGGCAACACAACCTCCAGAGGATCCCGATACTGATTCAAGCACCACACACACCAGGGAGGGATTGTGCCATTCACCTCCATGCCTCAGTTTCCCCCCCCTGCTCACAGAGACCCCCAGAGTTTTGGGGGGGTTCCCCCCACCCCAGACTTTCCAGGGCTGGGAGCAGAGCCCCAAACCTGGCCTGGGTTGGTTTTGGCAGCCAGCACCGGGTCCTCTCCGGCAGCTGCCGTGACAGACAGCTCCTGAACCAGCCCCTCTGCAGCGCTGCTCTAAAATAAAAATACCTCCCGCTGCCGAGCTCCACTCCCGGCCAAACTTCCTTAAGGGGCACACCAGGGGGGTCAGAGCCCCCAGAATACACCCAACCGAGCTGAGAGATGCTCTAGGGGAAGCCAAGGGCCCCCAAAGCTTTGCCTTGATTTCCCCCCCCCCCCTTCCACCTCCCCACTTTTTACCCCTCGCACCCCCCAAGCCCTCAGGTCGCGGTGCGGGACGCTGGACCCCCCAATCCCCAGGGCTCAAGGTCAGTAATGGGGAGGGATATAGGGTTGGAGGGGGGGGAAAGCCAAGCTGTGGGGGGGTCCCCACCGCGGGAAGGGGGAGAGGATGCTGCGGGCCCATGGGTGCCCCCCCCTGAGCACCCTGCTGCAGCATGGGGGGGTCGGGGGGGAAGCTGCGCTCCGGCTGCAAGGATTGACCTTGTGTCCTCCCCCCCTGCAAAGAACATAAATAAACAAGCAAAAAAAAAAAAAAGCCTTGAAAAGCGTGGAAAAGGGATAAAAACCACAAAAGCCCTTTAAAGCCGCATCCCCCAGTGGCCCCCCCGCTGCGTGGGGACTGCAGAGCGGTGGCAGCTTGGCTTCAACCCCTTGGACCCCCCCTCTCCAACTGGCCGAAAGCACGACCCCAAATTATCCTGGAGGGTTTGCAATGCAGATGGGAGAGCAGAAGTGCACCCGGTTGCTTTTTTTATTTCTTTAAGCCGGCAGCGGCTTCTCAGGGGATGCTGGCGGGGGGGTAGCAGCACCCAGGTGGTGGGGACAGGTCCCCCCCATCTGCCCCGGCCCCCGAGGATGATTTTGGCAGCTGCAGACCCTCAGGAGCTGCTGAGCTCTCATGGGAAGGCATTGCCAGTGCCTGGGTTAATTAGCATTGGCAGGAGTAATTAGCCCAGGGCTTTACGAGCGCCCCCCCAGCTTCCAGCAGAGCTTCTGGTAGGGCAAAACCCCGGCAGAAAGCGAGCGGCAGCCAGGGCAGGGGAATGGGAGCATCTCATCGCGGCCCCTCCAGGCAGGCATTTTGTGCCCGATCCTGGGGGCAAATGAGAGAAATTTGGACTGATGCTGGACATGCCCTGTCTTTGGGGGGTCTGAGGCATCTCTGGACATGAGAAAGAGCCCAAATCCTTGCTCCTTGGGGGGGTTTGTGATGCAGCATCCTCATCCCCTGCACCTGAGCTGCCCCCAGGTGATGCCGTTTGCTCCTTCTCCTCTTCCACTAGCCTGCAAGGAAGCCCACAGAGCAGGGACCAGCACTGAGTCAGGGCACTGGAGGGGTGGGAGGGCGGCTTTTAGTCCTTCTCCTTCCCTCCTTTCCCAGGTCTGGATCCCCTGCACAGGCCGGGGCCGTAACCCATCACCATGGGGGTTAAAACCACGCTCCCCAGCTACGAGCTGGGGTTTTACGCTCTCGCCGTCACCTGTGCCGTGGTGTACAGCGGCAGCGGCATCTTCGAGGCATCCAGAGGTAACGTCCCCATTGTGGGGGTCTCTTGTTGCTGGCAGTATCGCCATGGGTTTAACTTTCATGCCTAACAGCCTGGGGATCCTTTGCATTGGATCTAAAAGGGTTTAATGTAAGCTGTGTGGAAATGGTGGAGGTTCCCAGTTCTTGGCTGTCCATGGGAAATGGGCACTTGCAGGAGGGGGCTGCTGGTGTTTGAGCCCTGATGGCTCATCCTCGTGGCAAGGAAGGCTCCTTGCCTTGCCGAAAAACCTCTCACTTCTGTCCCCAGAGCCTTTCCTCTCCCCAGGCCTCTTGTTCTTTTGCAGACAGCATGAACAGAAAGGCTTTTCGGGATGGCATAAAGCCCGGCTGGCACTACTTCGGCAGGAAGATGGTAAGCGGAGGAAGGATCCGGCCATCCCAGCAATGCTGCTGGTGCTGGCTGCTGGAAAAGCAGAGCTGCTTTTTGTGCTCCTGACACTTTGGGAAAGCCCCTGTGTGTGTTTTCTTTTTCTCCCTAAAGAGTGTGGTGGATGTAGTCAGGAAATATTAGCCCTGCGGCACAGATGCCC
Source organism: Nettapus auritus (assembly GCA_011076525.1). Lineage (NCBI taxonomy): Eukaryota > Metazoa > Chordata > Aves > Anseriformes > Anatidae > Nettapus > Nettapus auritus. Next base: position 2,970,195 of record CM021766.1, read on the forward strand.
TGCTTTGTGTGCTCTGAGACGAGCCACGTCTGCATGTCTTCATCTCCAAGACAAAGTGCTGGGGAGCCCTGGGGTGGAATATGGGAAAAAGCTAGGAAATGTTTATGGTTTTCTCTTGAAATGGGTGTTGGGGTGGGGAAAATAAAGCACCCGGTGCTTCTCCCACAGGATGCAGCTGATTTCGAGTGGGTGATGTGGTTCACCTCGTTCCGGAATGTCATCATCTTCGCCCTCTCAGGGCACGTCCTCTTCGCCAAGATCTGCTCCATGACAGTGCCGCAGGTGAGCAGGGGATTTAAAGCACCGAGGGGCCCTTGGGATCCCCCGGGGGTGCTCGAGGAGAGGCTGCAGGGTGGCGGGGAGAGAAGGGGATGGAGAATTCATCAAGCTGATGGCTGGTCGGGGCTGCTTTCCGCTCGCAGCACCGGGCCGTGGTGTACATGCTGTACGGAGCCCTGGCTGTGCTGGGCAGTATGGGGCTTGTCTACCTGATGATCATCCTCTCCCACTGCCTCATCCTCTACTCCGTCACGCTGGCCAAGCAGAAGTGGCTCTGCTACGTGGCCGGGTTCTGCTGCCTCGCCTCCTTCAAGCTGGAGCCCTTCAGCTCCTGGCAGGTAGGTGCTGAGCCAACCCTCTGCCTCATTTCCATCCCGCCCGTGTCCCTCTCTTTGGGATTAGCCCCAGGGAGGGCTCCCCAAACTCAGGGGAGAAGCAGAGCTCAGGACACCTGTGTCCTCCTTGCTGCTTAGATGACAGTTTGTCAGCTCCCCTCAGGTAAGCCATGTTTCTGCCCCCTGCCTCAGTTTCCCTGCCTGTAACATGGTGCAAGGATGGGTTTGGTGATGCCCACGCCTGCCCCTGGGGTCTGCCCAATTGAGGACTTTCTCTCCCTGGTGGGTGGAGAGAAGCCCAGCAAGAACCTTGTAAGGCCCTTCAGTCCCTCTGAAGGACAGCGCTGCCCATCCCTGCCCAGAGCTCACCTCCCAAAATGTGTTCCCCCCTCTCCATCCACCTTCCACTGCCTCTCCTCCTTCTGGAGGGCTCTGTCCCTGGGACAAGGTGACATTCCCATCCCAGAACAAAGTTTACATGGCCCACAGCCGCTTGGTGAGGACGTGGCCGAGGGGATCTACCACCTCCCAGCCCCTTGGGATGCAGGAGGCAATGGCAATGGGGCCCTGGCTTTCTCCTTCTTGTGGCAGGGGTCACTGTCTGCTGGTGCCAGAGGGTAATTAGAGGTAATTAGAGTCCAGATGTCTTCTGCGAGGCGAGGGAGCACAGAAGTAGCACCACGTTCCTGGTGGTAACTCTTCGTTTCTCGTCCAGAGCGGGTTTGTAACGGGAGCTTTTGATCTTCAAGATGTCCTCTTCTACGGAGGCTGCGGCTTCACCATCATGCGCTGCATGAGCTTCGCGCTCGAGAGCTCCGAGAGGAAGGAGGGCATCTACTCCATCTTCGACCTCCTCAAGTACAACTTCTACCTCCCCTTCTTCTTCTTCGGGCCCGTCATGACGTTTGACCAGTTTCATGCCCAGGTGAGTGTCCCCAGGGCCAGGCTGGAGGGGGACCTCTCCCTTTGTCCCTTTATTCTTGCTCTGATGGTGGCTCGATGTCCGTGTGCCCGTGCTGTCCTGCTCTGCGATGCTGTGAGGCCACGGTGCCCATCTGTGGGACCTCTGCCTGCTGCTGGCTGGGACAGCAAAGGCAGTCACTTGAGCACGAATTTCTGAGGATGGTCTGCCTGTGTGCCTTAAAATGAGGTTATTTCTCTAGAAATCAATGAGGTTGGGCAGAACGCCATGTTTCGGCAACCTCAGTCCTGGGGCTTCCTCTCATCCATGTGAAATGTCCCACCGAGCTCCCAGCAGCAGGGACAGCCAGGATCTCCTCCCCAGCCCCCTGGCAGAAGCATTTGGGGCACCCACCAGCTCATTCTAAGGCTTTGCCCTTCCAGTCGTGCATTTTATGTCAGGCTGAAGTCCAGACACCCACGGCTCCTGCAGCCCCACTGCCCAAGCCCCCTGAAGGGGCTGTGACCCCCTGCTCCTTTTACACAGTCCCAAACCAGGACGTTTGTAGCCACTTCCTGAGCAATCACATCCTCTGCTGTGTAAAACCCTGTCCCCAAAGGCACCGGGAACGAGACCCCAACCCCTTTCCTACCCCCACAGGCCCTGTCTTGGCCTGGCCACCACTGCCACCTCCTGGCTAAATGCCCCCCTGCACTGCTGGACCTGCAGCTCGCTGCAGAGGTTAATTCCTAATCCCCCAAAAGCAATTACAGGGGCAGGTGGATCGCGTCCCTTCCCCAGGCTGGTATTTAGGGTCAAGTTAGGAGCTGTCTGTGGCTCCTTGGTTCCTGCTGCTACTGAATTGTGGTGGGTCCCTTGCTCCTTGCACCCCAATGTGTGGTGGGAACCCACCTGCACCAGGGCTTGGCCTGTCCCACCCAGAGAAGCTCTTCCTTAGTGGGGTTAGAAGAACGAATTCACTTCTGGAGGGCTGGAGATGTGGGGGACAGAGCCCCAGGCCCAAGGGGACGGTGGCATCATTCTCCCACCCTGCACAGACGTGAGGATGGGTTGGAGACTGGAGCCACACGTCCTCTCCTGCCTTCTCCCCTGACTCAGGGTTTAGTGGCATCTCCGTCTCCGTAAAGCACTTGGCATACAGCAGACACGAGCAAATCTGGCAAAGGCTTTAATTCTCGGGAATCATCTGGTCTGACGGCAGGGCTGGTGCAGCAGCCTGCAGATTACTTGGAGAGAGCTCTTACCTCTCGCAGGGCATAAAGGGAAAGTAATAAGCATAAGAGGATTTTGAATACAGCAGCAATTTTTTCCAGCAACACGGGGAAGCGAGGCCATCAGCCTGCCCAGCGTAATCCTAAAAGCTCGCTCTGGTGATGTTTGTGTTACAACGTCCAGAGGAATGACAGCTCGTGGAGGCAAAGCCCAGCCCATGATTGCACAGGGCTCAGCAGAGAGGAAAACCCCATCGATCCTGTCCCAGCCCATGGGGAAGGCCCCTCGAGCAGCTGTCCCTCTCATTTATACCAGATGTCTGCAGCAGAAGCTCCAGGGACCGTCAGCCATCCTCCTCCTCCCAAATGACCCCAAGCAGACACGTCCACCTGTCCCGGGCAGGGCACTCAGCTGGGACTCCAGCCCTGCTCCCAACCCCTCTGGGGCATGCAGATGTCTTTTCTTGTAGGCTCTGGCATCCAGTGGATGGGGTGGGTAGGAACATTTGCTCGCCCTTAGCGACCCGTGCAAGGGCCACCCTTAAACTGGCTTCCTGGGCACGTCTCAAGCCCCAGCTCCATCGTTTGTACAGTTTTCAGCTCAGGTCCCTATGATACAGCTTGACCTGTCACTGCCGTGGTGACAGGAGCATCCTTTGTCATGAGGGTGCTCTCCGAGAGGCATTCTGCCTTGCTCAGCACCTCCGTGGGGTTGTTGGGGGGATGCTCTGGGTGGGACGTGTCCCACATCCCTGTGGGTGTGCTGGCCTGAGCTAGTCACTTCGGTCCTCTATCAACGCAGATTTGGGTGGTGCAGTCCATGGTGGGATTCCTAAAGGAGGGTGTTGAGACCCTGTTTGGAGCTCAAATGTTTCTCCAGACGGAGGAACCCCTGCCCATCCTCAGCTCAGCTTCTTCCTGCTTTGCCGCCTGGCAGGTGAGCACCCGAGAGCTGAGGCGCAAGGATGATGAGATGAGGAATATTCGGATCCATGCCCTCCTCCACGTGGGGGCCGTTATCGCTGTGGACATCTTCTTCCACTTCTTCTACATCCTCACCCTCCCTTCGGACCTGAAGTTCATGAACCGCCTCTCAGACTGGTCCCTGGGTGAGTGGCTGTGCGGGGGTTTAAGAGGCTGAGCACCACACCAGTCCTGTTGCCTTCATGTGGGCCGAAAGGGAGCTCAGCACCCCGGAAAATCAGCAAGGGTTGTAGCCTTGAGCTACCTAAGGGGGCTGTTGGTGGACTGTTCTTGGAGGTGGCACAGAATAAGAACACAATGAGCAAGGTGCACCAAGACAAATTATGAGTGCCTCTAAGGAGCTTTTTTTTTGCGCAGAGCAGTCAAACACTGCAACAGGGGCCCAGATTCCCCCAAAGAGCTGGAGATATCCAACATTTAAATGGACAAGGTCCAGGAAAATCTGATCATTCAAAACTGGCTGTGCTCTCTCAGGGCTGGATTAGGGGCTTCCAGAAGCCAAACTTCTGGGATGGGTAGCGGTAGCACGCCGGCATTCAGCTGACAGCTGGATGGAGGATTTGAGCTGCCTAAATAGAGGTCCAGGGGCAGCAGTTGAGATGCCATAGGGTTTGTGACAGCCACACAGGGCTAGCAGGGACTGAAGCAGCCTGATGTCTCTCCAGATTGGCAGCTGGAGGCGAGGGGGAAATCCTAATGCAGTTCAAATGGCACTAGTATTGATTTAGGGTGTCCTAAGAGACCTGGATAGCCTGATCAAGGATGTGTTGCACTTGTGGCTCTTTAAATCTGTGAGCTGAATCCCACCCAGTTGGGGCATTTTAGCTTCTGTTGCATGGGAATTTGAATTGTTTGGTGTTTTTTTCCTGCAGGGATCATTTCATGGTGTCAGACACCTCTCCAGGACAGAGATTCTGGCCCTAGCTCTGCTGTAGCATCAGTGTTACATCTACAGCCACAAGGAGCTGGGGTGGGATGGGTGTATTTCAGAATAAACATGTCATTAAAACCTGAGAGATCAGGGTTGAGAGCTGTGTTGAGTTTGTCATAGGTTAAACCTTACAGGGAAGGAAAGATCTTGTGGTGGAAGAAATAAGATCTGTATTTCTATCAAAACCAAGAAACACTTTGCTCCCTAATACCCCAAGAAGAAGTCCTATGGTTCAAGCTTCTTAGAAAGCTACTTAATTTCATGAGCTTTGAAGAGCTCTTTGCTCTTTGAGATTTGTTGGTCCCAGACAGCATCAGACTGTCCCCTCAATGGCATGTTTGTTGCAGTAGACTACACAGTCCCACAAGACATGATGTCCCCCAAAGTCCTGAAGATGTCAGGTCCCATGTTCCTCTTCACCTGTTTGACTCCTCTTTTTGCTCCAGCTGGCCTGGCCTACTCCAATTTGGTGTATGACTGGGTGAAAGCTGCCGTTATGTTCGGGGTCACCAACACCATTGCCAGATTGGACCACTTGGACCCTCCCCAGCCCCCCAAATGCATCACCATGCTCTACGTCTTTGCAGAAACGTGAGTACCCTGTGGGCATCGCTGAAGAGAGGCGGTGTGTCTGACCTGAACAAAATGTGTGTGGGAATGAGGAGGTCTGAGCTGTGCTTCTGAGCAGCTGGCCTTTTCTTGGCCGGTCTATTCTGAACCTATATACTAGACCAAGGAAATATTCTTGGGCAGGGAGCAATGGGTGAGGAGGGAGGTGAGCGGGACCAACGTAGCAGGACCTGTGCAAGGAAGGAACATGGAAAGTGGCTGTGAATGAGTTTTGAGGTGGGCTTTGCTGTGGGACCAGGCACCTTCTCTGGATGACTGCTGGATGGAAAGGTGTCTTTACCCCTTGTGTTTTAACAAGCTTTTAAACATCTCTATTTTAGGCATTTTGACAGAGGGATTAATGACTGGCTATGCAAGTAAGTGTCTAATCCCTGTCTCTGGTTTTGGGTCTTGTCTTTCATCATGCAGCAATGAAACATTAAATACTGCTCATGCCAAAGCTGAGGTGTCTTCTCTTCTGGGTGAATTGCACTAAGGAATGGAGTCAGATTTGCTCTCTTTATCCCAAAGACCATTGAATTAATCAAAACAAAGTGCAACAGCCCACCCATAGTTAGGAATAAGAGAGTTCCCTCCAAGAAAAACCTCTCAGTCTGATGGGTTTAGTGTTGTCTCAGAGGAAGAGGCAGGTTCATATTTCACCGGGACGAAAGGGGAATTGAGCTTATCCAGGTTTTGCATATCCTGCATAAGAAGGGTGGCCTCATCTCCATGTACCTCAGCTCTTCAACTCTATTCAAACACCAGGACAAACCAGCAAACCTGTGCTGAAATGCTGCACTGTGCTGAAATGCTGCGTCCCAGCAAGTCTGAGACACGGATCCCCACATTTTATCAAATTTTACCTGCAGGAGTTGGGAAAGGGTGGTATTTTCTCCTTAAGGAGCTATAGTTTTGTGAGGAACGTGAGCCATGAGTAGCTGGACTGCAGTAAAATCAGTTTTTTTGCTAGAATGCCTCATCCAAAATGTCCTTCCTTTCTCACTGGAGCACGTTAGACTGTGAGGAGCTTATGGTGGGCAAACATGGGAGAAGGGATTCTCTTTAACTACATGGAGAACCAAGCACTTTCGTTGGCCATTAGGTACGTGTATGACCACATTGGAGAGAACCACGACAACATCATCAAGGAGCTCATCGCCACCATTGCCACATTCGCCGTCACCACCCTGTGGTTGGGACCCTGTGAGATCGTTTACATCTGGTCTGTCTTCAACTGTTTTGGCCTCAACTTTGAGCTCTGGGTGCAGAAGTTCTTCCAGTGGGAGCCCTTTGCCAAGCTTGAGGTGAGGAGCTGGGCTACAAGCAGGTACTCCTACAGATATTAACCTTGTGATCAGGTACCCAGCTGTGCAAGGGAACAACAGTCCTGATGCTCTTTACCCCTTCAGTTTATGCATGGTGCCACCCACCTAGAGCAAATCCCCACCAGTCCCTCTTCTGCTTCATGGGAAATTTAGGCTGAGTGTGGAGCTTTCAAAGAGGAAAAAAAAAAAAGTCCAAGAGAACCAGGGCTGCAGCCCTGACAAGGCGCTGAAATAGTGCAGATGGATTCAAAATCTGAGGTGTGTCCACAGGGAAATGTTTATACATTTCCATATGGAAATCATTTGTTCTTCTTGTTCTGCAAAACATTTTGGCATTCTGGGTGCTTTTGATCTGACTTCTGATAAAAGTAAATGTTTAGGTATTGGAATGAATTATTTTCCAACCACTCCAAAGCCTAGTGCCCCATTTTTGTTAGGGATCAAGGTGCCTCAGAGACGTATTTGGTGAAAAGTCCATTATGGAAACAATTCTGTTGTTTATTTGCTCTGCCCAACCCAAAGTCTGGAGGTCCTAAACTGGTTAAGTAAAGACCCCATTTGACTCAAAACTTCACAGAGCAAGCCTCCTGTTTGCTCTCCTCATTGAACTTCTAATCAGATTATAGCGCTCGCAGGCAGTGAAATCTCCTTCCCTGCGGCACCACAGCTCTCAGCACTAAGTGGCCTGGGGATTCATCACGCTCTTTGAAGATTGCTATAAACCACTTCCCTGCTCCACTCCGAGCAACTGCTCCTGAGGATTATGTGCCAGTGACAATTTCACTCTGCTGCTGTCACTGGTTTTCAGCTTTTTTTTTTTTTTTTTGCCTTTTTTTTCCTTTAATTCCTAAGAAACAATTTCTACCGGGAGCTGGGAGTGATTTGAACATCGAGCTAATAATAATCCTGGCGAACAACAGCGTTCATCTGCCTTGCAGAAAGGCTTACCCAGGGCAAAAAATGAAGAAAGGAGTAGCCAGGCATTACAATTTGCATGAAGCCATGTATAACATCTTGCCCCTTTTGAGGACAGAGGGCCTCAAAATGCTGATCCAGAGTGACAAATGCTTCCGAGTCCAGCAGCAGAACAGAAGTTTACCTTCTCTTTCTGTTCCTTCAATCCCACAGATGCTAAGGCTGCTCTAATTTTTGCCTATCCCTCTGAGATCCTGGATGGAGTTGCCCTGAAGTTGGACCAACAACCCTTCCTTACAGCCCCATTTCCCCTCATTCTCTGCTCCTCTCCCCTGTTTAGGCCAAGATGTCAGAAGCCATGTCTCGGCGGATTAGGGCGGCTTTTGGGGCGGTGAATTTCTGGGCCATCGTCCTCTACAACATCCTGGCCCTCAACAGCCTGGAGTTCGCACAGCTGGTCACCAAGAGGCTGCTCCTGACAGGTGAGGTGCCACTGGCCTTCCCCATCAAGGGACCCTTGTCTTGGTGGGGGGACACTGGGAGGGGAGCTAAAGTCTGGAGCTTCCAAGTCCTCTTGCCTCCAAAGTGGTATGGCCACTGACTCATTATGTCTGCTCACAACCTTCATAATTGTTGTGAAAAATGTACAAGAAATGGGTTTCTGAGCTCCCACCTTCCCATGAGCTCTCTGGGGTACGAGCTGCCTCCTAGGTGTGTTTGTGCATCTTCTCACACAGCCTGAGGCTGTGATTTTGACCCCTTGCAGCAATGCAGAGCTTGCAGTCAGGGACCTGTCCAAGGTAGGCTGAGGGGTTGTGAAATTATCCCTTTGCTGAAGAAAGGGCTTTACTTCTCCTGCTTCATCTCCCTTTGTTTTAGTCCTCACCTTCAGCTTGATGCAGAGGTACAAATCCTTACGCTAGGCTCCTTCTGAACAGAATTATCTGGACATTTCTTGCCAGTAGATGCTGGCACTATTTTGAAGTCTTCTCAAGCAACTCATCGTATAAATAGCCACCTGGAATCCATGTCCTCCTCCCTCTCAGGGACAGGGCTGGCGTAGGAAATGGATAATGTGACGCTCTGGGCTTGCTGTGCCAGGAGTGACTGCCCGCTGAGCTAGCTGGCTTTTGCTGGTCGCATTATTCATTTCAGAGGTCCTGTTTTAGCAGGTACAAAGCCTGTGTCTCCCCTCTGCTGTGGATACCGGACTCATTACAAATGCCCTCAGGCCCTGAGAGTGGAAGGAGAGCTCCCAGCTCTTAGTCACTGATCCAGGTGACAAAAACCCTGAGCACACAATGTGTCCACGTTAGGTATGAGACAAGGCTGGGGTTGTTCCTCAGTGTCAGCAGGCCCTAAAGCTTCCAGCAGGTCACAGTGCTGGACAAGGACGGGTGTGGGCAGGTTGAATGGGCACAAAGCCAGCCACCGAGTCTGAACTTGAGGGGTAGAAGCATGGTTGGGGGTCAGGGGATGCTCAAAGAAAAGCTCCAGCGTGTTCCCACAATATTAACCGTGGTCTAGGGTGTCTTTGTGGGTTCAGGCACTTCTTCATCTAAAATCTGCCCCTGAGGATTGCTGTCCTCTCTCAGTGAAGCTGTAGGGCTGGGTCCATAAAGGAAAATGATGCTGGCCATGAGCCTGTGGGACCTCCCAAACCCACCTGAGAGGCAGAGGTGCTGGAGAAAACCCGGCCCCGCTAGGCAAGCAGCCTCACCGAGTTGACTGTGTCTCCCTCCACCTTCCAGGTTTCCCTGTCAGCACCTTGTCCATCTGGTTCATCACCTACTGCGGAGTGCAGCTCATCAAAGAGCGTGAACGCATCCTGGCCATTGAGGAGGAGAAGTGTGACAAAGCCAAGGCAGAGTAGAGAGGACACTGGTGGGCTTGTCCCAGAGCAACTCCCCTCTGACTACCGCTGCCAGGCCAGCCCCGGGCGGGGGCTCTCCAAGCACTCCTGGCATTCAGACTGCTGTAGCTCACCCATCTAGAAGTCACCTGGAAGGCACAAGTCACCCTCATGCTGCAGGGAAGATTTTCTGTGACGTAGTGGGCATTTCACAGGTTCCCCATGTGTGGCAGACTGCTGAGGTAGGCTCCCAAGACATATCTTTTAGAACTCATCAATTTTCTGACCCTCTGACGTTATACAAGCCTAGAGATTTCACCCCATGCTTCCCATCACACCTTGACCACCAGCATTCAGCTCTCCCACAGGACCTGTAGCCCATGTCTCCCAGAAGAGGCTATCCAGGTCCTGCAGCTGGAGGTTTTAGGGTGGGCCAGGCACTGCTCTGAGAAGGGGATTAGCTGGTGATGAGCCTGTGCTGAGCAGACCGTGCCAGGTCACTTTCAGTCCAAGCATCACACATTTCTTTCACGTGATAACAAACGGTCATCATGCACTGTGAAGTGTTCAACACCCATGGCTGTTCATTAAGGACTGTGAAATGGCTCAGCACAATATATACCCACCGAGAGGCTAATAAATAGAACAGCCTTTATAGCAAAGGGGAGGACCACGAACTGCACACCGAAGAATAATTATCTTCCTGCCCCTGTCACCGGTGCAGAGTGATGTCTGTTATGATCTAAAATCAGGTCCCTTCACTCCTAAATGTCTTGAGAAATGATTTAATGCCAACCTCAGGTGTAGTTAATGACAGTGCAGGAGGCATACCTGCTTTGTGTACTGATCACCTGTGGAACGGGCATGCCAAAGAAATGCAGCACCCAACTCACAACCGCTCAGTCCCAAGAGCCCGTCTCAGACCCAAAAGGCTCCTCACCGTGGCTGTGAGATCTGTGTGGCCACCATGGCCATCTCTTTGTGATATATGCCCTGGGACTCAAACCAAATACCACTCACATTTTTTTGCATGCCATGGACAAAGGTTTAAGCTCACATTCCTGCCCATGGCTGACGACAAGAGGACTCTGCAGCCTGCTCTTGCTCATCTCCAGCAGCCAGCCCTTCGCTCAAATGACTTTGGTGCACGCAGCCTAAGCCTGTGTGGCTAAAGGAGCACACGCATACGTATAACCGAAAGAGAAAGACGCTGGGCAATGATTTGGGGCTGGGTGGTGGAGGGAAAGTGCCTGATAGCCTCCTAGGAGAAGTAGACTTTGGGACACTGCATAGGGAATGCACTGAATGTGGAACACGGTGCCTTGGGGAAGAGGTGAGTTTGTAACTCAAAATAGTTCCAGCTCTCTTGCACTTTACAGTAGCTTTTAGTGGCCTTATGTCTGAATTATGTCAGCGTTTGATGAGCACAAGATCTGGACCACTTTGCAACCATGGGTTGAGATGCTTGGTGCTGGTGAGTTCTGGCTTCTCTGTGGATGAAACAGGAATGGTTCTTAGCAAGCCTTCAGCTCTGCCAAAGTAATTTATGAAGTCCTCGATTAATGTAATTTATTTATGTAGTAAATAATTGTTGGACATTTACGGTGCCTGCCACTCATCAATGGTGTGTTGCTGTGATGCCAGTGAAACCCTGGGCAATGCGCTACCGTCAGAGCTGGGAGACACATCACACATTCTGACACATCAGACATTGCTGATATTGATAGACGCCCACCTTGATGGCATCACTAAATTGGAGCAAGTGATGCTTGGCTGTAGCTGCATATGTATTTTGAATCTATTTCCATGTTGGTAAAATATCACTAGTCTACTGCTGTAAAACCAGCATCTGTGTAGCTTTTGGGGCAGAAGCCTTTTCTTTTTGGGAGCCTGGTCCAAAATGCTGGAGGTACAGGGAGGTATTGTGCTTGTTGGCATCCTCTAGTCATGTCCCTTCTGTTGCCAGGCACATCCTTTTGAAACAGAGGTCTACTGCTGGATGTTTAGATGTTTCTTAGCCTCATCGTCATCTCACATTTACTCTGTACCACCAAAACAGCTAATGACATGATGTGCCTTCTCCCAGGGTAAAGTTCAGTTCTCTTCTGTATGGGTGTAAGACCAGCTTCCTTCATGGTGACGCATTAGACACAGATGAAGCCACCCTGAGCTGCAGAGACTAAGGGCTCTGTCTCTGTGGGTGTCCCTGGCTGCACGGGAGGAGAAGGAGAGTCACCCAGCTCCTGGTGCTGGAATGACTCACATGGCAAAGCTCAGTGACTCTGCACTGCTCTCCTGACTTGGATAATCTGGGGGAGAAAATAACCCATTCACTAAGGATCTAAATTTACCCAGCAGCTGCATCTAATGGAGCTGTCAGGAGGAGCTAATCTTAGACACCGAGCAAGCAATCTGTTAGAGAAACAGTACATGGGAGAACTTGGGTTTTGTCTCTCTTTGCCTGAAGGTATCCCCTTGGTTATCACTGTCATTAGAAGTTCAGGGAACCTTGTGGGCCAGAAGCACCAAAGTGGTGCTATCACAGCCATGTCTCACTGCTCAGCCTCGTGCAGAGTCCCCCAGCCTCAGCATAGGCCTCTGTGGAATGGGTTTTATCAACTGCCCGTCTCCCTCCTGGCAAGTATCTCATCTGATCTCATTATTACTTGACTGAGATAGCAAAACTCACCTAGAAGCCAAAAAAAGCAATTTTTTTTTGCAACTTCAAATCCAAATTCATAGTCCTACACTAGACACCTTCATGTTATGCCCAACGTGGCTGTAAGTCCTGTGTTCAACTTTCTTGTTCTAAAATTTTGTATGGGAGGGAGTGATCCTGCTTGGATGGGGAATCGATCCCCTTAGGATGCTTTTCATTCATTCTCACTCACTCCCATCCCTGAGTGTGGGACTATTGTCCACTTGGAGACAACTGACTTTGTCCATTGGTCACTGGGTATCATTTGCTGTAGTCCCCTTAGACCGGGGTCAGTCTGCTGAAAGCTATCTCAGAGCAGCCCACCTCCATTCAGGGCTGTGTTGCCTATTCTACAGCAGTCAGCACTGTTGGGAGGGTTCCTGGGTTGCTGAGAGTCGAGTCACATATTTGTGTGCACAGAGATAGCCAAATTGTACAACAACAATCACTGCTTTCTCTAATTACATCTATATCACCGAATCACAGAACTGTAGGGGTTGGAAGGAACCTCGAAAGATCATCGGGTCCAACCCCCCTGCCAAAGTAAGTTCCTCAGAGCAGGCTGCCCAGGTAGGCATCCAGATGGGCCTTGAATATCTCCAGAGAAGGAGACTCCAGAACCTCTCTAGGCAGCCTGTTCCAGTGCTCCATCACCCTCACCGTGAAGAAGTTCTTTCCAATGTCGGTGCGGAACTTCTTGTGTTCTATCTTGTGGCCATTGCCCCTTGTCCTATCCCACAAACCACTGAGAAGAGGTTAGCTACATCCTTCTGTCTCCCACCCCTCAGATATTTGTACACATTGATAAGATCCCCTCTCAGTCTTGCCATCTCATCTGCTCTTAAACCCTCTGAACTTTGCCGGTACTTGCTTGGAGACCAGCTTACCTTCATGGTGACACATTTGACCCAGCAAATAGAAACTGGATGGGAAAAGCCTACCATGATCAAAGCCTCCATAAAAGATTAATATTTACAGGGGTGTCAATTGCCTCATTTTCCACTGCTATCATGAGAGAGAGAAATGTCTTCCACACCAATCAATAAGATGTGGTCCTGACTCACCAGTGTGGCGAGACCCAGCCCCAGACCTCCCCAGTTCTGTCGAATTCCCTGCACATAAACACAGATTAAAAAATGGCAATGACAAACCAGCATAAACAAATGAAAAAACAGGACTGGGGGAAGAGTGTGCACACAACTGAGAAAAACATTTCATGCTTGAGATCCAGCCTAGAAACATGTAACCTAAAATATGAGATGAAAGTTAATCTGAACTCCAAATGCTCTGTGGTGGAGAGGACCTGAAGGCTGTGGATCGGAGCTGCACAAAGCACTGCTGGCTCTTCACTCCCTGCCCCAGGAGACTTCAGGAGAGCTGTACGTCAGCTCCAAGAGCAACCCTGGGTCTCCCCATTAGCAACGTGTGAGCATCCCCATGGCATAGAGCTGCTCAGAGGGTTGGGAGTCCACCAGATCAACCCTCTGTCCCACCAGGCTGGGGCAGAAACTTGTCTGGGGAGAAATTTTCCTTATCGGAGATGAATGTGCTTGTGTTCAGGAGCCAAGGAGGCTTACAGACCCTCTGGGGTCTGGGTTAACACAGAGGGCACAGTCTGCATGTCCAGCCTGGGCCATATATGCAACAATAAGTGTGTCCAAAGGAGGGTAACAAAACTATTGGGGAAGACGTGTGAGGAGTGGTTGAGGCCCTTGGTTTGTTCAGCCCAGAGCAGAGCAGGCTGAGGGGAGGCCTCATGGCAGCCTGCAGCTCCCTCACGAGGGGAGCGAAGGGGCAGGCGCTGAGCTCTGCTCTCTGGGGACAGCGACAGGACCCGAGGGAACGGCATGGAGCTGGGGTTAGGAGGCTTTAGGAACAGTTAAGGATGACTAGTATGGATTCATGATTTAAGTGAAAGGGGAAAGAGATGGACAACGCTGGAGCCCTCTCATCACAGGCAACATCCAATGTTGGTACAGGAAATCAGGTCCCAGGGTGCCTGCCTGCTTCTCCCTGTGGTTGTAGGGAGCTTAAACAACACCCCCCAGACAGAGAGACAAAGCCAGGTGGAATAACATGGTGTCTCTGAGGCCCTTCAATCCTAATGGCACATCTGGGTCATCTTCCAGGCTCTAGAATGGGCTGGTTTCATTTCAGAGCAAAACGAAGCCTGGTAAATCCCATCCCTGACATGTGGGCTTGGATGTGTTTAGAAATAGAGCCGCTCCCCACTTGGGCTGGGGGGTCTGAGTCCGGTTTCCCTGACAAAGCAGGGCATGGTGGTGAAAGCAACCCAAATGCAGCTGCTCGTTTGTCCTGAGGTGGCTGTCCCTGCAGGGTTTTCCATCTTGCTGAAGGGCGGAAAGCTCTAGTCACTGCTGCTCTGGAGAAGTCTGCCCCAGGGTGAAATCTGGAAGGGTGAAAAAGTCCATCAACTGTCAATATGAACCCCAAACAACACCTCTCAGCCCCTGTTTGCCTGGAAAAAGCACTGATTTCCATCAATCCATCAGTCTCTAAAGTGAGAGATTTACTTGTGGAGGTGGAGCAATGCCTTCCTGCTCTCCAATGAGCTGTCGCTCACAGAGGGACTGAGCCCATTGCTCATCACCTACCACTTCCCAGGGTGGGATATTCACCTGCACCAGTGCCAATCCCCATTTCCAATCACCTGCACAGTCCAAGACCATATATGAGTTCATACTTACTACAGGAGCTACGATTTCAGGTAGGTCCCATTGCATTTAGAGGTGTCACCTTATGATGAGAAGTGAGGGGAGACAGCACTCTGGAAGAACTGGGGTTGCTTCCCCAAGCCTTGGAGCTCTGCAGAGCCACAGAATATGATGGGGACCCCGCAGCAGGTTTGGGATCAAGGAGGTGCTCTTTTCCTGGGTGGACCACAAACCTTAAAGAAGTCACAGGATCATCTGGGATCCGCTCTGGGGAGAGCTGGGCTGTAGCTGGCTCAGCAGCAGCACCTCGTGATGTGAGGAATGTGGAAGCAAACCTCAGATGACAGCACATGCTGAGAGCACAGTGAAAAGGAAAACAAGTGAGGGTTCAAGGGAGATTAAAGACAGAGGAGGAAAATCCCAAACAATAGCACAATCACACTGCATTATGCTTGGAAAAATGAAAAAAAAAAAAAAATACAGAAGGAAGGGAGGGGGGGGGATGGGGTTGTCCAGTTCCTGACATCTGTGAGCAAAGGAACATTTCTGAGGTATGACCCCGCTCAAAGATCAATGCTCATCCTTTGATCCTGTCACAGATGAGCAGCCCAGACGAGTTTATGATCTGAGCTCTGAAAACAGCATGTGATTACTCCTCTGCTATATTGGTCCTGCCTGGGATGCTGCTGGAACCTCACCAGTACTAGAGGACTTCGTACCAGTATCACTCCCTCTTCCCCTTTACGTAGATAACCGTCATGGCACAAAGCACTTTTATAAGCACATCCATTCCAGAGCAAGTGGTTATGTGGCTTTAAATACACCGAGAAGAGTGGCTAACATCCTTGCATAGATTTAATTAGTTTGTTAATTAAATCTGTGCCATCTCTGGGTGTCAGAGAGCCCAGAGGGTCCATAATAATGGAGATAAAATAAAAGACTAATGTAGAAGTTTCAGTGAAGGTATAAACACTTATAGTTACTCTGCTCACCTATGCCTACCAAAAATTAATTTGCTTCCTTGTGAGCTCTGTGGGAAGAGCTGGACCTGGACCAGCCACTTGAGGCCCCACAAGGCTTCCTTGACATCCAAGGACATGCAAGCAGGACACAGGACCTGATGGAGTCCTCAGCTTTCCTGGAGCATCAACTGAGGGCCAGGCAGGCTCTAGGCCTCAGCATGGGGATGTTGAATCTCAGTAGACATTATTAGGAGACCCCCCAACTTGCAAGGAGATACCTGGGTTTAGATGTCTTGATCTGTGAGTCAAAGCCCACCTAGGGGTCTCTCTATATATAAAATATAGAGACCCCCAATTTGAGGTCTCTATATTTTAGATCTGCCTCAGACATTCTCTCCACCACCAAAATGTGGAAGAGGTGGATTTATTAGTGATAAGGTGTCCAGAGACTGTGCTGCTGGGGCCTACACACATATTGCAGACAACACAGGGACATCCCTCCCCCAGACTCCTGGAATTTCCTCCTTTGGTGAGACTTTTTTTAGTAACTTCCCAAATAGGCCTCATACCCCATACACAGGTGTAAAAAAAATAACTCACCTTCATTCCCCACCCCCTTCCAGCCTCGAAAAGAGACTCCAGAGGAGAATAAAGGACAAACCTATGCAGAAAAGCAGCCCTGGGGATGAGCTGTTTGGCCTCATGGGTGCCACAAAGCCTACACGAGATGCTCCCTTCTTGCATCTTTCCAGCGTTGACTTCACTGTCTATTCTTAGCACAGCAAAAGGTTTCGGAGTGGTCATTTAGTGGTGTTAGGAGAAGGTCCCAGCCCTGCCGTTCATGACCCACAAGGCAGATTAGGGGGGTTGATTCATCTGGAGGATGTTTCCCCAAGCGTGGCGGCCGTGCTGTGGGGTCGCATGCATCTTCCGTCATGGGACTGCGGCAGAAGCTCGCGTTCCTCCCACAGTGACACATGGGCTGCCAGGCTGCTCCTGAAGCATCGGGGCTGGAAGTACAGCTGTTCCCCCCCGGCCCCTCCCTTCCCCCTTGTCCAATGTGTCATATTAGAGGGTGATCGGCTTACACATGCTCCAATATGGATTCCTAAGCTTTGTAGCGCTGTGGCTATATATAAAGCACTGCACTGGAAGCTGAAGTACACAGACAGCTGCGATAGCAGCGAGCCTTTCACATTCCCGGTGTGCTGACAGGCTGGAAGCAAGAGAGACCTGTGAGCCCTGCTTTGAGTAAGTCTCTTTACCAGGGGCACACAAACAGATATATTCATAAATACATAGTTAGGTTTGGTGAAAGGTTCGGGGAAAAAAAAAAAGAGCTTTTACTCTGCACTATGGGTTTGCCATTTGATCAAGTGGAAGAACTGCGTCTCTACCAGCAAACTCTCCTCCAGGATGGACTCAAGGACATGTTGGACCACAATAAGTTTCTGGACTGTGTCTTAAAAGTCAAGGGGAAGGAGTTTCCCTGCCATCGGCTGGTGCTGGCAGCTTGCAGCCCATATTTCCGGGCAATGTTCCTCTCAGACATGGAAGAGAGCAAGAAGAAGGAGGTCAGCTTGGAAGATGTTGATCCAGATGTCATGGGCAAGATCCTCCATTATATCTACACCTCTGAGCTGGAGATCACAGAGCAGAATGTGCAGGACATCTTCTCCGTGGCCAACATGTTCCAGATCCCCTCTATCTTCACCGTCTGTGTGTCCTTCCTGCAGAAGAGGCTTTGCCTCAGCAACTGCTTGGCCATCTTCAGGCTGGGCTTGATGCTGGATTGTGCCCGGCTGGCCGTGGCAGCTCGGGATTTCATCTGCGATCGCTTTGCGCTGGTCTCCCGTGATGAGGAGTTCTACCAGCTCTCACCCGATGAGCTCATTGCCATCATCTCCAGTGACTCCCTCAACATCGAGAAAGAGGAGACTGTCTTTGAAGTGGTGATGAAGTGGGTGGGGACCAAGGACCGTGAGAGCCGGCAGAAGGCCCTGCCGGTCATCTTTGAAAGCATCCGCTTCCGCCTCATATCCAAGGACTACATCAAGGACCACGTGGAGAAGCATGCCATGGTGAAGTCCAGCCCAGAGCTGCTTAAGAAACTGCAGATGGTGAAGGATGCCCAGCAAGGCAAATTCACTGTGGTGAAGAAGAAGAAAGTGAAGAAAAGCAGTGAAAAGCAAGCAAAAGACAACGTTGTCAATGGAGCAGTAGAGGAAGAAGAAGATGCAGAGGAGGATGCCCTTCCAGGGATCCTAAACGACACGATGCGCTTTGGTATGTTCCTCCAGGACCTCATTTTCATGGTCAGTGACAGTGGAGCAGTGGCCTATGACCCCACTGCCAACGAGTGCTATTTTGCCTCCCTGTCTGCTCAAATCCCAAAGAACCACGTCAGTCTGGTGACCAAAGAGAATCAGATCTTCATTGTCGGAGGACTGTACTTCAACGAGGACAGCAAAGAGGATCCCATGAGCTCCTACTTTCTTCAGGTACCAGCTTTATTTCTTTGTTGTTTCTTTGACCACTTAAGAGCATCACCAGATGCCAGTAATATCCATTGTCATGTGATGCTAAACTAAACTGAAGGTTATAAATGAAGGTGAGACATCTAAGTTGCTTCACTAGAGATTCTTATCGTTATATTTTTAGTGGAGATCTCGCTGACAGGGGGTTTCTGGTCATTGAGGATGGAGGCTTGAATGGGAATGTAGGAATAAGCCTTCCTGATCCAAATCCTGAACAGGGCATCACTTTGAACAATGCATTTGGTCCAGCCCTGCTGCCAGAGGGCACACTAAGTGGAAGGTTAGCTGGATTCAGCTTTGCATCCTTCATGCTTCTGGGTATAAACCCCTAGCAAAACACGGGAGAGACTGTCAGGTGCCAGCACATGGAACAGGAGCAGCTACAGCCACGAAGCAAACACTCCAAGGATGTAGGGTACATCCCTACCTACCTGTATCTCTCCCTTTTCAAATGCTCCTCTTGTCCCTGGGTATGTTATAGTTGGGTATGTTATAGTTTCAGCTCAGTCTGCCTTGGCTGTTTCCATTCTGTGCAGAGGAAGGCACGGTGCAATGCCTCTTTGGGATCTCCCACGAGACAAGTGGCTGCTCTAACTGAGCAAGAACCAAAGCTGCAATCAGACTCAGCTGGGAGCAGTCTGAGCCTCAGGCTGGGCTGTAAGCCATGAGCACCTTCCCCTCAGGGAGCTAACACAAGATGCATACCCTTCCTGCTGACCCTGTAAGAATCCAGTAAATCCTATATCCTTCCCCTACACCCAGAAATCCTTTTGTACTTCTCCCATGGCTCACATCTGTTTTCGGAGGAAGCAATAAAGCATTGAAAGGATAAAGCAAGGGGAGGTCCCACGCTGAGACACACAATTTGGTCCTTTCCCTGCCTCATTGCAGGGGTAGGGCTGTGCACCCACACCATGTGTCCTCACCTGGAAAGGGGCAGTGCTTGGAGCCTATGCAGCCTGTGAAATGAGGAGTCAGTGGGAAGAAACCACAAAAGTGGCCCAGGAAAGTAGGATGGAGGGGAAAGGCAGTGGGAGTGCTGAGGGAAAAGGCCCTTTGTGCTGAGCAGGAGCTTTGACCACAGCAGATGTGGGCAGCTCCATCGCTTAGCAGCACAAAACAAGCTATGACTAAAGATCAATACTCCACCTGTTTTGTTGCTGGTCAAGCAAGGTGATTCCTTGAGAAGCAGGGAAGGTCCACCATGGCCTGGGCTGTATTACCATGACTGCGGCAAGCAGGACAAGGAAAGTGTTTTTTTCCTTTAATCAGGCACTTGTGAGCCCACATCTGGGTGCTGAGTCCAAGCAGGTGCTCCCCAGTACAAGGAGGACATTGAGGTACTCGTGTGGGTCCAGCGGAGGTCACCAAGATGGTTAGGGCTGGAGAAGAGAAGGATCTGGGTCTTTTCAGCCAGGAGAAGAGGAGGGGAAGATCTCATTGATGTCTGCAGCTCCCTAATGGGGCACCTCGTGGTCATTTTTAACTGCTTTGCCCCCCAAAGGGGACAGAGGTGCCTTCATAGCCTGTTGTGACACTCCTACATGGGAAGAGCAGACACGTCCCAGGGCTAGGAGGTGCTGTCAGTCCGTGGAGGTGTGATTTGTTTCCATCAGCGCCCTTACGTAGGTCACAGTTCCTATAGGAATACAATGTTCTTCTGAGCCTTTTTCAGCTGAAACTTCACACAGATGTAGGCAGGCAGCTGTATGACAAGCCCTTGAACCACGGTGTCAGTGCAGCAGCATCTGACACCTTCTAACTCTGTTTCTATCCTCTCTGTTTTTGTGTTCCTCCTGCTGAAGCTGTGGGAGTTAGGTCAGGGATAGTTTAGACTTAAGGACAAGCACTAATGTATATAAACACTGATAAATCCCAGAGGCCTTGCACATCTTGGCAGGAAGAAAATGATTCCGTTGACATTCCAGATGGAAAAGGGTATCCTTTATTTGTCACTTCTAAGATTTATGCCTTGAAAACAATGCCGAAGCCATCGAGAAGCAGGAACTCTCCTGGTGACCGGGCTGCTTGGGTCTGTGCTATAAATAACAAAAATGCAAGCCACAGCTTACAAAGAGACAACAGCCACAGGCCCCCAGCTGAGGCTGAGTTTTGGAGGCAGCCCAGCAAGCTGGAGCTCCTTGGCCCGAGCCCCCAGTAAACGGCGCTTCTGGCAGTGCTCCAGCCCAGCTTCCTTGTGTAGAATCTCCCCAGATGGGCTGCTAGAGGTCACCCCAGGCTTAACACACGATGTCCCCCTTCTGCTGCCTAGATGTGTTAAAAATATTGCCCCAGTTTGCAGGTCCCACCGTGTCCAAACGCCCCCAGCCCCGTGCTGTCTCATATCTTTCACATCTTTTTTTCCTGGTGGGAAGTGAGGTAATGCCTTGGTCCATAGATGTCCAAGGACTTTGCCATCTGATCTACTGGCATTGTATGGATTAATCTCCGTGTCTGTTGGGTGGGACGGACACACCGTGGTCAGCATCAAGAGTTCTGGTCTTTGCAGCACCATCTCAGCTTCATCAGGTCGTGTAGATGTTGGGTAGGTAGGTATTGTGTAAATACTGTTTGTGCTAATAGACACACACACGTTTCATCTCTCACACCAAGGTGGTAGAGGACATCAGTATCTTGAGAAGCAGAGGAGGAACACAGTAACTGAGATTTGCCAAAAAGAGGGAGAGTTGGTGGGAGGAGAAGGCCTTTTACTCTTCGCTTGCTCAAGAGAGTGTCCCGTGTAGCCAGCATTGCTGACACCACACTCTTACCTGGCAGAGACACAAAATACAAGATGAAACACTGCAGCATGTGCTATTTCTGGAGAGGTTCAGGCAAAAATCTCTAAGATTGAAGTGTTTCAGCTCCTCAGGTCCCAGGAACTATTTTTTCATAGGTCCAACATGAGACTCTCCTATCCATGGACAACCAAAGCTTGTTCCAAGCGAAGGCTTTGGTGTACAGAGCAGAAAACATTCCTGCCCATGCATCTCCTCTCTTACACCTTGTCATAAAACATGTCTGGTGATATGTGACTTGGATTTGCACTGGGATTCCCCATTCTGCACCAGATGCAGCAGCAGGGGCAAAGCACGGGCAGAAGGTGCCTGCTGGGGGTGATGAGCAGCACATGGGAACAGCCCTGCTCTTAGCCTCTGGCTCTTCATTAAGCAAAAATCAGGAGAGCACACACTAACAAGCATGTGTTTCCTTTCAGTATGACCATCTGGACGCAGACTGGCTGGGCATGCCCCCCCTGCCCTCTCCTCGCTGCCTCTTTGGCCTGGGAGAGGCAGAAAACTCCATTTTTGTGGTCGGAGGGAAAGAACTAAAGGAAGGAGAGAAGACCCTGGATTCAGTCCTGTGCTACGACCGGCTGTAAGTGTCCACGTGTGAGCGAGGGGCAGGAGGTGGCTGGCAGGAGAAGGTGAGGCAGCTGCCATGCAAAATGACTCCGGTTCTCCAGGGACCGTGTTTAGAGACAGGTCTTGAACTCTGCACCTAGATGCTGGGACCACTGGGAGCGATTTGAGATGAATATTGGGCTCCGAGCTGTCCCTTACCAGCTGCTTCTTTTATTGTAATTGAATCTCCCAGGGTGGGAGCCATAACTGCGATATTAAATTATCAAGGACTGAACTTAGCAGGTGCTCACGTGGGACCTGCATGGAGGAGCAAGGGGAGTTTTTCCTTCTGCTCTTGCCCATTGGTTCGAGTTTTGGTGACCTTCGCTGTGGTCTCACGGGGAGTGGTTTTGTACAGGAAAGCTTGTTTTGAAACTATTCAGATGTGGCACTGAATGGCCCACCCTGATTGATATCAGGCTTAATATATGATTATTTTTGCACAATGGGCTCTGAACCATGTTATGTCATGAGCTATATTAAAACTGACCGTCCTGTTCTGCTCACAGGAGGCAGAAATATCCAAAGAGTGCTCCTCTCTGCCCTAAAGTGGCACAGTGGTAGGTGTTAACAAGCCTTTGCTCAGCTTATATTTAGATGTCTGTGCTCCAAAATCTGTTTTATAGGCAGAGATTTGAAACCAGTTTCATTTCCAAAGAGTAGAGTATTTATTGCCCCTCTGGGACATATCGCATGTTCCCCTGCTACTTGCTCAGGGGTGGCTTAAATATTGGCTGGAGGCTGGCATAGAGATGATCAACACCTCTCCTATTTCTGGTGTTATTTAGGTAAAAAATTCAATGGTAACAAACCTGGAGAGGACAAATTGCTGCTCTGTGGGAGCAACAATTTCCCCAGAGTGGTTGGGCAATTAGAAAGCACTCAGAGCCCAGGCGTCTCCATTCTTAGGTAAAATGAAGTGCAAGTCTTGTGGTGTACATCCTACATGGTTGAAAATTGAGGATGACTCTAAGCAACATGGACATTAACAGCCACATCTTGAGAAATTGGTCAGCCCTATCTGTGCCTGTATACCTGCCCCCTGAACGTAGCTGTTTAATTGATGATGAGCCTTCCCTTGGGTCCAGATCACCACAAATGCCCCCAAATTTTATTTTTTTCCATTTGGGGATACTGCTACCAAATGTAAACAATGTGGATGTAAAAATAAAGGCCTTAGGTGTGCCAAAGCCCCGCCTGAGGACAGAGCTGGAGGGTCTGCCATGGAAAAGCAGTGGGTATCCAGCAGAGGCACCGCTTTGGGGTTTCCAAATCTTTTAGCTACATCCTCAGCTCAGCTGCCCTGGGGCTAGCTCAGAGGCTCCAGCACAACCCCATGCTCCAAAATGTGGGTGTAACCACCTTGGTGGCTGCTGGCAAACCAAAGCACTTTAAAATCAAAGGTCATGGGAAAAAAAAAAAAAAAAAAAAAAAAAAAAAAAAAAAAAAAGAGAGAGAGAAATTTGCCCTCAGAATATTACACTCATAAGTCTCTTTTGTTTTCATTTTTTACATAATGCTGAAATCCCTGTCTCATCTGTATTTGGCTGGTAATGCTTGTAAAAGAGTAGAGGCCCTAGGAGAAGGCACTGTTTATGCACAAAGCCCAAAAGTAGAGGATGCTGCAGAAAAGGATGATCATTAGCATAAGCTTCTGGCATGTTTTATGTTTTATCTTCCTTTTTTTTTTTTTTTTTTTTAGGACGACAAAATTTACTGGTTCAGCATTATCTCATTGGAAGACTCATTTTTTTAAGATACTTTGTTTTCCATTAGTCAGGATCTGCGCTCACCTCCAGGTCTGGAAAGCGCCCTGTGCTCTGGGCCTCACCCAGCAAGCTACAAATCCTCTTGCCTCCCATCTTTCCCTGATCCAGGTCCTTCAAGTGGGGTGAAGCCGATTCCCTCCCCTACGCGGTCTACGGCCACGCAGTGGTGTCGCACAAGGACCTCGTCTACGTCATTGGCGGCAAAGGAAGTGACAAGTAAGTCAAAAACCGAGAGAAACCAAGGAGTTAGCCCCCAAACTAGAGGGAGTGGAGAGGATGAGTTGGTATCTCCTGCAGTGCAAAGCAGGCCCTAGGCAGGCAAGTGAGTGATTTTCCTCTCTCTGCTTCTTCTCTAGGAAGTGCCTGAAGAAGATGTGTGTCT
Organism: Nettapus auritus; assembly: GCA_011076525.1. Classification (NCBI taxonomy): domain Eukaryota; kingdom Metazoa; phylum Chordata; class Aves; order Anseriformes; family Anatidae; genus Nettapus; species Nettapus auritus. Next base: position 2,993,988 of record CM021766.1, read on the forward strand.
ACAACCCCAACAAGTTCGAGTGGAAGGAGCTGGCTCCCATGAAGACTGCCCGCTCCCTGTTCGGAGCCACGGTGCACAAAGACAAAATCTACGTGGCGGCTGGTGTGACCGACTCCGGCTTGACCAACTCGGTGGAAGTATACGACATTGCCACCAATAAGTATGTACCTGACTGAGCACACCTTCAGGGCCTAGTTACCAGCTGTAAGTGTACACTGAGCAGCTTCCAACCCTTCAGGAGTCTGTTTGCAACTCCTGTTACCAGTTCCCCCCAGCCCATATTTCTCAGACCACTGGGAATCAATGAGACCACTGTGGTTGGGCTGTGGACCATGCCAGGCTTGCACTTAAAGTGATTTCGCCAATTAGTCAAATCCTTAGGTGCTTTGCAGGGCTGTAGCTTCATCTTGTCATCTTCACCCTATGCAAGAGACATGTTCCCTGGCTTAGGGTGGGCCTTGTGGCTGCATCCAGCCCCTGGAACCTGGTGGTCCACACTGAGTGACCACCACAGCTCAGCTTCTCGCAGAAAAATGAAGTTGAGCTATGATGATGGAAACATCTCTAGCACCAGGCAGTGTATGATCCCATCCCGTGTAAGCCTACAGAAGTTAATCTGCCTCTAGTTAATTCCGTTGCTGATGATAACGCGGGTAGGCAGGGTGCCCTAATGTGTCCCCTCTCTCGACATGGCAGGTGGGACACCTTCACCGAGTTCCCACAGGAGCGCAGCTCCGTCAGCCTGGTGAGCCTGGCTGGGGTGCTCTACCTGCTCGGGGGCTTCGCCACGGTGGAGACGGAGTCAGGAGAGCTGGTGCCAACAGAGCTGAACGACGTTTGGAGGTGATGACCTTCCCTGGGGCTCTCCGTGGTGGCATGGGAGGTGGAGGGACGTTACTCAGCGAAAACCACCGAGGGAACAGATAGTTTCTGTATTCTTGATGCCTTCAGCATGTTGTTGTTGCCCCAGCATGAGGCTGAAGGCTCAGCATGCGAGCTCTGGGTGAGATGTTTGCCCTATGCTGTGCTGGAGGGCACGTTAGGCAACTGAGTGATTTCTCCCAGCCTCGTACAGCAACGTACCACGAAAATTCTGCTCCTTCAGCTTTTTCCTGAACTGACATTTTGTTTGGAGATGGTTCCAGACCTCCCCTTTGGCTCGAAGCCGTGTTTGTGCAATGAGCGCTCTCCCAGGGAAGAGCCAGTGATCAGGATGGAAATGAGATTGTCTTACGTGGGAGCAGAGGAGCGGTCAGAAAACGCTTTCTGACAGCTGCTAATGCGGGGTTAGCTCTTGTCCTTCGGCTCTGTGGCTCTAGAGCACCCTCAGCAGGCATCTCCTGGCCTTCACCAGAGATGTTCTATCTTGACATCAAGCCATTTCCAGTGGAAATGGTGTCTCCTACAAGACCATGAGCTGATATCTGCATGTCCTAGCCTGCTGAACCAAAGCATACCAGGGCTGATAGTCCCTATGGTACCCCCACAGTGACCAAAAAACCTTGGTGGGACACCACATCACACCCTGGGCCTCCCAGCACTACAGAGAGCAGCTGAAGTGGGGGGGAAGATGCTTTCCTCACCACAGCTGTCCCTCTGTCTCTCCCCAGATACGACGAAGAGCAGAAGAAGTGGGAAGGGGTCCTCCGGGAGATCCAGTATGCCTCTGGTGCCACCTTCCTTCCCGTGCGCCTCAACGTTTTGCGGCTAACGAAGATGTAGTGGGGCAGGATTTAATTCTTCCACTGGGGTCTGGGACAAGGAGGGAAGGGGGGAGGTGAGGCCATACTTAGCAGCACAGAGACGTGGCAGGGTTTCTTGAGATACTGTGTAGGACATTGCATCTGTGATTCGTACCATTTTACTTGGTCAAATGGGAAAGGGGGAAACTATCTTGAGGTACTATGGGAATTTAATAACTAAAAGAAGGGCCCTATAACCAGCAAGGAGCTGAGGTAGAGTAACAAACATGGAGCAGTGAGCTACTCCAGGACAAAAAGATTACACTTCTGTTCCACTTTAGTTTTTTTCCAATCTTCTCAACCACCATTGAACCTCCCCAACCAACAGTGGAGGCAGAAGTTGGGTCTGAAGGAACTAAGATGATGTTTTCCCAGACAAAGGGGTCTCTAATATATTTCCTCACCTGAGGTGTGGTGCTAGAGCCCACCTTGGAGAGGAAAAGGAAGAGGCAAAGACTAGTGGTGCAGGTCAGACCTGGGGGGGAATTGGATGAGTTCCCAAGTGATGTAGGTTGTTGGGATGAGACAGTTAAAAGAAAAAAGGCATGTGAGCACAGGCAGCAGAAATTTGTAGGACATTGCAATGGAAAGAAATAAGTTTTGGTTCTTCATCTCCATCCTGACTTTGGACTGAAGAGATGTAAAGAGCTAAAGACTAGAGGAGGGGAAGAATCGTGCTGGGAGTAGGGTAGGGAAAGGAAGAGAGACAGGCAGGGAGGGCTGTGAGCACCCATCTCCATCCTTTTGGGCTCCTCACCTTCAATCACAGATCAGTGTCCTGACCTATGGTTGGACAAGTGCTGTTTTTCAGGGAAAGGTTTTTTTATTTATGCTGTCTTTCATTTTTATTGTTCTGAACATTTTTTTTTTTTTTTAACACTATTCTAATTTGCAAAATTCTTGGAGATCTCAGATTTGTTTGGCTCAAAGAGAGCTTCCTACTGAGAAAAAAATGCATTGTGTTTTTCTTTTTTTTTAAAGTTATCATAATGATGTTTTGATAGAAACATGACTGTACTGGCAGCAGGACAGAGATCTGTTAGAGCAAAAATCTAATGACATCCATGCTGCCTGACCAGTGGTTTATTTAAAAATAAATCTTTAAAATGTTTCAAAAGAAATTCCCTTTGTCTGCATGCTTATAGAGCCGTAACTGAATGTCCTCAGCAACCAAACACAAGGACCAAGCAAACGCTGTGATGAAATCATCCAGCAAACCAGCCTCATGGAGAGCCCTAGCAGAGACCCAGATTTTATTCTTATTTCCTTGCATTTCAGAGCTGAAACTTTAGTGCTCATATCCTTAAAGCTTTTCCCTGTAGATATGAGGACTAGAGGTTTACCTAGGGAAAGGAAGAGGAAAACCAGCTGGATGCTTACGTGCCCTCATGATGCAGTGAACAGGGATGACAATAAAACAGAACAAATACAAATCTTGTAAATGCCCTGAAAGGGGCATGAAAATTATAGTATCAAAAGTCTGGCTGATTTGTCTAGCTCAAATTAAGACTTGGAGAAACTGAAACATGTTTGGAAGTAAAGACAATTTTGCATGGGTAAAGGAACCAGAGCCTTGTCCTGGTTTCAGTTTAAAGATTTTTTTTTTAAAAAAAAGAGCTGCAGGATAAGCTCCTTGGAAGACAATCATGTCAGAAGAACAATGAAACATTTTCAGAAGAAGAATAAATCTGAGGTGACTGGGTGGCAAATGTAGAATAGCTTGTGTTCAAAGTGAAAATGTTCTTCACTTAGAATAAAAACATAAAGTCATATATTGCAGTGGTGGGATAGCACCTCCTGCCTGGGACAGACCCAATACCTCTGCTTTAAACACTCCTTGCTGGCTGCAGAACTGGAAGCTGTAGGTGTTTGGTCCTAAATCGGGGTTTATTCCCATTCACCCACTGCCATGTGGCTCTCAAAAGATGCTTTCCTGGTGGAAACGTGGGCCCTTTGAAGTCAAGGGGAGCACTGCTGTGTCTTGATAAGTTGCTATGGTCAATAACAGCTCGAGAAGTGGTGATTAAACCCGGTCCACATCCTCAGTCCTCTCACCTTGCAGCTGTCTGCTGGGTATATGGCTAACAGGAGCTGAGCGCTCATGTGTGGTTCACAGCCACTACAAAGCTCTGGGAGACACCACCGCTGGCACAGGGCAGGAGAAGATAAAAGGAAAAAAGGCAGTTTTGTAAAAGAAGAGCCTGAAATATCCCATTGCTTGAGCAACAAGGGCCAACTCTCAGTCTGCAAGGCAGAGCTGGCCCAAGGAAGGCAGAAGATTTGCACATCGCCAAGCAAAAGTCTGGCCAGGAGATGTTCACCATCTCCTCGCCAAGAAGCTGCTTCAGTCCAAAGGCAATTGTAAGGAAAAAACGCCAGCATGAACACCCAGGGAGGCATCACTCCTTGCTGCTGCCCCGTGGTTTCCTGGCTCAGATGCACACAAATCCATCAGCACAGGTCCCCACGGGTATCTTCTCCAGGCAATGTTAGCTGTAGAGGAGCAGGTACATCCCCTGGGTGCAGCAAAATCATCTCATCTTCCATTAGCTTCCCAACATCGGTGCTGACATCAGCTGGCGAGGTTCCCACAGCTCCATTTCCAATCAATGAAGGTGCTGCTTGCCTTTGCATGGGTTCCTCCATTTTTCCACTGCCTACAGAGGTGCTCAGAAAGCCTCGTCTCATAGTTCACCCAAAGCTCATGCAGGACCCAGGAGCTCAGTCCTCACCTCCCCTAACCCCCAGGGCTGTAAGCATGGAGTCTTTTCCTCCACCCACTCAACACCCTTCCCCTAAAAGCTATTTTTTGTTGGCCCACAACAGTCCAGTTGCCTCACACAGACTGTTCAGACACCTCCCACCAAACCCAGCGCAAAGTCCACGCATGTGAAGCAACAGCAGAAGCGAGCCCCTGCCATAGGAACAAAGAAAGTGGTGGAGCTTTAGGCTTTCTTTTATAAAAGACAAATCGTTTATTGATTCAGTCCTTCCACTTGCAACCTCTTTGGTAACAGTCATAACACTTCCAGACTGGGAGAACGCAGTGGAAAGGCCCAGTTCTGTCCTCTCACCACTTTCAGAGCTCAGTGGCCCCTGAACGTGCCTTGGTGAGAGGCCAAAAGCAGGTTTCAAAGCACGGCCAAGGACCTGGCCTCTAGGGACACCCCAGAATAGCCCACTGTGGCTCGTCTTGCTCTCCGGTGGCCTAGAGTGCAAGACGAAGATGGCTCGGGATGGGGCCGCAGTGCCAAGGCTAGCTGTGAGCTGTGCCCTGGAAGGCAGCTTTGAAGCACCTCTTGGGACCTCCCGGACATCAACGGGGCCAACAGCACAGCAAGAGTCGCCCGTTCCTGCAGCAGGCAATGACTTGCCCTGGTGGCCCTGTGACGATGGGCTAAACCGGCAGCCTCAGCCTCCCCCTCCTCACTCCATCCCAAAGAGAGTAACTGCTGTACTTGGCATTAAAGATAAACATATATTGATTACACATGGTCATAAAAAAAAAGTAATAATAATAATAATACATTTCCTAGAACATTACTTAAGACGCTTCCGAAAAGCATCCACGCTTCCCCTCCCCTCCCCGTCTTCCCTTATCTATACAGAATAAAGTGCTTCGTTTAGGTTGTTCACACTAGTAGAGCCACCGATACACTCTTAACTTGGCATGTTTGGGCAACCGGTACTGAATGCCGCAAAATAATACAGAGCCGAACACCAGGCATGAGAAACTAGTTTCGAGGCAAGTGCTTGGGGTTTCGTTCATTTCCTTCAAGTTCCATGCTACTGAGGTTGTTCTTATTTCCTTTTTTTTTTTTTTTTTTTCTCCTGTTTTTCAAATTTTTCTTCCTTTGTGAGTTCGACCCAACTCCGTCGTGGTTGCGTGTCATTAAGCGGGGCTGCGTGCGGGGAAGCTCTCTCCGTCCGTGTGAACCAAGGGCGTCTGTCCATCTGTCCTTCCCTCTTGACTTCAGGCGAACCAAGAGTTTAATCAGTGGAGTTGTCTAGCAGCGGATGCTCATCTCTATTGCACTGTCACAGCCGTTCCCACCCACCGTCCATCCATCCACCACCTTCCCACCACGCTTGGGTTATGGCTGTGGTCCGAAGGGCCAGCCGTACCTCATGGACATAATGAGGCTAACTGGTCTGTGCTACCAGGCTCCTGGGATATAGAAAACAAAAACAACCCTCCCTGCGTGGCTCCCTCCCTCCCCAGAGTTCAAACCAAAGGGAAAATAAAACCCAAAACTCCGCCAGGTCCAGGCCACGGGCAGAGCCGTCGGCCAAACATTGCATTGCGGTCTTCTCATGGGTACGCGCAATGGAAATCAAGCCCCTCTCCACCCTCATGGTCTGTCGAAGAAGGGATGTGAGAGATTAAGGTGCAAGAGTTAAAAAAAAAAATAATAATAAAATAAAATATAAAAAGCTTGAAAACAACGGACCCAACTCCCCCGTCCCGTCTAACCCAAGGGGGGCCGATGGGGTCTGACCGGGATGGATGTGGGACGAGGCGCCGCGGGAGCGACTCGTTTGAGCTCTTAGTACGTTAATGAAAACCAGACATGACGAGACACATCGGGACTGAGTCAGGGCGTAGACAAAAGGGCTCGGAGGCTGTGTAGGACTCCTGGGAGCTGCCCAGGCCTCGGAGAGGGGAGGGAGCAGCAGGGATCTGGTTCTCCAAAGTGCTGTGTGCATGGTCACATCTCGATGTCTCCAAGCGGCTCTCCGGGCAGGCTCTCGAAGGGGACTGGAGGTGGTTGAGAGCAGTTATTGGGTTTTCCATGGACCAGGAAGTTTTTCGAGGGTCAGCAAGTGCTCTGCACCCGCTCTTCCCACCTGAGTCCAACATGGCTTCATCAGCCTCGAGGAGGAGCTCTCATCTCCTGGTGACATCTGAGCGGGACAGGTCCTTGTTGGGAGAGGATGAGCTGGGGCAGGGATGGGGAAAGCCACCTCCAGGTGGGCGGTACGAGGGGGCATGCGTTAGTGCAGGGATTTACTTGGGGGAAGAAGTCTGCCAGGCAGGCAGGCTGATGGGCTCCATCGCAGAAGACCATAGCAAGGTGAAGTCTCCTTGGGATGCGGGCTCCCATCCTGTCTCAATGCCAAGTGCAAGGGGAAAGAAACACAAGGGAGCCCAAGGGGAAGGGGTCTGGAAGGCAGAGAAGGAGGAGACAGCATGGACCACTCTACTGAGGCCTTCCAACATCTCCAAGGGTATCACTGAAAGCGCCTCCAAAGCAATTACTTTCCAGGCTGGGTCATGGTCCCTTCAAAAAGCCAATGGCCCCAAGAACCGGGTGCCCATATCCCTCACAGGTGGGAGTTGAAGAAGGCATTGCACCGCCCCGATAAGCCCAGGGGTCATGAAGGAAGGAGAGCACCAGAGCTTCTGGCACCCACCTGAGGTGGTCAGACGTGGCAGGGCAGCTCTGCCTCAGCATCCTCCCCCTGCTCAAGGCAGCTGGGAATGGGGCTCAGCTCCCTGGTACTGAGCTCCATGGGATCCCAGCCAGCACGAAGATGAACAGCAACACACTAACACCCTCAAGAGCAGCCAGCCCTCCAGAGATGCAGGGTATGGGGGGCACCACTCAGTAGGGGACACTGGGCACCTAACTTGTCACCTCAAATGGCACTCTTGAGGACAGCGGGCGCTGCCCCATCCTAGTGAGGCTGCTGCCCCTGCACAACCCCATCCAGCAGCTCCTGAGCACATGGATGAGCCTTCCTGGCTCCACAGGGGCAGGTTCAGAGGTGCCCAAGTGCTTTGCTGGCTTGGTCCAGAAGACGAAGCACCAAGACTTCGCGCAGAGCTAGGCGTGGATCACCCTCCCCAGCACCCCAACACTGCCCAGACCGAGGTGCGAATAAGAAAGGGCTCCTGCAGTGTCCTCTCTCCCTCCTTAACCACCATCAGACCTCCTCAGAACCTCCACCACGACCTGACCACATCCACATATATCTGCTGGCCTGGGCAGCTGCAACACGCCCCACTTCATGCCTGGCAACTCTCTGCCCAGGCTGGGGGCTCTGCGGTGCTCCCAGCTCACCATGACCCAGAACGGGGGGACAGTCCTAGGCAGAGAGACCACAGAGCCATGGTCAGATCAACGCGTGACACTCCAAGGTAAATCACAGCAGCAAGAGACCCACCTTGCACCCCCGGCGTCCAACAAAAAAACAACAAAAAAAAGAAAAACAGCAAAATCTCCCCGGCTCTGCCGCTCCACAACACAATTCCTCTTCTCCCCTGCTGGCACGAAGCCTGCCTGAATAAGTGAAATCCAAGACCAGCTCAACTTCAACATCATTCAGCTCACTGGGAGAGGAACAAGCAAGGACAAGATGGCCAGAGAGGTGCTAACCCACATCGTGGGGCATCACCGAGCCAACCACAGCCCTTTTTGGGACAACACGGGCACATCGGTCCCCTCCGGTCCCCCCAAAGGGCTGCCAACCCTAAGGGGAGGGGAAACTTGGTAGAGCAATGTGGTCTTTCCTAGCATGGCAAGAAGTTGGAGGATGGGACGTCGTCAGGCTGACCAGGGTCTAATCCTTGGGATGACCCAACAGCTCCCAGTCTGGAGCTCCCCCATGGGGCAGGGGTTTATTCGAATTGTTAAGGCACTATTCTGGGCTGATTCTGCCGAGAACGGGCTGCGTCCCACTCCTCCATCCTGGAGCCACCTTCCCACCAGTCCCGAGGCCATCTGAGCTACTCCAAAGCCACCCTGCAAACTCCAGAGCATCCCCAGAAAGCCGGCTCTCACTGGGACCAGAAGAACTGCCAAAACCCCAAAACCAAAGGGGCAGCTGGCTGCTGATGCCCCAAGATACAGCACCGGTGTTTGTGCTTTTGCCTATCGGGGAGGAAAACCTGTGTTGGGGCAGGAAGACAAGGCGAGGGCTGTTGATGGCTCTCCAATGGGGACATCTACTCGCCACAGGCCACCGGGGCCAGCGGGAAGCTCTTGCACAGTGCCCACCTCAACTTTCGGGGAAAGGGCCTGATTAAAGACCAGCTTTACAGTACAGGGATTCAAGCACCACTAGCTAGATTTCTGCTTATAAATACGGAAGTGCTGGCACCCCAGATGGCCCAGCATCATGTCCCTCCGTGCCCCACAGCCCTCTTGGCATGGAGATGAAGCCAATGTGTGGGGAAGGGGCAAGCCACGGAGGGTCGGGACGAGCAGCCCAGCTGGGGACGGAGCCGATGGAACCTGCACGCCGGCATCCGTCCCCTCGCTGGGTCAAATCGCCATCTCCCAGTGGGAAAAATCCCTTTGGAGAGGCTTCCCTTCCCTGTTTTCCCAACGACGGGGATTGCTGGTGGAAGACTGCACAGGGGCTGATGGCTGGGACAAAATGGAGAGCGATGCCTTTTATCTGCACCTTTACGGACGGTTCTCCCCTCAGCATCCACGCTCCTTGGGGGCTTCCCCTAGCTCCCCCTCTCCACAAAAAAAAAAAAAAAAAACAAAAAAGGCAAGAAAATGAAACAAACAAACAAACAAACAAACAAACAAAAAAAAACACCAAAACAACCCCAAAATGAGGAGGAAGGGGGGTAGAGAGCAAGCGAAGCCATAGCTCCCCGGGCATTTCCGAAGGGCAGAGCAGTCTGTGCGGGGTATTGGGGGGGCACCTAGTTGTTATTGGAATTTATCCTCCCCGCGGGGAACAGGGGAGGCGGGGGCGGTAGGTGAGGAGGAGGAGGGAGGCTCTGTGGGAGGGGATGAAGCAGCGGCAGCGGGGAGACACCGGAGCCGGGGGGCAGCGGGGCCGGGCTAGCGGCGGGCTGGGGAGCGGCCGTGTCCGAAGCCAAGGGGTTGCTGACGCGGAAACATTTCTCCTTGTGGGCTTTGAGCATGTTGGAGAAGCGGAAGCGCTGGCCGCAGACGTCGCAGGGGTAGGGCTTCTCGCCCGTGTGGGTCCGGCGGTGCCGCTTCATGTTGGGGCGGCTGGTGAAGCTCTTCCCGCAGATCTCGCAGATGTAGGGCTTCTCGCCTGCATTGGGGGGCACGGGTGAGAAGCGGCGGCCGGATCCTTCCTCCCCAACCCCGTTTGTGCCACCCGCATCCCATCGCTCCCCGCCCCGCAAGCCAGGAGCTCTCTCTCACCCGTGTGCGTCTTCATGTGCTCATCGAAGTACTGCTTCATGTTGAAGTCCTTGCCGCACCACTGGCACATGAACTGCTTGTGCCCGATGTGGATGCTCATGTGGGAGCGCAGCTGGTACTTGTACTGGAAGCGCTCATTGCAGTTCTGCAGGGCGAGGACGAGAGGACAATGAGCACCTCAAACACCCCCATGTCCCATCCCACCCCTGTCCAATTGTCAGCGTGTGGGAGTGGCACAAAAATCATTTTTTCCCCCTAAAATAATGCAAAAAGTGACTTCCCAGGGAAGGGACCTTACCTCGCATTTGAAAGGCTTCTCCCCCGAGTGTTGCAGCGAATGGACCTTGAGGGACATGCTGCGCTTGAAGGACTTCCCGCAGGTCTCGCAGGTGAAGGGCATGTCCTTGGTGTGAGCTGGAGCGGAGGCGAGCAGTGTCACGCGCCCTCCAAACACATCCACCTCCAACAGTCCATTGAAAGCCCCCCAAATCCCACAACTGGCACCCAACCATGGTCAACCCAAAACATCTTGAGAAGACACACAGCAGTACTGTGCCACCCATGAACACATCTTGGGGCTCACCAGCAGGACCCTGTCCTTCAGATTTCTCCTTAAAACAACCTGGTGTGGGACACCCCCTTTGCTGCCTGCCCCCAAATCCCTTTTTTGGTCCTTTTTGGCGCCTGGAGCAGAAGCCAGCCCGAGGGACGTGACTGTTGCTGCCATGTGCAACTTGCTTTTCAAAGTCCAGTGCTGGCGCAGGCTCATCCTCTTTTACAAGGGAAGGATGGTTACACTTCAAACCCTCCTTTGATCACTTCTGAGGTCTTTTTTTTCTGGTTAAATAAAATAAATGAGATTCCCCGGTGCCGTGCCTGCTCTGCAGCAGAGAACTGCTCCAAAAGCAAGCTGAACAGAGCAGGCACACGCTCAGCATTAACTACCGGGTGCTGCAGGATAAAAAAGGGCAAATCTCAATGCCTCTGTTTGCCGTTAGAAAGCTTACCAAGAGTTAGCCCAGCCCTAACTTCCCAACACGGCAGAAATAGAAGAACACCCTTCATCATGGGAACGCCAGATGAACACCCTAACGAGATGTCCCGCGGCCCCGGCGCCTCTCGCACTCACCAACCATGTGTTTGCGCACGTGGGCCATGGTGTAGAACTTCTTCTCACAGATCTCACATGAGAACTTCTTCTCAGCGTAGCCGTGGACGATCTTGTTATGCTCGTGGAGTGACCAGAGCTTCTTGAAGCCCTTCCCGCACGTCACACACTGCAACGAGAGAGGGGCTGGGCAGGGAGGCAGGGGAACGTCCCGAGGCATGGCCGCATGTGGGGTTTTGCTTCGTTGAAAGACAATGTCATCAACAGAACCTAAAGCCAACATAACAACACCAAGTCTGCTCCAGACCTCATTGCTTCAAAAACCTCCAAAACTGAAATTTCTATCCATTGGGTGAGGAAGGGAGCGATGCCCTTCCAAGGGAGGCAATGGGTGGAGAAGACTCGGATACCCATTGCCTCCTGCACCAGAGGCTCATTCCTAGTTGGGGCTTTCATGCTTGCACACAATGAAACCTTATATCCAAAAAAAAATCCCACTATCTCAGCATTAGGAGGCTGCAAGGGATATGGGAAAAAAGAGAGGCCCAAGCTAGGCCAGCATGACTTCAGTCCTTGGCAGGTATTCTGGATACTTCAGCACAAAATGAGTTCTCTGAAAATCCCCCAAATTCTGTTCATATCCATAAATTCTAAAAACATCCATTAATCCTCACAACTCCATTAATACCCATTAAGTCAGATAATGGTCATTAATGGATCAAAGCAGACCCCAAAACCGGGACCAAAGCAGATGCCAAAACCTGTTCACTTGCACAACACAACGCCACGCCGTGACGTTTTTAAAGCACTTTGCAAAGTCTGCCCCTGGAAGTTGTGGTAGAGATTCCTTCCAGCTCCACCAAGTTTGATGTTTCTCAGAAAACTGCCAGAAAAAGCTGTAACCTTGACTGCCACAAACTTGTTTTTTGACCTCTGGCATGGGCTGCAGTTGGCTTTTCACCACATGCCTGTGGCTACCGCACAAGCTCAGCTCACATCCCCATACGAGGGAGGGCTGGGAATTGCCTAAATCGGGGCAAAACTGTTTACTGGGCTTCAATGGACACAGATATTCATCCTCCTCTTGTCCAAGCAGGACCATACCCTCTTCAGCTCACAGGTGTGTTGAGAAAAATAATTAATTGATGCCTAGGAGGCATCTGGCAACAGCACGACCAAGCAAACCCCTGGGGGTTCATGGCGGGGCCTGAAGAAGCGCAGATAACGCGGCCTTGACCTCCTCCTCCCACCCCGAGGAGCTCATTGATGGGCTTCATCCAAATTTTGCACTCAATGAGGCTGCAGCACCGTGGAAAATATACTGTTATGTCATGTAGTCACAGTGTCTCTATTTATATTTAGGTGCCTGGGAGGCACGACGAGGGTCACAGAGGCATTCCCAGCGCTCGCCTTCCTCATCTTGGCAGGCCTGAATTTCAGCACGAGCAGTCCTCTGAGCTTTGCCGTTTCTGAGTAAATATTTCTACAGATCCGAACAGTTTTATCTCTGCTCTAAAAGATGTTTCAGGACAACTTCCACATTCCTCCACTTAAAAAGGAAAAGGCTGCAGGGAAATATTAAAATTAAAGAGAGAGAGAAAGCGGGAGATGAAGGAAAGCCCCCGGCTGCCACCGAGCTGCCTCGAGGGCAGAGCCCTGCACCCTCAGGCAAAAGACAAGGCAAATAAGATCAGTTCTGGCAAGTTAAAAGGAAAACCACACTGGAGACAGCCAAAAGAGATTCTGAGATCCAACGTGACAAAGTGAAGGCTGAATCCTTTTTCAGGTGGCTGGAAAGCTGCTATGGAGCCTGAAGGGCCACGGGTGACAATGGGAAATGTTCGCAGGGCGTGAAGTTTATGGGTGAGATTTGGGGGCTAACCAGCAAAAGACCAACCTGACAAGGATGGGATAAGAGGAAAAGTCCCTCCATGGACGTGGTTAAAAACAAGAAATAAAACCTGTCCGGTATAGGTACAGAGTTGAAAAAAAAAATATCACTTCCATCCAGCAACAATTCCACGGTATATTAATAAAGTTATTCAATATTGTCAGAGTAAATTGAGTGAATTTGGCTTCTATTTATAAAATTAAAAACGCTTCACTAAGTAAAAGGTAATGAGCCAAGCTTTCCGCTGAGGGAAGTCACCATAGGGGCAGCTGTGGTTCACCCTATTCTGAAATGACCTGGAAAAGGGATAAAAAGGGGAAGAGGAAAAAAAAAAAGCAATGAGGTGGCAGCATTCACCGATAGCCCCATGTCATCCAGCTGGAAAGGAGAAGAGCACGAAGCAACGCTCTGGGGAAACCCACTTTGAATTTCTTTACGACAGGCTCTGAACCAGCCACAACCCCGTGGGCAGGGGGCGTTGGAGATGCCAGTGATCACAAACACATCCAAAAAAAGCATCCTCAGCCCTGTGAACTTCTCAGCGAGACACCCCAGAAGGGTTCATCACCCTTTTTATTTGGGACACAAGCTTTACTGGACTCCACGAGTACCTGGGCTGCAGGAGGGCTGCAGGATCCCATCATTTGATGAGAGGGATGATGTGCAAAGCCCTACAAAAGACATGATTTATTTTATTTGTAGCAGTGAGGTTGTGCAAAACTGCTCCTTGGGGATTAGAAGACGAGTGGGAGGGCTCTGCAGGAATGTGTAATTTTGCTGCTCAACCAGGACACCTATCTACCCTCCCCAAATTGCACTGATTTAACGGAGGCGATTTGCACACGTAAAGGAAAATCCCGTTAGCTCTAGGTGAAGGACACGCCGTGCCCGAGCCACGTGCAGATGTCAAGTGGGTTCAGAGATTTCCTAATACGCGAGCTAACGAGCACAAAAGGCAGATTACAACTACTTCAACTCATGTCAGCAGTTCTTTGAATGAAGCTAAATTGTTTTAAGCTTGGGTGGAACCGGCTGGAGTGCGTCTCCATTAGGGGCTCGCAATGTTTTATGCAGATTAACTGAATAAACCAGATGAAAAATTACTCCCCTGAAGTTATTCCCCATTTCCACCCAGCTGACAAGGGGAAGCCACAGTCCCCCAGCACTAATCCACCAGTCCAATGCCACCATGGGACCCCCCAAATACGAGTCACAGGAGAAGCAAGGGTTCCTCCCATCCACCATGTGCCATCATAAAGGTCAAAAGTACTTTTGAGCAGGCGCCTGTCCCGGGGTGTAGGTGGGTGGGAAGTTTTCCATGCTAGGTGGGATGTCCCATCATGGTGGGATCTCCTTTCCCTAGCAGGACGTCACCCCCATGGTGGGATGTCCCGGCTCGTGGTGGGATGTCCATCCCCTAGTGGGCTGTCACCCCCATGATGGGATGTCTCCCCTCATGGTGGGATGTCCATCCCTGTGGTGGGATGTCCCAGCTCATGGTGGGCTGTCCATTCCTGTGGTAAGATGCCCTTCCCCTAGTGGGATGCCCCCCCATGGTGGGATGTCCATCCCTGTGGTGGGACATCCCATCATGGTGGGATGCCCTTCCCCTAGCAGGATGTCCCCCCATGGTGGGATGGCGCCGGGTTGGCTCACCTGGATGTTCTTCTCACAGTCGGTCTGGTGGTGCAGCAGCAGCTCGCTCTCGAGGAGGAAACGTTTGCCACACTTGTCACAGATCTGCATGCGGCTGTGCGTGACGTTCATGTGCTTCTCCAGGTACCAGCGGTTGTTGAAGACTCGGGGGCACTTCTTGCATGGGTAATGCTGCTTCTCCTCCAGTTTCACCTTCTGGCCCAGCCCATCCTGCTCCTTCTTCCTCTTCCTCCCTCGCTGCCCTTCCTCTTCCTCCTCCTCCTCCTCTTCTGCCTTGGCCATCTCCTGCGACCTGGTGGCCATGGTGGATTTGGTGGCCTTGGATGCTCTGCTGCCCCTACGGGGCTGCCCACTCTTTTCTCTTTTCACCTCCGACGCATCTTCGTCATCATCTTCATCCTCCTCTTCTTCTGTTGTCTCCTCTAGGTCTTCCTCCTCA
>CM021766.1:3017941-3067752 GCA_011076525.1 Nettapus auritus
CCCCCCGCCTTATTTTTTTCTCGCCCCTTTTGCTCTCCCCCCCTTTCCTCTCCTCTTCCTCTCCTCCCTCGCTCCTTCACCTCATCCTGCCCATCGCCATGTTAGCCCCTTTTGGGAAGAACGGAGGAATGCGGAGCGGCGGCGGCTCCGGCTGCCAAGAGCCCTTGGGCCGCTGATTGGAGCCGCAGCATCAGCTGGGGCCGCCGCTGCCCCCCCTTAAAGGGACAGGCCCCGGCCTCCTCTCAGCCCCCCCGGGACCCTCCCCCAATTCCTATCACCCCCCTCGACCCCCCAGGATCCTCCCCTGACCCCCTTCTTTCCCCCGCTACCCCCCGTGGGGAGACCCCACCAAGCACCGCAAGCATCCCGGAGGGGGAAACTGAGGCACCGTGGAGGGGTCTGGGCTTAAATATTTAAAAAATATGTTAAAAAAGAGGGGTTTTGGGTTGTGAAAGGGTGAGCTGGGGTGGTGTGGGGGCTCAGCAAGCTCAGTTTTATTTAAAAAATAAAAAAATAAAAATGGGGGGGGAATGGGGGTGTGGAGAGCTCTCCTGCCAGCGTGGAAATGCAACAGGGGTGTAGAAAGGGGTCCGGGGGGGGGGGGGGTTAAGGTGCTTTTGGGTTTTTAAGGTGCTTTTTAGGAGTGGGGTGTCGCGGGCGGTAAGTGGCATGTGGCCAAAGTGGGGTTTTGCTCTTTTGCCCCCAGCACTGTGTTGGTCCCCCCTTTGGCCTCCCTACACCCCCATCCTGGTCCCCACACCTCCATGGGGGCGGCAGAGGACCCCCGATGCCCCCATCCGAGCCTCCTCAGGGTGACCCCAAACCCCCCCAGCTGCCGTGCCTCCATCCCACGTCCCCGGCCCCATTCCCCATCCCACCCCGCAGGCGGCAATGCCGTAACGTCTTGCACTTGTCTGGGCTCCTCTCGGGTTGCCGTGCGCCGTAACTTGTTCCAGATGTGTTCGCCTCTGCGCACAACGTCGCCGCGGCCACGTCCCGCCTGCGCTCTGCTTCCTGGGTTTATTTAGTTCGTTTTTGGTTTTAATTCCCCCCGTGTTGCTTTCAGCTCTGCTGTGTAGGAAAAAAAAAATCCCAGTGGAGGCTAGCAGAGCTTTTCCCCCCATCAGAAAGCTTTTGCTGGGATGAAAGCATGGCCTGGACAGCATGTCCCCTAACCCAGCCACATTTCCAAAGCTCCACCAGATGCTGGTGGCCATACAAAGCCCTGGAGTGGTGCTGGTGGGCTCCTTATGGGGTTCCTGCCCTTTTGGTGGATGCTGTACCCACCCCTCACCTGGGCTCCTCGCCTTTGCCAGCCATGGGTTTTCCTCCATGGTGTGGGAGAAGCTGTGCCCATGGCCACCAACACAAGGGGACGTGTCCTCTGGACACCACCAGTGACACTTTGGGGTGGAGAACTGTAGTATGAGAGCAACGTTCCTAAAAAACGAAGCACGCCTGGTTCTGTTGGCCAACGCTGCCCTACGTGGGGTTTGGTGGAGCCAATTCCTAGCTCTGCCCGCAGAACCCGACAGGCCCAGCTGGGTGGTTTTATGGCATGGCAGAGGCAGCTCCATCGGGTTTAGGGACAATGTGGGATGGGGAGAGTGGGGGAAGGCCGTGTTTGTCCTCGCGGTGTGTAGGTATCTTCTGAACCCGCTCACAGTGCTTCTTTTGCTCATCATCCTTGAGGCAGGAGACACCTCCAGGTGGATTTAGGCAGACAAGAGGCCCTGCGCCCCACCTGGTCTCTCTCCTGGGGGCTTTTTTCCCTCCTGTTCATCTGCTGGGGTCTCTGAAGGGGCAGCTCCATGCTCGTGGTGTAAGGATCTGGGAGGCGTGGAGGCATCAGGGCCTTCTGCACACCCTCGCTGACCATCAGAAGAGTAATGGGGCCTAGCACACTGCAGCCCCGGGGTCACTTCAGCTCCTGCTGGGACAAGGGTGCAGTGGCAGAAGGGAAGCCCGGGAGGTGTTAGTGGGTGAGGAGCAGAGGCAGGAGGATGCTGGTGACATGGGAGCAGCCTTGGGTCCCAGCCCACCTCCAGGCAGCGCAGTGCCCATGAGTGGACATATGCAGCTCCCACTCTTCATTTTTCGCACTGGGCTGTGAGGTGGCAACTAACTAACCCCATAAAGTCACTGCATGACTTAAATCAAGGCTCAGACACAGCAACAGGATGCAGGATGGAGGCCAGGGGGAATACAGGATGGAGGCCGGGGGAATGCGGGATGGAGGCTGGGGGTGAATTGCTGGCTCAGCAACCGGGTTCCACTCAGCAGCTGATTTTCTGGGCAGGCACCACGCAGATTATGGAAAAGAAGGGATCAAATCAGGCCAAGAGAGAGAGAATAAAAAAAAAAAAAGAAAAGAAAAAGAAAAAAGAAAATAGGGAAAGCAAGAACATTCCTGGAGGCTCTCTGGCTTTTCTCCCTGTAGCCTCCAGAGAGGAGGAGGAGAGACGAAACAAAAGGCACGAGAGGAGAAGGAGCCGAGGAAGCGCTCGAGTGAGGATGGCAGGGCTCGAAGCACCGCGGCGGGACGAGGCCGGAGAGGCCGGGAGGCCCCGGGGGTCGTGCCGAAAGCACTGCCCTTTTATGGCCCTTTTATGGAGGGCCGCGGCGTGGATCCTGCCCTACTAAGGGAAAACGTCGCCCGCTTCGGCGCTTGCAACGAGAACACCCACAGTGCGCAGACAAGCTCTCAGAGGACGGCTGAAATACGGCTGCTTCGCGTTGACCCCAATTCTTCCTTTTTTTTTTTTTTTTTTTTTTTTTTTTCCTGACTCCAAACTGGGTAAAAATAATAATAATAAAATTATTTAAGTGGTTGCAGGTGATGGAATGGCTCTGGATCAGGTTTGCCAAGGCCGCCTGGGGCTGCGGTCCGAGGCAGGGAGGAGGTCGGCACCTGGCCCCAAAACACTGCGGGGTTGGCCCCAAAACACTCCAGGGTTCACCCTGCTGAGTGCATGCCACCTCAGCCCGACCTTCACACTTATTTTCCTTTTTGGGGGTGAGGATCCCACCCTGAAGGCCTTTTCTGCTGGGCTGGTGGGGATGGGAAGGGGACTGCAGGCACCCTCCCGCACCTCATCGCTTCCCCCCGCAGGGAGCTGCTGCAGCCAGCCACAGCCAGGGCTCTGCTCCCAGAGGAGCTCTTATTGGATTACAGGCCCTGTTTTCTACAAATTCTGTAATAATTAGGTTTGCTTTTTATACGCCACGATGCCAGCATGAGGAAGTTTACTTAAAACCCTTGAATGATGAGAAGACCGAAATATTAAAGGAAAAATTGCTCAGAGGAGGAAGGGGGAGGAACCCACCCCCCGCTTCCAGATTTCCTGAAAAACATTTAGCTTGTTTTACCCCTGGAAAAGTAATTGTGGAGTCACAGATTTGCTTTTTGTGCTGATTCAAGGTGCTGCTGAAAGTAGAGGGTTTCCCACCTTATTCCTTTTCTTCCACTCCCTCTGCAGCTCTGGGGGCAGCCCCAGGCCCGGTACGGTTTTTTTTTCCAGATGGGCGACACAAAAGTGCCACAAGAGGCAAAAATGGGGCCCAGCGGGCATCCCCCTGCTTCTTGAGCTGCTCCTGCTTGTCCCTGGGGTGTTACAACAGAGGGACAGAGCATCACCGGTCTGGTATTTTGGGGAAAAAGGCTCTTTTCGAGTGTTGCTCAGCTGCAGGTTTAAAGATTGAGGCCTCTGCTCTGGGTGCATCGAGCCGAGCCGAGCTGTCCTCACTGCTGGAGGCTCTCTGTTAACAACTCGACTTGGCAGTTTTGATGTTTTGGGGGAAGAAATATTTGTTTTCTCCCACCAGACCTGTCTCCAGCCTGTTTTGGCTACTACTTCCCTGCGTGAACAACTCCTGCTGCATTCAGGGCGCTGGCCAAATGTGAATTCAGTAAAACTTTGCCTTTTTTTTTTTTTTTTCATGGAAATGTATGTGTATTCTATTATCTAGGTGGGACAACCACAGGATTTTTTAAAATATTTATTGTTTTTAACACCCTTGAGAAGACTTTTAAAGAAACCACGTTGCCACAGGACAAGATCAAAGGCCCCTTTATTGCTCTGCAGCTGGTTAAAAGTTGGCAAGCAGAAGGCAGGACTCAGTGGCCACTTTTCAGGATGGAGAAGGCTTGGCCGGCACCAAGTCTGGGGTTCTTCACCATCCTCACCTTCAGCAACCCAGCAAGGAGCATAGCCACAGCTCACGCTTGCAGGACAGCCCTCCCGGTGTCCCCAGATGCCACATAGATGGTGAGCAACCCCACAAGAACCTCAATAAATGAAAATGCAGATGCAAAAGTATCAAATGAATTTTGGTACAGGAATGCATATGGTAAACCATCAGGAGGAAATAAGTCCAGACCATGCTTATGTGATGCCTTGGAGCTGGCAGCTACAGCTGAAATCCCGGTTTGCCACCTCTGTGTGTGGCCAATGTGTGCTTTAGGTGGCAGGTTGCAGCAGGAGCTAGAAACGTTCATGGACTCAAAATATGCTGGAGAAATGCTCGGGCCATTGGTGTGCCTGCAGGTCCCGGAGGGAATGGGCAGGCTGATCCTCGTCAGTGCCTGCAAGGTGAGGATTGCTGCTGGGGGAGCAGGGGGGCATGAGCTGCAGGTATTGCCTGGCCTGCTCTCTTGAAGCATCATCTCCTCCTGTTGCTGCTGGAAGCAGGTATTAGTTTGCATAAAATATTAGCCAAAACTAGAAGGGTGCATCTGGATGGAGCAGGAAACTACCGGGGTCTCCCAACTCACCAAATCATCCAGGCTGGAAAAGAGCAAGATCACCACGTCCAGCCAGACACAGCTGGATGACTTCTTACCCCATCTAGACCCCATCAAGTCCTACCGATGAGCCTGAGTCCTCATCCCACCCCCTACCAAAATGCACACAAAGCGGCTCCAGCACCACACTGCACACACTCAAGGACTGGACTTCCACAAAGCTCAGAGATGCACTGTGAACGTGACTTTCCATCCATCCGTCACCCAGAAACCTGGTGAGGAAAGTCACCTCCAGCACTGGGGTTGCTTGTCGAGGAGCCAGGTGTGAGAGCTGCGCGGGTCTTCCCAGCACGGGGCTGGCGGCTCAAAGGCATCTTCACACCGCGAAGGACAAGAGGCGGCATTTCATTAGGCAGGAAGTTAGAAAGCAACACCTTGATTGAAATAATTAGCAAGATTAAGAACTACAGGAAATACCCAGAGCTGCATTTATAAGTCAAGAGCATCTCCAGGGAGCTGGGAAAACTTCATCCCGGGTTGGAGTCTGTGCTGGGGAAACAAGGGGCTGCGGGATGTTGCGTGCCAAAAATGAGCCCTGCCCTGGCTGGGCTGCCTGCTGGCCCATTCCGAGCATGTCGGTCTCCAAGCACACTCTAATTTTTACCTATTTCTTAAGAACAGATCCTTACTTGTCTCGTAGATGGAAATTTCTGCTCTTGGGACACCCAATCTTTAGCTCAAGGCCAGGTGGGATGGGGCTGTGGGCTCCTGGGCTGGTGGCAGGAGGCCCTGCCCATGGCTGGGGTTGGGGCTGGGGGTTTTGGGGTCCCTTCCGGCCCAAAGCATCCCAAGTTTTTGGGACCTTGGTTAGAAAGTACTTTTCAGGACTGCCGGGGGAATGCTGACACTTGGCAGCAAAGCAGGTACGTGCAAGGTGTGTTTGTGTCTAAGTAGTTTTGGTCCCCTGTGGCTCAAATGGAATGGAATCCACAGGGAATTTTTCCATCCTGTTAGGGCTATAAATTGGGAATGGGAAAGACGAGCTCGGCAGCCAGAAACCAGCTCGTTCAGTAAATACACGTAGAGAGAAACCGGGCATGAACAGGGAAAAACAGTGAGTGTCTCTCCCTCGCTGACACCGGTGGCCGTGGGAGACAGTTCCCCTGACAAACACTTCTGGGGTGAAAAAGAGGAACGTGAAGTACATGAACACTTTTGTATTAATGCTAAAAGAAGCACTAAGAGCTGTCGGACTGTGCACAGACACTCAGCTTTCCAAAGCTGAAGGAGCCGAGAGGCAGCGTCCGAGCGCGACCAGCAGGCACTGGGCACCTCGGGGCAATGTTTCTCAAGCTCCAGCAGCCCCGGCTCAGGTCAGACAAGCTCAAGCCAGAGCCGAGTTTCAGCTCGTTATTATGAAGCGGAATTAAGCCCCAGAGCAATTTATCAAAAAGCGTGCCCAGATTTGGCATGGGGGAGTTAAAACCAAGGGGAGCGCCGCTTTCAAGGCCACGCTGCTGCCATCGGACGGGTGGCAGGGACCCGGTGACGTGGAGCTGGAGGGAAATATTGCTGGAGGAGTTATTTACGCTTCGCCATGAAACCGGAGAGATACACAGCCCCGGAGTCCCCGGGGAGCCGTCCCAGGCCTGGTACTGCTCAAAATATTTTTTTAATAATTACTTGCATGAATAGCAAATTTGCTTATTACAGCTGCAAACGATAGCGAGCTGGGAGGGACTTCCAGTACTTGGGAGGATGAGCTGAGACTTCAAAACAAGCTTTGACACATGAGAGAAATGGCTCAGGAAAAAAATAAATAAAAGGCTGCAATTCAGTGGAAACAAAGGAAAAAAGTTGGTGCTTGTGTAAGGCCGGGGCACAAATCCGCGGGAGCAGAGCGGGGCAGGGCTGGCACAACGCTTCCCAAAAGGTCATTTTCTCTTCCTCTCCGACCTCGGGAAGTGGCAACAATGGGCTCGAGCAGCAGCAAAAGAGCTTCAGCCATCAGAAAATACATTTCTTTCTTTCTTTCTTTATTTAAACAGCAGCTCAAGGCAGCGTTGGTTTTGGCACCGCAGCTGCCGAACCCTCAGCACTGGCCCATTTTGCAGACGGGTTGGATAAATATTGTGATCTACCCCATAAATGGGATGCTGCCCGGGGCAGGAGGAGACATCCCATAGCAGCAGAGGGCCCTGGGGCTGCACCCCCCATTTCCAGCAGGGTGCTTGTTCAATGCTATGGCTGGGGATGGAAAACAAGAGTGGGATGCGTGCAGCTTGCTGCAGGAGGTGTAGAGGAACCCTGTCACTCAGGCAGATGAAAACAAGCTGGATTTCATCATCAGGAGGCACGCTTGGTGTAGCTAAAGCTGGTTTTGTAGCTTTTATTTATTTGTACTTCTTGGCTTTGTTTTCTCCCTTAGTATAAGCGACTGCTCGCTACTTCTCCCCAAACCAGAGCTGAGCACACTCGTGACGCTACCAAAGTGCACGTTACAGCAGGGAGAATGGATTTTCCCCCCACCGTGTTATTTCTTTAGACGGTGGAAACCATCATCAGGGGATGTCTGCAGACCTCAAAGCACAAGGGGAAAAAAGGGACAGAAAACACACATGTACTTTGGGGCACCAGTATTACAACGGCACAGGTGTAGCTCTTGCAAAAGGCAGGGGAGTTTACTGAAGGATCCCATTTTTTCCTGGGTCTTTTTCTTCTCCTGGTGCACCTGCAGCTCGGTTATTGCCACCGTTACATCCAGATCCTTGGCTCTTTCAGGAGGAGGTGAAACACCAGCGGCCTCCCCATCCGGGGCTGCCTCTGATCTCAGCTGGTGGGGAGCACTGATTAAAAAAGCTTTCATTTGGCCAGGTAGGACAGGTATTTCTGCTGGTCCCTTCCCAAAAGAGCAGAGCATTTCTCCTGGAAGCAGCCCTTTACCTTCTCCCCATCCTGAGGACCTTCTGAATCGTCCTCCAGCTCCCTGCTGGACTCCACTGTGCTCCAGGGAACATCCGTGGGGAATGCTCCCTCTCCACATCAGCCCCTTGGTGGAGTAAGGACACTCGTTTTCTTGGCCAGCACCGTGTTCTTTCAAGGGCACGCTTACATCACGGCAAGCAGAAATTAATGCCAAATTAAAATAACCCCCCCCCCCCCCCCCCCAAATCTCCGTGCCTCCGCTGCAATTGTGAAATATTGCTTCCATTAAAAACAAACCAAAAAATACATCACAGGCTGGTTTCGTGCGTGCAGTCCCATCGCAGAGGGCCAGGCAGACCTTATTAAATTCGTGGTCGGGTCCCTTTAACGGTTTAGGATTTTTAACAGCTTCGCCTTCCCACAGTCGGGCTGCTAAAGCGTTTCAAAAACCAGGGAAAACCATGGCCGTTTCACAACCCTATGAAAAGAAAATATGTATTTATATGGATGTTGAGCAGGGGTGGAGCCTGCAGAGCTTTATCTCCTCGTGATTTAAATCCCAGGCAGCGCAGGGTTTGGAAATTACACCAGATGGATCGCAGAGTGCAGCTCAAGGTCATCTAAACACTGCGCTCGGCTCCCAACTGTAAGCGTGATCATCACGAACCACCAAAGCCATCGAGAGAAATTTAATACACCGCCAGATACTTGGTGATCTTCGGAAAGAGCACTTTAAATGCTTCTTACCCTCGAGTGCGACGACACAAATAACCCTTGTTTAAAAGTGATAGGGGAGCGGGAATGAAGGCTCTCTGCCGTGTAGATAACGGTAGGGAAGCTGCATTTATGCCGGGGCTCTGTAAATGAGTGCTTTGTGCAAACTAATTCTTCATCTGATCGACACCCCTGCAGCCAGACAGCTCGTTTATTATTTTCTTATTCTCAACAAGTTAGAAGGAAAGCACGTACCTGCAGCCTGCCCCGCGGAGCTAACCCACAACAATACTCCGTGTGCTGGGCGGCGGGGAGCCTATTGCCAAAACAACCAGGAACACAGACCTGACCTTCTGAACCAGATTTAAAACACTTGCCCCATGTTTTTCCCCCAAAGCCCTATTATGAACAAGTAAGAGCTGAGTAATACACCGCAGGATTAAGATATTTTTTATTTTTAATGGAAAAATGGCCCTAATGAGGAAGAAGTAGCAGGGTGTCACCTACCCTATTTTTAACGGCGCAGGGGACGGCTCGACCTCTGCAGGAGCAGCCCCGCAGCACCTGGGCTGCTCCGAGGTCTGATTTCTGCACAGCCCACGGCTGCTCAGGCATGGAAAGGTGCACGCAAATAAACAAGGCTGATTCTCTGACAATGAGGAAGAGGAAACCCCTTTCGTATTAGTGCAACACAAGTTGTCTAACATTTCTCACTGCTATTTTGTTTGCTGTCTTCCCTCCCAAACCAAGGTGGCCCCTCAGACTTTCCCTACCTTGAGTTCCCATTTTTACACCTTTTATTGCTACAGCTCACATCACCCGGTGTTCCTGCTTTCTCCTGCGTGGAATTACTTGAGCTGCCTCCCTCAGAGCCATGCTCCCACGTCTGGGAAATGCCAGGTCAGCCGGATCATGCTGAGGACTAAATTAAACGAGGAAACACCTCCGCTTGTCCTCACCCAGAAGGAAATCCATTTTTTAAACCTCAGATCAAGGCAATTCATCTTTCCATTAGGACGGAGCTGGCATACCCAATGAAATCCAGTTTCCCTAGAACAGAAGGTCTGCAAGACTAATGGATTAGTGTGCTGAGCCATTACATCTGCTGACTTCAACCGACACCACATCTCCCATGTGCTACGGAAACGATGTGGGAATGTAAATTTGGGACAAGCATTTAGCAGGGCAGTTTAACTCAGCACATTCAGAGATTTCCGCCAAGATCCGTTAAGTGTATCTGTTCACAAAGGGTAAGAAACTTTCATGTACCTTGAGGAAACGGCGAGACCTCAAATCACTTGGAAATTTCAAAATATTTGTTCCTCCGACGACTATTACGTAAACCTAGTGCAGAGCCTTGCAGAGGAATTGTTCTCTATCTAGGTCAGGAGAAGGAAAGACAACTTGCAGTCTTGCAAGGGACAAGCAGCTACAGAAATTGAAGCGCATCTCTCATTTTCCTCTACATTTCCCTCGAGCAGCAATGGATTTTTTTTTTCCAGATTTAGAGAAAACAGCGTTTGCAGATATGTACAAAAGTTTATTTTACAAACAGCAACTACGTTGGAATAACAAAATTGCAAAAACAGACCGACATTAGAAAACCAGCTCCGTGGTGCATTTTCTATTTGAAGCACAATTTAACAGAACTCACCAAGTAAAAATCCTCCCTCCCCCCCCTTCCCTTGCATCCCTCCCCAACCATCTACCAGATGGAACTTCTTTATAAAGCTTTAATTCAAGGTATGAAATAGACATCGGGAACATTGCAGCGATTCTGGATGACTACAATTGATTGACAATATATCTATTTCGCTACCTTTTCCTGGCCTTAAAAAAAAAGTCAACTTAGATCTGAAACGTGACAAATTCAGATTCTGGAGCAATTTTGTTTGAGGAAACGTTGAGTGACAACGCTTGTAGTTGTAACTTTTTGTTACACCATTAGCCCACGAGTGCCATTTTCTCTGTAGGGGAACAAACAAATTACTTAAAACTACGGAACCGCGACAAACATTACCTTGAGTTAGCAAAGAAATATTTATTTGAGACTCTGAAATGGCTGCTACCGTTCAAAAAGAAATCTGCAAACATACTGATCTGAGTAATGCATTTGAACATGAAGTACATTTATAAGAACCTTACAAAATAGTGATCTGAAAGGACTACGTGCAAGCAGTTTTTCGTTGAATTACAAGAGCAGGAGTTTAAGTTCAGGACTTCGGGTTCTCCTAAAAAGGGGGAAAACTGTAGGACAGATTCAGCTTTAGGAACCTGCATACAAACGTCTTATTCAGCCGGTCGTGTATGGACGTGCAGGGCATCATTACAGTCTTCAAATTTCACTTTGAGCTTTCTTTTCATGTTTCAGAAGTGTACCAAAAGCTAATTTGTAGCTTAATTCAATAAAAAAAACAACAGTATGAATTGCTGTCTAAGCAAGAAATTCCTACTTTTCATTTTCAGAGCTGTCGGGTCCTGATGAGATTAAAAAAATCGTTTTCAAGGTTTGAAAACGTTCAAGAAAACTAAAGCATCTCAAGGTATTACAGAAAGTCAGTAACGAAAGTAGTTATAATACAACAGTACTCGTTAGCTCTAATAAAGCTACGTTAGTATGTTTCTGTTTTTACTACAGACCCCGCGTTTCAGGGTACGACGTTATGCCATTAAAAAACGGTCTCTTAGTATACAACTTTCTAAACGCTGAAAAACTTTATAAATGATTTTAAATTGACTCAATCAGAATATTGCAAAAAAAATTATGCTCTTCAGCTTTAAGTCTAGGTTTTTTGCAAGCCATTTACCTGTAACATGTAGTCATTTTTGGTATTAAACTTCACTTGGAAAGCACTTTCCACGTTTTATCAGGCATACCAGTATTTTCGTAGTCATTTCACTTTAACAATATACAATTCAGGACCTGCACACTGATCTTCCCTCTGGCAAATGGGATACATCTACAGACATTTTATATAGGAACCATTATGGTTTATTTTCTCAGAAATTATCACTTAGGTTTTTGAGAAGTGTTCCGAACAAACTCATGATATACTCAAGCTTACACCATTCAACTTCAAAACGTGTTGAAGTACGCCAAGCGCTGCCGTAGGAATTTAAATGGAACCGCTTAGAAACACTTCTTTAGCCTCTAAAGATCGTTGCAGTTGAACACAAGCTTAGCTTTTAAATGCAAAAGTTTGGACGGGTTTGATTTTGAGATCAAAACTAATTCACCACCCTTTCGCTCGCTGCTTGTCAGTTTGACAACTCCTGTTGTGTGTCACCTCACCCTTCTGAGCAGACTTCTCTAACACCACAGCACAGGAAGGATTAAGACATCGTGGCAGTCTTTGTTTTCATCAACTAGCTGCTGGATATATGCTCTATATAACGCAACAGTCAAACGAGACAGCATGGAACCCACCTTCCAGCTCTAAAAAAAACATTTTAATAAACTAGAAATGCCAGCCTTCGTAAGAAGTTCTTCACAGTTTTATAGTTGCTAATGTATGGAACAGTAACAGGCAGAAAGCCTTAAGGTGTTTATAAACAGACTTGAAGACAGTACTGGTTGCTGCACCGAGAAAAGAGGTGTCAGCAAACTCACCTAAGTGTCATTCATGGCTTGGAAAATCCGATTCGAGGAAATAAAACAAATAAAACCTTTTTTTTTTTTCTATTTTGTAAAAGTAGCGTTTGACATAAAAAACTGTTGAGTTGAGCTTCAGTACTTCTCTCCTTCAGTATACAGTCAGTTAAGCGAGTTCACTGATAAATGGCAAAGTTTCAGCTAGCTCAGTAAACATCCTTCAACTTCACTTGTGACATCCTCAGAACAGTTCTGTTTTTAAACATAACACTGACAAACTTATTAGATACGGTTTCAATCATCAGAGAAACATTTTCAGCTATACCCACTGCTTTCGCTGGGACTTCGGTTGTTGGAGTAACTGCGATCACTTTCACTGTCAGAGCCATACGATCTACAAAGAAAAGAGTAAACTCCTCAGCATTTTATTTTGAGCTTTAAATTCAAAATTGCATCATGTCAACAAATTGAGAGAGATGCACGAGACAAGAAGAAAACAGTCATATATAGCAACTGAAACACACATTAATGGACACTCAAAATTAAAATAGTCATTAACTTAACGTGCTGAAAACCCTGTGCAGCTCAAGTCAAACTGCGAGTGTAACTTTAAGATTTCTTCCTTTCATCAATACAGCTAAAAAATCATCCAAAACCCAACTAAGTTTATAGTAATGCTAATAGACTAAGAAGTATATTCTAACAAAAGGAGTTTTATTTCTCAACCAACATGATTTTGCAACTCCTTGCTTTTACATATTGCAATTTGAAGTTCGAAGAATGATCTGAATAATTAGGCTCCACAACAACAAGAGTGCGTGCGGAAGGGAAATAATACATTCAAATGTTCTGGCTTATCCAAACCAAAAGAATTCCAAGCTCAGCACCTGGCCAAGCATCAAGAAATGGTACAGATTGTTTCAGATAAGCCACAAAACATATTCAAATTATACAGAATGAACTTTAATTAGAAATTTGCTAGCCTCGTGCCTGTAAGGAAAGCTTTCTGAATGGATAGGCGTATCCTAATCAAGCATTGTTTCTCTGATGCTTCCTGACATCCCAAAACAAGGATTTTGTAATGATTTCCACACTTTTCATTAATCTAATTAATTTCCCTTCAGACACATGAAGAAGTTGTCTTACTGTCAGAATCTGATGAGGAAACTGGGGACACCAGAGTCCATTAAGAGGTGTGGCTACATCATGAAAAAAGGGGTACGAGAACAGCAGAGGACGAAAATCTACAGCAGCCAGCTATCTGTCCGACTTACCGTTGAAGTTTATGCACTACGTAAAGATCACATTC
Source organism: Nettapus auritus (assembly GCA_011076525.1). Lineage (NCBI taxonomy): Eukaryota > Metazoa > Chordata > Aves > Anseriformes > Anatidae > Nettapus > Nettapus auritus. The sequence goes on from CM021766.1 coordinate 3,031,226, forward strand.
CACTTCTGATCTCTGTTGAAATGTACTCACTTGCACCTATGGTAATTCCCCGGGACCGAGTAGGATAATTTAGCTTAAATTTATAGAGTCCAAACAGTGACATCAGAAGCGCACCAGATTTGATGGTAAGATATTCTTTCAAAACATGTTCTAGGAAGTTAAAAATTAATTCTGGGTAGCGCTGTAATTTTTCACTTCCTCTGCAGATGCTTTTTGGCTAGACTGCAAAAGTGGTTTTAAAAAAAAAAAAAAGTATTCACCATCCAATGGAATTCTCTGCATACCAGGTAGCTTTTAATTTGTAACAGGGCACCTGATTTAAATCTTCCGACCTAGTTCACTGCAGGATTTTAAAAACCACTTAAGGGCAGCGTTATTAAAAAATGTGCTTACTTTGAACGTATACGGATTTATACATGCAATATATTTTTATGGTTGGGGAAAAAGACCGTAGCCTTCATGAACTTAAGTACGTACTTTGCAAATTCTTTTGCATAAATATGGTATGAGAGACATGCAAGTAAATAACATACCTGGATCGCCTATCGTAACTTCTAGATCTCCGATAGCTGTCACTCCTTTTACTTCTACTTCGGCTTCTGCTATAGTAACTATCATACGTGTATGACCTACTTTAAAGGGAAAATAAAGTCATTGTAGATTTACAGTTCTGCACCTAAAATGTCATTTATTTCAAATGCATGACACTGAGATACGAAGAGATGAAGTGCTATATAGAATTTACTCTTGAAGGATGTGGAAAACAGGATAATTCTAAGTTTTTGTAGAAGTTTAAATACCAGAATTCAGTATCTTCAAAACAACATTAAATTTATTAACTATGAGAGACGAAGCATTTAAAAAGTTTTGAGTTTTCACGACAAACGGTGCATGAAATAAAAAGTTGCTTTCTGAACTATTAACAAACACCAAAATTATTCCGATTTATATTTCATTTTTATATTCCGCTTAACAATAAAGGGAAACATGTTCACCATTATTTCACAGAATCACAGAATAGTCTATGTTGGAAGAGACCTACAAGATCGCCGAGTCCAGCCTCTGACCTAACACTAACAAGTCCTCCACTAAACCATATCCCTAAGCTCCACATCTAAACATCTTTTAAAGACCTCCAGGGATGGGGACTCAACCACTTCCCTGGGCAGCCTATTCCAGTGACTAACAACCCTTTCTGTAAAGAAGTTTTTCCTAATATCCAACCTAAACCTCCCCTGGCACAACTTTAGCCCATTACCCCTCGTCCTGTCACCAGGCACGTGGGAGAACAGACCAACCCCACCTCGCTACAGCCTCCTTTCAGGTACCTGTAAGAGTGCGATAGGGTTGCCCCTGAGCCTCCTCTTCTCCAATTTATGCCATACCATCTCCTATCACTCTAACACCAGCATGACTTGGTTATTTTCCAAGCGTCTCATTTCTGTTACTCTTGCTTTGGTTGCTCTCGAAGTTGCTAACATGACAATACATTTTTAATAGCACTGATGCAGGGTACTCTTACACGAAGATATTTTTATAGCAAGTACATTTATTTCAGAGTTGGTACAGAACTACAACCCATACCTGGATCGGCTGTGATGACCATAGGAACTACTTCTCGATCTGCTTCTGCTATAGGTTCGACTGACAAACAAAAAACAAAACCCTTTGTGTTAAGTTAATCAAGAACAAGTGCTGAACGGGGAAGAGGGGGAAAGAGGAGGGGAACATGATTTTCTCAGAATTCCTTACTCATACTGTAAAACATGAAATACAATTCCTTTTCAGTAATAGGAAATTTCAAAATCTGATTGTTTTAACTTGCATGTTTCAAGCAGATGCTTCAGACAGCAGCATGCACAGCTAAGCCCTTTTCCAGCTTGCTCAGAGACTGAAGCATCGGAGTGCTGGGCACCATTTACTGCTTTGGTAACACACCTCAAAATTAACAATTAGAGAAACTTACCTACGACTCTTGTAACTGTGGTAGGAACTACTTCGACTTCTTGACCGATCTCTACTATACCAGCCTCTGCTTCGGCTTCTTGTATAGCTTCTTGACCTACAATCAATACATGATCTTTGAAAAGCACAAAAGTTACTTGAGTAACTCAAGTGAAGAGCACAAGAACATGGGAAGCAAAAGCATTTTAAAGCTTTATCCTTTTAAGCTAAGTATTTATCCCATATGTGCTAAAATATACAGTGCTGTTTGAAAGAAAAACAAGCTGAGAAAGAAAAACATGCCTCAAGAACATTGGGAACTTTCAAGTTAACACAAAGAACAGGAACATGAGTGCTTTACCTATACGAATACGTAGAACTTCGGGATCGACTTCTGGAGTGGCTGTAGGATAGGGACCTTGTTCGGTGTCTGGATTTAGATTCAGATTTACTTCGTGACCTACTGAGACTCCTGGAAGGGCTATTGTCATCTCTACTCGGGGACTCTTCCTCACTGGAACTTTCTTGGTTCCTTGGCCTTCGATTTAGCCGTGCTGTTTTCCTAACTTCGTCAAACAGAGATCCAGGCCTTACTTTATTTTTAGCTTTTATTTCAATCCTTAAACCTGCTGGTTTAGGCTCTGGTGCTGAAGCTACGTTCTTTACTTCTGTGGCAGTACTAATTGTAGCTGGTTGCAAGTTACCAACACCTTGCAAAGGCTTCCATTTATTATCGATTGAATTGCTTTGTGCATTTTCCGTGATTTCACTTTTTAAACTACAATCTTTTGTGCTAGACACAGGGATGGAGTTATTCTCTTGCTTTCCTATTTCTTTTTCTTCTTTAATATTAACCACGTCTATAACATCGTTTCCTAATTTGACAGCATCTGGTTCAGGGGGCTGTAAATCTTTGTTTGTACTAGCACTTAAAGCCTGAGGTTTGGCAGTGAGAATGACAGGAGACGTATCCACAACCACCTTCCCTGGTGAGTTACGGTCTGGAGTGCAAATCTCCATGTTGTCATCTGTCTGAACAACATCTTCCAACCCATTCTGGTTACTTTCTTCAGCTTGTTTAGTCTCATTCTTGCCAGCAGTCACTTTTATTCCTGAGTTTAAAACACTGGCTGAAGTGTTTGGATCAACGCTATCTTTATTAAGGTTACTGTGGTCTGGTGAGGCATCAGTAGTGCTTTTACCTGGAAGGTTTTCATCCGTACAAGGCTTTTCACCATTTCCCATTTTGTCTTTGACTTCTTCATTCTTTTGAGGAGATTGCTGTTTTTTATCCTTCATGTCCCTGGCAAGCTGCTTTTCTTTTTTATCTTCCTTGATAACTGGCTTTTCGTTTATATCATCATCTTCCTCTTCACCAAACTCCAGGGGGGGCTGCCAATGAAACATTTCTTTTCTTTTCTGAACTTTGTGTTTCTTCTCCTTTTTTCCTTTGGATTTTTCTTTTGCTTTTTTGGAATGTGACTTTTTAAGAGTTTTTTTGGATTCATGTTTGGCTTTTTTTGACTTTCCTCTAGTATTTGTTGAGCTAGAACGAGAACTCTCAGATTCGGAAGAAGACAACTGTTTGCTCACCTTCCACGTACAATCGGAATCCAGAAAGCCTTCTGAGGAATTTGACTTTTTTATCCTTTTGGTAACACTAAGTTCTGTATCAGATCCTGATGTGGCCTCTCCTTCCTCTTTACCAGAGGAGGGTCTGGAATCTGCCCTACTACGCCTAGCCTCTCCCCTTTCTGAGTTTGATTCAGAGTCCCATTTGCTCCCTGAATAGGATTTTCGTTTAGTTTTTGCACTGCCTCTAGGTTGCTCAGACGATTTCTCTTTAACGGCTTTGTTTTTAGAACGATCAGCATCCCGTTCACACTTGGATTTCTCCTCCCCTCTCACCGAACTTAAGTTGCTTTTATCCTGTTGCTGAGCATCTCCTTCCAGCTGAAAATGGCCTTCTTTTTCTTGGGCTCCTTTCACTTTGCCGGAATGCTCACTGTCAGTAGAGAAGTCAGAAGACGATAAACTGTCACTCTCTTTCAGTCCTTGCGAAGACTCGTCGTAGTCTTTTGTACACTTATAAGGAAGAGTGCTTTCAGAGCTTGTTTCCTGCCTTAGCTTAAGAGACCGAGCGTTCTGATCACCCGATGTAGATTTTCTTTTGCTTCTGTGCCTATCATCCTCGCTGAGGGAGTAATAAGATGTGGAGTCACTATAACCTGACCTATCACTGCGGTATTTACTCGGTGACGGTGATCTGCCAGAGGAACGAGATTTTGTTCTTGAGCTAGACAGACTTCTAGATCTTGTGTAAGATCTTGAGTATGACCTGCTTCGGGAGGACCTGCTCCTCGATCGCGGCCAACTATCCGAGCTTCTGTCGCTACGGTATTTGGAATAACCACTTCGATCGCTATCCGAACTCCTTTGTCGCTTTCGGAACGAGGAAGAAGTGTTAGCCTCTTTAATAACAACTACATTATAATTAGTTTGGGTGGGTATTAAATGGGTTGTTTTAGCTTTCATTTCCTGAATTCGCTCATAGGATGGCTTCCATGGTTTCTGCCCAGGCTTCCACCTTGAAGGTGGTGGGCTATCACTTAAGGGTATGACAGGGAGGCTTTCTGGGACAACCGGTGGTATGACGACTTTATCAGTCGGCAGTATCACTGCTCTTACAGGGTCAGCAGTCTTGTTCAACTTGTTTTCATTTAATCGTGTTGAAGTATTTCGTGGAGAACTGGAAACAGTCTTTTGATGCTTAGGGCTAGGACTTGATCGTGATCTACTTTGAGAACGTGATGATTTAGAGGCTGATCTTGATCTGGAACTTCGAGAGTAAGACCTTGATTTAGACCTAGATCTGGATCTGGACCTGTAATATGACCGAGTGTCTCTGCTTGATAAAGTCGATGAACTCTGGTCCTCTTTATCAGATTTAGACCAGTCTCTTCTGGATGAATGTCTAGAAGATGATGATGAAGAACGAGACTTCCTCTCACGATCACAGGATGATTTCTTCCTCCTGACGAAGGAATGAGAGGATTCCACATCTGACGAAGCTGAGGTTTTCTTTTTTTTCGTTTGCTTGTGCTTCTTAAAATGCTTCTGCTTTTTAGACTTCTTTTTATGTTTCACTTTCTTTTTCTCTTTTCTGTGCTTTTTGTGGTGGCTGGAGTATCTCACAGTACTCAGATCAGAATAGCCGTTATGTGACCAAGATCTTGATCTCCGTGATGCGCTTCTTTCATCCCATCTGCTTGTACACGGGTCACTCAACCTTAAAAACAAACAAGCAAGCCCCACACTAAGTGGAAATTCTGTAAGAACTTCGTAAGTATTTTCCCCTCTCCCTGTCCCAAGGCAACTAATGAGGTTTAAGAACTATAAAAATCGCTGCATTTACTACCAGACAACTGTGTTTTGAGTGAGCTTGTTAAACTCGTTTTAAGACATGGAATTACAACACTATGAAGAAAACTACCACTTCTCTGTAAGAGATGAATCAGACAGCATCACCGAATCGTGCACGCTGTAAACCCACGCAAAGAGATTTAATTACCGTGATCCACATCATTTTGACCTCTACAACTATGGGATTTATATACTATATATTTAAATACATTTTTTTTAAATCTCCTTATTTAGGTACTACTTAGCTAGTACAATCCAATAAACTGTATGCACTCAGTATATAAAAAGGTTTGGTAAACATTTGCAATTTTTCAATAACGTTTATAATGTTCTTCAGTTCTGCCTTTGGGGTTTATTTGTCCTTTTGATACAAGCTCAGGTTATCAAGTCACTGGAAATTCTGGAAAGTTGGCTTTCATCACAGAGCTGGTAACAGCAGAAAGAACATGAAGCTAAAACTTAATATAGGCTTTGTGGATTTGGTTGCCTTAGTTGTTATCAAAAATAACAGTTAATCAAGTTCAAGGCTAAAGGAAATCTGACGTGACTATCTGAGAGGAAAGCAATAGGAAATTGGACAGGTGAATTAATTTATTCTTAAGTACTGAAGATAGTACCATCAGAAATAACTATTCTGTGACCGTATGCTTTTCCAGCATGCGTTGATCTGATGTTACAACACCAAAGAAGAAAAGTTTTCGGAAAGATTCCAAGAAAGATTCTGTTTAGATTCAGAACACTCTAAGTGGGAAGATATTAAATACAAAGATTTTTACACATTTTATTCAGTCAAACAAGAATGACATGGAACAGCTATATAACCTCTTATTGCTTGTGTTAAAAAAAAAGACATTTTAGATGTGCAGTAAGGATCTTACTTATCGCCTTTACTCCACTTTTCTCCACTAGGTGGTCTATACGTTCGTAATCTCTGCATTTCCTCTTTCCAGTGCGGAGGAGTCTCACTACTCTCATCATCATCGGATTCAGAGCACGACCGTGATCGAGGTGGGGTGTGATACCGCTATAAAACCAAAGAAAGATAATTACAGAAGGTAATTTTTCTTTAAAGTAGACTGTATAATATAAAAAGTATCTGGTACCTCTTGTACATGTTTTGCATGCATCTTCATAACACAAACCAGATGATGTTATTTTACACAAAGGTCAGGAAGAACACAAAATCTGAATTCCCTGCCAAAGATACCTGGTTTTGGTACGCATGTATGATATAGGTGAGCCTGATTACACAGCTAGCTGTCTTTTCATACTCTGAGGGCACTTCCAAAGCTTGAGAGGGACCAGCTAACCCATTTTTCCAAAACATAAAGGATAAAATTTAGGAAGTCAAGTTCTCTTTACACTACACTTCTTTGGAATAACACAATTACAGCAGATAACAAAACTTCCCCCCTCCAGGATACTAAAGCACAGATGTTTCAGTTCAGTTAGCAGATACTTAGCTGCCTGTAATCATAAAAACAAGCTCTGTTTCAAAAGTCACTGCTGTTCAGCCCTTCAGAAATGGGCAGTTTAAGACATCTTCTAAGCGAAAAGTCTTTCAAAAAAAGTGGAATGAAGCTTCACGCTAGAAAATGATGCTTAGGCACAGCATTTAGAAAGGTACAAAGAGCTTTTCCTGAAACAGCAGAATAATGGTCGTAATATTGCCAAGTCATTATTTCCCATTACCCAGTTGGATGCACACTTAGGTAACTCATACGAGGAAATTAGATGCTCCTTGACTCAATTAACAAAGAAGAAAAACATCTGGGTTTTACTCAATTATTTTGAGCCACTTATAAAATAAGCGATACGTGCAAAAAAAAACCTAGACTGTCTCCCAGAATAAAAAGAGAAAGATGAATGTATTGGTTTACACAGAAATCATTTAAGAAATATCTTCTTACTTTCTCCCTCTTCAGTTGACTGAAAATCAAGTTTGGGGCCCTGTATCATGGATTAGAGAAGGGATGAGAAAACTTTTGCTTAAGAACAGTGGCACTAAGGCAAAAGCAAAAGTTACCAGAGTACTGAAACAGGAATGAGATCTAAAGAAACAGTGACAGCCTTCACAAAGCAGAGAAAACAATGGACTGTGCAGTTGCAAAAAGCCTTCTGTCCAAGCACGGCAAGAAGTATCTTCTTGCCTGTGCACTGTTATCTGAAATTACACAGACTCCATCTCAGGCAGGAGAGCAGATGAAATTTGGCAACCTATGTTAACTAGCTAAAAAAAGAAACAAGATATACTTAAACTGTTAGTTCTGCTTTCTGACATTTTAAGTGATTTTGCCAATGCTGCCAGAAATATTATTTATCAGCAACATATGCACAATCAGACACTCTAAGTATATCTCTTGTCCTCCCAGTTCTGATATGTCAGAAAGAGCTGTAAATACTTAGGACACTTAGAACAGCCTTGTCTGCTGCTACACAGAAACAATTCTAGTGCTTAGGAGAAACAGGAAATCCAAGCAGTGGAGAGAGTAAAAGCTTGTCTTTTCCCATCGCTTCAGATCTTGCAGCTTGCCTAGGATGAACCTTTGCTGACTTCAGTTCAGTCTTTACAAAGAAATAATTTTATTCTTATGTTTGAAGCTAATTTATATGGCTGAAACTACTCTTGTCGCTGGGTAAGCCTTTGTTTTCCCAAACAATGCCTAGGCAAGAAGACATTAAGAAGAAGGATAAAGCAAAAGCATTGTAAAATGAACTACTCGGCAACAAGATTTCAACCTTCTAAGCTTGAATCTACTGTAGGTCAACAACAGTTACAGTGCCACTCAAAACCTTCAAGGAAATTTAAAATTCAAAGCTCAAGGTCAGACAAGATACTTTGGGTGAGAGGAAATAAAAGTAAGTCACATACTATTGTGCCTCTTCCTTTAATTTTTCGTCCGGATTTAGAGACTGATGGTTTCTGGTCGGTTAGAACTGGTGTAGCATCAGGAAGCTTCCTAAAGAAATGAATAAAATATGAGCATACACAAAAAAACACATAACAATTTTAACTGAAACCTAAACTAATTTTAAATTAATCACGCAAAATATCTTAATCATCTATTTTGACATGGCAGAACTGAATTTAGCAACTGGCTTTCCAAGAAGCCAGCCAGCCACACACAGACCTGCGATGAAAGCCAATCGATACATAACAGTTTTCAACCAGCTCTGCAGATCTGACCTGCCTTTGTGATAAAGAAAGGCTAACAATGATCTTCCAAAGTACTCCGATACAGCGTTACACGGCTTTTCTAAAGCAGCTAACTTATGTTTGGTGGACAAATCGTGAAGATGACATGGAAAGAACAGTTTCAAGATCGCAGCAGTTAGACAACAATGCTTTAGCAGACATTGGCAGGTCTTAACAGTCCCCAAGTCCTAAAGCTTTTCTTTCCTCAGCAAGAAGTAATTCAGCATTCCTTTTTACACAGTTTGAAAGAAGCAGATACAAAGGCTTTGAAAACATGAGTGAAGAAGAAAAAGCTCACAGCAGACTATACCGTTAACTGAATTAGAACAAATAAAGTGACTGGATTTTAGAGATGCCCAGGCCTGTGCTGTATTAGCTCATCTGAATCTACAAGGGAAGAAATTTGATAGAAAAACAATGTAATTTAGTAGACATGCAAAACACAAATTGAAAGCCGCTTGTGAATGCCTAACTTCCTTTCTACTAAAAATATGTATTTTCCCCTATTCTAAGAAAATCAAACTGCTGTAAGATTCTGTTTGACTGATTTTGCACTAAAGTTTCACCCTTTAGTGTAAGAAAGTTGAAAAAACCCTCACCTATTCAAGTTTACCTTGCAATCTAATATCTGCTGTATTTTATATTGCAAAATTTCCTCTGGAATTAATAAACCTTGTTTTTTTGCATCACCTCTAACTGTGTTTAAGGTCATAATATGCATGATCCTTAAGGACCGATGAAACTATTTTACGAGTTTTCACTGAAAAAAAAAACTGAACCACATTGAAAGGAAAATTCTGAAGAAAAACAGTGAACAGGACAGGTAAATTACCTCATTCAGAAATTCTGACACTACAGCCATCCCCGGCTGTAAGTTCCAGTAAAATAATGTTAGCGGGAAAGTTTTATGCATAGATTCTACCCAGAAAGTCAACACAATCATAAAACTCAATGTTCCTTACGGCTCGGGTTCTGCGTTGACAACAGGCACATCTCTTCTTAGCAAAAATCTATTTTCAGGCACTGGGGGAATTTCTTCAGGACGTACGACAGGCTTATCCCTCTTTGTGCTAACATCAGTCGCTTTTTCGGTCACATCGCTCTTGTCAGAAAGGCTGCTAGGAGGAAAAGTAAGTTTATAAATAAAAATCAACTGACAAACACCACCGTTCAGGTTCCCACAGTAAGCCCACGTGATGCAACAAGCTTTCAGATGACTTAGAATGTGTTTCATTAACAGCTCATTTTATGCTAACGGAAGGATGGTGCGGTATTAGAAGGTTCAGTTCTCACACTACAGCAAATAATTTTGCTTTTAATTTGCCATTTGTCATAAAATATTTTTAAAATATAATCAAGTATCAATCAAAGGTCTCTCTTTGCCTAACATTACATTATCACAAGCATAGCAAGTCCCAAATGCTTTAACATGCTACACATTTATTTCAAAGTCACTCTACATCCTATCTACAAAGATCTTTAACACAGAAGTCTACCCAACAAGCTCAGCTTTAGTGATTTGTTTGTTTTAAAAAAAAAAAACAAAATCCACACTTACAGAACAAAAGCACCTTCATATTAATTGCTTAAGTACTTCATGAAAAAGCAAAATTTATCAAATTCCTCTGAAATTCTTAAATTTGAGAAAGTAGTCACCATCTTTGGTTTGAGGTTCGCTTGCACCTTGAATCCTCTTTTTTCCTCTCCTCCTTTCTCCGTTTTCTTGACTGTTTTGCTTTAGCTCTTCTTTTCCGCTTTCTTCTTCTGCTTCTTTCATTTTCAGCTTCGCTTTCAGATGAACTTTCTGAAGAGCTGGATGCACTGGAGGAGGATTCTAACTCTTCTGATTCAGAGCATACTTTCTTCTTCTTCTCCAAAGCTTAGAAACAGATATTATAATATTTATAGCGTACACATGCACATGTAACATGTAGTGTGTGTATAAATATAACAGGATATACAACTTTATGTATGTAACTTCACACGTGCTCCTCCAGAGGATGTATGTGTAAACCATGAGCATTTTTTTTAAAGAGAGGTTTGTTAAAGTATAATTATATGGATTTATTGTGCCCAGTGTAAACCAATAAAGCTACACAGATATTTTCCAGCAAAGATGGTTGTAAAAAACACCTTCAGTGAACTGTAAGAACCTCCACACACAGCTTCTGCCATCTAAGATACTGCAAAGCCAGAGCATTTTTATGATAAGCCATACACTGAAATTTATAACTGGAGTTAAACATCCACGTGTGCCAAGCTTTGCCACCCTCTCCTTTCTGCATTCCCATACTTTTACATTATCTTTCCTCGGACTCTTTCTGCAGGACATAAAAAAATCCATTATCCTTGAGGAAAGTCAGAACTAAAGTTAAAAAATCCTAAATCATAACAACTCAAAGCTTTACAGTGCCTGTCCAAAGACATATCTAACACCATCTATTTCCTACGAATTCTCACAGAAAGGTAAATTATGTTGACTCTGTTTGTGGCAGATATTAACTTGACGGATCTTATAATAAACCTTCAGAAACTGCACAAAATTCTGCATCAAGAAAAGCTTCTGTTCAGATTACCGTCTTTCAAACTCAAAAAATAAGTTATAATTTCTTGTTAAGTATGTCACATGAACCTCAAACGTTAATTAAGGAGACCAGGAAGCAGGCAGACGTTTTCTAAGGAACGGTTTAGGTCAGAAAACCTTTTCCCTTGCTGTGCCTTACTCACCTACGCCAACCTTTAAGTTTTAAAGAGTTGTTAGAACTAAATTAAGAGATTCACCACAGTGATTTCTGGATGCTGGCACAGTTTTTATACTCTGAAAAAAAATGTCAACATTCAATTAACTTCAGCGTATGTATGCTTACCATCCTTTGCTGATTTCGTAACAAGCACCCCACAGTCAATAACTCGTACATCTGCATAGGGTCTACTGGCAGTATCGGTTTTCAGATTTTCTATTTGCTCTATGACTTCAAAACCAGAAATAACCAGTCCAAAGACAACGTGTACGCTGCAGGAATAAAACATTTGGAAAGCACAACGTTTGTATCTCACCTTTTCTCCAATGAATTTCAGATTTAAAAAGTCATTCTGAAATAGAAACACTCCGCTTCACTGGCATCGGGTGGCTCTTAAAAAAATATTTAAAAAATCTTATTTTTAACTTTATTACTTTCACTTTTACAACAAGAAGACTTCATGGAACGAGAATTGGAGGTTTGCTCTGGTTCAACGTGATGTCATTCTACTCTCTTCTAGCAGGCACTATCAACAGGTCCTAATTTCTCATCCACCCTTCTATTTTTGAAATTTTGTGCAATAGACAGATCAAAAGTCTGTAAATAAAGAAGGCACAGAAGCACAGCTTTCTCCAGAAAAGAAGCATTTTTAGGTCTACGCAACCTCAGCCTACAAGTTCCCACTGACATTGAAGGTGCAGTTGTCATTAACAAATCCCCAATTCTTTTCTACTGTTCCACATTCCTCTTTCCTTCCTCCAATTGCCCTATAACTTGCACTTCCAGGAACTAATATATTTTGGAGAGAAAACAGGTCATAAAAAGAAGTACTATTAAAACACGTTAAACTTGACATTTCAACTTGATTTGTGGGCCCAGAGCAGCAAGCAGATTTAAATAAATGAATATTAAGAGCTAGAACCTTCCAAGTTTTCAAATCGTTTCAGGAAATAAGTTGCAATTTGAAATATTTATAGAACTCATATTTTAGTTTTCCATCTTCTGTCGTATAATCTTTTACAGAAGTAAAAGTGTTTCCCCACTGCTGTCTACCACCAACACGATACAAGAAACCTCATGAATAATCTTTGAATTTATTCATCGTTGACGAAACTACAAAGGACTTACCCATCGAGGTGAGGAGCAGGCTTTGTCGTTCTGTTTGACAAACAGCAAGATGGTGAGATGGTAAAAAAAATCAAGGATTCAGATGAAGTAAGAGGAGAATGTCACAGAAAAAAAGGTGAAGGTAAGACAAAATAGTGAAAAAATCCAGTTACATACATGGAATTAAAAACCTTACAGATTACACATAAAGGTCTTTTTTTTTCTTTTAATCTTATCTTTTACATGAAATTTGTTTAAAGTTTAGCTAACTGTGCATATTTGAAAGCTGTACCAAATACCATTGGATGCATGCAATAAACAATATTCAAGTGCCTTTACATACACGTTCAAATGTAACTCACTAACACCTTTAATCACAAAGATACAATTTGGAAATAAGTACTGGATAACTACTGAAATTTAACGTTTCTGAAACTGTTAGGTTCTTACGTTACAAGGTCACTTTAAATCAGTTCTATTTAAAAAAAGGAACAGGAAAACAGAGTTATCATATGTGATAGATTCTTTGCTTTTATTTTTTCCTGCTATTATATTACTTTCCACCTACTTGACTGGCCTCAGGACTCACAATACAAAGCGATACTACTTTAACCATCAAGACTACAGCGATTCAGCTCGTAAGCTCACAGGCTTCCCAAAAGCAACAGTAGCACAATGCAAGCAGACATGATAAGGTCCCCTACACTATTTCTGTGATAAATTCGGACTTCCTCCCTTTTTTTTCAGGTTCCCACGTTTCCAGTCCAAAGGGGAAAAGCCACATTTTGCACCGAGGGGGTGGTGGGAGCTACGGCAAATTTCCAAGCTGACTTTTAATTGGGATAGTCAAGGCTGTGCATATGCAACTGCATTTTAAGATTCATTTTTGATGCTAATGCTATGACCTGGGACCTGTCTCTGTCCTCTTCTAGAAGGGAAAGGAAATTAATGCAGGTTTACTTAAGGGAATAGCATTGCCCAGAGAACCAGGCTGCACAGACAAATTCAATGAGGAACATCAGAACCTGCACTGATCTTATATACTGGGGGAAGTGAGGGGAGGTGAAATAAATGTCAATAGAATTTGCATTTGAAGCTGTTTTATTATTTGAAAACATTCTCCCTCTCTTCCCAAGGCACTATTTTGATTTTCTAGCTTCCTTCCACTGCACTACACGCTAAAAAAAAAAAAAAAAAGAAATAAAAATCCCACAGGGCCTGGATGCTTCTTCTTGGTACGCCAAAGTCAGGTTCTCACTGCTACAAGGAAATACTCCAGATAAAGCACGGAGCTTCCTTCTGGCTTTCAGCTAGGAGGCCACAAAGCGCCGCAGTGATGGGACACATGCCAGAAGATGGAAGTGCCATCAGGAGTGCTTGCACTCTGATTTTTCTAAGCTCCAAACACCAACCAGACCTTCTGCTTCTGTAATCCTAATACTACGGAAAACAAAAGGGAAAGAAATGCTATCAAGAAGACATTTTGTTTCTCAGCAGCAGGGGCTGATCTTTTTTTTTTCCCTTGCTAACCCAGCACGTTGCTACAAACAGAAAAAGTCTCAGAGCTCTGGGGGTTGATAAGCAAAAAGTTAACTGCGATAACAACCTGCTGTTAGGTGAACGTCTGGAGCAGGCTTAAGGACAAAGCTGATTTAAAGTCATGAAAAATAGAAGTGGGTTAACTTCAGTGAAACCAACAGTCAACGAGTCTTAGCGTTTAGAGTTAGCTCGAGAAAGCAACAGGTTCAAACACGCCTGCTGTCAATGCTGTAGCAGCGTGCTCCTGCCATGCTGCAGCAGCACTCGGAGGCCAATTGAGCAAATTATTTAAGTACTTTCTTTGGACTAGTCCTTGATAAGCAAGGAAACGGTAAAGGCATTTAGTTTCTTTCATTAGGCTGGCGATTTGATAGAGTGGACAGGATTTTTCTCATTTGCCTGGTGACGAAGTGGAAGCACGCAGAGAAGCATTACCCAAAAGCCAACTTCTCAGACGCGCAAGGAGGAGTCGGGCAACTTGCAAGACTTCCCATGGGAAGCAGAAACCAAACTCCTCGTTATGCTTCTGAAAGCTCTCTCATCGCGAGGTTAGGCCTGGAAGACTGCAATTATTCTGCAAACATTTACACCTTAGAAGACCACGTCAAAGCTCTTTTTGCCTATGTTCCACCTTTCATTTCTTGAAGACTGACTTCAAAACTTCAGCAGGAGAAAACCTACTTACTACTTCTGTGCTATAGTTAGGATGAGTCCCTCCCAAAAAATAGTGCTTTATTAAAACATTTCTATACAGAAGCTTTATAATTTAAAACATTCAACATCTGCCTTATTATAGGCGTTATTATCCAAGTTATTTGCAGAAGGACAAATATCTTTACTCACCCCCAATTTAAAGAAAATTGGTTTAAGATACTGGTGAAGAGAAGAACATCTTTTTTGATAAAAGCATCTTTTTTGCCCACCCCCCCCAAAGAACCTCAGGCCTAACAAAGGACTCAAAGCACGTAACAATATGATCAGAAAAACAAGAAAGATTAAAAACAGAAAGAGAAAAGAAAAAGGACACAGCCTTAGAGGAATGAGACATTACCTTTGGAGCGCACGATGTAACACTGTTTCTGTAAATTTTACACAAAAATGGCAGAAATAAATTGTAATACATTTTCAGACAAAACTGAGTCTATGTTTTATTAAATACAAGTTCAAAATTAATATTAATCAAGTTGTATGCAGAACAAGGATGCCTAAAAGAGGGCTCTAAATTTTCTTTAGAATACAAGGTACTTTGAAAACTACAGTAAGTTCTGTTTAAAAACAAAAAAACTACTGACATAGCCTGCTTGCATCCACTCTCACACAGGAAAACTGTTAGAAAACAGAATCCTCCCAGTCCCCTCCGAGCCTCGATCCAAGTGTTAGAACACATGCACAACTTTAAGCAGATGAATAACGGATTTCAATGGGTTTATTCACATGCTCGCAGTTCCAGAGGTGTTCAAACGCTCGTCTGAACCCAGCCCTAGGTAAATACTTCACAGGATGGCAGCTCGCGAGTGAAATGGTTTGGTTTACAAAATGAAAGGTGTCAGTCAGTCCACAGCTTCAGACGTTTTGTGGTTAGCTTGTACCTCTCTTGGATTGTGAAGCTTTTCTAAAACTAAGAAAAAAAGGGGCTCTATAAAATATATGCATTATTGCTCGTGTTAAGAATTAGGGAAAAACAAGAACGCTGCAGGTGCAAAAGCACAACGCACGTGCACCAGCTAATTCTGTGCTTTCGCTCTGCTATAATTCTCGTGAGCAGCTGTAACTTCAAAACACACTATCAGTTAAGTAGAAATCTGTGCTTTTTCTCCCATATAGACTATTAGCTCTTAATTATCTCTCTGCGTATCTAAATCAGTGAAATGATCCATTTGTAACTTACTACCAATAATAGCATCCTGTGAATGCTTCCAGTAAAAAAAACGTGTTGATTAGAAAAATATCTGGTGTGGGACACTGAAGGGAAAAAAAACAACTGATAAGTGAGCCACTTAAGCTAGTAACGTTCAGAAATCACATGTAAAATCCAAACCAAAAATCTTCACCATTGATTTCAGCCTTTAGCCATTTAGCAGTTCCAAGAGGTTACTTTATTTAAATTTAGTGACTGGGCAACACCATAGATTGAAAACATTTTTGAACCAAAAAACTATTTAGTTTGGAGCAAGAAAAAAGCTTGAGAGATGCATTAACTGACAATACCCTCAATATGGGGAAAAATAAATTCTAACGAATAGCAAAACAGCCTCCAATTTTAAATAGCTTTTAACCCGAAGGCAAGAACTAATAACTGTTTGAGCTGATAACGAACAAAACCTAGCACTCCTCTAAGTTGCAATAAGAAGGTATCAGCCTTGGTAGTTTAGAGGAATACAGGACTCAATAGCAAGGTGGTAAGTCAATTATACAAAGCTTCCAAATGACAAGAAGTTGGTTACTCTTTTTGCCTCCTATTGTTCTCTTTGTCTCATTCTGCACATTCGCCTTTCTACTTCTGTAGTAAATACAGCTCAGTAGATTTTGGATGACTTAACAGAAGCAGTTACTTGTTTGCACTTGTAGAATCAGTAGACTCACAAGTTTTATAGTGCTTTATATATTAATTTCCGTAAGAGTGGCATGTATTTTGTATTACAACTTACTAGCAGGCTGGGCAGGGCCCCAGGCACAAGGGAGTTGCTCAAAGAGACAAGACAGCTTAATCAGATCAGCTCTTCTGAGAAGTAGAATACATTGCTCCAGAAGAACATCACCCAGCAAGTGATATAGTCACTGAGCTGGAGCATCCAAGAATGGTCTGAATACCCCTCCTGGCTCTCAATCCGTGACCTGAAGACCCTAAATGCATTTCTGTAGTCCTCTAGATGCATCCCTTCACTCCCAGTAATAACAGCATATAACTTAAAAAAAACATTTTCAACAACAGTCCAAAACAGGTGCTGGAGTATATAGGAAAAGGAGGATGTTTCTAGTGTGGTTCCTGTCAACCTCCACCCCATCCAAAAAAAATCTGGATCTGAATATCAACATGGAAACAGGACAATAAAATAATAGTAATAAAAAAAGATTAACACTCAGGTAGTGCTTAGAACACTTGTTAAATAACTGGCTTTAAAAAAAATGGAAGAACTTATTCACAGAAAAGAAGGAAATTAATAGTGGAGCTATCTGAAAATATTAATAGCTAATTTATAAACTAGCGTCTTACAAATGTCTTCAATACAAATCTGCAATAAAATGCTATAACAAACCCCTTTGTGTACAGAAAGTTGAAATTCCAGCATTTCACAAAGCCAGACAACCTGTGTGTCCTTTCTGCTGGATTTCAGTAAGATGCTTTTCAGCAGCCTAGTTTGAGATACATGTGTGAATGACTTGGTGTATGCAAAGTGCACATGCATGAAAACCTTAATCCTGCTGTAGCCAAATATTCTCCTTTCAACCCAACTGCTACCCCTATTCAAGTAGCAAAAAAATAGTCAACGAGCATTAAACGTAACGCTTCTGACATACACCTACTCTGAATTCTAGTTTTGCATCTTGCTAATTTCTACCAATGCTTTACATTCATTCTTCAATTGGCATCACTGAAGTTTCCCAACTTCACTTGCACCGTTTTTTTCCAGTTCTCTACTGTTGCTTATGAACGCTTCAACACATTCACACATACCAGAGGAATTCTTGACGAATCAAAGAAAACCAATGATACTTTAGAATTGGTCAGATGCTTCATTAACTGGTTTGGAGCTTTAATTTCAAGTAAACTGACCACTGCAGCTCAACTTTTAATGATTTTTAGTTTTGTTGTGACCAGTGTGTTAGTGCAGTCTGCCCAAGAGATATTTGCTGCCTGCTTTGTTACTATAAGGGCTAGTTATTGCAAATGATGCTCATCTGTGGTTACGTAGGGAAAGTACTTTTGATGAAGTAAAAATGTTACATTCAGGATTCTTACTATTATTTTTGCCCCAATCAAACAAATACTTACATTAAAAAAAATAATTATTTGCACTCGTTATTTGCTACATTGGGAAACGATATGATAAAGAAATGCAGAATTCTAATCCCTGAAGTTATTTATGCACTATAAAAAAATGTAAACGTTTAAAAAAGCTTGACTGAGATGAGCTATTTCCTTTTCTATAAATAGAATCAGTAAATTAAACATATTCAGATTTAAAAATCTAAGGACTGAAGATTTCCACTTAAGACTGCCTTTCACACAATTCTCAGGTTATGCATTTGAAGAATATTTTTCCTAATGAATAATTGAGCTACTTCTTTGAGTCGAAGGACAATTTAATTTCAACTTAAAGCATATCACTAAAGGAAGCAAAAGAAAAGCTGCAGGGATGCAAAGTATGTTTCCTAAAGTAATCAGACAAATGTCAAACAAGACTTATTGCTTTAAAATAATGTGTTGCAAAGTCAAAAGCCAGAAACTGTCTAGCTATAATCTTTAGCTGTTTTCTACTTTGAAACTTCAAATTCAAAATCTACATATTATAAAGGAGAAGCCAAGTTTCACTTTCAAAAAAAAAAAAAAAAAAGAAAAAACACTACATAGATGGCTGACTTCGTGTTTCACCATCCATCCTTGCCTATTTGTAAATCAAGGTATTGGACACAAATATAACTTCAAATTGACCGTATACAAGCACATCTGCCTTTATGAGCAGCTCAGTGGCTTCCTATGGATTCTGTAATTGCACCTATTCCCAGGATGAGCTGCGGCACTGGAGACCAAGTAATGGATTCAGCTTAAATGCCAAAACTTGAATATATTAAAAAAGGCATCTGCAAGCGCATTCAGCTTAAACAGCAAGGTGGTGGTGGCAGAGGGGCTGCAGGGGTGGCCTCTGTGAGCAGAGCCCAGCAGCTGCCCTATGGCAGATCAGAGCCAGCTCCACAGCTGATCCATGAGTTACAGTGGTTGGGCCTCTGGGAGAGCAGATTTAAGAGGAAAACCTGCTGTGCTACAGCAGCTGGGAGAGAAGGGTGAGAAATGGGAGAGAAGCAGCCCTGCAGCCCCCAAGCCAGTGCAGCAGGAGGGCAGGAGGTGCTCCAGGCACGCAGCACAAGTTCCCCTGCAAGCTGTGGAGAGGCCCCTGGTGGTGTAGGCTGTCCCCCTGCACCCATGGGTCCCACATGAAGCAGATCTCCACGCTGCAGCCTGTGGAGGAGCCCACATGGAGCAGGTGGATGTGGCCTGGAGGAGGCTGCGGCCCATGGAGAGCCCCCGCAGGAGCAGGGAGTCTGGGGGGAGCTGCTGCCCATGGGGGACCTGTGCTGGAGCAGTTTGCTCCTGGGGGATGGACCCCATGGGACAGATCCCGTGGGACGGAGCCATGTGGGAGCAGGTCTTGGAGTTTATGGAAAACCCACACAGGATCAGCTGGGAAAGGTCAGCATCCCATGGGAGGGACCCCACACAGAGCAGGGGCAAAGCACAATACATAATACAACGTGTCTACAGTTGGCTGATGGGGCTCAAAGAGTTAGAGTAAAAGGGGTCACAGCAGACTGGCAGCCAGTCACTAGTGGGGTTCCCCAGGGCTCCATTTTGGGGCCAGTTCTCTTTAATGTTTCCATAAATTACTTGACAGAGGACTTGAACGCATACTAAGCCTACAGACAACACTACATGAGAAGGAGCTGTTTGCTCCATTAGGGGTGGAGAGGCCTTCCAGAGAGATCTTGACAGACTCAAAGGCCAGTCACCAACGATACGAAGTTTAACAAGTGCTGGATTCTGCACATAGGACAGGGGCAGCCCTGGCTTTATGTACAGGCTGAGGAACAGGAGGCTGTAAAGCAGCCTTACAGAAAGGGATGTGGGGGTTCTGCTCAGTGGCCAGGTGAACATGAGTGAACAGTGTGCCCTGGCAGCCAGGAGGGCTTTCAGCATCAGCTCAAGCACTGTATGCAGTTTTGGGCACTACAACAAGAAGAGCGTAAAAACTACTAGCATCCAAAGGAAGGGCAAAGACAGTGAAGGGTTTAGAGGGCAAGACATATAAGGAACACCTGAGGACCCTTGGTTTGTTCAGCCCAGAGCAGAGCAGAGCAAGGAGAGGCCTCATGGCAGCCTGCAGCTCCCTCATGAGGGGAGCAGAGGGGCAGGCACTGAGCTCTGCTCTCTGGGGACAGCGACAGGACCCGAGGGAATGGCATGGAGCTGGGACAGGGGATGGTCAGGCTGGGGGTTAGGGAAAGGTTCTGTACTTAGAAGTGGACTGGCACTGGGACAGGCTGCCCAGGGCAGTGGGCATAGCCCAGTGCTCTCAGACATAAAGACTGTTTTTTAGGTGGTCTTGTGCAAAGCCAGGAGTTGGGCACAACAATCCTTGTAGGTCCCTTCCAACTCAAGATTTTCTGTGATTCTAATAGAGTGACAGTGAAGGAGTAACAGAGACAAGCTGTCATAGATTGACCCCAGCCACCCTTCCTCATTCCCTTGCACTGTTCAAGGGGAGGAGGTAGAAGAGGGTGGATGGAGGATGGTGTTTTCAGGTTGCCTTTAGTTCTCACTGCTTCAGTCTGTTAGCAATAGGCAATAAATTACATTAAATTCCCTATGCTAAGTGTTTTGCCCATGATGGTAACTGGTGAAGGAACTCCCTGACCTTATCTCAACCCATGAGCCATTTTCATCTTACTTTCTCCCCTGGATCTGTTGAGAAGGGGGAGTGAGAGCAGTTGTGGTGGAGTTCTGCTGCCCAGCTGGGTGAAATCATCACGGCAAGTGCGCCGGGCATCTCAGCTGCTGGTCAGATGTAGGGAGAACACTCAATGGCCAGTACAGACACTGTGAATGCCCTGTGGGATCCTGTCTGGCCTCCAGCTGCTACTCCAGGAGCACTGGGTGTTTTATGGATTGCACACCCTATTTTGTAGGGTACCCAGTGCTACCTCAAACAACACTGATGTCTACATGTGGTAAAAAGAAAAAAGTTCTGGTCAAAAGGGTCTAAAGCATTACAGCATACTTTAAAGACTTACAGAGAAGCCCACTCATCATGAGCTCAGGAGCTTACTCCAGAGGTTGATTCACCTGTCTGACCCCAAGGTAAGCTGGTGCCATTTAAATACACTACAGGATATCCAAGGAAAAATACATGGGGCAGGCAGGCAGGCAAGACACATGACATTCAGAACATCCACAGCCTTCCTGCCCAGCAGCCAAAGCCCAGGTAAGACACCCAGGTCACTAAAAATGGCTTTAGATTACTACAGGCAGCTGAAGTCTGTCTAGGGGAGATGATTATGCCTTACTCTGCCTGAATTCCCAAGCTGTACAGCTTTCTCACTACAATGATTAAGAAATATACGTTTGTTTCTCAATTCTTTACTTGGTTAAAAGTACTCTCAAACATTATTAATTTTGTCTTTGTACATTAATTATAATTTAGCATCTTACACAAGCTTAGGTTGTTCCTCTGCATGGTGAGAGGCAGGGCATTTAAGTCCATTAAAATTGAACAAGGAAGCTCAGACTATCATAACTAAAAGAGGAGGACATCTGAATTAAATACAGGAATGAAAAGAAACTTTAGAGCCCTCAAATGATAGCTTCTTGATTGATGTAGCATCATTAAGTTGTGATGTGTACTGTTCAGATAAGCTTAAAAATGGAAAATTGTGACAGGAGAATCAGATATCACCAAGTAATAAATAGCAAACCTGTGTCTTGTAGAGAGCTTTTAAAATGACTTCTTTTTGTCTAGAGATTGCTTTTCATAGTAGTATATACAGTAAATCTGAATGGATAAATGTAAGAAAGCATATCACTTAGAAGTTGGTTTGAAGGTTAACAGAAAATAAGCTTTTGACACAGTTCTTTCTGTAGAGAGATAACTGTGAAAAACTCACTCTTAGGTTTCTCATTAATTTTCCATTTTTAGGGCATTCTTTAGGAAGAGACCTAAAAATGTCTCTTATCTGAACTTCACTGTATCATACTGAAGCTCTTTTTCAAGCAAAGGAAAAAAAAGGAATATTCTTCAGGAGAATTTACTCTTTTACTGAGGACAGGGAAGCGCCATTCACTCTTATCCCCCAAGAAAGATGGCAAAGAAAAAGAGTTTTTAGAGCTAAGCAACTACTGTGAAGTTTAATTTTGAAAGCACCATGGTTATTTCACAATGAAAGTTCTCAGCACAAGCCCCAAGTTATAAACTACATCTTCCCAAACAGAAACTGTTAAACATTAACAGAAGGCCATTTTTAGAAGGGAGTTAACAGGATGAATATTGACATAAACATTAGCAGCCTTAAATACTAATATTGGACCTAGAATACAACTACTTTAATCAAAAAGATTCCAACTTACATCAAACTCAGCAACGTTTTTAGAAGGGAGTTAACAGGATGAATATCGACAAACATGAGCAACCTTAAATACCAATATGGGACCTAGAATATAACTACTTTAATCAATAGACTTTAATTTACATCAGACTTGACCACATGTTCTGCAAAATGACAGAATGTGGCTATATACTGGAATGGATTGATTTTTTTTTTCTTAAGATACAGGAAAACTTCTTTCTCAGCACTTTATTTGCCATAGTGATGGGACCAAAGTAAATAGTATACGTGTATGAACAGTACTATTCAGCAATACAGAAGAAAATGTCTGAAATAAATACTCCAAAGGGAAAAATAAATAAATACATGAAGTGCTCTCTCCAAATAAAATGACATTCTCCTTCCTCCCTCCTCCCCCAGCCCCAAAATAAATCATAGGATTTTGAAGGGCACATTTGAAGGGCACATGCAAAACCATACAAACCATCTCTATCACAGACCTCACTTCCTTCTGCACACAATGCTCAGCATTGTAATTCACAGATAATCTATTAAAATGTGGTTGGTACACCCAAAACCAAAGAATCTATTATTTTCAGGACACTAAGAGCACACAATAACAGAGCCATACTTTCAGGGTAAAAAGCAATGAACAAGGAGCAATCATGTAGCACCTGCTTCTATCCTAAATTAATGCCACAAGCACGTCGTGATAACTGATGTTTCCTATTATAGACCACACGGGAGGCACCCACTCAACCCTATTCAAAATAAGGTGGATAACATCGTTAGAGGTAATTTAGCAATACCATCTTTCTCATGAACAGCGCTCCTCTGTTTAACAAAAGCTCAACTATCACATTACATCTACTCACATGAAAAATTGGGAACCATTGGTATGTTTCCCTCGGTTTGCCATTGACAAAAGGAACGCTCTGTCATGTTTGAGAATAAAGTTTTCATCTGTTTGAAGAAAAAATATGTTTGTCAGATTTTCCCTGACGAGGAATACAAGGCTCGTTTTCTTAGCAACTTATGGGTGCTACAAGGAGAAATTCTTCCGCTGCTGAAGAAAATTGAACAGGGTGGAAAAATAAATTATATCGGATTAAGACTCTCAAAAGTTACAGGAGAAAAATTCAATACAGAAAACATTATTTCTTAAAGAAAGTCTCAGAAATAGGGAGAACTTCACTAATGGAAAAAATTAAAGTCATTAGTAGTGTTTTCAATAAGCACTAGATCCTCAGACTTAATTTTAAATTTTATCAGTAAAATAAAGTCGGTAGACTTACTGCTATCCTAAAACAAAAACGATACTGTTATTTACACACCAGGCACCTCAGGTAGGAAGATCTACTGAAATAGCCATATCCCTGGAATGGCAAGTTAAAAGACAGCCACCTATCAATCCCAAACTGGATGCATCAAAACAGGAAAAACCCAAACCCCAAACCCCCAGATACCTGAAAGAGACCAAATACATTCTTCCTTCAACCTGAATGCTAATCCAATTAAAGCTGAACATGTATTTCATATTCCAGTGAATTAAAGAGGACTTCTGGTTTTACAGCGTAATATAAGAACAGGTAATTTCCAAAAATTTTGTTTTCAAAGCTCAAAATAGTTGGAGCATACACAGCTGTTATTTTACATACCGAAACACGCTACTGCATGCTCAGCACTTACCACGTTCGGTATACTCTTTAGAAACTAAGGCTAATAACATCTTAGCAAATTGTTCTACTCAAGAGCTTCTTTTGACTAGAGACTGCGATACTCTTAATACTCAATACCATAGTAACTACCTGTTTCTTTTTCCCTGCAAGAAACAATTTTATGTCCTTAAATGAATGCTTTATTAAAAAAAATCACTATTTTCTTTCCAACGACAGGTTTTAAAAAGTAAACGCACATTCCAAATTCTTTGCAAGGTAACTCACGTAGCATATAAACAAAGGCAAACACTTGGAAACGAGCACTAAGCATACAAACCTTCAACAGGGAAGGGGAGAAAAGGGACGTTAAAAAGAAGAAATAATTGTTTAGAACTGAAAATTATGCCAGTAATTCTTTCCCAGAATAAGTCATTAACCCTCACCAAGGTTAGACACAGAACTCTTCGTTTCTCCAAGCAACACAGATATCCATCTACAAAGGGACGTATCAGTTGTCTATATATTTACTAGGGAAGGTACAGGGGAACAGAGTTTGAATTTGTGTTACTGAGCTTTTGTCTCTTACCTTTTCATTTTGCAAAAGACCACATTCTCTATAAACAAAAGAATATGTTGACAGTTTTAGGCAGGAAGATAGGAGTTTATTCATGAATAAAGTTGCCTAACCTCCATGCTGAAAGTCATGTTTAATCAATAATGTTAGCCTTAATTAATCGTCAGTTAAAGTTAAATATTACCAAAAAAAACTCTGAAAGTCATGCATATAAAAATAATTCTCATGCAACATTAGTTTCATGCAAAAGGTGATGTATAAGTAGAACTCTTCTCATTAAGTATCTTGGGAATCGAGGCTTATCTCACAACTGAGCTGAGGATATGTAAAAAATATACTTGTTCTTACCTTTAAAATAGCCACCATAAATAGATTCACCTCCTTTTCCATTACCTGTGCATTAAAAAGCATGGATTAAGCCTTCTGTTCAGTTTATAAAACACGCTGTATGTAACATCTCACCAAGTTACAGGACACGCTAGCCAGGTGCTAATAACTAAGCATATGCCCCTTAATTAAGAGGCAGGGCTGTTCATTACGCAGTTCATTGTCCTGCTGACACTCAGCATGTTGAAAACGGAGGCTGCTTTTGTGCCTCTGGACGCTAGAAAACCTGAAGTGAGGCTCCACTGCCATTTGCTAGAGAAGCAGCAACAGAAAATACAATGACAACCAAAAAAAAAAGACAGCAGTGGGCATGACCAACGCTCTTGTCCTGCTCAGAGCAGCTGAGACCACTGGAACAGATGAGAAAAGGGTTTTTTTAAAAGGCATCTTTACTTCTACTTGACTCTCACCACAGTATCTTCTCCCACCACCCATTTTTAACCATTAAATGACTTCAAGATACAGGATAACACACACTTTGACAGGTATTTCACAGGACAACCAGTTGAAACATTACGTTGTGCACATACTGCGGGGAAGGAAACACTCCTGGAAAACCTGCTTTTAAAAGAAGACTTATTCGTTAAGCATTTCTAGCTCATTTATTCCTTTTTTTCCCCTACTTCTTAACTTATTCAGCTAGGTCCTTGTATCAATAAAGCAGTAATGAGCTTTGCTAGTGCTATTACTAAGAGATGAGAGGTGTCACTTCGGTTGAAACATTTTAGAACCTGAGAAATTAACGAAGACATGGGA
The DNA here is from genome assembly GCA_011076525.1 of Nettapus auritus. NCBI lineage: Eukaryota > Metazoa > Chordata > Aves > Anseriformes > Anatidae > Nettapus > Nettapus auritus. The sequence goes on from CM021766.1 coordinate 3,056,867, forward strand.
GATCTATGCTGTACTTCTCAGTAAATGAAGTACTTTCATGGCATTTTTAATACTTCCGTGATGTATTCCGACATTATGTTATAACCACATAGATAATCTCTCTGTTCCATTTAAAACAGCCGGGTTTTAAAGGTGTATTTTACCTTCGCTGAAGTCCCCACCCTGAATCATGAAGTTTTTAACCACGCGATGGAACGTAGTGCCTTTGTAACACAGCTTCTTGCCAGTTGTTTTGCCAATTCCTTTTTCACCTGCAAGAAGTTGAAAGAAAAAAAGAATCCACAGACTGTCACTGAACAAAATTCAAGGATTTTACCCCTCTAGTGCTAATGAATGTAAGAGAGCCATAAAATAACACAGCTGTAAGAGATAAAGCTGCCCTAGCTGTTGCCCCTTCACCTCCCATTAACAGCGTAGTCTTTGCCAGGTGACTCAAGTAGGCAACAAGTGAGAATTTGGCTGCTTCAAAATAATCTCTGAGCATGAAATTTTCGACAAGGTGGAGCTCAGATGCATGGTGCAGCTCTAATTCAAGCCTACTGATTTTGGAGAAAGACATCCCAGCACCTCAACCTGCGTTAACATCTCTTCCAAAATTCAGAAGAATTATGCCACTGGGCAAATAGACGAGGGAATGATGACTGGGAGGGCCAGAGGCCCCAGTTAGTAGGAGACATTTGTTTACAGGAGACGTCTATATAGACCCCAGTCAGAGAACAAATTAGGTCAACACATGTAAGCCCAAAGTTTGTCTTAAGAAGTCTTTGTTTCTTGGTCCACGAGGAGCTCCTACAGCCCTACCTACTTGCTTCTTCCCTGCTTAAAGAATTCTTTCCACGTGCTGCAAATCACTTGGACATGGGATGGATGAAAAGTTGTTCCTCTCAGACAGATGTTTCATTTAAACACAAGGAGCATCTTGCTATCAAGGCAGACAGCATTCCCTCCCAGGAGCCAGGCCTATTTGTGACAACATCAGGCTGCAGGAAGGCAGACACAATCACCCTGTCCTCCTCCACCTGTTTCTGACCTCCTGGTTTGCTTCACAGATTATTTCACCAGTGAAATCCCTTTTCACAATGAGGGGATGGAAGTGCACAGCCCCAACCAAGTGTCTGTGAGGTCCCCGGCAGGGAAAATGAAGACACACGGCACCGAGCAGCCACGACGCCTTCACCAGCTACAGTGTAGGTGGGTACCCACGTGTCTCGAAGCAAAAAGAACATGCTAGATCCCCCTAGCATGCAGCATTTAAGCATTATGCACACATTCAATGCTCGTAGTCTGCTGCTAAGATACTCTGTTACCTTGATTATGTGGTCCAGAATAATGGGATGTCATCCCTTCTCTACTATCTACTTCCTTAAATAAGCACAGTCCTTGTGTATGACTGCAGCAGGATGTCAACACCAGGAAATGTCCCTGTATTGGGTAAATCTCCAGTGATTCAAAGTTTTCTTGCAAAGACCAAAGAAAAGAGTAAGAGATCTGCTGCTCTAAACCCCAAAATCACACATTCAAACTCAAGAAGTATCATGGCAGCAGAGAGATGGCTTCCGCTGGCAAAAGCAAGGAATGCAATTTAACTCTCGCCACCATTAATTACACCAAAAGTTTGAAAACCTTACTCCAGGCTTTTCTATACACATAATTAAACTATGAGGGGGAAAATACATAAGCAAATTTTTGAAGACACCTAGCAAATGTAACTTCATCCTGTGAGCACACAACAGCAAACATTTGCAAGAATAAAGCCGGTGTTTCAGGCAGCTTTTAGGTCTGAGTCTGATCTCTATGTTAGACCTCAGGACTGTGTGCTATCTTTCAAATGTTTTGCCTATTAAAACACAGGTTCTAGCTGAAGACTTCAATGAAACCTGTACAGCCAGCTGCAGAACAATTCAAACGGGGATACAACACAAAGCTGTGAAGCTTTAATTATTCTGTTAAGTGCCTGTTTGTTTCATTGCCTGTGATCTCCAACACCTTTTCCGTCTTTTATTTCCATCTAACTTTCTCTAGCAAAGCTGCTGCAAGGATTTTAACAAAAACAAGATGAAGGACGTGAGTGAGGCTCAGACACGGTGCTATTCTCTGCTGCTCCATCTTCTTTCTCATGTTCCATTATCTATTTTGATTAAGAAAAACTACAAGAGAGCTGCCCATTTTTCTATGGTAGGTCTTAACTTTCTTCCCCATTCTCAGTCTATCCCCAGGTGTCTCTTTAATGACCAAAAAAATGGGGCATCACCACACACCCCTCAAAATATTTGAGTTATCTACTGTCCACAAGTTCACAGTGATGCAAGACCCTGAAAATCTTGTCAGATGTTACCTAAAACACAACACATTCTGGGATTTGAGCCCTGGCTGGACAGGCTTCAAGAAATTAATGCACAAGGATATCAGCAAATAAACGTCCCCCGGAACCGGTGAGCTGAGAGCTGTTCACTAAAGCCAGGCATTAAAACATTGTCTGGAAGGTCTTGCAGGAAAGTTTGAATCATCTGGAGATGAGTTACTTCATATACAAGAGGCTTCATCGATGCAGTTGATTTAAGGTATATCACTTGAGCATTCCTGTACAGAAGACCGACAACCCACATAATGCATCCTGCACATAAATACCACGCGGCAGTTCCTGTAATAACCTCATCAAGGCTGATCTTTAACTTACGCTCGCAAAGCCACCAAGGAACAGAGTGGATCAAAAAAACACCAAGCCCTTACTACCCTTACTCTTCCAGGCATTAGAAGCCTTTCAAAAATGTTAATTCCTGCTTAAAAAAATGGGTAAAAGATTAGACCCAGTCATTATTTCACTAATGCTGTCCTTTGATTTCCCAGATCTGTTTTCTTTTCTCTCAAACAACGCCGGGATTTCTAAGGGATCATCACGTTCCCACTCAGTCCTTCATTTAGCTAAAAATGAAAACATTTTCTCTTCACATTTAATAGATGCTCCTTTCTTCTGATCTCTGCGTAGCACTCCTATGAACCTAAAATACACTTGCTTTGTAGAAGAGTAAGCAAAATGACACGTTACCAAATCATGTCATCAGTGTACTGTGCAGTGACACTAACACTTAACGTCTGTCCTGAGGAATTGTCAAGTCCTGGTCATCTTCTGCACACGTGCAGCTTGAGTGATGAATAATCCCACCACAGTCTCACACTTGCCAATCATTTCTACCTAAAGAAGCCCTGCATTAGGGTCAGGAAATATCTTTTTGCTGCACAAACTCAATTTTGCTGAATTCTGCAGCACCTCCACTACTCTAACTCAGTCACAGAGCATCAGTGTTCTTCAAGTCAGCCTCTAAACTAACGGATCCCAGCTTTGCTCTTACCAGGAAAAAAACAACGTAAAACATTTGCACTGTTATTAAGTTATGGCTTATGCTCAATAAAACAAACAATAACTGCAAGAAACATTAAAATTCTGAAATACAAGCATGCTACTTACCCGAGCACAAGCAAAGGAAGTTTTTGCAAGTCTTTGGACATATATCTGAGAAGAGCTGAAACATAATTCGACCAACTAGGAGATTAAAAAGAAAAATTAAAGGTTTTACAATACTTTATGATGATATAAAAAGTTTCATAGAAACAAATCAGCACATTTTGACATTAATTTTCTGGGAAAAAGTTATTTTATCACACAAAGTATGAAGACACCTCAAATATGTAAGTGTTAAACCATGTGGCAGGAGATATCACAATCGCTAGAAATGAAGATGGAGCAATATCAAAAATCCCAATGACTTCATTTTGATTTGAGCCTTGGAAGCCAAAGCAACTTGATAAAACTCTATCACATCAATTAACTTCTGTTCTGGAAAAAGGAGTTATCAGAAGCACAGGCCCTCAGAGACCTGGGGTCTTCTTTTTTAAGTGCACCACGTTTAGAGGAATACATAACGATATAATGATTATGCCCCTGCAGTTTTCCGTGGGATCACCACTTAAGAAATCCAACTTAGTCCCACCTTGTGTTAAGGATTTTAAATACAAACCCTTGGCCCCAAACCCTTTGGTTAAAGCAGTGCAAGAGACGAATTGAGCAGGAAAAAGGAAAGACAGGTGGAACAGCACTAGCAGTTCCCGGACCAATGCTCCAGTTGCCGAATACAAACACTATTTCCTCTCTACACCAAGTGAGCGGAGCAATTCCCACCCTCAGCACAGCTACTCCCATGCTACCGGTAGTACTTCCGCTGCGCACCTCGGCAATCTATTAAAACACTGAAGAGCAGAGAAAAAGCTCCTTTTGAGCTGTTTCTCATTTTCTATATTGTTTTCCAAGATATTGGGACTTACATTTCTAACACGAAACCCTAAATGCTCCCAGACAAAATCTTACAGCAATGTGTAATTAGCAAAGTTATTGTTCTCCCTATGGGCTGTGCAATCAGCCAGAAATGCCACTTTCCTGGCCAGCATGATAAGACAACCAGGAATAATTTCTAAATGAGCACTACCCTCTAGTGGCATACACTGGTAAAACTTCAACGTAATTATTTAAACAGTAACTAAGAAATATTTCTTTTCCCTCAAAGAAAAATAGAAAATTCAGGCTTATTTTATTCAATACTTCAGCACCTAGATCCATTCTGAGACACTCCTAAGACACTGCATTCAATTTTAAAGCCTTGTCCAAATATATACGATTGCCAACGAGGAGCATTTTTGGTTCAAAAAGCTCGGGGATAAGTGAGAAATACCACAGAGATCACCTTTATTTTGAATACTTAGATAAAAATTCAAGTTGCCTTCAGCTGTTGAAAAGCCTGCATTTCATTAGCTGCAGCAAGAGTATTCTCTGAGGAGTTGTTACAGCGGGAAAGACTGAAGGAAATGGGTAGGGACGGTCTTCAAAGCAGGAAGAAATAGCAAATATTCAATGATTGAAGATTAAACAGCCATAGCTGTAACTGTCACCGTGAAAGGACGGCTATTTGGACGCGAAGGATCCATTGTAAGCGATGTGCAGTGAAGATCCACACAAGAACACAAAGAGAAGGCACTTAAGTACCAGAAGTTTTCAATTTTCCTTGGAAGCCCAGCAATTTAGGGCAACGGAAAGCCCATTCCTGCTTGCAGAAGCATGGAACTGAGCGGTAAGAGCTGCCCAATAAGCCAAGGGTGCTGCTGCCATCAAGAGGGACCTGAGCCCCCAGGCACCAAGCACAGAGGCAGGCTCCATCCTAAATACAAGGCGCTGCAACCAGCACCCTAAGAGGCACACACCACTCTGTCTTCTGGTGGAAGAATTTCTTGAAGTTCTGCCTTGACATCTTTAAGAACTAAGGAGACATCCATAGTGAAGGTGCCGTGATTTCAGGACTTGCAGTGCTTTGTCAGTGACACCTGCACCGCCTCGTGCCTTCCAGCTCCTACAAACTACACCGCACAGCATCAAAAGTCTAAAAAAAAATGTAAAAAATAAGGAAGCAGTTTAAAAAAAATAAGGAAATCTCTTCTCCCCATCACCTGCAGTGTTCTCACCCTCCTATTTCTCACTGTACAAACCGCTGCGGCGTGCTCACACCCATGCCAGCCACACGCTGTGTGCCCATCTGGTGGCCTCTGCCCGTACCTTACCTGAGCTGCACCAACAGCACGGCCACGGGAAGGTTGTATTTTCCCTGGGGAAAACAGTTAATAAAATGTGCCAAAGAGATCTAACATATTTTGACACTTGGATCAGACAGACACCTCGTGAGCTACCGCTGTTAACACACAAAAATCTGCTGTAAGGCTGCTTCGAACCTACGGACATCCTCAGCCCTGAAAAAAGGAAACAGCTGGTTCTAAACCTGGAGCTGAGGCTCTTGCTGACAGAACACAGGTGAAAAAAAAGCATCTGTGTTGCTAATCGACTCTAATTGAGACGCCTCTGCTCTGAAGTAATCGCTGCCACTGCGTGCGGAGAATTTCCAGTGGTTCCCTCAGCGCTACGTCCCTGGTACAAGGCTGAAGTCAGCTGGATGGGGAACGAGCTCGCTGCGACCAACTGCACATCCTGAACTGAAAGTTAAATGAAACAGAAACCTGCTGGTGAGGGTTGCCTCACCGGGGGACGTCTGCTCACAAACCTACACCGGCTCCTCCATCGGCTGAAAAAGGAGCCCGCAGAAGTCACTCGCTCCTAGACTAAAGCAAAACCACTGCAGTTATGATTTCTGATGATGAAGCTCACCTAACTTCGGGCACAAGTCTTCCAGCACTGCCAGGAAGTCACACAAACTATTCAAACCTTATTTTAGAGTGAGACGGGACGAGCAGGCAGGATATTTGCCATTTTAATCTTAACGTTGCTCTCCATAAAACGATTCTCGCCAGCTCACGGCTCCAGACGTGCATCAGCTCCCACAGCGCTTTGCTTTATGTGCTAGCCACACCACGGAGGTTTAGGCAACTCTAACCTAACATCTGCTTCTTAATCACAAACCGGTACTTTGATAAGCACTCTAATTCGCTGGAGGCTTTTGCCTTAAAGATATTTTGGGGTAGAAATGAGGGTAAGCGGTAAAAGCAGTGTTTAAGTTACTGTAATTAACGACAGCGAGTGATGCATAGATAAATTCTAGGTTGGTTTGAAGTCTGATTTCATAAAGCGTTATCTGCAGCTAATGAGCTACGCCAATTAGAGAGCCCAGACAGCGTAATGACCAGAAATAAGCCCATTTCAAAGCTCCGTTTTCAGACTGAAAGATGAAAACATTTTGGTTTTGAACCCCTCATCAACCCTTCAGCCGTGGAAACGCTCGCTCTGGATCCAAATGAAGCCATAAGAAGCCAGGATGGGAATATCCCCACCATACCATAATAAGCACACCTGCTAGCACAGTTTGTTAAAACGATCACTGATTTCAAGCGGTTATCCAACTTCTTTTTGGAAGCCAGCTCTGGAGACAGCCACACGGTGCCGGGTGCGTTTCCCAGGGCATCCAAGCCGTTTCCCTCGCCCGTGTTAGGTTCAGGCCATAAAGGTGCCAACCTCGGAGGCTCCCAGAATAAACCTAGTTATTTAAAGTAAATTTAAACATACTTGTCTTCTCCCAGTTTCTCAGAAGGCCCTGCTGGAGGAAAAAGCCGGGGTTACAACCCCGGGGTTACAACCCGAAGGCACAGCCCCGGCAGGCTGAGAGCAGGAAGTTTACCCAAGGCCGAAGGGCTGGGCTATGTTTGCCTAACAATTCCGATAGCACCCCACTAAAACGAAGTTATTTTAATCTTAGGAGTTTATTTCTCTCTAAATTTGGGAATTGTAGATTATGTACATCGTAAAAGATCGCTTTCAAGTGGGAGCGTGGGTAGATTTGAGAAAAACAGAAGCTGCCTGGAGGAAAAAGGAGAGATTTCATTCAAAACACCAGCTAAAACAATGGATGGTGCACGTCCTCTGAGCCCAGACCTGCAGAGGTTGGAGTGTTGGAGCCTCCTCCAGCTCTCTTTGCAGGGAAAGCCTCTGCGAGCCTCCTCCCCCAGCTCTCCGCTAAGCCCCATCCTCCTCAAACCACCCCAAGCATCCGCAGGTCCCACCGACCATTTCCCTACTGCTCACCCCAACCTACTGGCTTCGGTTTCGCAGAGAAACCCAGATGAGAAAATGCATCCTGGCTTCCCCCAGAGGCACGAGCTGATCCCTTTGGTCTCCCATTTACTGACTTTAATTGCCCTAGACCTCTGGAGCAATCTATCAGCTATATCCTACAGCCCTCATGCTCTGCAGCTGGGGTTTCCCCATACAATACGTCCTTTTGATTCATGTATAGCCCTCAACTGGATTGCCAAACCGTTCATAGACAGTCAAGGCACGGATCTATCCCCTGCCCATCAGCACCTTTCTGCCTTCCAAGTGCTGAAAGTTAAAGGGAAGCCAGCTGGGAACAATTCATTTCCTCGGGAAAGGCAACAAAGACCCCATGAGGACTCCCTGGCCCTACTAACGCAGAGATGACTTCAGCAGTGGAGCTTATTTAATGTAAATTCAGACTGGGGACTCAAAGGAGAGAAGTAACGAAGGAACAGCCTGCCTGCCAAAGGGACTGACGGGACGAAAAGAAACTGAAGCGAAAGGAAAAATGAACCAGAGGTCAAGCAACAATAGAAGGCACGAGAAAAAAAGATGAGAATAAGGAAAAGTCTGTAGCGAACAGCAATACTGCTGCAGCAGCAGGCTCCATACGTGACACCCTAGCCAGGCACCAGGCTCGGGTATCATGGCTAGAACAGAAGATCCACACAGGTTTTGCACCACAGAGCAAAGCCAATATTATTTAGAGAGGCATCTGCTGCCATCCCCAGATTCTTGGCTTGCTGCAAGGAGTTTACTTGGGCACGTTCTGGGTGGCTGAGCTGGGAGGGACCCAAAACGAGGGACGAGCGCTGCCTGTGCGGCTATCACAACACATCCTCACGCCTGATTTCCTCTCCTTTTGCTTTCTAAAAAGATAATCATGATGTGCTACCATAAAAATTAAGAGGCAATTTATTTAAAGTAGTTTAAATCTCGAGTTACGCCGAAAACACCGAAACGAAGCCCACAAAGCTTGCCCCGAGCAAGAAGCCCACGCCAGCAGGCACACGAGTTTCATTTCGAGATCCTGCAGCTGAAGTTAACACACACGGAGGCACAGAAGCTGTAACACGGCTTCTGAAAGCACAACCAAAGCCACGCCATTCATTCTGTAAGGGATCCGGTTAAACAGCAGAACTAATTCACACTCTGCACTCCTCTTCCCTCTCACACCCCACCTTTTGCAGCACCTCCTGACCCGATCTGTGCGCTGAGCTCCTATTTTTAATTGCTGTGGGTATCTGCACAGCCACCGAGTAAACATAATCGGGGAAGGGAAAGCTAAGAGTTGGGGGAGCACTGACGGTCTCCAAGCAATCAACACTTAAAAATTACACAGTTTCCTCGTCCTGCAGGCGAGATGCCTCCTGTAGCGAGAGGCACGTCCTGATTCTCTGCATTTTCTAGGGAGATGTTACTTCGATTTCTTAGCATACAGGGCAGGGGGCAATGCTTTACTTCCTGGCTAGCAAGAAAACGCAGCGCTGTTCTTTCCTCCAGGTCTCTCTCCCTACATTCAATAAAAATAAACGAGCAGCCAGACCGATCGCATTAAGGCCAGATAAGCAAAATGTTAATTTGGCGAACCGCTGGCAGTTTGGAAGTTAAAATTAGTACCACGTTGGTATCGGCAGGACGCTCCATCTCGCAGAGTTAACGCTTCGTGACATCTGGAAGCACTGCTCTATCATTCACACCTCACTCGGCTTCTGAAGGTCACCTCGCAGCCTAAGGGTGATGTTTTAAGTTTCTTAAATGCAACTTTACATCCAGAGATAGGGTTGTATAGGAAATTAATAAAGAGATACTAGCATACAGCAGCACAGCATCGTCACACGTGAGTCCTGCAGCAGTATTTTACTCACTGACACGCTTCCCTGCAAAAATATGAGTGATTAATCAGGTGCAATAAAACCAGCAGGGCTCTGCATCTGTTTTAAAGGGAAAATACTGGCAGCAACAGAGCCGGAGCCCCACGCCTACACCAGGTAACTTTAGCTCTGCACCAGCAGGAACGTAACAGCGTGATTCCTCGCCGACACCAGCACCAGATCCTAGCAGATACGAGGGACAACGGGGCAACCTGCTGCCTTCGGGATTCACCAGGCTGAGGAGGGACAAGAAAGGCAGCAAAGAGGAGGGAGAACCAAGTGGGAGCGGGGCTGTGAGCATGCAGACAGTAAGGAGAGGTTCCCCAAGTGAGGAGCCCACTCAAAAATCCCTGCCAAAGACGGAAATTCGGCAAAGATCAACTTCAAACCACGGCTCCCACACCAGAAACCCCACAGTTTTAGTAGCCTAATTCCACAGTGGACCTGGATTTAAAGCACAGCGTTACAACTCCGCTTCCTTTAGCATTTATCCCATCAGAAATGAGTTCTGAAACGCTAACCAAAGGAACTCAAACGTAAACCTTAAGGGATTTACACAGGAGCCCTCTGGGGCCGCTGGAGCTGAAGTTCGGGAGCAAGCCCACCGCCTGACAAGCCGTGCCCGAACTCAAGTCAAACCTGCAGCGAGAGTTTTTAAACCTCCATTTTCCAAGTCCTTCGGAGAAAGATAGAGGCAGAAAATGAAAGCAAAAGCACAAGGAGGCGAAGAAATCTTGTTGTGAGAGAGCGGGGCTGGGAAGCACCGGGAGCCCAGGACCAGGAGCCCCCCACAGCCAGGGCCAGCTGGGCTAACAGCCAGCTAGCCACAGCGGTCCCACTTTCTGCGTGGAAAAGAGCGGCTCTGAGACGTTTCTTTCCGTTGTTTTAAAGCAAAACAGCCCTTTATGCCCACCCCGAGGCAGGAGGGGAGCAGCCCCTGTTAATTAGGGGGAATTAGCACACTTCCAACAGCACCCAGATCCCTTCCACAGCCACAAAGGGCTCCCCAAATTCCTGCCAGCCCCCCAAATCCCTTCCAACCCCCCCAGTCCCCAACCCCCTGCCCCTTTAGCCCCCCAAATCCCTGCCCCCACTCCCCCAGCCCCCCTAAATCCCCTCCCCGTACCTGGGTCCCGGTTGATCTCGATGTCGAAGAAGCACTGGGGCCGGTCCTGCACCCCCATGGCTGCCCCCTACGCCCTCACCACCTGCCCACGGAGAAAAACCGCCTGGTGCCGAGTCGAGCCAAGCCGGGCCCGGCCCCGTGTACAGCACCCTCTCCCCTCACCCTATGAGGGAGATGAGGAAGGAAGGAGGGGAAAAACCGGGATAAAACGAGGCGCCCCTCAGCCCTCCCCCCCGGACCGGGGGGGCCCGGCGCGTTGTCCCCGCGCCGCGCCCCGTCGCCCCCCCCCCCCCCCCGCCCGGGG
>CM021766.1:3067852-3135329 GCA_011076525.1 Nettapus auritus
GGCGCCCCTCAGCCCTCCCCCCCTTACCTGGCGGCCCCTGCGCTTTGTCCCCGCTCCGCGCCCCTTCGCCCTCCCCCCCCCCCGGCCCGGGGGCCATGAACCGGCCCCGGCCAGGCCCCGCCCCTTCCCCCCCCCTTTGGCACGGCCCCGCCCCTTGGCCCGGCTCGGCTCGGCACGGCCCCGCCCCGCCCCGCCGCGCGCCTGCGCGCTCCGCCCCCTCCTCCCCCTCCTCTCCCCCCTCCCCTCAGCGGTTTCGCGCCGCTCCCTGAGGGGAAGGAGACCCCCGCGGGGCGCGGCCATGTTGGGTGCCCCCGGGCTGAGGGGGGAATTTTTAATTATTTTTTGGGGGTTGTTTTGTTGTTTTTAAGCCCTGCGCTGTGGTTCTGCCCTTTGGTGGTGTCTGAGCTCCAGGGGCAGGTCCTGAATGAAATGCTCGCTGCGATTTGTCCCTGTTCGTGCTCCCAGTGCCTTGGTGCTTCCATTGGCCAGCATCTGGAGGAGCTGAAGAAAATGTCATTATTACAGCACCTCATGTATAGCATCACAGAATCATTAAGGTTGGAAGGGCCCTCCAAGCTCATCTGGTCCAACCATCCCCCTACCACCAATGTCACCACTAAGCCATGTCCCTAAGCACCACGTCCAACCTCTCCTTGAACACCTCCAGGGACGGTGATGCCACCACCTCCCTGGGCAACCCGTCCCAACGCCTGACTGCTCTTTCTGAGCAGAAATGTTTCCTCATTTCCAACCTGAACCTCCCCTGGCACAACTTGAGGCCATTCCCTCTAGTCCTATCACTAGTTATCTGCGAGAAGAGGCCAATAAATATATACATGTATGTTAAATTTGGGATATTAGACCATCCCAGGGCCTGGAAACAAAGCTTTCTACTAATTACTGAACGGTCAAGTTGTTCAGGTTCGAGGTCCCAGCCTCCTTGCTAACTCCTTAAATCCTTTGCTGACTTTGAGCCTGCGACATCCTTCAGGCATCCCTCACAGCAAGGATGCCCAGCAGCTTGCAATAGCTTTTCATGTGTCCCCTCACATCCGTCTCATTTGTGTAATTACTTTGTTCATGTCCTTACAGAGTCAGCTTTTTGTGGGAGATGGTGGAAGGCAGCAGAGCACGTACCCTGCACAACCTATGGCACCTACATTTCGTACAGACTCCGTCTAAACCACAGCCCCAACACTTTGTGCAAGAGATGTCTTGTATTGCTTCCAGAAAGAAGACTTTCTGAAAGTAATAGGTTTAATCTGGAGAATAGTTAGTCTGGAGAAGAGGAGGCTGAGGGGAGACCTCATTGCTCTCTTCAACTACCTGAAAGGAAGGTGTGGGGAGCTGTGGGTGGGCCTCTTTTTTGCAGATAACCAGTGATAGGACTAGAGGAAATGGCCTCAGGTTGCACCAGGGGAGGTTCAGGTTGGAAATGAGGAGACATTTCTTCTCAGAAAGAGCAGTCAGGCATTGGGACGGGTTGCCCAGGGTGGTGGTGGCATCACCGTCCCTGGGGGCGTTCAAGGAGAGATTGGACGTGGTGCTTAGGGACATGGTTTAGTGGTGACATTGGTGGTAGGGGGATGGTTGGACCAGATGAGCTTGGAGGGCTTTTCCAACCCTAATGATTCTGGGATTCTATGACTTGTACCTTTCTGAGCGGCAGGGACACCCTTGCTAAGCCCTCACCACCTGAGAAGCAATGTGTTTCTGTGTTTTTCACCAGAACTCATTGCAGTAGTTTTACTTGGCAGCAGCATCTGCACGTATGTCCTTGTCCACAGAGAAATTCAGAGGTCTTAGATAAGAAAAATAAAATGTGCTGAGAATAAACAGTGGCAGCACTGAGATCAAGGGATGTTTTCGGCAATAGGAATGTAACAAAGTGGAATTGTTTTAGGTGTACTTGATCTATAGCTTTTGTGGCTGCTGTCACCACAGCATCTGAGCATCCAATGAAGTTTTAACGGCCGGATTCTGCCATTCCTTACTGTCCCTAATACCTGATTGTGCGAGTGCTCCCTCAGGAAGCTGGTCTTTGGAGCCGTTGCATACGTCCTTTAGGGATACCTACATTGTAGGCTGTCACACAACATAAAAAATGTCGCATAGTCCAGCCCTAAACTATTTATGAAACACATTTATAATATAGAAGGGTATTATTTGCCTCACTTTAAAACTGAAAACTGAGGAAGAAAGCTACCGAGAAATTAATAGTAGGTATTCTAGTAGAAATATCAGGTAGAAATTAAGTAGGTCTATAGGAATTCCTTTCCAAAGTGAACATTTGAAAATAAGTCTTCTTGACTTCCCTAATCTTCCCAAACAAGAAATATTGCATGTTTGCATTTTAATGGTTTTGCCTTTTTTTTTTTTTTTCCTCCTGAGCTAAAATAAACTGTTAATTAATTTCTCTTTACCTGCAGTTTCTTGCTTTTCTGTGTTTGGAATATGAATTGCTTGCTAAAGGCAAATGGACAAAGAAATAAGCAAAAGACTCATAAAAGGCATGGAAATGTGCTACTTGCTTTTCATGCAAGTAGCAAAGATTGTGAGCAATTAAAGCAAAAAAAAAGTTAATTTCAAGCTGTGATTATTTTAATAAAGACGCAAATTAGAAAGAAGTCTCTGGTCCCCTGGGAGAAGCTCTTAAGATCATCTCCAGGACTAAAGCTGATGAATATGCAGCCTGGTGGAAGAAAGACATTAGAAAAAGTTTCTAAAGCATATTTGAGGCCAGTCTTTTGAAACGTGAAACAAGATATCTCCGTGGGTAAAGCCTGAGTCTGAAACTGGGAGCAAGCTTTTTATGAGCAACGAGTGGTTGATCAATTCTTTCTTATGCAATTCTAGGTGTTGCCATTGCTGTTACACTTAATTTGTCAACTGTAATATTAAAGAGGTGTCCTAAAGACCTTTGGTGCGTTCCTTGGGTGCTGACTAGCTTCTTACCTAATTTGTGGTTTGCAGGCACCTTAGATAAGAAGGAGAAGGAATTTTCAACGTAGCTTTCCATCATGTGGAGCATTTTGGTTGTGGTGGTGGTGCTCAAAATACTTCTGCGAGGCAAATCCATGACTGCTTATTCTCGATCTTGCTCTGTAGCTGCTCTTCACGGATCTCATCCAGTGTGAACGGATACGAGGTGGTGGTGCCGAGAGAACTGACTCAGAGCTCTTCACGAGGGTCACAAATGATGAACGTCGAGAGACACCGGATAAAAAAAGCCAGAAATTTCTACAGCTAAATTTAAAAGCTTTTGTTACCGTGGAAGAACAGAGGAGCACTGTGAATGTTTCCTTCAGTAGTTCAGTCATGCAACACCATTTCTTCAGTATTGTTTTTTTCTGAAGCATAAATATTGCACACTGGAATAACTGAAAAATGGCTTCAATTATGAAAGGCCTCGCTGCTGAGCAAACACAAAGTTCAAAGTGAAAAGCCGACAGGCAGTTATCTGTTGAGCAAACTCAACCAGTGAGAAGGCGCTGAATTAAAAACCACACGTGCCAGCATTGGAGTGAGGAGTTCAGAGCGCTGAAGGGAACTAGGTGGCTCGGGGATACATAGCAAACAGCAAAATCTGACAGCTCTAGGTTGCTGATCGAAGTCCACACCATTTTTTTATACACCGAATGCCAAGATGAGCTGCGTGTGGCCAGCAGGAAGCTCCTGTCCACGTTACAGGGAGCATTGTAAGGCTGGGCGCGTGGGGAGCCTGGTAGGAAAGGCACGGTGTGGCTCCTGCTCTGGCAGGACCAAGTAAAATGGGAACCCCAGGGTATTGAACTGAGAATGCTGCCTGTGCAGAGGGAGATCCGGAGGTCTGGGCAGGTGGACTGCCACCAGCACCTGCCTTTGATGATGGTCGGCCCGTTTCCCATTTGGACAGGGAGATATTTTGGACCCACTTTCACAGACCGTGAACGTTAGGTAAAAATAAAGAGCGTGTTGCTTACTATTAGCCCCCTTGCGATGCCATGAATAGCTTCATAGGGATGGGGGCACGGAAGTAAAATAAAACCATACGCCCATACGCCAAGTCAGATCCAGCGGATTTCTCTCTCTTCTGCCTCTGACCAACTCCTAGGACACTCACACAGCTGTGCCATAGCTGGAATCCACGTCTCAAGCAAAACCGTTGTCCTAGACTTGCTTTTGCTGAAAAGAGCATTGATTTGGGGACTCATATTTCCCCAGACAGGTTACGGGGGCATTTGTCACCTCGCACATCCGAACGCTCCCCGTGGTTCTGTTTATTCACACATCCTTTCCCCGGGGATTTCCTGTGAACCACAGCTCTTAGTACCTGAACCGTTAACATCCCTCCTAGCAGATGACTGAGCTCACTCCCCCGTCCTGCCCTGAAGCTTCAGGAACGTTTCCATCCCTGGCACGAGTAGGTGGAGCCATCTGCTACCCAGGCAGTAAGCAGAATTTCTTAATGATTGTCCCAGCGTGATAGAAATATAAGCAAATCATGAATCCATTTCATGCTCAGTTGTGTGGTCAGGGTATGTCCCTGTGCGTATAGCTTCCTTAGGCCCTGACACCCAGATAAACGAGTATTTAGGGGTTTAAGCAGGCACGCTGTGAGCAGGTCATGGCTAGCAGCTTGCTGAGCCTGGAAATAATGCCTGCCAACTGCAGAGAGGTTTGGGAGGCTTAGGGATACGGCGAAAGGGGTCTTCTCTAGCTGTCTGTGCTCTCCCTGGATAAATAAACAGCTTCAGCCTCGCCGCCTGAGATGGAATAAACCTCGGCAGTGCCAACATCTCACCCCGAAAACTCATAGGAAATGCAGACAAGGAACCCGAATGAGTGAGTTCAGAAGCTGAAACCCTCTGCCATTTCATAGGGTTTCCTATAAAATTCTCCCCGCTGCTCCAAACTGATTCCTGCCTCTACAATGCTTCCAGCTGCCTGGCTGCGTATTTGCTCCCCGTCGTTAGTATCTGGGTTCCCTCCAAAGAATTTTACAAAGACACCTCAATTTCACTCTCCTTTCACTGCTTTTGGAGAAAGGGGTTGACGACTTCAGCGTTTCTTAATCCATAACGCCAGATGTCAGATGCATGGAGTGCTATCTTGTGTAGCTCCGAAGATCACATTTGGCCCCATCCAAACCTCGGTGCAATTTATTTATTTGTAATTTACTCCTGGGGGTTAGAACTCAAGGCTATTGAAACCAAAAATGTCTTAAGAGCCATCAAAACTATTCTTTATCCGAAGGGTGAATCCTGTTTCATATCAGACTCGATTTACCCATTCTGTAACACTTCAGTTAGGTCAAAAAAAAAGAGATTATTCCAGACAGCATATAATTAACCTGTGAATCCCGGTGCCACAGCCAAGTGCAGAGGTTACCGATGCCTGATTTTCCATGTGGATCCTTGTGTAGAAAGCACTGAGAGGCCACGCTGCATGGCAGCAGCCCAAGTCAGTTTTTAGTCTCACGGTAAAATTAGGCTGTTTGTGTTACTGGGTTGTTGCAGTCCCCCATCTGTTTCTCCGAGCCTGTTGTCTTCGGTGATTTTAAGCTTTTGGAACGGGTACCGACAAATGGCTTTTGGTGAGCGGCTTGACACCCTGTATCAGTCTTAATTCAGTAAAAGAACTGAGGCAATTTAGACTAAAATCTTACCCTTATTGTGGGAACTAGAACTAAAAACTGGAACTGAACAAAGAGAAAAAAGGAAGGATGATATGTTTTGCTGAAGAAGGCTCGCTGACCCTGTGAGAGGCTTGGCACGAAATGGAGCATCCCCAGGATCCCTCTGATTCAAACCATTAGCTTTTCGAGGAGAAAATGGGACAGTGATTCCTTTTGTCTGTTTTTTTTTCCCCCCCTTTTCCTTTCTCTAAAGTTTTATTTATCCTTTTACCTTTGTGCTGGAGATGGATAAGCCCAGCTCGCTGTTCTCACCAGGCACCATCTGCGAACGCTCCGCTGAGCATCGCGGGAGGGACCGCTTGGAACCGAGTCAGCTCAGGTACTTCAGCCCTCAGCAGCTACGGCTTGGATGCTTCTGCACCCTGCTTGCCAGCACAGCGGGTTGCAGGAGGATTTATTAATTCACCTCTGATGCCAGGCAAACGTACCCAGCCAGCACAGGTTCAGGGCTGAGCCTGCGATGGGGGCCACGGAGCGGAGACATCAAAGGGGCACCAGATCTACCAAGAGCAACGCTTCCTCTGCTGTGCTGGGCCGGGTACGGCTTCACGTGGCGCTGGTGGGACACCTCATCGCTCCCAGGTGTGTGCCACATGGCACAGAAGATGTTCAAGCCGATTCCAGGCAGGACCAGCTGAGCGCAGTTGGGGTTTGTTAGCCCGGGCTCAGCACCGTGTCGAGGCAGCTGCGTTGCTCCCGGACCCAGCTTGGCCCCAGAACAAATATAGCTTCATCTGTATGCGCTGCGCAGCCCGAACCAGTAAATCATACGGCAGCCGAGCTGACTTTGCGCAAAGGCATCGGAGATACATCTAAATCCTGAGGGCTGACAGCGTTTTAAAAATCAAAATTCAGGGCACAGCGCAAAGGTAACTGGGGGAAATGTAGCGGCCCCCACGACCTAGGAGGTCAGGCTAATTGGTACAGCGCTCTGCCCCGGTGTTAAATCGGTGAATGGGAACCCAGGGCTCCTAAGCACAAGGATCATTAATATCAAGAGCAGTGCCAGTAAGGAAACGAGCAGAGAAGTTAGCAGAGCCGTGTAATACACCCCGTGGATCCGTGCAGGCAAAAGGGAAGAGCTACCTGCCCCTGGCACTGGGGGAAGAATGGAGAATCCCGTTAAAATAGAGGCCACAGAGAAATTCTGGTGCGTGGGTATTGGGATGAGAGAGAGGGATGGGTTCACGCCGGGAGCTCCTGAGAAGAAGTGGGAGGTTTCTATAGCAGGAACTTGAGGGGAGTGAAGGATTGCCACGAGTCCTCGGCTGGCACGGTGAGTTTGGAGAGGATTAATAAAATACGCAGTCCCTCCTGCTAACGGTGTCAGTAATCACCATCAAGATTAATGCTAGTGTTGATAATAAATAAAGCCACACGCAATTACGCTCGGCTAAGGTCGGGAAGATCTTCTTTTTCGGGATTGAACAATTAAGAGCGTTGCCTGCACTTAGGGCCAGAGAGGCCGGGAAGGGGAGGGTTTAGCTCGCCTTCTGAAAGGTTCAGCCCTGACCACGCTCGGAGACAGGATGCTGCATCGATCTGCTTGGCAATGACAACTTCTCTTTTCTGCAACAACCGCAAAAATATTTGTGCTGGAAGTTCAGAAGCGTTTGGCCTCACTTAATTCGATGCTAAAAGATCCGGGTTGACAGAGCGATATAAAACTGCCAGGGTGATCTAGTGAGAATCTTGTTTATGCCTCCGCATTGCAAGAGTTTGTCTTAGGAGAAGGCAGGAGCTTAAAGTAAAACCTGAATGTAAACATATAAATAAAACGCTTTGGCGTTGACTTTAGGCTCTAAATTGCAGCTCTCAAAATATAAATAAGATAGGCTGGTATTTATTCTAGCTGCCACTTGAAATGCAGGCCAGCGTGCCGTAGGTTTGCTCTAGTTGAGTGGCATGCGAACACTGCAGACATCGTGTCAGCTGTGCTGCGTACTCCGTTAATTGCCGTCGTTGCCATTAGCAAACAGTAATTGCTTGTGATTGAAGGTACACCGTAATCCCCCTTTTAATTCTTTGCTTTCAATTCATCGTTGAAACGTCATTGTATCAGGCTGGTAAGTGCGGCATCTTCCGTTTCGATCCATTTAAAATCCAGGTGCAAGGGCTGCTTTGTAAGAGCATGAGAAATTGGAGACAGCTTCAAGGCTGCGTGCAGCCTCCTGGCCTGCTCCTTGCGAGGCAAAACTTCCCGTGGTGCAAGAAATGAGGACTGGCTGAATCTGCAAGCACGCAGCGATCTCCAAAACGGAGCCTTCAAGCTTCCTCACATAAATCAAGACTTCTGCGGGTATAACCGGAGGGGGTTCGCTGGGCTGGGGGAAAAAGGAGAAGGCTATTAGTCCTGGTGCCGTGGCTGCACGGCTCCAGCTGCGGCGGGACTACAGGCAGAGATCTCCCCCAGCACCACCCTTTCCATCGCTCATCCCAAGTTTTGTGCAAATAAACGGCCTTTGGCACATAGCCTTTGTTCTGCAGCCACCAGGGGAGAAGGCAGCTCACCGAGAAGAGCATCAGATAAGTGTTTGAGGTTAAGGAGGATGAACCCAAGCCACGGAGGTGTCATCTAGGTGAGGTTTTCCATCCCTGCAGCTCGGCAAAGGTATCCTGATCGACTTGAACGAGCTGCCCATCAAATAAAGATAAGTGTTGCTGTGCTGATGAGGGATTATAAATCAACTGGGAAACGAGTTGCGTGGCACTCTGCTACACCCGATTAGTTTTAGTACCGGTGCCCAAACCCGTCCAGCAGTTACCTGGAGTAACTGCCTGGCCTTTGTGAAACCAGTAATGAATAACTGAGCTTTTTACAGTCAAAATAATAAATGAGGCATTAACGGTAAATGAAGGAATGTGAAAAAAGCCGGCCGTGCGGCAATTAGTGTCAGTTAGCATCTAACGAAGATTGTCAGCTGCGGAATCATTCACGGCTCTGGGTAAACGAAGGAGTGATAAAATCACCCAGCGTCTATAAACATAAATCAACATCAATAAAAACACCGGCTGCACGGATTCCGGGAGTGGACTCAGCAGCTTTAAAGCTACAAAATGTAATTTCCTGATCACCTCGTCAATGAGCCGACTGCAGCATCCTATTCCTCCTAAGTACGTTATCCCCTAAAAAAGCATTAATATCTTCCTGTGCAGATGGCTGCACTGAACTCCTTGAAACACACATATAATGCTTGTAGGACACCTAGGAGCGAGCAGCGAGGTTTCGTTGAATCAGGGACAGAGTTGGAAAAAAAAAAAAAAAAGGCTTTGCAAGCAGAAAGAGTCTAACCTGAAATTATCTAATTTGTGTTCTATTTATAACCGAGAGCCATGCAAAAACCTATAAATCTAGTTGTTAGAAGCTCATTTAGAAACCTGTATTCTTCGGTTTTCAGATCGTGGCCACGCTAGGAAATGTTTCCTCATCATTCCCTAAAACTGAGCTTCGCTGCAGCTGCAACCGCCCAGATCGAGGCCCACATCACAGCAACGGGTTTTGAGTTTCTGACCCAAGGATTGGAAACGCTCAGGTCTGCTTAAAACACAGAAGCCAAGAAAAATCAGCGGAAAACTTCATCCGAGAGGGTTTAGTCACATCTCTCCTCGGCGGCCACGTTTCTCGTGCGTGCCCTGCTGGCAGTGACAAGCGTGCTGCGGCTGAGTCAGATTCTCCTGGCGGGCTAAACGGGAGCAGACGGCGTCCCCTCATCCTCAGGTGAAAATGATTCATTTCTTGCAACGAGGATGTGTCTCTGCCTCTCGGCCGGACCATCTCTCTCCATTTCCTTCCTGTTCTCCCCTCCGCCGGAGCACCGCATCAATCATTTTCCCTCGCCGAGGACTGTCTCTGCTGCAGACTTGTCTCAAATGTTCGGATGATGAACTCGCTGTCAGAAGGCACCTCCTGATGTGTGGCTCGACTGAACCGCCGCCGACCCCTCGCCGGCCCTCACACACACCCTGCCCCTACGCACCGCTATTTTTGTTGTTGACCTGGTTATAGGGAAATGAAGGGGAAAAGCAGAAAACAAGGAGCATGCCAGCAACGTTGCCGGGGAGCAAAAAGCCCATGGGAAGAGCGGTGAAAAATCACACACAGCAGAGAAAATCTCCCGAGGGAAGGCGAAGATTTAGGGCAGCCAGACAGTAATTGCAGTGTTTGCAAAAGTCAGCGTGCCTGCACCGGGTTATTTACAGCAAACAATGGGATCACTGGGCACAATCCTCTCTCTGTTCCCCAGGCTTGTGATTTTGTTATTTTGTTGTCGCTGTTGCTCAGTCCCCCTTTGATCAGACTTTCCGGAAAATTTTCCTGATGTTTTGGCCTCTCAGACGCAGCTTTTCAGAGCGCTGTTGATATCAGAGGTTCTAAAACAAAGCGGAGTTGGTGAGGCTGGATTAGTCCTAATAGGAGTGTCACGGAGCCACTCCTCCACGAGGCAGGTTTCTGGGACAAACAATATCTGCGAGCACAGACATCGTTGCTGGGGGCGATGCCATGGGAGCTCTTTGGAGGAGGGTTGAGAAAACAAAATTGAGAGCACTTTTGAGCCGCTCATCAGGCTGTTGGGCAGCTTCCAACCCTTCGCCACCAGCACTGAGTTTCATGGAAAACTCAGGAGCTCCTGAGCTGCTCCTGAGGCATTTTCTACATTCTTCCCTGCCTAATACCCACAAAATATCCTCCTGTTTGGCCAATCCTTTTCTGCAGCATGCATACAACGTGTGGGCATCACTTGTGGAGGCAACCTTCTTGTTCAGACTGCACAGAGCTCATCACTGAAACAAGACTTGGAAGTGTTACGCTCTGTTCATATTAAGGTTTTGGGTTGCACGAGCCAGTTTTGGCAGGGAAGATACGGTAAAATATCGACGTGAAATAACAGGAGATGTGTATGACAACAAGTGACCAGTATAATTTCTGTAGCCACGTGATTTTTGTTCCAAGCAAATATATTTACGTGTGGTTTAACCCGTGTTATCTCATAGTTCAGCGCATGTTTCTCATTCTTTTGCAGGTCTTTATGAAGAGGTGCTGCTGTGTAAACCTGACGCAAGGTTCTCCTTCTCCCAACACAGGTGTTAGCTGGGTGGCAGCTGGCTCACCTCCTGATACACCACTCCCAGGCCACATCTGTGATACCAACACCTCCAGACATTCCTTCCCCCCGTCCAGCCCCAAATAATCCCAGAACTGAATTACAATAAACCAGATTTTTAAAGCAAGGAATCTGGGGGCTCTTTTAGGATTTTAAGGATTCGTATTTTCGTTCTGCGTTGTGAGATCCAGAAACCACCTTTTACAGAGAAAGTCGAGACTTCCCCAGGCTTCCCATTAGCGAAGAATTCTGAACCTTAAAACAAATAGCAGAGGTCCTGGTAAAATTGATGAGGATGATAACAGTGCTCAAAATAAGCTATGCGAGCTCTTTTCTTCTCTCTACATAGCAGATGAAGAGCTGCCTAATTTTCAGCCTGCCGCTCGTGTAACTGGAAAGGAGAGGAAAACTCAAATAAAAAAATCAAACGATAGAAAGGATGTTTCTTACGAGGAACACGTGGGATTGAGGATTTATGGACGGAAGTGGGTTGGGCTGATAGACTGTGTGGACACCATACAAGCTTGAAAGGGATCCAGCTGGAAGGAAGGCAGCCTCTTTCCCCCAAAAAGGACTGCCTGGGGATGGAGGTAAATGCACTGCGGTTCCCTAAATACACTGCATTACCCCTCATGGTGAAGCACATGGGTTCTTCTTACGGAGCAGTTCTCCAGGGACACTCAGAAGCTGCTGTTTTCTCTGTCTCATTAGTGAAAGCCCATAGGTGTGTGCAGGTGGATGTGTGCCCGGAACCTGTAGGTGTGCTTGGGCCATGTTTACCCAAGCTGAGCAGTAAGTGTATGGCACTAAAGGTGGCTCAGTGAGATACGGCAACCGGAGAATACAGGCTTTGTGTGGCCCGTGCTCAAGGAGCCACCCCTCTATTCCCAGGCTAAACGAAAGATGTGTCAGGAGTTGTGGGCTTCACCCATGTCTCAATGCAGCATCTGATTGCTGGGAAGCCACGCTCCAGGTGTGCACGGGATATCCCACTTCATGCTCTTAACCCTGTGCATCTGGTGGCAAACAACAGGAGGAACAGATTACGTTTTGGAGCGTTGCACGGCTTTTTAACTTGTAGTTTTCCATTCTTGTGCATTCAGCACGCCTGTGCTGCAAGCGGGGTGAACGATGTTTCTCTAAAGGGCTAATCCTAGAGATCCTTGGGGAAAAAAGGACCTTTGAACATACATCCCTGCATGTTGGCCTACTGCTAATCGGCAAATATAACTTCCAGCGGAGGCTGGGAGGAAGAAAAACACCCTGAAAGGTGGTGGGGAAGGGTTAACAAATGAAATAAGGATGGGAAATTGAAATACTCTTCCTGGCTCGGAGACAGAAGGCAAAAGGGCTCATCAAGCACGGAGTCTCTTTATCTGGTATCTGACAGTGCCACGGGGGACAGCGAGATGCCTGCAAACCAAGGTCATTGCCTACCTCTTCCTTCGTGCTGGCACAGAAGGGAAAGCTGGGTCTCCAGCACAGCCGAGCCGATCGAGTGACACAAGGCAGGAAGAGTGGAAAAAGGCAGAAGTGCCAGCATCCACATTGTCAGACATTCGGAGCTAAAAGGGATGAGGAAATTACTCAGTCTGACCTCATTTTTTATTAGATTTTCCCCCAATTATTTCTCCCAAGAGCCTGATAACTTGTCATTTAAAGAGGAACAAAGAAATACAGTAGCCTACGTATAACAGGTAACATAAATCTTCCCCCTTTTTGAGTGCAGAAGCAGAGGAGAAAAATAAACAGGTTTGGGGCCAAATCCTGAATAAATAAATAAATAAATAAATAAATCTTCATGTCCTTACCCAGTGGACAAGATGGACATATCCAAATTGGATATAGCCAAACCAGTAAATTTAACAGGGCCAGGCACTGGTGTGGACACTTGTCCATAGGCATCTGTGCTGTCTGGCTGCGGGCGCTGCTCTCGGTTTGGCTTTGCTTTCTGCTGATGGACCTGGGAACAGCCAGAGGTCAGGGGCCAGTGGCTTCTCCTGGTCAGCAGGAGGAAGAAAATCACCTTGTCCTGGGGGCAAAGATCGGTAACAGCAATATAAAATTATTCAGCGATATAAATAGGAGCCCTGACGGTGCCAGGTCAGAGGATGAGCCCTGACCTTCTTTATTTGCAGGTGTAGCTATAGCCAATTAGGTTATCTGTGAGTCAGAAAAAATGCCCAAGTTTTTAAACTATCTCCTGTGAATGCTTTTTTAGGTGCCACAGCATCGCCTGAGGCGGAGGCGGAATGATGGCTCTTCGGGGGAAGAACTGTCATAACATTTATATGGGGCTGAGTGTCCTGCCCGTTCCCAAGAAACAGAATGTCTCCAACATTAAGCATATGTCATCTTCGGAGAAGCCTGAAGCTACCACAACTTAGGAGGGGAGAGGGAAGAGAGAGTGCGAGCCTCTGTGCTGAGGGACACAGAGCTGTGACCGGCTCCCTCACGGCCTGCACCAACTCCCACACAGCTTGAGAGGGCCCTGGCCTAAGTGTCTGGTCTTAAATGTTGATAGAGTGTGACAAGAGGATATAAAGAACCAGAGGAGGCTTTAATTGGGGTGTTGCATGCACCATTAGGCCCTACAGCCTCCTCCCTTCCCCTCACGAAGGGGCTGGAGCTGCCTGTGCTGAAGCTGTGCAGCTTGGCTCAGCCTGCTGTGAAGTGTGAGTGAGGAGTTGCCGTGGGAAGACCCATTTGGGGTTTCTTTCCCATATTTCAGGAACTCAGGCTCATGCTCAGCTTGAGGTTTGTCTGTGCCCTGCATCCCACCTTGCTGATCCCGGCCTGACTTGGCTTCCTGGCCCGGCCTGGACGCCATGGACAAGAGTCCACCGGACTCTTGGTTGCTCTTGGAGCTTCTCTGCTCTCCTTGCTTGGGGGCTGTAGGACCAAGCCCTCATTAGGAGGCTCCTGGCTTGTCTCCAAACCCCACAGGGTGCTCCATCCAGCCTACAGAGGCAGAGCTTGGCCCTGCTTCTCTGACACACGTGGAAACACTGCCTCCGTGATGCCCGTATGCGTGCCCACTGGTCCAACCCCAGGCCAGGAAGAGTCTGCTGGGAGCATCCCACAGCGCTGCCCCCCGAATTGTGGCCCTTGACCACCTCAGGAAGAATCTGGTGTGCCAGGGGATGGGATGCACACTCAACTAAGACCTGAGCATTTCATAACAGTTGCCAATCCAAACCTGAACATTTGCGAGGCGTGGGGACAAACTGCGATGGGAAGGGAGGTGGCTGTCACAGCCCTGAGTGCCCCAACAGGCTCCGCAACCTGCCCCTCCTGTGCCCAGGGTCAGCCCTGACGTAGGACAGCTGTAACCTTGGATCAGACTGCTGCACAAACATCTCGCCTTGGAGAAAGAGCTACGAGGAGTCCTGCCTGGTGCCTTCACCCACAAACCCTCTGGCACTTGGCCCAAGAGTCTGCACCTTGCTCTGCCTTGCCGAGCCTCCCACTTGTTCTGCTTCCTCCAGAGGAAACAAGGAAGATGGAGGTCAGGGTACCAGCAGAAAAATTAAGGTTTATTTCCAGTTTGCTCATTTAAGTTAGGATTAAAGCAATGTGATTCTTTGTCGGTACAGATAAGCACATAACTGATTATTAATTCCCTTTGCAGAGGCATTGTGTCCTTTAGCCCCCACTTCACGTGGACTGCAAGTCAAGTATGGGATGAAAGCGTGTTGATGGGGCCACATTTAGCAGAAAACACAGCTGGCTTATTGCTTGTGCTGCTCGGGTTTTTAAAAGTCAGAGTATGCAGGGCTCCCTGCTGATAAAAATATTCCAAGTTGCTGCTTGGCTCACGGGTGAATGCAATGTGAAACCTCCTCAAAGCATCCGGTGGTATTGGCTCAAAATATTCACATCGTCCTCCTGCACTGCTTCTTTGGTTGCACCAATGTGCCCGTGGGGCTCTGCTCTGAGCTGGATTGGGGAACTGATGGAGCTCTTAAAGAGGAGATGACTTCTTTAAAGAGAGGTGCACTGCCTCTTTTTTCTTGCTCTGTTCTCTGATCCTTCTCACAGCTTTCCCCACCAAACCCGTCACATCGCTGCAGGACAGGAGCGAACAGCGGGGTGCAGGAATACTTCGAGCCGGTTGTGTCACTTCCACATCATGTGGGAGCTGGGCAGAAAGTTAAAAGCTGCAGTGAACTGCTTTGAGGTCAAGCTGCTGCCTCTATCCTTCGAGAATTAGCTGGGGAATGAGAAAGAGGGAACTCAGAGTATATGGGCTAGCTCGGGGAAAAGTGGGTGGTGGGATACTCCATGCAGCTTGTACCTGGCCCCGCAATGCCACCGCTGGGTGCTGGTGAAGTCAGGGTGCTCCCCTGGATGGACTGAGCTGATCCCATCTGATGGCTCTCAGATTTCTGAGTAATAAAATAAGCTCTGAGCTGCGCAATAAGGACTCACAAGCTGCAATTCTCTGGTCAGACTCCAAGCTGTCTTACACGCAATCGGTATTTCCCATGAACGATTCAATTTTAATCCATAGTTTTAAAATGTAATGACTGCGTGATTACTAAATTAACGTCTTTCAAAGTTCACTGCATGGCACTGGGAACACTTTGCTACAAGCAATATAAAAATGAGATGAGGCTAGAGCTACAGGATGCATCTATCCAGTGATAATTATTCTTGAAGGAATAAAAATGATTTGTTAGACTGTGAAGTCGTTGTTGTAGGCTATGGAGGAGCAGTGGAAACAATCTGTGTGTAAGTCATGAAGACATCAGAAACAATCCACAATGTTTAAGAAAACATGCAAGACAGTCAGTATGCATTTATGTATTGCCACGTAGATGCAGAGACAGAAGAGGTGGTTCTTCACGCTATTTCCCGATAATGTTTATACAAACCAACATTACATTTCTTAAATGCATGTGATGAGCTGTATTCAGTTCAGTGAGTATAATAAGACAAACATCTCATGTTCATCAAATACTCACAGAATTGAGGATTTCTATTACAAGTTACATCATGGTCTTCCACAAGGATGTGGAGCAAATGTAAGGTTTTACTTCCCGTTACAATAATAAATGAGCAGTTCTAGAAGTGAACAAGTCTACTTCCCAAATTCCTAGGCAATTCCTACTCGGCTCTGGTGAGGCTGCACCTCAAGTACTGTGTTCAGTTTTGAGCCCCTCACTACCAGAAGGACATGGAGGTGCTTGAGCGAGTCCAGAGAAGGGCTACGAAGCTGGTGAAGGGTGTGGAGAACAAGTCTTATGAGGAGCGGCTGAGGGAGCTGGGACTATTTAGCCTGGAGAAGAGGAGGCTCAGGGGCGACCTTATCACATTCTACAGGTACCTGAAAGGAGGCTGTAATGAGGTGGCGGTTGGTCTATTCTCCCATGTGCCTGGTGACAGGACGAGGGGGAATGGGCTAAAGTTGCACCAGGGGAGGTTTAGGTTGGATATTAGGAAGAACTTTTTTACTGAAAGGGTTGTTAGTCACTGGAATAGGCTGCCCAGGGAAGTGGTTGAGTCCCCATCCCTGGAGGTCTTTAAAAGACGTTTAGATGTAGAGCTTAGGGATATGGTTTAGTGGATGATTTGTTAGTGTTAGGTCAGAGGTTGGACTCGGTGATCTTGTAGGTCTCTTCCAACCTAGACTATTCTGTGATTCTGTGATTCTGTGAAAGTTCGAGACTTTGCTTCTTATGTTCCTCCTTTGTGAGTATTTTGGAAAAGAATGAAATGAGCAACGTGCCCATCTCACAAAGAGGTGTACTGAGCTGCATGAGTCAAGGTGTCCCCAGCAGGACAAGGGGGGGACCCTTCCTGTCCTCTCAGCACCACTGGGGCTGCACATGGAGCACGGGGCCCAGCTCTGGGCTCCCCAGGACAGGAGGGACCTGGGCACCACAGGGAGAGGCTGGTGAAGGGCCAGGAAGGTGCTGCAGGGCCTGGAGTCCCTCTGCGTGGAGGAGAGGCTGAGAGATCTGGGGCTGCTCAGCCTGCGGAAGTGTCCCAAAGGTGACGTGGGGCTGGGCACCAGTTCCGGGTGGCCCTGAGATGCTGTAAGCATTGCAGTGTAGTTCAGGGCTTGACTGTGTATTTATGCTTGTGTGATACAAAACATTTAATGGTGTTTCTGTTGACAGCCTGCCACCCTGCTGAGAGAGTGGGAGGGCAATGTGGCAGTTACAGAAGAAACACTGGCTACGGACCAGGGTCCTGAGCTACCTTGCCTTGTCAGCCATTATCAGAGGAGCATCATGATCCAAGGTCTCAATTAAGACATAAAAACCCCTTTCGGAAAATGACTAATCTAAAACATACTTTCAGTGATGCTGTGATGACTGGATATGCTTAAAATTGAGCTCATTTAGGTTTTAATCTTACACACACTTTCCTATTTTGTAAATAGTTCAGACTGTCTATTTGCATAGCTAAGTTACGCAATAGTTGCTGAGCCCCACTGTTCACACGGACAAGACGTATCCACATACCATAAATAAGTGTCTGTGGAAGGCATAAAGTCTGAAATAGCCTTCTCTTTCAGGTTGGGGTGTATTTTTCTTTTTAAAGCAGAACTGTGTACCATCAGTTGGATAATTCACACGTTTATCTTGGAACCAGCCCTGAGGCCATCTGAAAACAGGATCCGTGTCCAGTGCTCTTGCTCGCTCGGGAAGTATTGGTGAAGACATTTGAACTCTAACTATTGTGTCTATTTTGTTTGTAACCTCACTGTCAAATGCCAATTTGTATTCATCCAGAAATACGTCAAGGTCTTTGCGTGTCAATGTGTTTATTTCTACTTGAATTTTAACCTTAGTCAGAGTTTCAGTACTTGCCCTGCACTTTGAAAAGTGCTCTGTTGTTCCCCAGCCATAGCTAGGATCATTAAATCCTACAAAGTCCTGTAGACGAGTGATCTAATAAAGCAGCCCTTTGTTTTGTGGCTGGCGTGACAGTTCAAACATAAGGTCAGGCAAAAAAATTGTGCTTTTCTGAATGCGGAGGGGAAATGAGTGGATGAGTACCCTGCCTCCTTCTAACCACCATGCCACAGCAGTAAGAAGTTAATTTGCCTTTAGTGCAAGAGGTGAAAGTGTAAAAACTCATTCAGTGAAAGAAGAGCAAGTTATTTCCACAGCACGGCACTTCTCTTGTTGGCTGGCGCTTCCACAGCCCCCTGGGGACTTAGGGACTACGCATGATTTTGTGTAATCAACTGGCCCAGGTTGCCTGAACCTGAAAGCACCATGGTCTAATGTATGCTAACCCCAGCTCGTATCCCTTTGTGGAGGGAAACCTTCAAATAAATTCATCACTCGTTATCAGTGTGATAATATTGGTGTTCAGTCTTCCATCAGCTCAAATTCAGGATCGGGAAAGTGGCCTGGCTGCACAGCAAACTAGGAGCTGCTCTGTTTTCAGGCTGTACAGCACTTTCTTTCTTTTTCTTTCTTTCTTTATTTTTTTTGGAACATCTTTAAGTTACTTCAAGCTTGAAGTGGAAAAATTGAATAGTCTGAGTAGCGGCAAGTAGTTTTCTGTCTGGTTTGGTTTTGCTAACCGTTGCTATCACCGCCTCCCAGCCAGGAGGTGAAACAGCTCTTCAGCAACAGGGCTTCATGCATTGTCAGTGTGCTGGTTAACAGAGGATGATTCTTCAGACACTCGAGTGCTCAGCAATAGATGATTTTTTTGTTTTGTTTTTCCCCCAAATACTCAGTCTGTGCTTTTGTCTTTGACATGACGATGTGCTGCTTGAAAATAGAAGCAAAGATTGGCCTCCTTTCCCTGGCAAAGCTTCTCACACGAGGATACAGATCATCTCAGCTTATCTGGTTCAAGCCTGTCTGCACGTAACGTTGTTTTCTTTGGAAGTTCTGTGTCTTTGTTCTGTGTTTCATTGTTCTCAGTTCTTCCAGTCGGAGCTGTGGCAAAAGAAAAAATCAGCTTTTTGTTTCTTTTCTCTTCAGCACCAGTAGGCAAATGTTGATGTAGATGGAAGCGTTTTTTCCTCAAAATTGTTTGGATTCAGCCTTCAGGCTTATCTCAGATTCACTGCTCATTGCCAAGAGGAACAATGTTGGGGGACTGGAAGCAGACTGGTGGAGCAACAGGAAAGACATGGAGCATATGGTGGTCGCTGCAGCCTTACCGACAGAGCTGCAGCACTTCAGTATTTTTTCTGGTTGGGCACCTCCTTTTTTTCTGGCAGCAGGTAGTGGGAAATAACGGCAGAGGCTCTGCCGACAAGAAGTTTCAAAGCATTGCCTGGAGGGATGTTTAACAATATTCTCTTGTGCCACTCTTGTGTTCCAACGTTGTGTAGCCGGTAAGGTGGAGCCCTGCAAAGCACTGGCAGTCATTCATTGGGATGCTGCTAAACTATGGTAACATAAGGAGTTCGCTTCTGAACATACAATGAATATTCAAAGATCAACCCTCCAGCCTTTGTAAAGGACAGAAACCTTGTATTTTCTACTGCATTATGAGCAAAGGCTTGCAGGAAGCTTTTTGTCTCTAAGTCAAGACGAGCACGATCAATCATAATCTCCGCTGTGCAGCACTAACCATCTGACACAACTTCTGTCCTCTCATCCCTCCTGGGCCAGGATCAATTCAGTCACAGCCTGGGTAACAGCCCTGCTCAGACTTCTGGCCGCGGAAGTATCTTGAATATTAAAAAGCTGGAAGAGTAAAAGAGGGAAGCCAAAGCTGGAGTCTCTACTGCTTTCAAAGGATGCCTGTCTTGGGCTAGCAAATCCCCACTCAGCCAGCCTTTAGCCAGCTCCTCAAAAGAACTCGTGAAGCAAACAGACAGATTGTGACACCCTAAGATCTCAGACTGGCTTCCCTCTGCCAACTGAAAAAATGCAGCTGCTGCTAACAGAGCCTGACAGCGGTGGTGCACACACTTCTGCCAGTCACAGGGAGGATGATGTGCCACAGCACAGCACCCTCTAACATGCCTAGAAACTGTGGTTGCAGCAACAGATGGTACCAGTTACATTATGGACATGCACATGGGAAGGTGTATTGGGTTTAAGTGGCGAGGTTTTGGTCATGGGGGGCTGCAGGGATGGCCTCTGGGAGAAGAATCCAGCAGCTGCCCCATGTCAGGTAAGGGCCAGTTTCAGCTGGCTCCAAAGGGACCCACTGCTGGCCACAGCCAAGCCATGAGGGGCGTTGTTTGTGCCGCTGTGAGAGCAGATTTAAGAAAGGGGAAAAAAACGCTGTGCTACAGCAGCTGGGAGAGTGAGGAGGGAGAAGCAGCCCTGCAGCCCCCAAGGTGAGTGCAGCAGGAGGGCAGGAGGTGCTCCAGGCACACAGCAGAAGTTCCCCTGCAGCCTGTGGAGAGGCCCCTGGTGGAGCAGGCTGTCCCCCTGCACCCATGGGTCCCACATGGAGCAGGGGCAGAGAGTGACCATGAAGGAGCGGCGGAGACAAAACCTTAGGGACTGACCGCAGTCCCCATGCCAGCTCCCACTGTGCTACTCAGGAGGAGGAGGGAGAAGAGGGGTAGATAGGGGAATGCGTTTTCGCTTTTAGTTTCTCACTGCTCTAGCCTATCATTAATATGTAATAAATTACATTAATCTCCTTATGTTGATATTTTTTTTGCCTGTGGTTGTTGAGTGATCTCCCTGGCCTTATCTTAACCCTTGAGCCCTTTTCATCATATTACCTCCCCCTGTCTGTTTGAGAGAGCAGCTGTGGTAGAGCTCAGTTGCCCAGCTGAGTAAAACCACCACAGAAGGTGACCAGCTTCCTGGAGAGAAATATCTACCAAGCAGCACAACTACTTTATTTTAGTTTTGCTGGTAAACAGAGAGATGTTGCTTTTAAAGGTAGCGTGAATGAAATCAAAATGAGATCAAAATACACTGCACTACAGGAAGTGGGCAAACAACACCCTGCATAGATGAAACGAAAGATGGGTTTGGAATTAAACTGAATTACTGCTCTCCCCTCACACCCCCCCATCTCAAGTACATAATTTTCCCCTAAAGCAGGTCATTTTATTTTCACCAGCAGAAAGAATCTGAAGCAGCAAAACTCAGCAGGGATGGAAACAAGCAAGATCTGCACCAGCATGATGACATGCTTTGATGACTGGAAGATGTCAGAAGAACAGAAGAACTTTAATGGTTATTCAGTGCTCATGGTGCTAAGCAATGCTGCTATTACTTAGAAATAGCAACAACTTGATTATACTCAGATAATGTCCCCATGTAAAGATCTGTGAATTCAGAGCTGTCATGTTCAATAATTTAGGTTTCTTTACACTGTTTTTATCCTGCTATTGTTCTGATGAATGTCCCATGAGAAGATACAGTTTGTGCTTAATAACTACCACAATGCCCGCAACAAGGAACGGGGATCACTCCTGATGGTGCTGGACTTTTTAATGTACATGGCACCACCAGAAGAAAGGAGGTGATCTGCTTTATTGTGTTAATGTTCTTTAATATTCTCACTTCATCTTCTGCAGTGGCTGCTAATTGAAAAGGAAAATCCATTTGTCACCTAGGATGTACTGTAGTGCAGACTTCCTCTTGAAGTACCAGTGCAAGAAGTAAGCTAGAGGGCTTAAGTTTTATTTTCATTAACACCTTCCACAAGAGTCTGGTAACATTGCTTCATTTTTGACTTGATGTGCAAGTGTTTTGGCCTTATGTGGCAAGGTTTTGGTGGTGGGGGACTGCAGGGGTGGCCTCTGAGAGCAGAGCCCAGCAATTGCCCCATGTCACACCAGAGCCAGCTCCAGCTGGCTCCAAAAGGGATCTGCTGCTCGCCAGAACTGAGCCATGAGTGGTGCTGGTTGGGCCTCTGGGAGAACAGATTTAAGAGGAAAACCTGCTGTGCTACAGCAGCTGGGAGGGAGGGGTGAGAAATGGGAGAGAAGCAGCCCTGCAGCCCCCAAGGTGAGTGCAGCAGGAGGGCAGGAGGTGCTCCAGGCACACAGCACAAGTTCCCCTGTGGCCTGTGGAGAGGCCACTGGTGGAGCAGGCTGTCCCCCTGCACCCATGGGTCCCGCATGGAGAAAGGGGCAGAGAGTGACTGTGAAGGAGCAGCAGAGATGAAGCATCAGGGACTGACCTCCATTCCCCATTCCCTTCTGCTGTTCGGGTAGAAGAGGGTGGATGGGGGAAGGTGTTTTTGGTTTGCCTTTAGTTCTCACTGCTTTCGCCTGTTAGCAATAGGCAATGAATTACATTAACCACCCTATGAGGAGCGTTTTTCCTGTGATAGTAAGTGGTGAGGGAACTCCCTGACTTTATCTCAACCCATGAGCCATTTTCATTGTATTTTCTCTCCTGGTTCTGTTGAGGAGGGGGAATGAGAGCAGTTGTGGTGGGGTTCTGCTGCCCAGCTGGGTGAAGCCATCACGGCAAGTGAGCTGGGCACCTCAGCTGCTGGGCGGATCTAAGGAGAACACTCAGTGGCCAGTATAGAGATTGTGTGTAGCTACTGAACTAAAAATGAAAAAAATGAAAATAATAATAATAATAATAAAAAAAATCAGTTATTTTCCGTAAAGTTGACCAAGTTCTAGGTCAAGAGGGAACGGCCTCAAGCTGCGCCTCAAGCTGCGCCAGGGGAGGTTCAGGTTGGAAATGAGGAAACATTTCTGCTCAGAAAAAGCAGTCAGGTGTTGGGACGGGTTGCCCAGGGAGGTGGTGGCGTCACCGTCCCTGGGGGTGTTCAAGGAGAGGTTGGACCTGATGCTTGGGGACATGGTTTAGTGGTGACATTGGTGGTAGGGGGACGGTTGGACCAGATGATCTTGCAGGGCTTTTCCAACCCTTTTCCAACCTTTCCAACCCTGGGATTCGATGATTCCATGAAGGCGTGCTTAGCTTCATTCCCCACTCCTCGCTGTGCAATCAATGTGTTTTTGTCATCGCTTTCCCCTCGCATCTCTCCCCACACTGAGGAGGGGCACTGCAGGGCCGCCAAGTCAACCCCCCACAGGCTGCGAGCCTCCCTCAGCCCCGGTCCTCCCGCGCCCCCCCCCCAGCGCGGCGCCCGGCGGCCTCCCCGCTCCCATCGTGCCCCGCGCCGCGGCCGCTCTGGCCGCCGCCTCTGTGGGCGGAAGGGAGCGGGGCGGCCGGGGGAAGGTGAGCTGAGGCTCCGGGGCCCTGCTCCTCCTCCTCTTCCTCTTCTTCATCCCCTGCTGGGCCTCCGGGAGGGGCTTTGAGAGTGCCCGGGGGGGTTGGGAAGCTTGAGGGGGCGATGGGGAGGGTGTATGGGGAGGGGTGTGGGTGTGGGGTTTGGGGGGGCTGAGGGAGGCCTGAGGGGGCGTGGGGGAGTCCTGAGGGGGGTTTGGGGTGAATGGGAGGTCTGGAGGGTGCTGTGGGGGGGAAGTGAGGTTTTGGGGGCGGTTCTGGGAGGGTAGAGGGGGAGGTGAGGGAAATAATGGGGTTTTGGGGGTTGCTTGGGAGGGTAGTGGGGTTTGGGGTTGTGGAGGGGTGTGAGGGGAGGGAGCTTGGGGCGCTGAGGAGGGCTCGAGGTGGGCTGGGGATGCCTGGAGGTGGGCATGGGTGAGGTGGGGGTAGGGGAGGTCGTGGGGTGAAGTGAGGTTTGGGGGCGTGTGGGGACTTGAGGGGCGTGGGGGG
The DNA here is from genome assembly GCA_011076525.1 of Nettapus auritus. Lineage (NCBI taxonomy): Eukaryota > Metazoa > Chordata > Aves > Anseriformes > Anatidae > Nettapus > Nettapus auritus. The sequence goes on from CM021766.1 coordinate 3,091,234, forward strand.
GACTTGTCAGTATGGGAGGGTTTTGGGGGTGGTTTTTGGGTGTTGGAAGGGTGTGAAGAAGGATGCTTGGGGTCTCTGGGGAGCCCTAATAAGGGAAAGGAGGTGAGTTGGGCATACGTAACGTGGTGAATGGAGCAGGGTGGGAAAGAGTCCGAAGGCTTGTGAGCTGCTGGAAGTACAGAGGTGGGTTTTTGGGAGACTTCAGGTTGTTGAGGGGTGGATGTGCGTATCCCTGGTGGGCACCAAGTGTGCTCGCTGCGAGGAAGGCCAACGGTGTCCTGGGTTGCATGAGCCAAGGTGTCAACAGCAGGATGAGGAGGGGACCCTTCCTCTCCTCTCAGCACCGGCACTGGCTCCAGCTCCTTGGAGACCTCCTAAAGGTGGACGTGGGGCTGGGCACCAGCTCGGGGTGGCCCTGCTGGGGCAGGGGGAGCTGAACGTTGGGCTTGGAGCTCCGTGTGACGCGTGGTGGTTGTGGGAATTGATAGTCCTGGGCGTGAGCAGGAGGACGGAGCTGGAAGGCTCTGAACTTCCCTTTGGTGTTAAGTACAGAGCTTGGGGGCTTCTTAGTGGCGTGCAGGCCCTTGATATTTACAAATGGTGTTTTAAAAGTTGCGATGCTGTGCTTTCAGATGATTTTTATTCACTGCTGAATCTGGAGAGATTTTACTCTGAATGTGGTGCTCGTTGCGCTGCAGGCCTGTGATTTCAGGACAGCACTGGTGTGAGTGGTGAGGGACAGAGAGAGATGCACTTACTGCGGTCTTAAAATATGAGAAATTTGACTGGATTTCAGTTTTGCCTCGATATATGTGAGAAAAGGACAAAATCCACCTTGTGATCTCGAAAATTAGTAGTAAAAATTAGTAGTAACTGGCTGCGACTCCCTCTGAATCTTACCCAGCTGAGGAAAGGGCCGTTTGGTGCAATAGGTTGCTACCACATATCGAGCCGTCCATTCAAGGAATGAAAATAACGAGCCTTCAATCACAAATTACAACCTGTTCTTCTAAAACTATCCCATTTTTCTCCAGCTCCTGGCTGCTCTGTGCCAGTAAAGTCGCTGCCTTGACAGGGTGTTAGTAATCGGAATTACCGGGAGTTTTGATGTGTCATTAATCAAAAGCCACGAGGACGTTGTCAGAAGTTCGGGACCTGAGTTCAAAGGCCTGCCACGTAAAGGCCGTTGCAGGTACTTTAGGCAGCAAGTCGCACACAGAGAGGCCAGAGGAGGAAAGGGTAGATCCGGCTTCAAGAGCAGGAGCAGATTTCCTCGGTTACGCTCATGCCTTGCTTGGTCTGGTAAGTCGTGACCGTATTTTCTTCACGGAGAGGGTGGGCAAGCGTTGGGATGGGTTTAGCGGTGATCTTGGAGCTCTTGGAGGTCTTCTCCAGCCCAGCTGACGCCACGATTCCGTGCGTCCCCTTCCAGGCAAAACCACTTGGGGTGTGTGAGTGACTTGTTGCCGTGGGCACAGAACACCTCCGCTGTGCGAGCAACGAGAGGCTGTGGTGAAAAAGCAATAAAAGGTGGTTGTGGTGCTGTGCCAGAGCAGGTGTGCTGGGGGAATTGGGGAGGAAAAGAGAGCTGGGTGAGTCCGGGTGGCAGCTGTCGGTGACGAGAAGACAGGTGAAGCAGCTGCATTCATTTATTTTTAGGTTTTTCCTTCTCCTGTGTCTCTCACCTCTTAGCTACATCTTCGCCACCCTTCCAATAAGCACCTGAACTCCTGCAAATCTTCTAAAACGTTTGCGCGGCTACCGCGCTGTTCCCTTTTTGCTTTGTTGGGGCGGGAGCTGTGCAAACATGCCTTGAGCCTGCGCAAACGGAGCCTTGCCAGGAGCAGACGGGTGAACCCGGGTCGATTTGCCCCGGGGTCGTGCTCGCCTGCTCTCAGACCTCTGAAGGTTTGAGTCACGTTGGAGTCACCCCATCGCCTTGCAGTCTCTTGGGGGTGTTTGTGGCCCTTCTGTTCCGGGCGTTTGCCTATTTTCACCAAACTAAAAGGCACCTCCCACCGTTTTAATACATGCCCCGTGGGGACGTACAGCTTGACTGTGCGAGCCTCGTTTCCTTTGACAGCAAAGACACAAACGCAAGGATTGAAACCCTAAATAAACACCTTTGGGGATGAACACAGCCGTGGCAGGACGTTTTAGCACTCTGCTCTCCTAGGAAGGGGCACCGGCTCAGTCTGGCATTCAATTTGGAAATCTCGTGGTGGGGACTGATACCAGGTCTCTGCCAGGAGAGCACAGAGCCCCTCTGAGGGGTGTGCTGGTGCTTGGTGAGAGCCTTAAGCCCTGAAGCACGAAGGTTTGCACACCCTGGGGCGTTGTGTGCCTTCCTGTGCAGCTAACTGCAGGCGGTGATGTCCATAGCGAGGGTTTTTTTTATCTCAAGCTCTCGTTAGTGGCATGATGAGTTGAGTAATTCTGTAGGCTGGATATGTTAGAGCAAATGTCTTTGTTTCCTAAATTTGTTTCCATTTTCCTGGTCGTCTTCCGGGTGTTTCTGAAAGGTAAATGAGAGCATTAGATAGAATTATAAATAGATAAACACTTTTAATTTGCTTTCTAAGGAAGCGACTTGTTACGCTTTCTGTCTGTTCCCCGGACGAGTGTTAGCTCCTTTAACACGCTGACCAATGCCGGGCACCTTTGACAACAGGGATCTGGTCTAAAACTGCTCAGTTCTTGCAAGTCACGTGGAAATGATGCCTGTGGAGCAGGACGGACACCCTCGTGCTGAGAACTCAGCTCCTGTTACGCATCCCATGAGCTCTACAGGCGAGGGACACGATGAACGGCCGAACCGGAGGGGACTTCGCCCTCTTACCTTAGATATCAAAACCACCTGAGAGTGAGATCCGTTTTAAACAACCTTGGAGCGTTGGCGGTGATTTTTGACACGGGGCTGCTTGCAGCAACCCTCTATCAAAGGTCTGACTTCCCAGCGGTTTGTTTCGTCTAATGCTTGGTTCGTGTAGTTTGCCTGAAGCGGATGAAGTCCTTTTTTTTTCCTCTGGAGCTTGTGGTAATCACTGCCTGTCTGCTGTTGTTTTAGGTGAACATCAGAGATCCTTTGCGTATCATTTCCTAGCAGGTGATCTGAGTGTGCCTTTGCCTCCAGCACTTGATGTCTGGGTTAAGGAAATGAGTTGTTTGTTTTCCTTGGGGCAAAATACGCCTTGCGTTAGTTCGCCCACTGCAGGCAGGTTTTACATACAGGTCCAGATAAAGGTCGTTAGCGAGTTATCTAAACTGCTCATTACGGTTTATCTTTCAGAGACGAGCTGCCTTAGTCCCCTAACATCTGGTGCTGACTGCTCGTGGGATGTCCGAAGGACAGATCTCTTGTGTGATGTGAACGTACCAGGTAAATCCCAGTAATAACGTTTTGTGGGAGATGGTGACCTGCTAAGGAGTAAGAAGTCGAGAGAGAGCGACATTTATTCTATATTTAGCCGTAATTGCTCCTGTAAAAAGAGCCTGATGGGCCATAGCCATTTATTTTTTTAATCTATTTCTGTGTTACGCTGGAAAATCAGGCCTCATCTGCAACGCTAATGCAACTGGAGACTTAACGAGGCTGCAGAGTGTCCGTGGGAGTGAGCTGCTTTCCATAAATACTTGTAAGAAGTTTACTCAGCGTTTCTGGTACCGAGGTAAAGCAGAAGAAGGGAAAAGAGTGAAATTTTTCAGACAGGTCGTTCCTTGTCAGGTCCCTGGCCTCACCTTTGGGGCTGGTTTCTCTGCCTTCCCGTGGTGCGCGAGGGGTTGCTCGGTAGCAGTGGTGAATAACCTCTTCCCTTGAGATGTTTTGGGCTTGGGTATCGGTTTGTAACTAACCGAGGATCGTTAACCTAATGCCACGTTTCGTTTTCAGCTTGTCCTCATGAGTACTCCAGCGGAGAATGTCCATGATCTTCTTTGCCTGCGTGGTGCGGGTGAGGGACGGGCTTCCCCTCTCAGCCTCCACAGATTTTCACTTCAACCAGGACTTTCTGGAATGCAGGAAAAGATTAAAGGCGTTGTCCTCCATTCTGGCCCGGTATCCAAGTCGAGGCACGGCCAAAGGACGTGACCTTAGCATCCAGTAAGTCACCGCTTCTGGGGGTTGCTTTCTGCCTTCAATTCTTCAGACGCTTGTTCTGGGGATTGGTACAACATCAAGGATTAGGGGTATTCTACTGTGCCTAGCTCCCATAGAAAATCCTATCCTAGATTTGTAAACCCTTGGCCGTATTTTGAAACTTTTTAGTCAGTGCCAGAGCCACACAGCCCCTGCTTGGTTTACCTAAACATCTGCTAAGAATTGTTGGTTTTTTTCAGTTGTCATTATTTTTTCTAGGAAATTCATTCAGCTCGGTGGGCGATACTTGTTAGTAGTGGCAATAGGGGTAGGTGGAACTTCTCCAAATATCTTCTGAGCCTTCGTGCCTAGGAATTAAATAGTTCTGCCTAAAACTGAACCTAAACACCTTTCTTCAGTGAGAAGCAAATCTTCCTGATGCCTTCTCTCAGTAGGTGATCTGAAACCCCCTGGGCTCCTGCAGTTCTTACTCTGGCCTGCACAGAACTGACTCCCTTTGGCAGTGGCCTGTAACCACGTGGAAAGATGATAAATCTCTGCTTGTAGTTGTTACCTTTTGGGGAAGGATCAACTAGTCTTTATTTTAAGAAATTAAGGTTTCAGAGAGGAGCATTTTATTTCCTCTTCAGTCCAGTTCAGTTATAAAAATGAGTTTCAGCTTGTGACTGCATTCCTGGTTAGCAAATGTAAGAGAAATTAGAGTGAGCCCGAGCTAGAACTGTAAGTATCTGTTTTTGGGGGGGGTGATTGGAGAAATAAGATCTATAAACTTGTACCGAAGGAATTGGGAAAGCAGAGATCAGCATTTTAATTCCTTCTCCTTCACATTCCTTCCCTAATCGCGATGCGTTCTGCTGCTTGGAATCTTTAGCCTCTACAGAAGTAGTTACGCGTCTGGCTCTGAGATGAGAAGAGTGCAAACAGATAACGTGGCAAAAAGGCTACGGATAATTGGCAAACGGGAGAAAGTGGTTTTGCACAGGCACGGTGTTGACTCTGGGGACAAAGGGAGTTTAGGGAACACAACGCAGATTAATTTGGCAGTCCCGGAGCTCATCAGAGCCATAAATCCCCAAGTAAGTAGTTTAATGAATAAATAGAATTGTGGTAAAATAGAAACCGCAAATATTTCCGTGTGAGAGGGATGAAATGCAGAACCACCGAATCATTTAGGGTGGAAAAGCCCTGTAAGATCATCTGGGCCAGCCGTTAACCTAGCACTGCCACGTCCACCACTAAACCCTGTCCCTAAGCCCTACATCTTTTGAAGGATGGTGACTCAACCACTTCCCTGAGCAGCCTGGTCCTGCTTCACAACCCTTTCAGTGAAGAAGCTTTTCCTAATATCCAACCTAAACCTCCCCTGGTGCAACTTAAGGCCATTTCCTCTTCACTTCTCTTGGGAGAAGCAAGGCGAAACAGCAGAAGAGAGAAAATACAGCAAGTGTAACTGTTCAGCTTCGAAATGCAGTCTTTATACTAAAACATTGCTAACAAATTGCTAGCCTGTAAGAAAAGATTTCCTCGTTCTTTCCCCGTTAAGTTTCCTACCAGGTTTTGGGGCATCTGTGGGTAAAAACCTCTGTATAAATACAGCTTTCTTGTTGGAGGGACCCTTTAGGATGAGAATTTTTATTATGCTGTCTGATGCAAAATCATTTACTCGTCTATAGACGTTGCGGCAGTAGAAGTGTCCTTGGTTTTGTGCAAGATGATCCATGCCTCTTGCTGTTCCTACCAAGTCACGGTGTTCTTGGGGCACGAGGAATACCTCTGCCTGCTTCCTGTGCAAAGATCCTGTTCGTGGAACACCGCTGTGCTTCCTCTGTCAACCTCCTTCCCTCTGCTGTTTTCTCCCCCCCCCCTTTTTTTTATTATTAGCCTGATTTAAGGCCGGCCTGGGAAAGTAACGCCCCTGGTTTTACTGATGTTGCAATTTAAAAAATATTGGTGTTTTGTTCTTCGGTATGCTCAGGCCTGGAGTTGCAGCGAGTGATGGATCGGCAGGGGCTGCGGGACCGACGCTTCCTTTAGTCTGCTCTTCAGTCAGTGCAGCCTGTACAGTTTGTTTCGACAGACAGCACAGTTCACTTCTCACGACCCTCCTACCTTTTTATGTCGATAATCCTTTTTTTTTTTAACGTATATTTCAGTTTCCTTTCTTCTGGGGATATCGCCTGCATGGCGATCTGTTCCAGCAGCTACTCAACCATCATGGCGTTCTGCTTCCTGGAAGAGCTTCAGTGGGAATTTGCTGCTTCCTATGATACGACGAGCATCAGTTTAGCTTCCAGACCATATGCTTTTCTGGAATTTGGTTTGTAGCTTTGTTTTCTAATAAGAATATCTTGTCTGATGCTTTTATTGTTAAGTAATGTCTCCGGGCCAAAGCCTGATCATAAAAATTACCGTGTGTGTGTGTGCCTTGTGTAGGAGGAGAGGGGAATCTTGTAACTGCATTAAACTATTAGATTATTGTTCCTCCAGTTCCTGAGAGCCCTGTAACAGATGAAGAAAACGTTGTGGTGGTTAATAAACAAGCGCAGAAGAAAAAGAAAGCCACGTCTCAAACACTTTATAACTTAATTAAAAAAAAATATCTGACAGGTGGAGACAGATGGGTGCAAGGGAAAAGAGAAACAAAATAGATTATTAGGGCCAGATTTACTTCTGGCACGACTTAGATTCGCATAGTACTTCATAATCATGCTTAGTGTTTCTTTTTTAACCTGATATAAATGTTTTTTTTTTTCTGCTAAGCAGCAGATGCTCTGCTGAACCTCACACCTTTGAAAAACACGATTCCCTCGCGGCGAGAAAGCTCTATTTTGGGAAAGGATAAGATACTGGAGTAGGTTAGCGCGTTTCTCCCCAGATTTCTGTAATGTCGTTAAGCCCGCGCTTAAAAGATGGAGAAATCCCCAAGGAAAGCGCGTTAATACATCTTATGTTTGGGGGGTTGTTTTCTGGGCACGTTCCAGGTGTAATTTTATGCCCAGATCCAAATTCTTCTTCTTTTTTCTTTTAACTTGATTAAGAATTTTAAGCTATTCCATATGCATCATAACCAGCAGTAGCTGCGGTCAATCTGTGCAAGTCTTCTGGCACAGCAATATTTAAGGATCTGGATGTTAATTAGAGGATGTCTTAGCAGAATTAATATGACTGAATTTTATTTGCGAGAGCATTTGACATGAGGCGTGTCTGTGCCCGGTGAAATAGGAAGCAGCAGTATCCCGGTCCTTCAGCTCGGGGTGTGTGGGCAGTTCTTCCTCAGACACATTCTCAGCTTTGTCTCGATGCTCCTGTCAAACCTGCAGCCACGTTGGTGGAAAGGGACTCGCTTAGGAATGGTTTTAAATGGAAAGTGTGAGAGGTGGTGGAGGTTGATCTGTACCCAAATCTGTGCCTCACGATTTGGAGGAGTCGCTGCAATTCCCTCTGCCGCTCAGAATTGTTTCACCACTCGGATGTGGGTTGAATTCGTTTTTCTGCGTGCTGAAAAATCCCCGGTCCTTGGCGTTATTAAAACGTTATTAAAACCTGAAGTGGGTTTGCTTCGCTCAGGCCTCGTGGTAGTTCGTGGGTAGTTCAAAATGGGTCACATCTACCTTGAATATGAAAGCTTGTTTTCAGTCCTCTGCAGGCAGGACGTTGAGGTGGGTTATTTAGAGCATCCTGAAGGGATTAGGCGTGATATCAAATCCCTAGGGAAGGTAGTTTTGTTAACCCACGGTAAACTTTTATACCTGAAACCAGTAAGAAAAGAAATGAGGGAAGTAATTAAATCGAAAAGCAAAGAATGTGGTCATCTGAGGAATAATGACCTAAAATTCTGCGGAGCTAATGGAGGCTCGCTTTTCTAACGTTTCAGATAACGTCATTCAGAAAGTAAAATGGCATTTCAACTCCGCGAGCGGCTCCCGAGCGAAGGTCAGCTGGGAGAAGGTTGAGGAGGAGATGAAGTTCCAGCCCCCCGTGGAGCTGAAGCTGGAGGACACGGAGCTGCTGAACGGGATGGCGAACGGTGGGCACGCAGAAGTTCATGTGGAGGTTGGTAAGTTGCTACTCTGCACAGGTGACGGTAGACTTCTTGAACGTGACTGCAGAGGACAGCAAAGCAGATAGGAAAGCGTAATAGCGGCAGGTGTTCCTTTTGCACTGAGAAATAGGGAGAATTTGTACGAAACCTGGGAGAAAATATTGCCTTTCTGCCACGTTGAAGAGCGTGTGGGCTCTGGATTGTAGCAGGTATGCGTGGAGTATTCAGGGGAGTGCATTTTTCCCCCAATTTTAGCTAAGCTGCTCCACACGGGCAGTCAGTTACAAGCAGGCTTGGCGTTTAGCATGTGAAAGTATCCTGCTTTTAAAGTCGCTGATTGTTAAATTGGATCTGGCAGCAGCAGCTCCAGTATTTCAGCGGCTGGTGCAGACTCAGATAGAAGATACGTAATTACAGACTCATTGAGTTACTTCAGCCCCGAGGAAAGAAAAGAGCAGAAGAACGTGTCTGAGCTGAGGGCAGAACTCTCAGACTATCCATCCTGGGTTGTTCTCCCACCTGCACTTTCTGCTTTTACCCAGTTCTTTAAAATTTAGTGCATTTGACTAAAATTCTGGAAGATGTCTGCGCGAACCACGCGTAGAGGCTTGGCAAGGGAACTTTCTGTAACAAAAGCTGACACCTTGCTTTTCAAAGTGCTGCCCTCTACCTAATTTTCTCAAAAGTTGGCGTCTTCTTGTTTCAGTAGTCAAAGCCCTGCCTACTTCCTTTGCAAAACGAAATGATTTGAATCCTGTTAGCACTGCAGTTGAAATGCAGCCGGGGTACCGTGAGCTTGTATTTCTTCTTGTTTCGTTGCTCTCGGCTGATGAAGCTTTAACAAAATTAAATTCTACTTGCTTGGTCTTAATGTTTCTGATGGATGAGCTGGAATCTAATTTGACGAAGGCATTTTAGGGTAAAACGAAAAGGATCAGTGACCAGGAAGAATTAAAAATAGAAAACATTTGATTTACAAGGCAGATTTGTAAGCGTGCCTCCAAACCGTGCTTGGAGGTTAAATATTTTCATGGTGTGGCAGGGCTTAGAAACTCTTTGCACGAGTGTGAGCAGTTCCGGTGCCAGTGAACATTTGCCAGCTAGTCTGTGTCTACAGATCAGAAATATGTTTTCAGTTTCCCTCATCTTCCTAATTGCTTTCTTTTCTTTTCCATCTGGCTTGTGCTTCTGGCTTTTTTTTTTCTTCTCTCTGCTCTAACCCAAATACTCATACAAATTGTTCCATCTTTGTTTTAAGGGCTGTGTTTATGGTCATCTGTTTCCATCAGCTGGAGTCAGCTGGCCTGGTTTATTCCCCTCTCCTCTCATCGCCACCGAGCTGCTGAATCCCACTTAGCTGCTCTAAGTTTAGCCCTGCACACGGTGTCTGTTGCCTTATTAATGTTATTTATATTGCAGCTCTGCAATCCAGGAGTCTTACTGAGCATATGTTGAAGTGGTTCCAGGAGAGCAGGATTTAATCACGTCTGCGTTCTACACTGAAGCGAAATCTTGGACTGATCAAAACATCAGTCTCCTCACGTGGATGTAACTCACTCCTGGCTGTTCAGCTGTGCGATCGCATCCCCTGGCTCTTTGTAGTGTGAAAGGAGGCTGAAAAGTCAGGGCAGTTTTGTCATTGCCGAGTGTATATATAGAAACAAGACTCTTTTTCATTCTTTCATTCTCTCTTCCTTTTATTACTCCGTTTGTTAACTAAATCCAGCCCAATTCTTCCTAGAAAGACGCTAACACCGCGTCCTTCATCAACATCCGCACAACCTCAGCCTTTGCTGCAAAAGCTTAACCTTGTGCCTCAATCTAGGCTAGCTGGTGAAGCTTTGGAAGGCAGTGGGGTGCGCATATAAAAGAAAAGTGAAATGGAAGTAGCTTTCTGCGTAGAGGGAGAGTTTTCTCATCGGAACGGGCTATAAGAAGTGGAAGAACAACTTGTACTATTTGTCTAGTAAGCACGCTATTAAATTAAGCAGCATCGTGCTCCCCTTGATGAATGTTCTTAGTCTTTTGTAGGCACGCGGGGAGTACTTCAGGGTCCTTTGCAAGCTGTTTTTTTTGAAGATTTGATAACCTCTTCTGGCATCTCTGTTTTTCACTTGCTTGGATTTTATTTTTAAAGTGCTTGAATCTGATTCCATCTTTTCACTCCCGGTGCTGTCTTTATCTGGAGCTTTGTGTGTGTGAGTCATTGTCAAACCCTTGAAGAGACAGAATGAAGTACGGCACTGGCGCTGATGGCAGCCAGTTAAATAGCCAGAGGCTTCTGCTCGGAAAATCTTTTATAAATTTCCTCGTCTTCATTGTTCGAGTGTGTTTTCACAGAATTGTTCTACACCCGTTGAAACCTGCAGACACGTTTTTCCTGGGTGCCCAGAACACCTTTGCACGGTTCTTGTACTCTGAAGTGCCTGACTCTCCTATTGAACTTTCAGCTCAGTTTGAATCCCAGTTAGCATTTAATTGCGTGTGTGTGTGCAAAACTGTGCCAGCAGAGCTTACAGTCTCTCGTTCTCTCGTTTCATGTAATAAACAATTCCAGTCTTCAAGTGTTTTTACGAAAACATGATTGAATCTGCACGCAGAATTGCAATCGTCTTGTTCTAGCAGTACCCATTTCCCTCGTTCCGCGCAATTTGCGGTTTGTGGATTAAACCTCAGAAAGACCCAGCAGAAACAAAGCTCCACGGCAAACAATTGAAAGATCAGTTTTCACAGCCGGTGAGCCCTGCGCAACCAGAGACTGTAATCTCCCCTGCATCTGTGATAGCAATTCTTTTCATCCTAGTGGACAAAAATGTCACTTGTGAGTAATGTTTCATGCTTTTGTCTTCAGGCTGCAGAAGCGATATATCCCCCCCTTGTTCTTCGCTGGGGTCTGGAAACTCTCGATGCGTGTAGTTTGCAAGATCCCGTGCAGTGAACGACGCTTGCACTTGATGATTTCTCTGTCTGAGAGACGCAGCCTGCCTCTAAAGCAAATCTGAGCAATTCAGGAAGAAGAAACGGTCTTTATCAGGGAATTTCCATGAGAGAGAAACACGTAGCTGCAACGTTATTTAATTTATCAAAAATAATAGGGGACTGAATGCTGCTGTCAGTATGAAAGCAAACATGTTGGTACAGTTTCTGCTCAGCGTGTTGCTTGGGTTTAAAATTTCCCCGTATAGCAGAAAAGCAAAATTGCCTTTAAATGATCGGGTTTCGTGCACCATTTATTTACATGAAAATGCGTGTGACAATAATACACAGTAATACGAAATAATGTGACATATTGCAAATGAGATTAATGCAGTTCCCCTCGGGATGAAATTACGGAGGTACGAATGCGTGCCAGAGAAATTAATTACACAGACATTTATAAAAGAGGATTTATATCCCTGTATTAATTTGGCACCGAGCTTTTTTACATCCATCTATCAAAATCTCTCTTAAAGGAGAAGACAAAAGCGCTCTATTTGTGCTGAGCCAAAGGCTGGAATACGGCAAGAAATAAACGTAGGTGAGGATCGAGGTGCTGTATCTATTGTTGCACTGGCTAGGTTGAAAAATAGGTGAGCTTTTGGACTACCAAACCCTTAATTAGAAGCGGCAAATTCCGAAGTTAAATACGAATCGATAATAATTGCTTTGACCTTAGATCTGGATCAGTTAGGTCGTCCTGAAGAGACGGCGTTTGGGGGTTTGAACAAATACTAGTAGAGGAGGAGGTGGGACGGGTAGTTCCCTACCTCTGAGACGTGGGCAGGAGGGGAGAAAAGGCATGGAAGAAACTGTAAAATGTGTCTCAAAGGCCAACAACTTTCAGAAACCAGTCTGTAGGCCCCAGTCCGCGAGGAGAAATGCGTGGTCACCAGTTGAGGAGGAAACAAATTGTTCTCTTGCTGTTACGGCTGCCAGAAATCTAAGCTCTTTTACCAGACGTTTGAGTGCTTAACGCCTCTAATTTTCCTCCTGACCCCCGAAGAACGGTCAGTTCTGTTAATCTGCTGTAATAAACAGTTGAAAAATACCTTTATGCAGCACAAAAGAAGAAATCGATGCTAAATAGTTCAAGAGCAAATTCCATTACTTAACCTGTTTGAAAAGTACTCCGGAGCTGTTGGATATTTTTAGATGTCCAAAAAAATTGAGCAGTGTGATTCGACAACAAATGTGTTTCGATTCATACTTGGTTTTCTCCGGAGCAAGCCTGAAAGGTTTGGAAAATCCAGATAAGCTGATTTGAGTTGCTTTATGTTGGAATGCCCCAAGTTGGAGTGCTGACTTTCACTAACGGCTCTCTTTTCGTTCTCTTTTTTGTTCTTTTTCTTTTCTTTTTTTTTAAGTCCCTACTTACAGAATGCAACGTGTGACTCCCTTGGGGATCCTGTCCCTTGTTCTGAACATCATGTGTGGCGCTTTGAATCTCATTCGAGGAGTTCACCTGGCGGAACATTCGTTTCAGGTAATCCTGGTTGGCTTGAAACCTGAAAATGAGATGAAGGAAGAGAATTACCGCATCAGCTTCATCACCTTCATCACCTTCATAGCAGACCCCAGATCTCGCCATAAAAACTTTTGTTTGTCCAGGAACTGTGCAGTTCTGATAGCTCACCTGCTAGAACCCATGTGTTTTGTTGTATATTCCACCATGTTACATTTTACCTTTTTCTGGTGACAGTGAAATTTGGAGAAATACTTTATATCCAGCCAGCCTAGCAAGAGTATTGTTACTATTTTTCCTGTATTATGTTCTAGATGCCTCTGTGTAATTTTTGTTAAATATGTAACCGCAGACAGCTTTAAAAAGGGGAAAAAAAGTGTCCTGATCTTGCAGGGTCTCTCAGTTTTATCTGTCTGTTTATAATAATCATTATTTAGCTATTTATTGTCACATAAGCCTCAGTTCTTGGTATCCTGTTGAATGGTTTTGGTCTTGCTGCTGTTTGATACTGTTCCAATCAATTAACATAAATTAAGATGAGGGGTACTTGATGAAGTATTCCGAAATATCAAGTAGTACTTGCTAAAAAAGCGTAGTTTATTTAATTCCTTGTTTGTTGTTTTATCCAAACAGGAGGACCATGAAGTAATTGGAAACGTGATAGCCTTTTTTCTACCTTTTCTAGCCTGTGTTTTTCAGGTACGTTAACTTAATGCTTTCTAAGTTTTGATGTTACGAGCTACAATGCAAAACATTTTCAGCTCAGCAGAGGAACAACTTGTTTTTTAGCATCCTATCTAGTCGATTCCACAGAGGTGCTCCAGTGAAGTGGCACAGATAAAATTAAGAGCACAATTTGACCTTGGCAAATTGGAGTTGCAGGTTTTTTCAGCGTTGCCATGCTGTGGCATGCCAAATAGAGCCGAGTGGGATAAGTAAGTGCTAGCCCAAAGATGCCTTTCTTGTCTTTCTGACCTAGTGATGGGCTTTTGTAGCATAACCACCTCGAAAGACAAAGCACAGATAGGATAACACCACCATTGGAAGTCTTGTAATTTACATGACAAGTTATTTTTAAGTCTTGGGACAAATACAGTTCCCAACTTCCTTAGATTTTCTTTTTTTCTAATGGATTATTTTCTCTGACCTCCTTATGCAGAAGGGTTTGGATGAGGAAAATAATATATGCTCCAATCAGGTTCCTCCTGAAGGGTTTCTTAAATGCCTAACACAGTGGTCCTCAGCCTTTAGGTTTCAGGGAAATGCGTTGTTTGCAAAATCTTCTATTTTTAGCCTGTTAGCACAGGAAACTGCTATAGTTAGGATGCTAAATGACCAAGTATAATAGTGTGTTTTAGTGCTGTTGCCTTTGGTCAACCAAATTTGGGGTTAGCTATCTGTTAGGCTTCTGTTTATCTGTGAGATTTAAAATTTGCAGTGATTCTATTCGTAAGAAAACAATTGAGCGTCTTTCAGCCTTCTTACACCTCTTCTCCTGGCAGAGCTTTAGAAAGGAGATAATAATCGGGATCTGAAAACCGGATGCAAGTCAGTCGTCACGCAGAAAGGCTCTGTCCTGCTTTATTCCAGTTAGCACCTGAAGCTAAAGAAGCTTAAAAAAAAAAAGCGTTCTTTCTTATCCTTTTGATCTGTAGCAGTCATCTTCGCAAAGTGCTTGTGCATAAATTGAGCTCAAATGTGAAGTGCTTTCTACTTTATGGTATCTACTTGTGTCATCGGCACAGTTGGAAGCTGTGACCTTAAGTGAGAAAGCCTGAGCTGTTACTGCCTGACTTAGAAAAAAGTAGCTCTTCTGCCAGCAATTTGTGAAGTTTTTAGTTCTCTCCTGCAAGGCTTGTTGCTCTTCACACTTGCTTAGCAAGTGGGTTCCAGCTGGTTTCGAGTTTAAAAATACAAAAAGCCCCAAAACACTTTTGAGCCCCATGTTGGCAGAAATGATGCTCTTGCTGCCGAGTCAAGGCTGGAGAACGAAGTCCTTTACTTACCCCAAGAGCAAATCCAGCAGCAACAGATTGGGGTTTGCTTGTTTCCTGCTCCTGAGCCTTTTCCTTGCAAGAATTGCAGGTAGGTTTGAAAGCTGGCTCAAGTTTTAGACTCCTTTTAGTCCAGGCTGGGGGCAGGAGGGACGCTGAGTGTGCTGAGTGTTCATTATCAGTGGGGAAAAAATGTTAGGGTGAGGTTCAGGATTTACGGGCTGCCCAGGGAAGTGGTGGAGTCACCATCCCTGGAGGTCTTTAAAAGTCGTTTAGATGTAGAGCTTAGGGATATGGTTTAGTGGGGACTGTTAGTGTTAGGTCAGAGGTTGGACTCGATGATCTTGAGGTCTCTTCCAACCTAGAAATTCTGTGATTCTGTGTGATTCTGACAGGCTTCGTTTGCTGCCTACGCTTAGCCAGTAGGTTCTGGACTGAGGCTGCTGCTCCTGGAGGACCTTTCAGTATGGGAGCAGGAGGAAAGCTTTGAGCTTCTTAGTGGTCATGGCAATGGTAGGCACATCCAAGAGGTGTGGATGTGCCAGCAGTCCCCAGCTTGCCTATATGTAACTCTTGTATATACATACTTTAACGCTTATGATCTCTCTCTCTCGTCCTTTTGTAGTGTTACTTGTACCTATTCTACAGCTCGACGAGGAAAGTGAAGACATTTTTACTCTTTTTCTCGGTCTGTTTATGCAACCTGTACTTGTACGGATTACGGAACGTCTGGCAAATAGCCTTTCACATAGGAGTGGCATCTCTGTCTTCCTACCAGATACTGTCAAGGCAACTCATGGAGAAACAGCCCGACTATGGAGTATGAAAAAAGATCGGGGTTTGCTGTTCTCTTTTTACAGCTCATTTTTTGTATTAAAACGGGCAAAAATAGCTTGGAGTATTTTTAAAGATCAGTGACAGTGGTTATTGCGAGGAGGATGTCTCAAAGCGACCTGACAGGAAGTGTGGGATCCTGTAGTAATGTCAAACACACGGTGAAGAATTTAGCTGTATTCAACATGGCATGTGGTGATTGTGCATGGTAGGTTTCGTTAGGTGTCGTCAGCGGTTGGAGGTTCACCTTAAAACAGGCTCTTACTCCTTGACTGCTACCGCCTAGACGGCATTTTGCCATTTGTCTTGGTAACGGTTTGGCAGGTGGGTGTCTTGGCGTGGAAATGCTGCTGAAAAGACTAAAATTGTATTGTAAAGTGAGGAGAAAGTGGTGGGTAACACTTCTGTCTGGAGTCTCTTGGTAAGTGTAAGTAAAGGAGTAGCTGGCCATAGAGGAATTCATTATCAATGGGGAAAAAAATGTTAGGGTGAGGTTCAGGATATTTCTTCTGGGTTTTGAAGGGAAGGAAAAGGCTGTGGCTCCTTTAAAAACCATATAGGTTTAAATATTTCCTGGCTATACAGCTCATTGTAGTTAAGTACGTGCTTGTTGGTTAATTACAAATATGTTTGGGGCAGCATAAAATAAACCAAGGGGATGTTAGTGACCTTTCAGCTCAGGTGGCCTTTATTTCCCCCCTTAAGGTCACTCTTACAGTAAGGGCGGTTCCGTGTTTGCTTGGTCTGTACAGATAAATCTTCCAAGCCTACTTACGACAGGCCGCTGACTCCTTCACCTTTAGAAAAACGAATAGCTGGTGAGAGGAAAGCCATCTCCAGTAATGGAGAGCAAGAGCAGGTTCTCTTTATTATATAAAACACCTTTAGTTAATGGTGTTGAGTTCTTACCCGAAGAAGAATTTATGGGTGTGCACTTTTGAATATAGTACTTAGGAGCTGAATTTCTTAACCTCTGCTGCGCTGGGTATTCCTGTAAGTGATATACCGAGGTGCGTATGGGCATTTGAGCACGTATACGAATACTTGAGGCTGCCTGTGTTTAAAAAATGCATAGCATTTTGATGCAGCTGTCCCGGAAGGATTGTAAAGACTCAAACTGAGATGATGTAGGGAACTGTAGGTGTGTTACTGTCCCGGAATGGTCCTAGATTTATTTTATTTTTATATTTTTTTTTTCTGGTGACCCCATTTCCTTCACCAACAGTCTCTCACCAAAGACTTATTTTTCTCTTGCATAGTTTCTACCTCTAGTGGTTGCAAGGAGGTTAACACGATGCAGCGTTGTCTTTCGGAGTTTGCAGAAATGCTTAACAAAATTGTATCTTGGTACATTTTCCTGAAATTTCAAGATGCATACATGGCAAGTATCAGTGGTTTTGATTTCTAGATCAAAAATGCGTGGCACTGTACCTTGGAAGCACTTCTGGGCTGCATCTGACTGCAGCCTGTTATAACCTGAACAGTTTCTAGGACATCCAGAGACATGGTTCCAGAGCTTTTTCCAGTAATAATATAGAGGCATTTCTCTTCCAACCCATGCTAGCCCATTTACCGTAACAATTATGTAATGAGGTCCTTTAAGCTATGAGGAATAGCCTAGTAGAAGTGATGGAGGAATGTTTTAGCCAGCCAGTTATGAAAACAGCTAGAGCGCTGTGCCATAAGGTAATGCTATTCCGTTCTAGGGGAGTGGATTAAAACGGATTGCCTGTCGTTCACTCTGGCACAAAACTGGCGGTAAGTGGATGAATGAAGGCAGGACTCAACCGTTCTCGTTAAGACACCCAGATAACCCCGCAGATGTGGGAGTTTTAGCGCTGTCAAGCTTTAAGTTTCCGTACAGTTCAGCCCCGGTTTTACTTGTCAAGGCTGTCTTCCTGCGTGCTTGGAGGCTGCAGGAAACTGAGCCATGATTTTGGGTTACAGGTAAGAAAAAGCAAAGCAACCACAACAAAACTAAATGCGCAAACAACCCCCTTACAATAAAATACTTAAAGACACCCCCAAAAGTCTCTTACTGGAAACTAACCCTTTGATAAGGATGCTGGGTTACCTGGGGTGTAATCCGCCCACTGCCTTACCATGGCGATCTCATGCCCTGTAGAAAGGATGAGGCAATTTGTGCTGCAAAACCTGGTGAAAGGGACCGCAGCGGTGCCATCCAGCTCCCAGTCCCCACCCTTTTAGCCTCCATCAGACCAGAGAATCCTAAAGAGCTTTACTGGTTCTCCCTGCAGAAAGCTGGTCTGCCATAGCTTCAGGCACACAGAGCATTGACAGCAGGGGGGGCAGTGAACCATGATCTGCTTTGTGTTCTTCAGCCTTTTATTTAGCTGATGGGGAGAAAGTGCAGTGGTCCTGATGCTTCCTGAGCATCCGAATGCTTTATCCTAAAGCAAACACCTCTTTGTGCCAGGTGATGTGAGCAGCAGCTCTGCAATGCGAGTGGTACAGTGAGGTGTTTAAATTGCTCATGTAATTAACATCAGTAGAGTTGATAAAGATTAAAATCAGCTTTTGGTTAATGCTTTCTTTTTTCCTGAGAACGCTTTGTCGAACAAACTCGGTACAATTCTGCCTTCATGTAATTTTTTTTGGCTTTGTGGATTAGGCAGAGGATGCAACGAGCTCTCTTCTACTCATGGACGAAGCTCTGGTTTGCTCTTTGCTTGATCCCTTTGCAACCTTTTCTGTAACATGTGCATCCCGTGCTAAGGAATCGGTGTGGATTAATCTGCGTGCATTGGTATCTCTGCACTTTGTGGTTTTGGATTGTGATTGGGGAGCGAGGAAGAGCAAGAATTGTTTGATCCAGTTCTTATTTTGTGTTGTTATTTAGGATGGCTTCTGTATCTGTGGTATTTATACAATTAAACTTTTTGTCCGGTGAAACAGCAAGAGGAATAGAATAGCTTACATCGATCTCAGCGCTTTAAGATTTCATAAAAAAGAATGACTTGCAGTTTGAGTACATGAAATCTGACTCATAACGTGGGATTATACTGGTGTTGAATCAAATCCCCAAACAGGAATCAGTCCCTTTTTGTTTGACTTCAAACTGTTTAATGTAGTTTGACTTGTATCTCCTTAACTCTGTCAGTTTTCAAGTCCCTTGGAAATTCTCTTCCTCGCCCAGCAGCATAGCACAAGGAAATTGGCAAAGAATAAACTTCATTAATTTAAAAGATCCGCCGTGCATTGTCACTTTATGAAACTGTTTATTTTCTGTGTGTTTTTTTTTTTCTCCCAAAGACCTGTTAAGTTTATAGAAGGTGGGCTGGTACCTTTTTAGACATTTTTGCACTGTACTAATAATTGAACCTGTGTAAATGTGTATAAAATCATTTTGCATGTATATGTATATATGTACATACCTAATAAATGGCTTTTTTTTCTAATGGTTGTCTTCAGTTGTAGTTTGGAAATGGCTGGGTACACTGGACACAAGGTAGATGAACTCCTTTTCATATGCTTCATTTGCATCAGTGTTCCCTGTGGCAGTGTCCGAAATATTTCAAAAATAAGAGTGACTGAGCTGCATAAAATATCTATAAAAACGTATATAAAAACTTGCTTTCCCAGGCAGCAGCCTGCAGCAGGCTATGATACAGTCCCTTTGTAGCTTCAGCAATCTTGCTTTTTACTTTGAGACCACGTTAGAGAGGCTTTTCCTGCAAAACTTGCATTTTGGAGCATTGAATTATGTGAAGTCTGATGCTGCCCAGTCCTCTAGGTCCTTTTCCAGCTGCTTGACAGAGAGAGGTGGGGACCTTGCAGATTGCTGTTAGATTTTTTTTTTTGTAGCCTAGTCAGTTAATTCACCGAATCACAGAATTGTAGGGGTTGGAAAGGACCTCGAGATCATCAGGTCCAACCCCCCTGCCAAAGCAGGTTCCTCAGAGCAGGCTGCCCAGGTAGGCGTCCAGACGGGCCTTGAATATCTCCAGAGGAGACTCCACAACCTCCCTGGGCAGCCTGTCCCAGTGCTCCGTCACCCTCACCATGAAGTTCTTCCACATGGTGGTGCAGAACTTCCTGTGCTCCATCTTGTGGCCATTACCCCTTGTCCTGTCCCCACAAACCACTGAAAAGAGGTTGGCCAAATCCCTGTGTCTCCCACACTTCAGGTATTTATAAACATTGATAAGGTCAATTGACCTAGGCCTAGTAGCTATCCCTACCAGTCATTCCTTACTCTTTCCCTCGTGGGCTTTATTTTTCCCAGTTACAGCCACCTTTGAAACAACCTCATCAGGCGTTGCTGGAATGCACGACTGAGTCCAGCATCCCCACTGTCTGAACACGACAGGGTCAGGTATCAGCAAATAGGTTTGGGGAGAGTGGTGCTATGAAGGGCAAGACTCAGAGAGGGATGTCTTTTGGAACCTGCCTAATCAAACACCAAAGGATCTGATAAAGCTGGAAGAAATCAGGCTTGTTCACCAAATCCTAGAATCACAGAATTGTTAAGGTTGGAAGGGACCTCCAAGCTCATCTGGTCCGACCATCCCCCTACCACCAATGTCACCACTAAACCATGTCCCCAAGCACCACGTCCAACCTCTCCTTGAACACCCCCAGGGACGGTGACGCCACCACCTCCCTGGGCAACCCGTCCCAATGCCAGACTGCTCTTTCTGAGCAGAAATGTCTCCTCATTTCCAACCTGAACCTCGCCTGGCTCAAGGCGCTGCAGTGTCAGCAGTGGGTTTGAGATAGCTGTGGTGCTGCAGCTCATCGCAGCGCTGACAAAAGGAAGGGAGAAGCCTGTGGCTGGCCCTGTAATGAGGGGGAGGCAGTGTGGCAGGGTGTGAAGGCAGCAGGCGGTAATGAGCAAAACCAGGGGGGAGCCATATTTTTCTGAACTGCTTTGCCTTTTGAAATCTAGGAGGTTGTTTTTTTTTATTTATTTATTATTATTATTATTTTTTCATTTTTCTTCACAATACATAAACAGTTGCTCAAAGCATGTTTTTTTTCTCAAGATGCCAGCAGAGAAGAACAGCAGCCTTACCAACCCCCCCCCTTTTTTTTTCCCTCTTAAGGTGAGGGGAGAAAGCAATTATAACTCCCTTTTTCTTTTGAAGATGCTGATAAAAGGAGGTGGGAGGATCAGAGGGTCCCTGTGCCAAAAAGGAAACAACTCCTCAGGTGATAGAAATGCACGGGTTTGTTTTAAACAAAGTAACCCGACTTGTGCTGTGCGCTGTCTTTCAAACGCGACCTAATTGCATGTAAAAACTGGGGAGAGGGGAAGGCAACCGCGGCCAGAAGAAGAAGCTGGGCTCCGTCTTCGCACACGTTGCCTCCTTGGGGTGGCTGGCTCGGCTCGGCTGTTGTAGGGTAGGGAGAAAAAGTGGCGTGAAGCCCCTCACAGTGTGGCCAGGAGCTGGTAGGCAGGAGGTGAGGACAGCCGAGAGCCTCTGCCAGGTGCCGGCTGCCTCTAAAAGCACATCTTGGTGCAGGCAGAGGAGCTCGGATACTTTATTCCGCAGCTGGTTGCTTTTGTAGGTGATTTTGTAGGGTTGTTGGCAAATAAATGCCCACGTGAGACATTCGGACAATATTTTTGGAAAGAAGCAGCATCCTGGGAATGAAGGTGTGTTTGAGCTCCCTGCGGATGGGAAAACTTAGTGCTCTCCCCCCCCACCCCCTCATTTCTTTTCCAACAGGTTTAATAAAGAGATTTTAAAATGTGACTGGTTCACTTGCTTACATTGCTGTGTGACCAATTCACTTGCTTACAGTGCTGTGTTTCCCCTCCAAAGCATTGTTCTGGCAAAAAATGAGCACCTTGGAGTGGGAATGAATGGTATCCATGTACGTGTGCCCTGCTGCAAGTGTCTAACATCATTGGCTTGTGCTCTTCAGCTGCCTCAGGCTGGTGGCTCCTGTTCCGGGAGCGGGGCTGTTAACCTATGCCCGTGGGCAGACTGGCCACTAAAGGTCCCTTCCTTTGATGGGAAGAGATGGGGCAGTGCCTCCTCATCACAGTCTCAGTGAAGAGGAGCACAAGTTTGGACTCATCTATCTTTAACAGCTGGCTCAGGCCCATCCTTCAGGAGGACTTGGCTAAAAGGCCGGGTGGCTCCCCATCATTTCTACCCCCTTTTTCTAGCCCTAGAAATGCTGGTTCAAGGCTGCCTTGGAGAACTGTGTGTGTAAGGTAAGGAAACGGTACTGCAAACCTCAAAGAGCCCTTAAAAGCTGGTACTTTCTGATCCTACTTCAGTTATAAGAATAGCAAAACATGGAAGCATATTGAATTCCCTTAGCTGGAATAAATCTTGTTCATGCAAGAGCGGTAAGAAAGGCTCAAAGTAATGACCATTAAAATGTAGGGCACCAGTCGGTATAGCCTGACGTACAGCTGGGGAGGCCTGAGATTTATTCTTTCATTATGAGAGGCAAGACATTAACACACGAAATCCCTTACTCCGTGGCTTTTGTAGGGAAACAGTAAAAAGCAATTAGGCGGAAAGTTCAGCTCTGAAATATATTAGTGCTCATCAGTATGCACCGTGCGAAACAAACACGGGGCCTTCTCCTAGGAGGTGCCAACTCCTCCAACCTGCTATGGCCTTGGCTGAGCACTAAGGACCCAGCTCTCCTGGCACAATGAGCCCCCCCCAAAAATTTGTGTATGCCTGCTGGATGAGGCCTGCTGGAGGTTTAAGTGGGGATCCTGGCCTACGGTCTGGAACTAGAGCGTCCTTCCAAAATATGAGACTCCTGGCAAGGTAAAGGGGCTTGTGCACGGGTAAAAGGTGTTAGTACTTGAGAAACTTTCTGGCCACAGAACAGAAAGCTGATGCTTGAGGTATCTCCAAAGCTGGCACTGTAGTCAGGCCGTGTTGCTGGCTTTGACTCACAGGCCAAAATACCCCCACCACATCCCGTGCTGGTGCTGAAACTTCTGCTCTGGATCCAGCCCGTCCACACCTCACTCATGGGGTCATTCTGCTCCTCTTGCTTTGAAGCTTCTCACTGAGGCTGGTTTGCTATGAGGATGCTGGGGTCAGAGGGAGCAGGCTTTGCAGGTGAAGGTGCTAAACCCAGCGGGGACAAGCCTTGCTGGTTCCCCTCCTATATCCTTGGCATCACTCCCCACGCTCACAGAGGATTTCCCGATCCCCCCAGGCCTGATTTGAAGGTGCAAGGTGCATTTGAAGCCAAAATCAAAATGCCTAAACAGCCTTCGTGTTATTTCTCCAGCTTTCTGCTTCTCTCTCCTGCAGGCACTGGGAGGCACCAGTGTACAAGCTAAGGCTGGGTGCCCAGTCTGGGAGGCGAGCCAAGCAGCTGATTCAGGGAACCTGACCGTTTTTCTACCTGCTTGTACGAATACGGTTCTCCCAGAAGATTTTGCTGTGGGATTCACAAAACAGA
The DNA here is from genome assembly GCA_011076525.1 of Nettapus auritus. NCBI lineage: Eukaryota > Metazoa > Chordata > Aves > Anseriformes > Anatidae > Nettapus > Nettapus auritus. The sequence continues at coordinate 3,114,051 of CM021766.1, forward strand.
GATGAAACACCCCGGAGACGTTAGGAGGCTCACTTCAGGGATGCAAATCCACCTTGCTAGGCTGGAACCAATTTGTCAAAAGCAAAATCATCTCCTTTTCTTTTTGCCTCACTAATCTTTAAGGAACAAAGTGTGATTCTTTGTGCTAAATATTGGCTCTGCTGTTCTGAGCATCAGGGCTTTGTTCTCAGCCTGAAGGATTCAGGAAGGGACCGGAGGGTTTATGAGAGGAGAATCCAGTGGCTTAATTAGCGAGAAGGCTGGAGGCAGGCACGCATACATTTCTGGCACTTAATCCACCTGCAGTAACTGCTTGTAAAGTTAAGGCAGAGAGGAAGGCATTTGAGGCAAAATTCCTGTTTCTGAAGCTTTGCAAATAAACGGGGGAGCAGTGATGCTGCCAGGAGCAGGAGATGGGGTGTTTGGGTTGCTGGTGGGGCTGCAGGACACGGTGGGGGGGGGGGGGGGGGGGAGCGTTTTTGGGGGTTGTCCCCCCACCCCGCGCGGGGCAGAGCTGGAGCTGGTGGAACTCACCAGGCTGCTTCCAGCCACCAACATGGGCTGGGGGAGGCTTTGCCTGTGCTGGAAGGGTCCTCACGGGACCCATTTAGTCCTTCCTCCTTCTCAGCACCTTCTCAGCTTGTTTTTGTAGTGACTGCATCCTCCTCCTGGCTTGTCCACAGCACTGCTGGGATTTCCCTGTGCCCCCCTCCACGGTTGCAGGGGGGATTGGATGGAAGAGGGATCTGGAGGTGCCTCCATGCACCAGCACGCCACAGTGGGCAGCACAAGGGCAGAAAGAGGCTGACAGAGCATTGGAACAGGCTGCCCAGAGAGGTTGGAAGGACAAGAAGGACATGGAGGTGCTTGAGCGAGTCCAGAGAAGGGCTACGAAGCTGGTGAAGGGTCTGGAGAACAAGTCTTACAAGGAGCAGCTGAGGGAGCTGGGACTATTTAGCCTGGAGAAGAGGAGGCTCAGGGGCGACCTTATTGCACTCTACAGGTACCTGAAGGAGGCTGTAGCGAGGTGGCTGTTGGTCTGTCCTCCCATGTGCCTGGTGACAGGACGAGGGGGAATGGGCTAAAGTTGCGCCAGGGGAGGTTTAGGTTGGATACTAGGAAAAAACTATTGAACTGGTTGTTAGTCACTGGAATAGGCTGCCCAGGGAAGTGGTAGAGTCCCCATCCCTGGAGGTCTTTAAAAGACGTTTAGATGTAGAGCTTAGGGATATGGTTTAGTGGAAGATTTGTTAGTGTTAGGTCAGGGGTTGGACTCGGTGATCTTGTAGGTCTCTTCCAACCTAGACTATTCTGTGATTCTGTGACTCTGTTGTGGGGTCTTCTTCTTAATCCCACAGCAAATCTTCTGAAGCTGAGGGGGTGAAGGGGAGCTGCAGGGCTGGGGAGGAGAGTTGAGGTGGCAGCCTGAGATGATCAGCATGATCAGATGATCATCCTGTTGTGGTGAAGGACATCCTCTGGGTGGTTGTGGCCTGAGATTTTCCCTCAAAGATTATTTTTTGTGTGCGTTTGTGTTTGTGCCAGGAGCTCCTTGGCCTGCCAGGCCCCAGGCCTTGCTCCTTGGGACGGCGGGGCTGGAGCTGGCTGTTCCACAGAGAGAGATGGGGAAATATGCTTGGCCTGCTCCTGCTATCACCACATGGCCAGGAATAATTTTCTTCCCTATCAAAAATATTAGGCTTTTACACCCATTTCTTCCCTTTTAATATTTTTCTGATCTTTGTGTGGAGAGTGACGCTGTTGCACAACAGCAGAGAGGTTGGGGGGATATCAGCTGGCACTGTGTGCTCGCAGCTGAAGTTTCAAGGCTTTCTACACAAATCCTGAGCTCCCAAGTGTGCTCCTGCCTTGCTTGGGAGCCACCTGCCAGCTTGCCCTAAAGGTTTTTGGCCATGCTGAGGGGTTGCTGGCAGGGGCAGCAGCAAGCCAAGCGATTGCACGACCATTGCTCCCTCCTGGCTGAGGAGTGATAAAGGTTTCTGAGTTCCCCATGGGAATAATTCCTTTTGGGAACGGCCATGGGAGGCTCTCTGAGAGCCAGGAACACCCAGCACAACCCAACATCTGCTGCTGTGGCTCAGACATGAGCGTTGAACCAAACTCCTGGGTCAGTAACCTAATGAGAGTGTTTTGAGTCGTGACGCAGCTCATATGCTCCCAGCTGTTTGCTCACTGTGTTTAACCAGGAACAATCAGACCTGTGACTGCCAGCTGATGTCTCAACAGGAGCTCGGCTCTGGAGGGAAATTCATTGTGAACTGGCAGGAAAGTTGTCCATGCTGTCTCCTCCCAGAGGCAATTCAGAGAGGGATGCTCCCTGCTTGCCTGAAGACACATCTCAGGCCTTTGGAGTAGTGAGTTCGCTGGAGGGTGGGTGTTTAACCATTCCTCCATTGACTTCACTGCATTATTTTGGTATTAGCTCTAACACTGATAACCCTTTTTTATAAAGGACCCTCTGTTCCTTTATTTTCACAGTAATGATTTGAGCCAAAGCCCTGACAGGACACAGTCATCTCATGATGGGTGGTGGTTCAGATCCTCATCCATGCCTCTGAGCTTTCCCTTAAAATGCTGAGTCCATGTGGGGCTCTCCCATCCTAAAGCGATGTGGGGAAACTGAAGAGAGTGCTGTGAAAGAGCGTCAGGATGGCTGTGGGCAAAAGCCATGGACACCAGATAAAAATCCCCCTGGGAGGGAAGTGTAACACTGGAACAGGTTGCATACATTGGGGTTCCTCCAGCCCCAGAGGCTGTCCCATCAGACAGGACAAAAAGGTGTTGGTGGCAGGAGGTCAGACTACATGTCCCTTCCAACCAGCATCTCGGAGATGTGTCCCAGCACGTGCTGTGGTTTAGGATTCTAGGTGCTGTTTACCTACTTCAGATCTATTGGTTCATAAATTAACATGACATTAAAAGGATCCCAACCAACAACCCTAAATCAAATTGACCATCCTGAGGGTTCTCTCGCTGTAAACTGACCAAAATTTTGAAAGAGCAGGGAGGATTTGCAGTGCAATTTGTAGGCCCTCATTGTTATCACCTGGCATGGGCAGTGTCTGCCTTTCCTGGTCGGGACTCATCTGACCTTACATGAAGAGCAGCCGGCAGCGGGTTCACAGAGGCTGGGAGTGGTGCTGACTTGCAGCACGGCAGATTTAGGGCTTGTGATACCATCTGAGCAGATTGCTTTTGCTTTAATGAGCTCACTTCCCTTTTAGAAAGATGACCTTAGGGCCTGCTGGTAGCGAAGCAGCATAATTACACATGGATTGTTATTTAAAGTTGTCTCAACTGTTCCTAAAAAAAGACTCCTTCCTTTATTTAATTAATTATTTATTTTTCCTGGGCATCATCCTTACATCATTTTTTTTGGTGACTGGGAATCTGACTTAATAAATCTCCAATTTGCATGTTTATGATATGTCTCTGGGAGAATTACAATAACCTGGCAGCACCAGTGCCTTCCCTGAGCAGGATTCACGTTTGCTGTGGGTTATGTTTGGAGAAAGGCAATGGTATTCCTCTGCACTAGGGTTACTGTATTTTTTTTTGTGTGTGTGTTTGAGACATATCATGTCCAAAAAAAACAAAAACCAAAACCCAAACAAACAAACAAAAAAAAAACACACAAAAAAACAAACCAAATGTGATTGTACCAGAGACCTATGACTATTTGATTGTGCAAGGATCTGACCTGCAACGAAAAGCACTGACATCCCCTGAGTACTCCCAGCCCTACTTTTGTCCCCGTTCTTGAGAGCTTCTACTCTCTGGAGGATTTCCAGCCACTTTTAGTCATTCACAAAGAGCAAGCCTCTACCTTTCTGAACAAAGCCAGTATGCTGGGGTTTGTGGGGCCGTGTTTTGGTTTGCCTGGTTTGCTGCCACCACACTGCTTCGTTCTCAGCAGCATCCACGTGGACCTCACTGTCTTGGCATCCCCTGGGGGCTGGGTGAGTCAGGTTGGTGCAGAAATGAGGTGTTGATTTGATCACTTCTGGCCATTTGAAAGCCCTGTGAATCACTTCTGATTTCAAACACACTGTGGAGCTGATCTAATGGCTGGGAATGATGCTCATTAGAGGCGGGACTGACAGGCACTGCAATATCTGCCTCTCATGGTGCCTGCTGCCTTGAATTTGGACAATCCTTCCTCGCTGCTCCCCTCAGTGAATATTTTAAAATGCGTCAGGGCCAAGCACAATATTTTTGGTGGGTATTTTATTCAAAAAATGGAGATTTTCAGACATAAACTGATATAATTCACTCTTTCAGTCACAAAGTGAAAAAAAAAAAAACCAAAGATGATGATGTATTTTTAACTTGAAATGTTGCAGTTTTTGTTCAAAATGTTGTCTTCCTTCACTGCCAGCTGCAATCTCAGTAAAAGCTAAAAGGAAAACATCCTGAAAATGAAACATGTTGTCCAATTCAAGACAGTTTTTGTCTTGAAAGGCCTAGAGACAGCAGCAGTAAGCTGTGAGCAAACAGCTTGATCAGAAGGATTTTAAAGAGAGGGATATATCTGGCCTCAGCACCTGTTTTGACAGTCTCAAGCAGCTAAAATTCAGTGTTCAGCCCTGTGTAAACCTCACTGCCTTTTAGGACTGGCTGAAAAATTGAAACACTTAATAAATAAAATAATGGATGCTATTGAATGCACCCATTGCTGGCTGGTCAGCTGTATAGTGCCCAAATCCATTGATGTACTCAGTAATTACGGGCTTCAGACAGTTAATTGTGGGACCTGGTGCTGATTCAGACACTCTTGGGTATCTGGGCAAAGGAAGAAAAGGGCTCTGAGAGTTTTTTGACCCAACTTAATAAGCAGCTCATCCTCCTGGGTCATATCTACCCATCCAGAACTGCTCGGGAAGAAAATCAATCATTTCTGTAGCAATGAGCATATTCAATAATGCAAAAGGTCACGGTGCCACGCACAATGCGGCGGTGTCTTAAAGGAGGAATGGTCTGTGGCTTTGCCTTTTAAAACCTGCACGTTTGTGGTTCAGTCTGTCACAGCAGCCAAGGCATCTCACAGCAATCCTCAGTGAGTTGTGCTGCCCAGGAACCTCTAGTGCAAGGACGACCCCGTCCCATCGGAGTCTGCTCTGTTTAGGGACATCAGGAGCTGTTTTGGACAGGTGGGATTGATTTTCTGTCTAGCAGAGCATTGCTTGGTGCTTGCAATGGGACAGGCACCAACCCATGGCATGCCAACAGCGGATTCTCAAAGGACATCTCTGAGAGTCACAGCATGATTTTGGGCACCAGATAGTTGCTCATGGTATTTGCAAAAATAAATATATATATGGATATTTGTGAGGGCTTTAATGTCTCCAGACTTTGTGGCAATGGGGGTCACACCAATATAAAAGATTCTGAGGTGGGGGGGCATTTCCCTTGTGGCTCACATGGGCACATCTGCTGTAGGGTACAACATAGATAGCCTGGTGCTGTGGTGGCATCAAGCTATGATCTTCTTGGATGGTTGGGAGATAAGGACAAGATCAACATTGTGTTGATTTCCAGAGAAGGTGTAGCCTTCAGATGAAGAGAAGGGCTGGTTCCCTCCTAGCTGGCACATGTGAGACTGCACCTGTGGTGCTGTGCTCACGTCTGGACCCGCCAGCACAAGAAAGATACCAACACACTGAAGTGAGTCCAACTGAGGTGAGATGGCTCTGGGGCTGGAGCACGCAGTGTAGAAGAAGTTGGGAGAACCACACTCATTCATCATGGATGAAATGTGGCTTAGGGGAATCTAATTGCTGTCCTCAGCGACCTAGAGAGAAGACAAAACCATCTTCTTGTTGGGGATGCCCAGCAAAAGGATGAGAAGCAACAGGCAAAATTTACAGCAAAGGACATTTCAATGATATATAAGGAAACATTTTTCAATATGGAAGTGGTCAAATGCTGCAGCAGGGGTCTGGAGAGGTTTTGTGCAGTCTCCATCCTTGTGAGTAGTCAAAACTGGACTGGAGAAGATGGGGCACCCTGGCAAATACTGAAGGTGGGCCTACTTTGAGAGGGAGAATTGGATTAAAGACATTCTGAGATTCCCTCAAAGTAAATTGTTCTATTTCATCAGTAACTCCAGTTACTTCAGAGTGGCAGAAATGTAAACCTGCTTTATGAGCTAAGACTGAATATGGGGGGAATAGAGGAAAAAATGGGAGCTGTGGTGTGATGGATGTAGAGATTTTTGCACAACTGAAAAACTAGAGAACTGTCTGCAGTTCCTGAGGGTGACAGCTTAGATCTTGTCTTCCTGGTGGCTACAAATGACAACAGTAAAAACGACCTCATCTGTAAAACTGCAGCATTATATGAAGCTACGAAAGGCAATTGTCAAGATGGACAAGTCCCAAAGTTTTTAATTGGCCTGTGGGTGCTGAATGCAACAGGTTGGATTTAGAAACAGCAGTAAAAACAAACAAACAAACAAACAAACAACAAAAAAAAACACATTTGTACCAAGGCACTGTTTTGTGAGAGCATTTGAGAGGTAAGAAAATGGTGCCAGGTCCCGTGAGGCCGGTGGGAGTGCTGGTACTGCACCACTAGGAGAATACACTAAGGATTTAGGTGTAGTGAGGATGGAAGGATGAAGCCTGAGGAACACAGATAGAGAAATTCATGTCAGATTATGAGACGCATGTCCAGGCACCTGAGCAGCAGGACTAATTTCAGAGCACCTTTGACAATTCAACTCCTTTCTTTAGGTACGTAGGTTGGATTTGGGGCCGGATTTCTGAAGCTTGTCTTACTGAAACCAGCTCACAAGTTTACTTAATTTGATAATGTTTTTCCAACTTGAAGACTTAGAGGGTTCCCAGTTTGGATTCACCAACCTAGGTCTCAACAGAGTCTTGTAAAGCCAAGGAGATGGGGTCTTTGACACCCGTGTGAAGGACGTGTTCAATTCCTCTCTACAAATCCTGCATGACTTTGGGCAGCTCACCTAGGACTTGGGCTCCATCAGGCAGGCACAGAAATGAGTTGTTGTGGTTAGCAGAGTGTCTAAGCTCAAGACAGTAAATTGGAGCATCTGCTCTCCAAGCTCAGTCCCCTTGACAGTGGTTGATCTAACACCAACGGGAAGCTCTTTTGGCCTGCGCACAGGCTGTGGGATGTCTCACTTTGTCTTCTTCCTCTTGCACAAAACAGCCACACGAGTTTTTTTTGGTTGGACTATTTTGGTGGTCAAAGAAAAGGTCAGTGGAAACAAGCCTGTTCTGATGAAATTTCTCTTGAAAACACAGGAGCATTGGGAAATTTTGAAACAATTTCCCCTCTTCCAGTTTGGCAATCAAAGGAAACAGAAGTCGAAGTCTTGCCACGGTGTTCAGTTTTATTGCTGTGGGAACATCTGAATGAGCCCAAATAGAAGTTCTTTCAGAAAACAGACAAACAAGCAAAAACAACCCCAAAACAACCAAAAAAAAAAAATCCCTCACCTTAGCCTTTTTGCTTGTTGTGGAATAGCAATACATTTGCGAGCCCGTTTAAACAGAAAGGAATAATAGGGTCTCCAAGCAGCTATTTTGTTTTTTTTTCCCCTTTGTTTCTCCTTTTTCTCCTTTACTTAAATGCAGTATTTTCAAGAACTGTGTCTTTGAAAGCAGGTTGGGAATGCTTTCATTGCATATATCATGTTTGCTCAGAGAGAGGCCGTGCTTTATGATCACAGCCTGCAATCTGAGAGCAACCGGCTGCGGAGCAGAGGGGCATAGCTTCAGTGCCTGGGTGCTGGAGGGCAAACCCCACAGCTGCTGGGGCATAATTTCAATGCCTGAATGCTTGAAGGCAAACCCCACAGCTGCTGTGCTTCCTACAGCGCCTTGCATGGCCGGACGCTGCTCTCCAGCTGCTGCTGCATTAAAATCACAGTTGTTTCCACCCGCAGCTTATTCCCCTAAAGAGAAACTCATAGTGGCTGCGGAGCGTGTGGATCCACTGAAGGAAATCCTGCCCGTGGTTTAAGGGGTTGTTTCCAGATTTCCACCAGGTTAGGATCTGAGCACCTGGTTTCTTTGGCCTGTGAGAATAGAGTTAAGGTGGAATTTCTTGAGGAAAGCCTCCCTGTTTAATTTCTTCTCTCTCTTTTTATTGTTTCGTATAAAATGTTGCTGGGCTGCGTTTGCCACAAGCCTCCCCAGCAGAGGAGTAATTACATTTATTGGAAATGCTTCCTGATCACATATTCATTTACCAGCTGCTAAAGTAAAATGAACTGGGCAAAGTGCCACTGGAGAGTTGGATACATAAGCTGGAGAAAGCAAATGAAACAACTGCTCAGTGTGCAGTTGCTTTCCCTCTCCAGCAATTCATTATCCTCCTGTTCAGCTGATTTAGGAAGTTAAAAGGCAGTCAGGATGGCAGCATGAGATGCTTTTTAACATCAGCATAACTTTGGGGTTGCTAAATTTACCTTAGGTTGCACTATAAAGGGCACAACAAATACCGGAGCTTTATTTCTTGCATGTGATGTAGTAAACAATAACAGCAATAAAACACCTCACTCTGACCGTAGTGCTGAGCTGTCACTGACCTGCTTTTGTCCTCCCTCTCCTCCTCATTCCTAGGATCTATCCCCTTGCCGGGCACCATGATCAGCGTGAAGAAACACCAGCTCCAAATCACTATTGGGGAAGACAGCTCTCACCTTCAAAACCAGCTGCCTGAACACCCATCCAGCCTTCGCTGCTGCACAAATCAGGGAGACCAATAAACACAAATCAGGGAATGCAAATCAGGGAGACCCAGCATCAATAGTCTCTGAGTTGTCTGTGCGTATGTCTGTCTTAACATATCCAACTATGTGGTAGAAAACCATGAAAGAATTGTACTCGCAGAAGAAGATATCCTAAAAAAAGTTTCATTGAATGATCAAGTCTTCAGATGTCCCCTCCATTCCTGCTGGATGAGTTTACAGACTCCACATGGATCAGTGCAGGCTCAGGAGCCTGGTGGTGTTGAGGAACCAAATGCAAAGATTATCTGTATGCATCCATGAGACCCTGAGAAATGTGCCACTACCAGACTGCTAAAATCATAGAATTAAAGAATCATAGAATCATTAGGGTTGGAAAAGCTCGCCAAGCTCATCTGGTCCAACCATCTCCCTACCACCAATGTCACTTAGTGTCCCCAAGCACCACGTCCAACCTTTCCTTGAACACCCCCAGGGACGGTGACGCCACCACCTCCCTGGGCAACCCGTCCCAATGCCTGACTGCTCTTTCTGAGCAGAAATGTCTCCTCATTTCCAACCTGAAGCCTGTACAATCACACGGCTGAATGGGATATATTTCATATTATTTCACCCAGGGTACCAAATACCTCTATACACCCTGTGTGGATCCCTCCCCGCAAAAAAAAAAAAAAAAAAAAAAAAAAAAAAAAACACCAACAAAAAAACCACCAACAAAAAAAACAGCTGGGCAAATGTGTACAGGCAGAAACATTCTGACGCCCACAGGAAAATATTTTTCATGGGCTGACACTTTCATCTCCAATCACTCAATCTTCATCCCCAAGCAAGACCTATAAAATCTGTTGAAACTTGAGCCTATCAAGTAAAATATATAAATCTATGAGATGTGAAAAATCAATAGAGACATTGATTTCATGGTATATTACACTTTCTCCCACACTGTATCTCATTCCCCCTGGCAGTGGCAGGCAATAAATAAGTAAATAAATAATTACATTCCTACATGAGACACATTATATTGTGTCTCATGAACCTTATGGCCTTACCTGAGGCCTGCAGGTGCTAACTACTTGCTGCTTTCAACTTGCCTGTATGTCCAACGTTATTGCTGTTGGAGCTTTTCCTCTCACCCTATATTTAGTTTCACTAGGTTTTGGTTTTGGTCTGAAGAAGGGAGTGCTTGTTCAGAAAATCCTCTTTGTTTTTAGAATGATGGTAGGTCTAACAAAAGATATGAGCTCACCCTCCTTAGCTGTGGCTAACACATGAAGGGAAGGAACTGAATGGTGTTTGTCTAAAGAATGAAGGAGACTTTTCTTATTTAAATGTAAAAGTTGCTCAGTCGTCTTTCTATCACCTTTCTTCTTGGTGACGATGTGGATGGATTGAATTTTATCCATAAATTTAGTCAATACCCATCAGTATGAAGATCACTTAGACTCGTAGGATTTGAGCAGAGACTGGTAGCATGCATGCTAGACAAGCAGACGCTGAAACTGGGCCAATAAAGGCTTGAATTACTTGAAGAGAGCTTAGCATAATTGCTGGTTTTCTTCTGCAAAGAGATTTACACAAAGCGTATAAAAGCGGTGCTTAAAAAGAAATGATTTGTGGTATAAGTGGTGCGGTAAACATCTGAATATTAATGTGGTTCTGATAAAGAGATGTAAATTCGTGTCTTTGGTTAGTTTTTTCCCCTAATTTAGGCACACTTAGATTCGGTTTTCTGAATGTCAGTGCCTAATGCCTCTTGAGGTCCTCTTGGGCTTCCTTGAAAGACATCACCAAGAGAAGATTTCTACCCAAATCCCAAATCCTCTGTCCCAGGTCGGTGGATGGTGGAAGGAGCAGTCTCACCTGGCTCAGATGGAACCACTGCACCTCTCCTTAATGGGACAGAAGGGACATTTCAAACGGCTCCAGGCCATCACTGTGTCCCCTGAGCCTTTTGCAACCCTCAGGCAGTGGACCCTATTACAAATGTGCAGTGATTTTCCTCATGCTCGATTTCCCTGAGATCACAGCAGGAATAAGCTACCTACCCTGTCTACTACTTGTGTTGTCCTTAGTATATGACCTAGCCACATTTAAATCATGTGAGATTTATATAGATTAATCTTATATAGATTTCTGTGGCTGCCCATATCAGCACTTTGAAGACGTGTTCTTCTCTGCTTGGATGGCTGTTCGCAAGGTGAGCTGCAGGTGGGCTGCATTTAGGGGACCTTTTTGGGGTGTGGAGGAACCCAGGGTGACACAAAGACATGCACACACCCTCCTGTATGCATTGTGGGGTCTGTATCCATGGAAGTGTGCATTTGTGTAGATATGTGGAAGGTGAATCTCTGCATATCCCTATTTCAGAGGTCCATCATCTTCCGGAGCTCACGTGGCCAACATAAACTTGCTCTTCCTGTACCCTTGCCAAGGAAATATCACCAGTCTCATCCGTATCTTGACGGTAGCCGGGCATATGATTTTATTGGGAAAAGTTAATTCATCTCTGTCTTTCTGTTGAGCTGGAGCCAACCTGAGGTCATGTTTATTTGAAAAATCTCTCTCTTAAGTCTGGTTATTTTTCCAGCACCCTCTGTTAACTTTTCACTTGTCTTTGGCTGTTGTAGCTCAGGTCATCGCCAGTTTTCATGCATCTGAGTTCAAAATAAAAGCCTGGATTCTCAGCTGGAATAAGAGGGTGGGACACTCTGACAGTGATGGGGCTTTTGGGACTTTCACCTGCAGGAAGTCGGATGTCCACATGGATGGGGCTTGCTCTGCAAGGAGATGTGATGGATGAAGATGGTCTTGAGATGTTCCCAGCAGCAACAGCTCAGCACCAAAGGGGGTCAAAAGTACCACCACAGGGACCAGACAACTGGAGAGAACTGGCTGCAATGTGCAAGGACATCGCTGGCTTCCCTTCTTCCCAGTGACGGGGGTATCTTAATGCCTTGGAGGATGACTTTTAGAGATCTTGGAGGCTTGCTTTTGGGGGATGACATTTATTTTGGTGATCTTTCCCTCTGCAAGATTGGGTGCTGCTCCGGGGGTGGTGGCAGGTAGGCAGGCAGGTAACTGGACACCCTTTTCTTGGTCCATCCATCCTAGTTTTTTGTGCTTCAGGCAGGAAAACCCACCTGTGGTTCTGTCTGAAACATGCCTCTGCATCCTGGAACTTTGCTCCTTTCCTTATTGAGTCTACTGCCCTGTGTTTCCTCCTTCCTTTAGGGCCACGGCCAAAACCTGTCCTGGATTTCCCAGAATAACTCCTGGTTTTAGTCCCATCATCTCCTGGAACATTTCCTCAAACCAAAGCCAACCTCATTGTCCCTGTGCCAAGCTGAGCTGCTGCAAGGGCAGCTGTGAGAGGCTCTTGTGTACGAAGATGCTTTCTTTTCCCACAGCCAGTGCTGAGGTCAGGGTGTTTATGAGATTTATGAATGGAAGGAGAAGCTACTGTGGTGAGCCAAACCCGATTGCTCTGTCTGGTGGAGACAACAGTGATGTTACTAACCAGGTAAATGTGCTCTGTGCTAACAGGAGTGCCTGTTTCTCTAGCAGGAAAATGGCAATGAGAGTCTTGCAGAGGTTTGATTTCCTCCAGTTTTTATAGAGTTACCTTAAAAGTGGTTTCCCACTTTGTTCTGGACTCAAAGCTCTGGTGAGTGTGTGTGTGTGTGCTGCTTAAATGTCTTCATCATGGCAGTAATGGTGTGAAAAAACCCACATCCTTCCTGGCCTTGTGTTGGCCCCATCCTCAGATGCTTTTTGTCTGCACTGGGCTTCTGCTGAGAAATTCAGAGAAGCAATTAGTTAATGCCGAGAGGACATCACTGATGAGGGAATGCCTCAGTCAACAGGTAAAGGACCTCAAGCAACTATTTTTTAAAGGAGATAACAAATTACAGAAGAAAACCCTCTTTCTCTGGCTTCTACAGAAACTTCAGCTGATGGATGGTGTAACCGAGCTTGTGCTGCTCTGTGGGATCCTGAGGACATCTGGATCACAAAGAGATCAACCAGCGATTTGCTCCATTCCTCAAATCACTAGGTACAAAAATGGGAGATGTCAGAGGGTCGGCTGAGGTTGCAGGACCACCAGAGACCATCAGGTCCAAGAGCAGGGTGCTGGGACCACATCCCCCATGAACAAGTTGAGTTTTCTTCTGAACGGAAATTTTTGTCTTTATAACTTGGATAAATCCTTTAAAATGGTGATAATACCATTTATCTTTCCAAAGAGAAATCTGCCAAGGGCAATATCATGCTATTTTTCACATGGGATATTTGCTTGTTTGTTTGGATATAAGTTATATCTATTATCCTTTTAAGAGACTGCACGCTGGCTGTCGGAAACAAAGCAGACAGTCGTGTTGTAACGAAGCATCTTACGCTCTGGAGGAATTGTATTCACTCTGAGGTATCCCTCTCATCCATTAAGTATTGATTTGAGGAGTGAACATTTAACAAAACTGCCTACTGGTTCCCATCCATTCAGCCAGCATAAATCCAGAGTGACTCCTTAGATGTCAATGAAACCACATCGATTCAGAACTGCTGTGAGCAGAAGAACTAACGAATGGGGCTTTGGTGGAGAAAGCTGCAGGAGAACCTTCTGATCAAACTGGAAAGGTAACGAAGGAGACAGGCTCAGTGACTTCATTGTTTTTGGGTGGACCATGAAGGTGCTTGGGCATGTGTTTTTTAGGCGTGTTTGCCTGCTGATGACTGTGTTTGGTATGTGGGCAGCTGTGTGTGAGACGCATGTGCAAGTACGTGTGCACCCCAAGAAGAAGCAGTGAGATGAGCTGATGTGAAAAACCTTTCCATTGTGGTAAGCATAATGGTGCTTCTAGGCTGCAGAATAGAGGAGCCAGGGGCTGAGCTCAGGTGCTAGTCTGGGCTGTCCTGGCTTCTGAGCTGCTTGCTCACTTAGTATTTCATCAGCAGATATTTAAGGAACGGGGGAGACAAGGAAATGTTCTGCGAATGAGGCTCAATCAGATAAAGGACTTTTTTTGAGATCTGCTAGCAATAAGAATGTCAGAGCACCTTATATCCTATTGTCATATGGGAGAAATGGATTTTTTTTCAGCACTAGGGGAGGGAGCAGAGGAGATGCTAATAGTCTTCAGGAAGGTAACAGGGAGCTATATAACCGAAGGGAATAAACCATTTTCCACATCCAAAGGGAAAAGGTTAGAAATTGTAGGTTTATGCTGCAACAGGGGATTTTTAGTTAAATGTTACAAAAAGCTTCTTCATGGTCAGGGTAGTACAAAACATGAAGGGATTTTGGGGAAGGGCTTATGTCCCTGGAGGAAGAAGGTTAGAAACACATTATCAGGGCAGTCTGGGTAAAACTAAAGAAGCCTTGAAGCAGAAGGTAGACAAGTGGCTTCTTGGTGTCCTTTCCCATCACGTCTTCTGTCATTTCCCCAGTGCTCCGGGCAATGAGTACATCTGTGTCTGAGCATCGCTGAGCCTTGCGCCCATCTTTCCCTCTAACATCAAAGACAGCTAAAAACAACCCACGGGGAGGCAAACCATTACAAAAGGGTGATCAAAGCAGAGGCAGAGCCAGCACCACCTCCCTCCTGCTCCCCGGAGTGTCCTTCTGCCAGGAGTCCCTTGTTGGCCTCAGGCTCCAGGTCTCTTTAAGGATAACGCTGCTCCAGCCATCCACCACGACCCACGGCTCAGCCCTCTGCTAGGAGCAGACAGAAGTTTAGTGTCCTCAGCTGATATTTGGTCCTTGGGGTTGAGTTTTCCTCCTTGCTTTGTGCTGTGGACTTGAGACAGAGCTCTGAAAACCCTCCCATAATCAGAACTGCTCTGCACATTTTCCAGCAGGAATGAAGCCTCCAGCAGATGCTACCAGTACTGGTATCCATTCATCTATTTCTTCATGGAAAAAGAGTCAGGGAAGCAGATTTCTCTCTGCTAATCTCTGTTTCTAAGAGATTCTCTCTTCTAATCTCCAAGAGATGTACAAAGGTGAACTTTAAAAAATGTCCAGAGACCTGGCGTTAGTTCCTTGCCCTGTTATAGATTTACTGAGTTTCCTCCACAGGTTTCTCTCTTTGCCTTGGCTCCCCACCCATAGGAATGATTTTATGGAAGCATACAGCACTGTAGGGTTGTAGTTGTCCAAGGAGCTCAGGCACAGGGACACAAGGGCTTAAGGACAACAGGCTCTAGGTGCCCACTGTTCATTGGGAGCTATCCAGAAGGTTTGTGTCTATCACTGAATATCTCATACAACTTGGAGAAAAGAGTTGAATAACCCCCTTTCTATGTGTCATGACTTTCCTTAAGCTTATGCAGCTACACAAAACTTTGGGGTTTCTCACAGCCTCTAATCTGTATCACATCCTCTTCAGTCATGTTCTTCACTTCATCATCAGTGGTTGGAGAAGACATGATGAAAAAGGATGACTGCAGAGGGCTTCACAGCACCCTATTTAGCTGACTTAACTAGATTGTCAGTGAGGCACTGAGCCGTTCTCAAGCCAGCACCTGCATTATGCCTAGGCGTCTGTCTTCTTCATCAGAAATGAGGTTGAGTGGAGTTGGAAGACTCTGGACATTTGCCTGAGATCTCTGGCCATGCCCTGGGCATGTCTGGGTTGCACAGAGTTGCAGGATAAGTGAGGCCTGAAGAGGTCTCTGGAGGTCTCCAGTCCTTCCCCCTCCTGAAACCAGGGTCACTGACAGTAGGCTATGCCCAATCAAGCTTTGTGTATCACACAATCATTAAGGTTGGAAAAGACCTTCAAGATTATCTGGTCCAACCATCAAGGATGGTTTCTCCAAGGATGAAGCCTCCACAAACACTCTGGGCAGCCTGGTCCAGGCTTTGACCACCCTGAGCATGAAAAAGGTATTTTTTAAAGTTGAAGCGGAATTTCCCATCTTTTAGTTTGTGCCTGTTGCCTCTCATCCTGCCACTCCTTTCCGGGCTAAGAGTCTGGCTCCATCTTCTTTATGTCCCCCAGCATCAGGTATTTGAATCCAACTGTAGATGTTGGGAGGGTTGTGCAAGTAGATGGACAGCAGCAGTAGAGACGGTGAAAATGAAAATGCCGCTTATGGAAACTGAACTTCTGCGTGGGACTAACATCACCTGGTTTTATGACTTGGGACCTGAGAGCTTGTGTTAAAGTTGTGTTCTCATGAGGGCGTTGTTTCTAGAGGTTAAGAGCAGCTATAAATAGTTACCCCAACAATAAAACCAGTCCCTTTGCCCCCTCAGACCTGAAGGAGAATGAGCAGCAAGGAAACTTGAGAGGAGCACCTCCTTTGTGCGTGCTGACGTTGGATTTAGGAAAACATGGCCTGCCCGAGGACCAAGGTTCAGGAGGTTGATGTTGAGGGAGGGGATAGCAGCGTGTGCTCAGGATTTTATGGGCAAGGCTGGCTGAGCTGCAGGCAGATGGTTATTTTTGAAGCTGCTGTGAGGATCTGTGTGCCACTGGGGGGAACAGGAGCTGCCAGATAAAATCCTCACCCCATCCATCGTGCCATGAGTTTCTCTTCCCCAAGCATGGCTGTTAGGGATGTGCTTGTCTCTGGAAGCCCCCCAGCACCAGCAGCCTCCTGGAACCTCTGCAGGTTGCTAAAACTAATTGCTAGTTTAAGAGTTTCTTAAACTACTTTGGGTTATGCCAGGAGTTGCACGTCCCCATGTAACGGGGATTAAATTTGTACCTTAACACCGCAGAGCAGAGCTGAGGGAACATAGCTCCCGATATGATGGAAATCTGTGCCATTAACCCAGACTCATTATCAGTTACATCTATATGAAGTGAGCATAAAGGGTACCAGGGTGCTGGCACTTTCCCTTCTCTTCGCTCTGTAGGGGCAGGAGAACACAGGGCTGTATTTTATTTGATCAAGATCAATGTGTTGCTTGTTTTCCTTGTGCCTTCCTAACAAGCTTGGAGCAAATGCCCATGTCAGACCTGACTGCACAGCAAAAACCTGCTCCTCCTCTGCCTGTGAAGTGCGGTGACTTGTAATTCAAAGTCTCTGTGAAAAGGCAACCAGAGCTGTGAAGCTGGGTGTTAGGAGAAAGCAAATTTTACCCTGTTTGTGGGAGGTGGAACAGACCCCGCCACATTTATCCAGCGTGATGCAAAGCACCATAAATAGTTGTAATGAATAAGCAAGAGAGGATTTCTGCTGCTGGAGACAGAGGGTGAATTAAAAACACGTGCCTGTCCTTGAAGAGGTGTTGAATGGAGCCAAATGTGTCCCAAACACTACTGACTTCTTCCTCCCCTAGCATCATCACTGGGGAAATATGCAGGGAGCAGCGCAGTGATGGGAGGGGATTGACCCCAGGTACTAATGGTGCTGGTTACCTCATCTCACTTTCATCAGGACCTTTCTACAGCCACGACCAACAATGAACATTTCAAGCAGAGGAAACTGAGGCATGGCCAAGAAGCCCCAGTCACAGGTTTGTGTGGTAGAGGGGATAAAAAGAGAAGTAACACTTTTGTTGGGCAGGTCCTTGAGCTATGTAGCAGTCCAAATTTCCCCAGTCTGCCTTTACTCCCTCTGTAACAGAGTTAGGCTTTCGAGGACGGATGATTTCCCTCTTCGGAGACCTCAGAGGAGGCTTAGCTAAAGCAAAGCATGCTCTCCCCCTCTGTTTTGCCCTTCAAGGGACAAGCCATCCTTGACATGCCACATACGCTGATTCTTTTCTCTACGTTGCCAGCGGCTTTCAGCATTGGCAGACCTGTCAGGGCCTCTCTTTATTGTGCTTGTCAGTGCCAAACGACGCTTTCTTTCTTCATCCAGGGGACTGTTTAAGCCTGGGTGATCTCTGGAGGGCAGATGCTGTAATTAACTGCTGTGCGTGGTGGGGAGGAAGCCGGTGTTTTGAGAGCTCCCAAAAGAGCAAAGCTGAGCTCTCCTCGGGCCTGCTGGAGGATAGTTTCTGTTCAGACAGGCTGAGGAGTGAAACTCTGATGTCTGGTGGCAGCCTGGTCATTTGGCTGTCACCCAAATGGGGCAGGCAAGAGCCCCCTTTTGGGGCAGGGTGTGGGGTCATGTGGGGTTAGAGGGAGCCAGAGGTCAGCAGAGCCCTGACATAACCCTGGCTGTCTGCAGCTTTGAGGGATGGGTTTTGGTAAGGGAATGGGGATCACTTCTGTGTTTGGATGAAGTTTCAATGCTAAAAAATACATTATTATTTTTATTATTATTATTTGGTCGTGGGTGTGATGGTGGGCGAGAATGGGGAAGAGCCAAGGCTTTCTATTTCTCCATCTATATTTCTCCACAAGTACTGTCCCCTGTGGAGATACAACCCACAGTCTCACTTCTTGATTAGGATTTAATTGCTAGTCTAGGCACTTCCACTTAAGTTTTTCACTAAAGAGTAGTTTTGGAGCACTAAACACCCCCTGGCACCACAAATTCCTGCTCGGGATTTATTGATATGATGCACATGGAGATCTTTCAAACCATACAGCATCACACCTATCTGCAGGAATACGGCAGGGAAATTATATTTTGGATGTTTCTTGAGTGGGATATTTGCATGGCTAGAAGCATTGCAAAAAGGAGGAATATTTCTGGGGGAAAAAAGGCCCAAGAACTCAAGCCTAGATGCCTTGCTACCAGGTAAATGAGGGGAGATGAGGTGACTGCTTGTGATTGTCCCCAGATGTACAAGGTGAAGACCTGTATAAGAAGAGGACCATCTGACTGGTAGCTTCGTCTTAGTTGTAGGAAGGAGCCAAAACATCCTGGTGCCATTAAACGTCTGTACAAATCCATCTGGAAGGGCCTGGCTGTGCTTCCCCTTGACCTAGGCAGGTAGACAAGCAGGTGAGTTGCATGGATGCCTCCATGGGAGCCTGCTCTTGCACACTACTCATACACAATTACACGGGACCTGAATGCTGTTTTCTCGTGTGCCATTAGGTGGAGTTGGAGGAAGCAGGACATGGAGTTTCAAGCTGCAAAAAGTCAGAAAATTCTTTGAACTCGTGGAGGAAATATTCATCTGTCAGCTGCACAGAGAAACATAATACTGGCATGGGGAGACAATGCCACGTGTGTGAGAAAGAGGGGAAGGGGGAGGCAAACCAGCAAACCAACCCACTGCTCTCCAGGTCTCGGGCAGTGAGGGTCTGCTGGGGAGGACACAAAGCTCCAGCTCTTGGTGGGGGCCTCCAGGAGAGGAGAGGGAGCAGTGGTAAGTCTTGTCTTCTCAGCCTCTTGCTGTCCCATCACCAGCCAAGGACAGAAGAAGGGTACCGAGAGCATCCTGCAGGGACTGCATCTTGCAGCGTGTAGCATTGGTGGCGTCAGTGCCAGCACTGAAGGACCAGAGCCTGAACACCCTCCTTTTTGCCACTAATTTCAGTACAGCAGCTAACATTTGTGTTGCTTTTCACCTTTATTTATTTATTTAAATCATCGCTGTGTATATACCTGCATTATACCTGCATTAGATTTCACCATCTTGCTAAAGGAAATGCATGTGGGGATTTGCAGACACTTACAAGGACTAGGAGCTCCCAGATCGTGGCATTTGGGCATCTGTCCCTGAAAACTCCAGCCTCAAATAGTGATTGCAGTGCTGAGCAGGTGATGGGAGCTTTCACCTCAGTGGTGGGATCAAACCAGGGCAAGAAACCACTGCAGCCAGTTTTGCCATAGTGTGTCTTATGTCTTTGCCTGAGCCTTTAGCAATTCGGAATTGAATTAAAGCCTGAAAAGTACAAATATGAAAAGCTTCTGGTGCTCCAGAGGAAAATCCTGGAAAGAAACATCCCACCCTTTTCTGGAGCCAACCCTAAGTTTAACCCCGTGGCTTCTCATGGTGTGTCTGATGTGTCCTGGGTGCTGGTAAGCTGTATTTTTCCATTTTTCCCCTTCTCCAAGCTTTTATTTCTGGGTGAGGCAGCAGCAGCCCCTCTGGGCTGGAGGAGCACGTCTGGCTTGGAGACTGCAGCCCATGTGGGGCTGCTCTGGAGCACCAGGCTGGGTCTTTCTTTATAAAAGCCATTTGAAGAAAGACAGGAGCAACAGAGGCCACACCAAATTGCACCAGGCACTCAGTAGACCTCAACTCCATTGTTACTTCATTTTTAACATAGTTTTGTCAAATTTCCCCATGGAAAGAGCGGATGCTTTTAAGACACCTACCATGGGCAGAGCCAGATGTGTGTTGGTGTGCACGTGTATCTGTGCATTCTTGTCTCAGCAGGCATTCAGCAGTGCCTGCATTTGCTGACCTGGAAGCTGACACCAAGCTGCGGCCACCACCCCAATTCCCTGATTACTTCCAGGAGTCTGCATGGGTCAGTGGGCAGAAATGGGGCAGCTGCTTGCTGTCAGCACATGTCATCCAGAAATACTGTCCCGTCCCCGTGCTGCTCTGGAGAGACAGGTGGCAGAAAAAAGCTCAGGTGCTGCAAGTTTCACCAGTTGCCCCTGGGTTAATTGGGATTTGTTTGCATCTTGGATGCTGGGGGCAGGTTCTGGTGCTTCCCATTGAAAATAAAAAGGACATAAGGACACGAGGCTTTTGCTATGATTTCTACTGCTTTCTTTTTTTTTTTTTTTTTTTTTTTTTTTTTTTTTTTTTTAGGCAATCTCTGCAGCATATTAATGTGGCTTCTCTTAGAAGGAATGAAATAGTTGTTAAAAGATGATTTTATCCTGTTACAGCATTAACAACGCTGCTCTGGCCCAATATGCATCCTGCTGTAGATGTTCCTCATGGCCAGGAACAAAGCTGCTTCACCTAAGGGTAGGTTGTTTAAAGAAGAGTAAATGCTCAGATACTCAAGTGCTGACACCCATATAAATATTTGGACAGACAGAAGCCTCCCATCGCAGGGGGATATGCGAGGAATGCTGAGTACTCAGAGAAGGATATAAATGCCTGGCAGAGCAGTTCACCGGGTTATTCCCGATGTAAACACAGAAATGTGTTTATAACCCAGCAACCGATTCTCGATATTTCAGAGTTTGATCCCAACACTTTGGTGCCTCTTCTGTGAATCAGATAGATCTGGGACAGCGGGAGGTCCCAGGGCAAGATCTGGGCTGTGTGAAGCACTCGCTGCTTTTCACCTTGCTTCTGCTTCAAGTCTATTTTTTTAACCCCTGACCTGTGCATGCTCTGTCAGAAATCACCCGTCCTCATTAGCAGCCATCAGTAAAGATGAACTTGCCGTTTCACTAAACCCAGCTCCACTTCCCATATCTGTTGCTGGTTTCCATATTAAATTTATCCAGCTCTATTTTTCCTGCCAAGGTTCCCTCTGAAACCCAGGGTTAGCACGAGGTCTTTACATACCTCGGTCAAGTCTCCTTTAATTTTCCTTTCTGGTAACTAAAGACATTGAGTCCTTAAATCTTGTTCTTAGAAATTTTCTCCTGCCTGTGAATCATTCTCAGGGTCATATTTATCTTCATTTTTTTGAGCACTCTTAAAATCAAATGCATCTCCTTTTCTGCTTTTTTTTTTTTTTTTTTTTTTTTTTTTTTTTTTTTTT